>MU269985.1:6150000-6807500 GCA_021432705.1 Caranx ignobilis
CAATTTACTGAGGAGAATATTTGCATGATGTGAGCGACTCTTTGATCACATTAACCTCTGCAGAGGGGGTTACATCTATGACAGCTTGAAGCAGCAGTATGTCCTTCACTGTCTCTTTCATCTACTCATTGTGATTTCTGGAGTTTTAAACACAGAAATAACTTCTCATGTTGATCTCCTCCTCATAAATCCTCCCTCATCTCACTGATGTTGCCTGGAAACTATCCTCTATTTTCACATTTCCGACCTCTACCTGTTGTTATATTAATATGATTACTCTTACCATGAGTGTGTGTCTGTGTGTGTCTGCGTGCAAGATATACTCAAAACACTCCTGAACCACTTAGATTGTGACCTGAACATTAAGACGGGGACAGATTACCATGGTAACTCACGGTTCATGTGAAGGTGCTCAAAGACAGTAGATGTAGACGGAAGATAAAACCTGACAGCTTGCCTGAACTTTGTACGTTGACATGCCCTGACTGTGTAGGAGGCCATAAAAAAGGGCTCTTACATCCACAGAGGTGAGTGTGGACATACGGTATATTAAGGTGATAGTTGGGATTATCGTGGTGCTGCTGCTCCATGTGAATATAATGTATCCACCAAGTTTGTTTCATTAACTCCTTCGCTGCTGTGAGAAGTTTTCACTGGGAGTGAACTGCTCCTAAATAAAGGAAATAAATCACAGAAGTTCTTGGAAAAGCACTAATGTTTGTCTGTGTTTGATCTCCACCATGCAGCTCCTGAGGGAAATATCTGAATCTACACCTGCTACAGGCTCCACCATGTTGACCAGCTGCTCTCTGACTGGCTCTGATGAGCCATGGAGCACTGAGACCGAACCAGAGCAGTGAAACCAGCACTAGAGACTGTGTTGTGATGGAATCGCACTCAGTGGTCATTAGTACTCAGTGCCCATGGGTTGGACCCCACCCAACTTTGAACTTTGTCTGTATTTTGATCTCAGCTACACTTCTGTAACATTACCAGACTCCTCAAAAACACCACTGTGGTAGGTACACACACACATGAACAGAGACAAGGTGAATACAAGTCCAAAGCATTTAAGTGTTTCATAGATCTGCAGGGAGCTGTGGAGCTGTGTGATAATTCTCCTGCCACATTACATGTCGTCATTTAAGCACAACATATTGATTACTGCAGATTTTGATTTTTACTAATTCCATTTTCCTAATATGCTTTGACTAAATCTATACAGGAGACAGGGCTGGGTGCGTAAAGACAGGGCGGAGAGCTCATTTATTCATCAGAGCCAGAGAAAACTGGGACAGACAAGCTGCTGTTGACCAAAACAGAAGACCTGCTATTAAAAGATCCGCTGTTGAGGAGAGAGAGGTGAGCACTAATCTGTGTCCTCCAGACTTTCTTCAGGCTGTGGTTAGATGGGTGATTGAAATACCTACAATGCCAGTCTCGATTGAAAAATGGTAACTCAAAAAAATAAGCACAAATTCAGGACTTGTTTTGTTTCACAGTGAAAAATGAAATTTCAGTGATGTGACAGGTCCAGGGCTGAGTCGATGTTTCTGTTTCAAGGCAGCAGTGAGTGTGACAGTGGGTCACACAGGCCATAACACACTCAAAGAACACAGGCAGATTTCCATTGTGGGAGGTAAGTTTGACCTGCTGCAGCAGAAAGAGAAGCAGCCTCAGTCGCTGTCAATGTCAGTCTGTCATAGACAACCTGCTCTGTTATGAGGCTTATTCACTCTCCAAAAAGCTGCCAACAACAAAACAAATCATGACACCCGTGTCAATGAAATATCAAACTGGCATGGGAAGCAGAGGACAGCCACATGAACACACACAGAGAGACAGATGCTTTGAATAAATGAACAAAAAGTGGCTCAGAGATGAACAGGTGAAGAGTCAGGTGGGATCACAGGTCGCTGACAACAATCAAAATATGGTAATCCACACTGGGAACACGAGGTAGATACTCAAGAAGGCCAAGAACAGGAAGTAGAGAGAAACCAGGCCCTCCCACCATCACCACCATACCACTAAGATTCACAGAGTGGATGGTCACTTTATGGGGCATCCTCGCCACTCTCCCAGAACAAGGACAGCTCATATCACCATGGTAACAGATGGGCGACGTGCTTCCAAAGCCACAATGTTTATATTAGATTACCTGAAGCTATGACTTTACATCTAAAAATATGACAATGAGATCTCGGGTAAACATGACCTATGACCTACCACAGGCATCAGAGCGTTAGCTACAGGTAAGCTGACCTCAGGGACAACATGATCACTTCCTCCTTATTGATATTGTTGACTTTGTTTGATCTGAAATACCTGACAACACCTGTTACATGTGCACTTCCAACACCGACGCAGAGTTACTTTTTAAAGGTCCCATATATCACACTCATATGATCCTTCCTTGTCATCAGTACTCTTCTTTAGCAACTAATACACTGTCAATACATTTACCCACTGTCATATGTTTTGATAAATGAAGATCCTTGTATTGTTTCATATTGTGTGAAAATAACATACGAAGTATGAAGTATGAAGGATGTTTTCTTTTACTATAGAAATAGATATAAAAGATACAAAACACATACATATAAAAACAAAGCTGCACAGTATATTGCATATCACTAATGGCAACAGTAGTTAATCCACCTTTAAAATCTTGAGATACTGAGAGAGAATCTTGAAACTGGTTGCAACTGAACAGACACAAGACCTTGATACAACCACCCATCAAGAGTTTAGTCAACAAAGTAAAACATCTATTTGCAAAGTGACAAATGTAAATAAGCTGCTCATCGACTGTTCATATCATTGTAGAGTACTGTCATAAACAAGTCAGCATGAAGCTGATTACACACCCAAACACAGTTGCAGCCATGTATTGGGTCAGCCGTCACCAGGCAACAGAGTGTTAATGTATGTGAAATAGTATTTGTTTTTATTTCATTCTCACCAGTGTTTATGACTTGTTGAGCCTTTAGTCAACTCCAATACATGTTATTTTTACTGCTCATCTCTTTGTATATAACAGACATTTACACATCATTGTCTTGGTGTTCTTTCTTTCTAATCCACAGTCCCACCAGCATAATAGTCTTCCTTTGACATCATTGCGTTCACATCATTGTGTTAGTACTGTCAGTGAATGTACACAACATTAATACTGACTTTATGAAAGTATTATTGTTTTATCATAGCCTACTGATTCATGGTACTCTTTGAAGTTATTGTCTGAAACCCGATATCCATGGTGTTTAGATTGAACAGAAGAAAAGTTTGTGTGAGCAGCAACAACATCACATTAGAGCCCTGGCCTGGAGTGTATCGCTCTACACTGGATCCAAAGCAGCTAAACAATGGGGACTCAGAGATCACCACTTCATGACTCAGCCACTGGAGCTGCTCATTACTTAGCTTAAAGACAGTGAGGGAAATGTTGCTGCCTTTAATGCTTCAACCTCCTGACTCATCCAACTGTACTTCTTCTGTCCCTGCCAGGCACAGCCTCACCTCCTCAGACCGCTGTGTGAGACCCTCTCGCCCACTCACTCACCTGTTCCCAGTTTCCCAATTATCTAGTCAGTATTTTAACCTGCCTCTTCTGCTCCCTGCCGATTTACTACAGAGTACTGCGTTGTCCTTTGAGTTACCTCTGGGTGTATTTCCTGTTAGTCGTGACTATCGTATCATTAAAGTCTCTTCTCCGCACCACCTGCCTGCCTGTCTGTCTGCAGGTGAGTCCTCCTGCCTGACTCCCTAACACTGAGGTGTGATTTTTCGTTTCATTCTGGTGTGACCCAACAGCGCTGCCACCGCCTTGTGATGTCACAGAGGATGGAAACGTGAATAAGCAAAACTAAGCTACAACAGATGGTCTGTTGAGTTGCGCATTTCTCTGAAAATACCCTGGATTATATCAGAATCTGAATCAGCTTTATTGTCTCTATACTAGGCACAAGGAAATTATATGTGGCTTCTTTCCTGAATAAAAATAGTAAGATATTGGCCAACAGGTCCTCCATCGCCAGTTATAGGCCTACCTCCTCACAGTTTACATGGTGAACTATTTTTAAGCACGCAGACAGACAGTATTAGCTTTGAGTGGTGAGCTGTGACAGAGAGGTCAGTGTTCACATATCAGTCTTGCCAAGAGCTTCAGCCATCGTTCAGCTTACAAATAGGAAGTAATAATATGTCCTTAGACTAGACTGGATGTTATGGTGACCCTGCATTACAAAGCAATCAGATGTATTGACAGGGTCAAATCATCTGCAGGATAGCTGGTTAGCATGCCAAGAAGAAAAGACCTGATAGAGACAAGAATTAACACTGGTGGTTTTTCCCACATTTGAAGGCAGCTGCGAGCTGATCAGAGTGCTGTGGTGCTCCGTGCCAACTATCAGCCTTAACAAAATACTTAAGATCAGAACAAACTGGGAACATTCAGCTGCATATTGCAGTCACTGGGATTCAAGACGACTAAGAGACAAAAACATTCCCACAAACAACCAAAGAGACAAGAAACAGAAAAAGAGACTAAAATGATGAAAAGAAAATGCAAAAAAAGACAAACCACTGTGAATCTTTCTTCAAGATAACAAGAATGGGGGAGTTTGTATGTTGTATATTGTTAATATATATATTTTACTTGATTATGGCTCTTTATTTATATTAGACAATCATTAGGATTCATGTTCTGGGGACCATTGACTGATTCAACCATAACTATTAAAATGAATGTGTAATCACAGAGGACAGGGAACATCGTACGTCGCTTAAACCTCTGACTGCCACGTGCAGAGTGTTTACACATGTTTATGTCAGACACGACTATTGACACACAACATGTGTTGCTCGTGACCTTTTGGCCTGTGCTTTGTGTGTTCTAACATCTGTTGATCGGAGCTGTTGATGACTTCACCACTGAGGCTTTTTAATCTGTGGTAAGATGATGGACACGCTGGGTGCTCAACTGGGACTGGAAGGCGCTAAAAATGGCAAACTAAGGAGCTTTGTAAATTTGAATGGAGAAAGAATATAAGTCTGTATTTTAAAATCTGTGACGAGTTGATCATCTCAGCTTATGTTGAAGGGAGTGGTGTAAAATACGGATCAACTCTAACCTCCGCAGATTAACGGAGAAAAATGACTTGATTTTATCTGATCATTGTGGAGTAAAGTTTATGTGGATGGTGAGTGCAGAGTCCCAGTTTCTCAGTTCTTGATGTGATTTCTTTTATTGCATTAAGTAGCTCTTTAATGCAATTTTATGCTGAAAAATGATGGATTCACTGGTGACGTGATCCATCATTACCTGCAGCCTATTAGTGTGCCACAACCTAATTTATCAGCATATACCTCCTCACACTGCAGGTAAAACGTACAGAAAGACACAGCACTGTCTGACATGATGGACTCAGTTAGATGTGAGGAGCTCACAGTGTGCATCATGTCTGAGAGGTCCCTGCTGTGCTATTACTGATCCAGAGTTTATCCAGATGTGCCCCAATCCAGTGTTTAAGTCAAACACATCAGAGGGTCTTAATCCAGACCACTTTGCCCTCGTCAGCAAATGAGAAGCACAAATGATGAGGCTGAGAATCTCCTCACTCAGACACAACTGTGAAGCCACAGAGCTCTGAACCCTAATCCTGTTGCTCTACTCTGATGTCCTCTGCAGTGATGCACATACATTTGCACAAAGTTTTTGTTAGGTGTAAATGAGTCCATAGAGGATAGTTAGAATGACCTGGTACCTGCAGATCTATATATGATAAACCATACGTATTACTGGATATGTTAACCACTTCACCTGGAATAGCTGATTTAATATAGTCATTTCTGTTCATTTTCAAGCCCTGCGATAGACTGGGGACCTGTCCAGGGTGTACCCTGCCTCTCGCCCAGAGTCAGCTGAGATAGGCTCCAGCTCCCCCTGCAACCCTAGTAAGGATAAGCAGTATAGAGGATGAATGAATGAATAAATGAATGTTCATTTTCAACCAAACTGTTGGAAGTGAGGCTGTTATTAACTTAAATATCTCATAAATGAGCCAGTAAAGCAGGTCTGAAAAGACAGCAGTCCAGGATGATAGCCAAATACTGACTATAAGACCTCAGAAAAACTGAGTCCACTATCAGTGTGGGAGAGAGTGGAACTAGGTCAACAGCACAAAAGACAACATGAGAACATGTACATGACAGGAATCATGAACAGAAACAAATGAATTCCTTGAATTCTTGATCAAAATAATCAGAAGTCGCTTGTTGACCTGATTAGAATTATAAGAAAACAGTATAAAAATAAACCTGTGGAGCTGATGCCATCAGGACAGAGAAGCTGGGACACAGCAGCCCTGAGCTGAGTCAGGACCTGGCTCAGGTCTTAAATCTTGTTCTGCAGTCAGGTTGTTTTCCTTGGAACTGGATCCTGGGGCGCTTTTTCCCTAATACATAAGAGAGGAGATAAATTAAAGTCCAAAATCCTCTGAGGCCTTAGTGTGAGCAATAATATAGAGAAGGTGATGAGTGGCAGCATCAGTCCTGGGTGATAAGTGAGCAGCAGACTGGCCCTCGACTAAGTCAAGTGCTGCAAGTACTGCTGACCAATTTTATCAAGAAAGATTATGTTAATTTGTCAAAATTTCAAATCAGTGTCGGGGGAAAACTTTGTGACATCACAAAATCACATAGGCCTGACGGCTGGTTTTAAGGCTCAGTTTCTTTTTTCTGTGGACTGAGGCATCTACCTTCACACCATGTAAGACCTTTAACGACCCGCAGCACTGTTACAGTGTCTAGAACCTCTGGATTAACCCTTAATTTTAAATTAAATTCCCTTTCTGTGCTGAGGACCCTGTGCTTCTGTAGCTCATGCAACACTGACTACAGCAGTTTCTGGATCTCCTGGACCAGCACTGTCACATCTGGACCCTGATGGTCAAATAGGAGCCCGAATCTTCCAGTTCAACTGATGAAACATCTGGACTGGATCACATATGAGACATTTACTTGGAGCTCTGGGTCAGGATCTACTTATCTTACTTTGGTCTGACAATGAATCCACCGGAAAAAAAAAAAAAAAGCCATTTCAAACATTTGATGTCATTAGCATAGCATTTACAAATTAGAGACCAGTTTGAATCGGCACCAAAATATTTGACAGCGTGATTTAGCCACCCACCTTGTATTATACAATCTGAGCCCAGTAATCAGAACCACACTAAACAGAGCAAGCCTCCCATAAGAAGGTCTCCCTGCAGACCTCTACAGGTCCATATTAAACATCCAAACAATACATGCAGAGCAGGATGAGGCTGTTACCCAGTGATTATTAACATCTTATTAACATCACAGCAACCCTGCTGTCAGCTGAGACCTCCCGATCAAATCACACCTTCATATGTTGACCAGGGTATATGACCTGGCATTTCACATTAACAAAATCAGGAGCACTGGGCAATCAAAACAAACATAACAGCTGTTTACCCTAAATCCTGAAAATCACCTGGCAGAGCATCTTTTACTGCCAGAGGAGCAGGGACTGATCCAGATCACACACAATGACCAGAGTCAAAGTGTATGTGTGTATGTGTGTGTGTGTGTGTGTGTGTGTGTGTGTGTGTGTGTGTGTGTGTGGTCTCTGCTCGACAGGTGAGGTACAGATCATGATGTGCTGCCACTGGAAATGTGACAAACATAATCCAGAGAAGACTTTTGAAAATATGATGTTAGGCTTCAAAGAGTCAGATGACCGAGAAGGACACAGAGCTGCACAGTGTGTGGCTGAGGGGCACATCATTAAAACAACATCACTGACTGTGACAAATAATTATCTTGACAATGACTATTTACACACACATGCACACATTTTCTCTCTTCTCTCTCTCGCTTTATTGGCATGAATGATGAATGTCAGGTGAACAATACAAAAGAAGAAAAAAAGCTGTGTGTGTGTGCGTGCGGCTTCTTATTTTCTCTCTCGGCAGCCTAAACTCCCTGGTGAGTTCACAGGGCTGTGTGTCTGTCAGAGATCTTCAGATGCTGTTGGTGGAGATTCACTCTGACGTCTTCTTCATCTTCTTCATCTCTCAGATCACACACGTCCTCCCAGGAGACTCTCGCGGTGCAGGGTTTATTTTTATTGGGCTCATTTAATTTGTTGGGACTTTTGTTTTCGTAACACACAATGCTATTTTCACACAGGAGGGTGCTAACTAGTCCTCATCCTGAACCCCACACTGTCAGGTGGGGTCATGGCTGATGATCATGTTGGTCATCTCAGAGAGGAAACAGCAGGCTGCCATCACTAAAAGTAAAGTATATGTCTTAACAAGTCAGATACACAGGTGTGTGTAAGAGGGAGCTGCCCTGGATTTGTGTGGATTGTAGCTGATGTTGTCATGGTCTGTCTCCTGTTCCCTGTCCAAGTCCTGTTTTATTTCGAAGCTCTATGTCTTGTTTTCCTGTGTTCGTCCTCTTGTGATGTGTCTCACCTGTGTTCACTGCACCACCTGTGTCTTGTTTCCTTGTGTATTTAACTCTTTTTAACACTTTAAAGTGTTTTCCCTTTTTCCTTTGTCGGATCGTCTGTGTTTCATCCCCTGTGCTTGTGTTCTGTGTCCGTTGTAAGATCTGCTCTGTGTTTCAGCTGCTTCGGTTTTCCTGCGTGTTCCTTGGTGCCCCTGTGACTTTATTAAACCTTTTTAGTTTTTGAGTCTGTGTCTGCATGTGGGTCTGGTCCTCTCCAACCCCTGACAGATGTCACACATTCTCAGTCTGCTGCTGCACAGTCCCTGAAAACTGAGTGAATTACCTAAAGTTCACCGTCACTGCACAGAGTTATCTGCTTTCATGCTGAAAACACAGATTGTCATTGTCTGATTTGCTCAAGGTAAACGATGACAAGATACAGAGAGAATAAAAGATGACACCTCCTCTTCAACCCATTCATTTCTTCACACAGGGGTTGTGCTGATGGCCAAAGATATTGGCGATCGAAGATCATCAGAATGATTGCAGGTTGATCAAGCCTTTGTAAATGTCATGGCCATAACTGTCTTGCTTTTCCAATAATGTAACTTATTATTTGCAGTATTGATTTTATTTCCATGCTACAGTTAATAGCTACGGTTGCAACAGGTGCACATGTAAACTCTGATCAGCTGATTGTAATGAAATGCTGAAAGATGTATGCACAAGCTGCTCTGTGATTTATACATCATTCATAGGCATAGGCATAACATCACATGCCACAACTGCCCATTCATGAGTTTTAATCTCTACCTATGATTAAGATAGAGCTTGCTGCCTGGCAGAGAGAAATGCACTGGCCTGGCAGAGAGAAAGGCGTGAACAACCCTCCCCCCATCCAACCACCCACCCCACCCGGCTACTAGCTTATTTTAGGATGATGACAGAATGATCAGACTGTGGTTAAGATCATTCACACACCATATGCTGTGGCCTGATTGTCTAGGCCACCACCTTGTGCTCTGACTATTACAAACATAGCTGCTACGAACCAGGCAAAATGTACAGTTGCTACAGTAGCAAACACAGTCACAGGAGTCAAGTGCAGACATGCTTCCTACCCAAAGTTACCTAAACATCACCATCTCAGCAGCAAAATGCAAAACTGTCACTAAGGGTCAGTGGCCACACAGGATCAGTGGCTTCCATCTTGTCCCATTTTCTATTTCTCAAGATGTTTGCCTCAGCTCAACACTGGGACATCCACTGCCAGTTAAGCTAACAAACAATAGAGTATGCTAACTGCTCTGATTTGTCTGCTTTGTTGTTGCTTTTTTGCACCAGGACAGGCTCAGGGCCTCCTCTCTTCTGATTGGCTGTTCTTAGAGAAAAGCTTGATAGAGATGTGAAACCACACTGAGATGGATTTGGGCTTGTCGAGTAGAACACAGGAGAAGAGAACAGTATGTCTCATGTGCTGGATGCTGCATGCTTCACACTTGTGGACCAGGATAAAACTTACATAACACAGAATAAATGTTCCTCTGTTTTGTTTTTTTTTTTTGTTGTTGTTTGTTTTTTTATGTTCAGAGTCACTGTTAGAGCTAGAGCAGTGGTCACTGAAGCATCACGTGGTCATTAAAATGAGAATGGGTTTGAGGTATTAGTCAAACGGGACCTTGTGACCCATCTTTGTATGTGGTGTCTGTGAAACAGCTCCGAGGGGAGGTGAGTGCAGAGCTCAGAGCGAGGATGGGCAGGAAATCCCAGATGGGGAGTGCTCAGCAGCACAGGCCGGATTATAACTCTGAACATCAAATTGTCTTATGTAACACATTGTAGTGCAGACGACAGCCACCAGCAGCTATTACGCAATCCACTGTTGACCTGGCAAGGAACAGACACACATACACATACACATACACACGCAAGCAGGAATATACAAAGATTTTGTAATTATGCTGAAACAATATATTATAAGCTGCTATACACTGCACAGCTTCAGTTTGAGAAAAAGAAAGTTGCTCAGTTGAGAAAGTGTTACTGTAAGTGAGTACAGGAGAGTATGATTTTAAAAATGCACAGTATACAGAAGTATTTTTTCATGTTAACTTGTTATTCTACTAATGTCTCAACTGTCTGACTGTAGAAGAATATGAAGCTGGTAGTGCATGATATAAAGACTGCAGACATTATGGTCAGGAGAGACAGTGGGTGTTTTTCTCAAAGTTTCCGAAGGTCTCTTTTTCTGTCCAAACTGCAACGCAACCCAAGAGTTTTGAAAAGATGGTGTAAACTGTGAGCTCTAAAGGCGTGGTGTGGACGGCAGGAGAAAACATAAAAGAGATGTTAGATCTAGCCTTAGTTCCACAACTCTATTTTATGACTGAGCCATCGTTCCAACATGCAGCAGCACAACGTGACAGTGCAGGAGTTGGTTTTTCTCCTGTGAGGAACACAGTGTATGGTCTACCACATTTAAATAAATGTACTTTGTGACTGTGTACCCCTGTGGGTGATAGAAACTTTATCATCTTCAGATTGTGATTTTTGAAAGTAGAACTCACTGCGTCAGCATAGGCACCAATCAGTAAAGCAGATAATGTCTCAAGGAGCAGCCCCCCCTGCTGGACACACACACAGGGCAGCACATTCAGCAATGTTCACGGAACACAGGTGGCGAAGCTGTGTCCACTGTTGCACTGACAACTTATTGATATGTGTATAGTAAATGGGCTCCATTTCTACAGTAGTTTTCTAGTCTTAAGAACTTCAAGTCCTTTGCACTGCCACTCACATTCACACACATTCCCATAGCACTTGCTAGACAGACAACGCAACTCTATCAGGGTATCTTGTGTCTTACCCAAGAAGACTGAGGGACTGGGGGAGCCAGGTCAGCCACTACTGACCTTCTGATCAGTAGATGACCCACTCTGTCTCCTGAGTCACCGCCGCTGCATGTTGTGGTAATTGCTTTATGGTTCTTGATTATAATAATAAACTCTCAGCTAAGGTTGTGGAGAAATGTATAGCTATAAAAATCTGGAACACAGGGTTTCATACAGCTGCAGCGTTCGTCTGTGTAACACCACAGTCACTCACAAGAATAGATAGCACTACGCCAGCACGCCAGCAAGAGCGAGCTGAAGCCAACAACTATCAGCTCAACAGGCAACTTCAAGTGGATGACGTTAGTATTCCTGCACAAGGTCTGTAACATTCTCAGTATGTGTTGTCAGTCAAAAGACACCAACATCATGTCCAGAGTCAGAAGTTTTCTTTTTCTTTCTCAAGATATGAACAATGAGAAAACTCTAGCGCCGAAGTTGTGCTGCAAACTATAAGAAAACTATAAGACCAACACATCTATTCTATAGAAATTCATAATGAAATCATGATAAAAATTATTCTGGGGGGGAACTTTGGGGGCTGCATGGACAGTTTCATTGCTGCGTGTGGGAGAATCCACTCACAATGGGGCTTGTACACAGAGGAAATTATAGAAATAAATACAGTGCATGGCTATCATAGCCATAAATAGTATCAAAAATGAGGATTAATCTAAAGATCATGAGGATTATAACATAAAGCTTAATGCTCTGGAACAGTTGGTATTTAGGAGATATACAAGGTTTTCATCTGACAACAGCACTTTATTTTTAGACATAATGTTATCTCCAATGAAATCTTGAAACGTGACTGACACTGTGTGTGTACAGAGCTGGGCACTGCAGCCTCACAGCCTGCGGGTGACACACCTGAGCTGTCACTGCCCCCCCCCCCCAGCCTCATCGTCATGCTGCTCGTGTACCTGTATTTTGGGGTGATTACGATCAGGTGAGCCTCTAACAAGCTCTTCCAGCTCCACGCTCTCATTAAGGAGAGCAGAGCTGATGTGATGGGGATGTGTGAAATCTGCTTAAAGCCAAATGGATCTCTTCTGTAAAGGACAGTAAAGTTATTCCTGATACCTGTTATGTCATGTGTGAGCTCATTGTGTCCCGATTTTATCTCTCAGTACTGACTGACAACAGTTTAATTACTGAGACTGTCCACAGCAGGAAGCAACGCAGCTGCTCCTTTTCCTGATCAACCTCACAAATGATGTTTGTCAGGAAAGGAGGCAGAATTAGCACCAGGGATGTACTGAATCCTGATTTTTAGGGTTCTGCCAAATACCGAAGATCCACTGTTTGAAGATTTGTCCGAATCCAAACCAGATACTGAATCCTGCTCCCATACAGTAAACACATTATAAATGCAGTAAACATCGCAGTGTGTTTTATTCTGACTGTAAAAACAATGGGCAGTAACTTTCACCACTATTTTGCATTTGAACATAATACTCACACTCAGAAAGCATCACTGAACATTTAAGCTTAATCATTCAGAACAAGAAAAAAACGACCAAAAAGAGAAATTATTTCCACAGAGCAGAGAAACTGTATGTCTGTGTGCCATGTTTACAGTTGCTTCTGAAATCAATGACAAGCTCTTTTCTTTTTAGCATGGTAAGGTCTAGGACAGGAAAATTCTTCCATTATATATTAGCATCAAGCTAGTGGACTTTATGTTAAGCTTGTGATAAGTGATGCTGGCTGTGTCGAGAGTGCTTTGAACTTTGTCGTTCAGGGAGGTCAGAATATCGTTCGCAAATCGTCCCATAATTGTTGGTGGCGTCATTACATCAAAGTGCATAGGGTGATGTTGATGATGAGGCTGATGTTCTACGGTTCGGCTGAAAACAAGCCCCATCAAAACCCCCAAAATTCATCCAAATCCAAATCCTGGGTTCAGTGCATCCGTAATTAACACATTGCTTAGTAAAAGCACAGCAAAACCCTTTGTTACCAGAGAAACTCTTCTTTCTGCGTTCTAGCAACACTGGTCTTTTTTAACCATAACCACCATCTACCCATGACCTGCCATGACCCTTTGGGGTGGTGAACTTGATCAGAAAGGATCAGTGATTTCTATATTCATATTTTATATTCATTTATATTCAGTATCTCTACTTTCATAAGCAGCTTTGTTGGTAAAGTATTCATTTACACACTAACAGCTTAGACTACACGGTCCGACCGTAGGTTTCTGAAGGAGAAGTTAAGATAACATGAAACTGTTACTCTAACACTAGAAATTCACTCCCTGAGTTACATGTGTGGTGCCTGTGTTGCTGAGCTACCAGCTCTTTCTCTTTACATAATAGGCAGGAGCTACATTAAGGTCAACACAGTCTCTGTGATGTCACACACATTTCTAAAGAGCAAGTATGAAGCTCATAGTGACCAGCTCTGTAAGACTGCAGTGCAAACCAGTTTGTGGTAAGCTACATGCTCATAGAGGCCCCACCCTAAATTCAGTCCTTTCTCAGGTGATTAAACCTGTTAAAACTCACAAACATCTGGCTTCTGCGTTCCCACCCATGTCAGATAACTCAGTGATGGTAACATCCAGGTGAAATCTCTGCAGACACACACTCAGTAAAGAGAGCTGCCACCTGTCCTGCACGGTGCCGTTACACCACAAACACCACTGCTGCAGCGTTAACTTTTAAAAGCACACGCTTAAAGATTGAAGCGTCTCACACAGAGACTCTGGGAGGCCTGCGATGAGATGTAACATCTGTTTAAACAGCCCGCAGTGGAAAGGAGCGCTCTCCTGTGTCTGTGTTATCTGTAAGTGCATGTGCCTCCTGGCAGGTGTGTGTGTGTGTGTGTTTTGTGTGTGTGTGTGTCCTCAATCGGAACAGAAATTTCATCGCAGTGGAAAATGATTCAGTCAGCAGGTTTACACATTTAAAAAAACCCTGTCTCTACTCACAAATTGTGGTGGGAAAAGTGTCTTATACATAACTTCAAAGCTTAATAAAATGCAAAGGTGTGGAGCTGGCATAAAGGAAAGTAGCTGTACAGCTCATGAAAAAATACAGTGACTCATAAAGGTCATAATGCAGGCGATTTAGAAGGTGACAATTAAGCTAATCAAACTAACCCTGACTTCATGAATATCAATATTTTTTAATGAAATAGAAATCTGGGCAGTATTTCAAATATATGAATCTCAGTCATCATCATCATCTCAGTGAAGATGGTTCCTCTGCTTCTAGGCTCTGAGCTACCACACAGATATGAACCTGATCCTGGGAATGAAATGAATGAAGGAAACACACTCCTTAGTTCTGGCTCTGTCCCAGCCTGTTGATGAGCACAGCCACGTGTCTACCTGTGTTGTGAAATGAGAAGGCAGAGCTCCAGGTGCTGCTTTGGCCAAACTCATTAAAAAGAGGATGTAGTGCACAGCGGTTGCCATGGTTATCCACTGTTTTTGGATGGAGGCGCCAATGAAGGAGAGTAGTCCTGAGTGGAGAGAGAAGTTTTAATAGATGTCTTTTGTTGTTGTTGTTGTTGTTGTTGTTGTTGTTGTTGTAGGTTTTGTTTTGTTTTTTTTACAGACTGGTTATAAAACTAGTTTCACTCTGTCACTGTGAAAAGTGACACAGGGACACAGAGGCTCAGGTGATTTGAGAGAGGTTTGTATGGGTGTGACAAAAAAGTGGCCGACATGCTATGGGAGGGTATTTGTGACACTTCAGAATGTAAATATTGGTTGAACATTTGCATGTGCACTGTTGAACTCTTGGTAGCGACTTCAGAAACCTCATCTGAAGGGCTGAATTAAAGATTTTAAGTGTTCGCCAATGAATGACTTGACACAGGCAGATTGGTCAGATCCACTTTCCTTAAAAGGATCAGTGATTAAAATGAATGTCAGTTCATTACTCAGTGTAACTGGTGTTATATGTAGAACCTTATCAGTGGACGATGATCCATACCAACAGGATAACTCCAGCTCATCTCACAACAGCTCCTAAGTTCTTCAGAGGAAACTTTTAGTAGCAGCTTTCAGCAACATTTAGGACGGCTTGTGGTGAGGTAACACTCGAGCTCTCTGAACAAACTCAACAAAGCACCAGTTGCACACTGAGCTCCACTCTGCATCCCTGTCTCTGAGCTCAGGTCCTCTGTGAATCAAACTCCACTCCCCTTCATCTCCACTCATTCTCTCAGTCACTTCCCACAGCTCAAGGCGACAGGTGTGTGATGATGAAGTGCACACTGACAGTTGAATCGAGAGCATCATCTTCATCACACGGCTCCTTCAACCTGCTCTGGATTAAAAGGTTAAAAGAAAGCAGAGCCTCCATCATCTAACCACAACAACACACTGTCATGATGAGTGGCCAGATCAACGCTGTAGCTCTTTTTCTGAGAAAATAAAAGTTTGTTGATTGTGCTGCTGTCATACAGTCCTGGAGGGTTCTCTTACTAATGACAACAATTGAACAGAGCACAAAATAGACAGCCCATGAAAGAAGTTTCAATACTAAGCTCAACAACCTCAAATCAGTGTGACAAGGTCCTTCACAATCTGGCTAGCCTTCACTCTACCATGACCACTGATGACTGTGTCCTATGAATAGAGAAAAACTTATTCAACAAAAAACCCAAAACATCCCATTGTCCACAAGCTCATCAGTGCAGCCCACTGCTGTACGGTGGCCCAGGGAGATCAACACACTGCAAGTTAAGAAAACACTAACTAATTCAGAAAACATCTTCATCATCTTTGACAACACAATTACTGCAAATAGTCAGTATAACCGGAGTGTTTCCAGGGCAACCTGACGATGACGCACTTGCATGGATGTAATATTGTGCATCCCAGCCAGGTATTTAAACTGACTTCAAACTGACTGTCATTTTTGTTCTGCTGTCAGCAGTACAGGGGTGTGATGTGAGGGTCCAAACTCAAGGTCAGAACAGCTCAGGAGCAAGGTCAGAAGCAAGTAAAGATTTGTTCATCAGTCTATCAGCCTTTTGTTTTTTCAAAGCTGGGCTCCGAGCTGCAGTGTTTTATTCATCCTTTACCAAGCTGAAGAAGCACGGCAGCATTATGTTGGAAAAGATTTTAATCACACACATCAGAAATAACTCATGTATACATTATTTGAATATGATGATGATGCTCAGATTGTGTGAGGTGCACTGTGAGAAATTAGATGTGGGGACACAGACCATGTAGATTACACAGTATTGCTGTGTTTTTGAAATAACCATGATTTTTTTTTTTAGCTCAACATACTTCTTTTATACTAAAGAAACACTTTAACACACTGTGAAAGGGGCTCTGTTGAGAATAACTAATAACTATCATCAGCATACTCCCTAATGATGAAAGTTTACACTAAGTGATGCTCTGAACTCCACAAACATGACAGTTTTATTCTGAAAACTTTTCTTGCACCTGTTTTTTTTACTTCCTCACATCCTCATAATAACACTGACAGCACTTAAGCCCTGTCAAGTTGTCATGTGAGTAGAAGTCTTTCTGTTGTAAGAGCACAGCAGAAGCTGCAGAAATGATCTCCTACTGAGATTTCTCACAAAAATGAATCATCCTGATGTCTACTGGTAGAATAAAGGGATCTGTGGGGAGTACACACCTTTAATGATTATAGCTTGGTTACATCTGTCCTTGCTGTTGTGCTCCACATGCCATCACAACATGATACCTGAAGGCTCTGTAGATGCTCCAGCTGTGAATGTAACTGTAATGTTAGTATTGCTATAACATACCCAGCGCTGAAATGTGAATGTAAAATATACATGAGGGATTAACCATATGGAGTTTGTTCAGTAAAACAAGACTGACATCTTATTTGTTTGTTTATGAAAGGGCATTGATAAGGCATTGCCACTTTTTCCAGTGTGTGCACACAGGTGTCATATCAATTATAAAAAGTAGACAATGTGTCAATAAATTGTGACAAACAACACATCAGAATGAACACAATGACACACTTTATTATTTTAATCAGGCTTGGAGCTTCACAGAACCTGAACCTGTGAAGTCCTTGTTCCTGGTCCAGTGTCCAGACCTGTACACATGACTTGTTCTGCAGGCTCTGAGCTCATGAATAATGGATATAATATTAAAGTGCTTTGAGTCAGCTTTGAGTGTTTCTGTCCACACTGAAAGAACTGTGTACAAGAGATGGTCCATTTAACACAGATGTACATGGTTGTAATACTTCAAAGTGCTTTGACATGTTCACCCTGGTTGACAGTTTAATTTAATATCACCTCCAGCACAAAACCACAACATAAAGCTACAGGTAAAAAAAAAAACATTCATCTGTTCAGATTTATCTTTTAATTTAATTGCACAATGACACAGAACTCCAAACCCTGGGGTGACAGCGCAGTAATATGTAAGAGAGGTCATATCAGTAATACAACTCCCACTCCCAAACATGACACACACTGATTTTGTTCACAATGACTTATAATACCATTACTGTCCTCTGTGCTCATGGTGGAAAAAAAGTCACAGACAACAGGGCTGCAGTGAAGCACAGTGATCCCACTCATCACTGATCATTGCCAATATCAAGACCATATTTGGTTTGTTTTCTCATTAATGTATTTTTTGTAGAATTAAATTAATTTGACATTCATTTGCCCTGCCACAGTTCAACCTTAGCATCCTTTGAATATAACCTTTGTTGGACACAGCCAGGCTCATTCCCAGTGACTGGCCACCTTAGAAGCACTGTTTGTTATGTGTAGGTTGATAGACAGAACATGTCACTCAGTTTGTTTTTTTCACAACTTTCTGCCCTCACTTCTGTCTGTGAAGGCTGTTTGAAGTGATTTGGTGTCAACAGGTTGATCCACAGAGCCTCATGGCAGCAGAGGGAGCCACAAAGTGATTTTATTATCACCTATCACATATATGTCTGTGGCCTTTATCTCATCTGATGTTCATTCACTGTGCAGCAGCAACAACAACAACAACAACAACATCCTCACTCTGCATTAGCATTTAATCACATGTGAACTCTTTTGACTGTTTCTTTTTAATATAGACTCGTGTGTATCACATGTGGTGCATCTCAGGCTCTGCTGTGATGGTCCGTTAGCTCAGACTTTCACTGATATTGTTCCATAGCCACTCCACCAGACTAAAATATATTTTTACCAGCCTGTCTCACAGAGCATCACAAGCCACAACCACAGTGACTCTGCAGAACATCACTGGTGTATAATAGTGAAGCATGATTTTGCTACAGTGTGCATTTCTGGGGTCTGTTGAGGCACATCACACTATAAAGGGTGGGGATATAAAATCAGTTAATCTTCTTGTGTTCTCCTTATGGAGCCTTCTATAAAAAAAAATATGTCATGTCCAGTCATTGTCCTCTCTGGACGGCCAGCTGGAGGATGGAACAGGATGATTTGCAGCGAGCTGAAAACTTGACTTTGAGTGCGTATGGAGTCTTTGAGCAGGAGCAGCTCAGGTACACAGAGGACTGATGTGACGTCACCAGTCCTCAGTGGGGGTTGCTGAGGCCCCCATTGGTCAGAGTCAGTCTGCTCCACCTCCTGTTACTGAGGAGTTTACGGTTCTGTTGAACCTTCACCCGGACATCAAAAACCTCCTGGATGGCTTTCTTGAAGCAGTGGAAGTTGTAGTCGATGAGTCCTGTGAGGGACAGAGAGAAGAGATGTGATCAGTAATCTGTGGGTGAGCAGCCTTTAAAATAATAGTACAATTATATAGTTTCCATCACAACATGCTGTAACTCCTCGCCAGCATGTCAGTGAGTGAATATTGCTGCAAATTTCCCTTTGATTAAATTTAACAGCTCATAGTTGTCCCTCTCAGCACCAGCATCCTCCCTCTGTGATGAGACATGACTGGCCAAGTGTGAAGCTGCATGTGTTCCCCTAAATTCATTTGTGTGGTGTGCGTCACATTAACACATTCAAAACACAAAGCAAAAAAGTGAATATTGTTCCTTTCTAATATTACAATAAGGCAATGATTATAAAAGCCACACGAATGAGAAATGTCTCAAAAAAGAACATGGTTGAATCACCTCATTGAAATGCCAGATTCAATAGATAAGTATTTAATTTATTTTTTTCAAGTAGCAGGTGAGTTCAGTGGCTTTCAGTCTCTGGCATGTAAAGGTTGAGGTCGTGGCGGTAAAAGGGCAGAAACAGGCAGCCAGCACAGTGTCGCATCACTTAAATAAGATTTTCTGATTATTCTGAAACATAAATCAGTTCATAATGTTCTTGCTTAATAATAATTTGATGAAAATCATTATAACAATAACACGTGGCAACTGCGACTCTGAAATACAGGGAGATGTTGTCACCGAAGGGATTGTCAAAACACAATGTGCAGCAAGAAAGACAAAGCAAGTTGAATGGAAAAGTTTGAGGCATAAACACTGTGACACAGTCATAAAAGGTTTGACACAGCCGAGATTGGAAATAGATTAGTAGATAGTCTGTGCTTCCTCAACTTTGCCTTGGATGTGACTTTGCAGTAGATGATCTCCACAGGGACCATTAATCTCAACAGCAGCAACAGGCTGACAAAGACACACCACACAACTACAGAGGGAACAGAGCAGCGCTGCATGTGTGAGCACAGACACAGCTGCCAGCATAAACACTGACAGTGAAGTCAGAAAAGCCTTGTATTATATAACAATTAACATAATTAATCAAATTAGATTGAAAAACCCTTATTATTGCATAATGAGATTTAATTGTGGGGAATGTCATTACTCGTGCATTAAGTGGCAGCGTTTGTTCATCTTCAGTGATAAAGATGCTTCAAATAATCTGCTGAGGTGTTGAATAACATTGAGCTACCTGGTGGTAAATTTATGCTGCAGTCCCAGCTCCTCTCTGTAAATACACACAGTGAAGTGATTTGATTCTCTACAGCTCATTTCCTCCTGTGTGAGTATTAGCTGTGATTTGAAAAGGTCATGTTGTAGTAGGGATAAGAAACTTTTGGCTGCTGCTTAGACGCAGTTGCAGGCCTGTAGGTGTACATGTTTATCTATCTTTTTATATCTTCATTTACATCTATATATTAATCTTTTTTCTTAGGCGGCACCTTCACTTTAGTTTGTGCGTTTGTGTGAAATGTGTGACTTCATGTGACGTCTCAGCACCTTTGTTCACGTGAAAGACAAAAAACACACAAACTCTAAATGAAATGATTTCATAACAGAAAGGAAAAAAAAAACATTTGAGGGAAAAAGATTTTAGATGTTGATATATCCATCTATATTTATTTACATCTATATCTGTAGCTATAGTGTAGCTATCTATAAATATAGATGTAGATACCTATACCCATCTTCATCTATATTCATCTATATCTTCATATATATCTGTCAACTTATCTATATGAGTTGCTGGTCAGGTGTGGCTCTGTATTCATCTATATCGATCACTGTATCCACATGTATATCTGCACTTACATAGTTTATTTTTGATCATGTACATACATAGTACAATCAGGAAACCAACCAACCAACCAATCATTCATTCATTCATAACATAATACATATTATTTCATAGACTGAGAAAAAGAGTAGGCTGAAGCTATGCCTACCCTTACTTCTTCCCATTAGATCAACATTAAAGCCATTTATAATTTCAATGTTGCCAAAAAATAATTCCAAAAAATAGCATATCAAACTCACCATCAACTCAACTCAACATCAATATCATTAACAGAATAAGTTCAGTATCTGAACATTGTAGACCACACAAGTTAAACACTGATAAATCCTGGATTGGGACCAAAGTTTGAATCATCTGTCATCCTCCAGTTCTTGTTGTTTCTCCAGGAGAGGCAGAAATGTCAGAGATATAGTTGTCAGCTCTGTTTATTGGGAAACTTACACAAACTAATTGGCTTTCGACAAGTGTGTGGAAACTATAGATGGGAAATGTGCCCACTGTCCAATCACACTGACTCAGGAAAGAAACTGACTGTCTTTCTCCACCTGTCATCTACAGGATATCTTGAAATGCTCATGCAGCTACTGTAAGTGGGCCAAACAAATGTCAAACTGAGAGTTGTTGCCATTTGAAATAGAAGCATGGATCATGCCATTGCTAGGCACTACAAAAAGAGAGACTATGGTTCAGCTGTTTCTTCTTAAGGAGGGAAATATCTTGGATTTCTTAACTAAACATAATGAAACCTTCTGAACATGATGAAGCACAACGACCAAGAGTCATTTTCACTGAGATCAGTATACTACATACTGTACATTTCACAATATACACCTTTAGCTCACGCCACATATGACTTGGACCCTTAAGGAGAACTGATCTACTGTATAAGTCCTCTGACATTCACCCTCCACACTTAGTGATCTCTGACCTCTGGAGAGAAATATGACTTTTTTAGTCATTGATGTATATGAACGAATGAATGGCATCATTTTTGACATGACATGTGTGTTGCAGTCTATTTATATCCATCTTCATCTGTATCTGTATTTATATATTCATCTATATGTATAGTTATCTATATCTGTATTTACATCTATGTCTATATCAGTGCATGTATCTAAACCCATATAGTATGTGTTTACAGTGGGGTCCAAAAGACTTTAAGTGTTCACAGACTTGTGACTCTGTGTACACACACATACTGTATACATGTGTTAAACACTGCCTGGCTTCGGGGCTTTGGTTAATTGGTGGAACGAAAATTAATTAAGTGATACTGACATTTTGAAGTCATCTAACCAAGAGAGAGAGAACCAGAGAGAGAGAGAAATAACATACGCAGGCAATTAAAAGAGTGAGAGAGAGAGAGAGAGAGAGAGTGAGTGTGTGTGTGTGTGTGCATGAACACACAGAGGGGTGAAATTGAGACTTAGTGCTCTACAATATGCACGAGTCTAAACAGGTTAGTTGCACAGCTGACTGGCTGCAGCTGCCTCATTCATATAATCTGTTTTCTCCATACGTTCCACAGGGGGTGTGTTCATAAATTGGCTTTTTATAATAGTTTGTCTTTGGTATCAGCAGGAGACCGATCCCAGTTGGTTTTCATTTGGTTTTCAATTTGACTACATTTCTGTGTAAATTTTTTTTGGTTTGAAATGTTGATTACATGCAAGTTGAGATGAGAATTAAAAAATGTAATCAACATGAAAAATAAATAACTAAACTCAGGTTTTGCAGAAAAATTAGAGATTTTATAGAATAAACAAAGGGGCAGATGTTGCCTGAATTCCTGCTGTCTGCTGTTCTTCCCTCTGACTCTTTGATCACGGAAAGTCATCTCAGCTGTAGTAAATAGTTGCCTAATAATAGTTACCTTTCTCCTGCACCTTTACTTAACTTTCTATAGGATCAAGTGGTAAATGAAATGTGTCTTACTTCTACTTTGTTACATTGCTTAGTTGTTTAGAGCATCTTGATATATTCTCAGAGTCCAGTTCCCGAGGTGAAGAGACACTAATGACAACTGATTGACTCAGTGTAAGACTGTTCTCATCTGTTTCCAAGGAAACACCATTAATAATATACATCACTTCTGAACATCTACAAAGTTCTGAGAGAACAATCTGTGGTCGGTTGTTCAGATTCTGGTACGGGTATCAGAAATTTATCACACACTGACTTAAATATTGAGACTTGTGTCAAGTTCACAAGTCTATACACTCAACTGATAGCGCATAATGAATTGATGACCTTTAAAGTTTCACACCCTGATGAATGTCTGTCTTCTTCGCAGCTCTACAGCCGCCTCCTTAGGAGGCTGTGCTGCTGTGCAGCTAAGCTGTTATAAAGCAGAAATGAATATTTGAGGATTGAGTCTTGGAGAGAACCATAACCTGAGTTGATTTAATGTTGAAAACAACATGCAGTACATACACAACTCAGTACCAGGCTTTATGGCCACACACAATCCCCCCTCCCACAGTTGGTGAGTGATTAAATGAATCCTACTGTTAACTGTTTAAATGACAAAATTATTCCTGTCAACCAGAGGTCAGGGGTTCACTCCCTGATATTCATCACTGATTTGTACTAACACACTGATCCTAGTGGATGGATATTGATCTATATTTATCCATTACATCAACAGTGCCACATGCAGCCATCTCTGTGGGATATAAGCACAGTGCAGCTTACTACTGCTTTTCTACCATTTAGACACAAGTAACATTTATGGTGTAATTTCCTGCAGCTTCAATCAGATGCGGCACCTGATCACATGATCACATGGTTGCTTAACCAAAGTGGGAGATTCAGTGGACCACCTGATGGAGCTTCATATTGAATTTAATCCATAACAACCATCGAGATCATGAGAGACGCTCACGATGAATTTTATTATTTAACAGCGGGAGGATTCTCCTCCTATATTATAATGTAGATTGGTGGGTCGGGGCTCTCATTTATTTCCTTTGTGCACATTCTGATGGATTTTCATTATTTCATCAATGCAGCTGGCGTGACTGGAAATATAAAGAGGGCAACAGCTGGTCTCATTGTTAATTGTTATAGGGGTTGCACTAGCTTTATCCTCTTTTGCACCACACCATGACCATTTGAAATTTGCTTGGGTGGATGTTGGGTATAATTGCTTGTTCACTTTCACACATCATAAAATAAGCAGGAGAAATCACTCTCTAATAATGGCAATGTTTCAAATTGATGTAATAACAGTGGATCCACTGAGAGAAGGGGGTGGGTGGTGGGTGGGGAGCTTCTCACCCCATAGTCATTACTTAAGGCTTCAGCAGAAAAATAGGTTTCAAAATCCATCAGTGGTGCAGCCTGAGAGAAGAAAAACAGACTTACACACACACAAACATACATAAACACACACATACACACGGGCATTCATCAATGCTCTGCCACATCTAGATGAATAGGTGAGGAATAATAATGTAAAGTGTAAATGACAAACATCAGATGGAAGACGGGCTGTCTGACAGGAGCTTTACAGTGATTTATTCACAGGTAAAGATATTCACCTTGTGTTGCTGCACTCTCACTTCAATCCTGTGTCATTTTGAAGGAGCAAGTCCAGGTCTGACCTTTTTAGACTGTTGGTTTGACTTATATAGAAGAGAATCAGCTGCTGCTTCATACACGATGCATAGCATTTTATATATTTGTTACCTTTTGACCCAAACTTTATGTGCTTTAAATGAGTCCAGGCAACACATCTCCATGTCCCATATTTACTTTGAGATTCACTGCACTACATAATTGCATTTTATGACATCTTGCAGGTGGATCAGACTCTGCCCAGACTTGGCCCGAAAATACTTCAAACCTTGACAATACTACATTGTGAGTTTCCAGACAGCGGTTACAAGTCTGTAATACATGATCCAATCTGCTTCAAACTTGGTCAGACAATCCTTCTTGTATTCTGACCATGACTGTCAGTGAAGCCAACTCAGATAAAATCAACAAAGGGCTCTGACAAAACACTCACGTGTGTTTGAGTTTGAATCTGAAGTGTTAGGCTGAATCAACACCAACAGCTGCGGAGTCCTACTGAGGGAACGGGTGGTGGTGGGGGTTTCGACCAACCAATACTGGCTCACAGATGATGGGTGGTTTATGAACTTAAAAGTAACACAAGATGATGAAATGCTGGTCTAACCTATGCTGAATGAAGCACTCTGTAGCACCAGCATGCTCATACCCCCCCTATATATGAACCTGTAGATGAGAGGCAGCATGTTTTGCATTAACGAGAACCGTTCCTAGTGAAACTGCATGACAGCGTCATACCACCTGTCTGGACCGGAGCTGCTTTGGTGTGTTGCCTGGGGCAGAGAGCAAGAATCTGGAGGGCGGTGCAGCTCAGCCCAGCACTCCCTTAGATCTGGGCCCGAGACCAACATGTAATGTTTCCATCACATTTATGTAACAAGGTGCATGTCTTAAAGTGGGTTTGATCTCCCTAGAGACTGTGACAGGTATCAGAGGCAATGAGGTCAGACAATGTGGTCTTTGATCAGGTGTACGAAGGAAACAGAAATAGTGCCATCTACACACACATCGATGAGGTATAGTCTACTCATAGTGTTTTTGTGGCTGCTAAAATTTGAAATTTTAGATGCTAGCAGCTGTTTGGAGGTTGATTAAAATGAAAAGCACTGGAATTAAAGGAGACTGTCTGCTAGTAACAGATGAAACAAGTGGTTACCTCATGACGATGACTACAGGGAGGAAGTCCACTAACTTGTCACCTGATTTTGGGGGTGCACATCACGGATGTCCTAATGTGGACTACAAACACCACCTCACATTGCCAAGACGGCACAGTGACACCTGCTCTTCCTGTTATGAATGAGAGAATCAAACCTGTCCACTCCTGTCCTCAGTGCAGCCCCAGAGAGAGCATCCTGACCAGCAGAACCTCAGTGTGGAAGCTGCGTCTGATCAAAGTTCAAAGATCCCTCCAGGGAGCCGTATGTGACACACTGTATGAACAGAGCCACCAAATTAACCAGAGACTCCACCCACCATGCACATGGACCGTTTACCCCTCTGCCCGTCGCAACATGCATGCACATTCACACTACAAACACAAAGACTAATCGAGTGCATGATGCTATTTATTTAGTCTTAAAATAATCTATTATGTCTATTGTGTCTATTTATGTGTTGTGGAACCTGGTGCTTTTATGCTCCAATGGGTCCTGAGGTTGTTTGGGTTGGAGGACATGTTGAGTTTAACACTTCAGAGCAAGCACTAGTGTACAAAGTCTACGAAGTTTCACTTAAATCCTTAGCATCCTTGCACATGTTGGTTCGATATAGTTAAGTTATCATTTCCCAGTGTGATAGTGATTTTAAGGTGTGCAAAAGCTCCACTCTGAAACCGAGACTGTTTTCAGCATCAGCTGAGGTGCATCAGACTTCAAAGTGGCTCCTTAGCCCGACTGCCCAACTAAACATGTACTCATGCAAAAATAATCAGCACACAGTCAACAGCCTGCATGTTGAAGTACACCGATTCATTCAGGACATCAAAGGATGTGGCCTCACACCTGCTGAGCGGCTCTGACTCATCGCAGGCCCATTGACATACTTTCAAGGTGGCTATCAGGGCAGAGCATTACTGTGTGGACACTGTGGGATACCTGCTCATCAACAATGGGACAGAGCCTCCACCATTTTGTGGCAGGCATTGTCCCTCACTCCATCATAGGCAACTTCAAAGTGAAGCAGTAAACTCCTGCTGTTGTTTTGAGGAGACCTTACATATAAAGGAAATATGGAATTCACAATAACTGATAATGCTACGGTGGCCTTGAGTGCTCAGTGCACTGCTATGAAACAGACAAACAGACAAATCCACAAAACACCATCAATCTGACAATAAATATGCAACAAATGCTCACAAAGGAAGTGTTTCCAGGAGACTGAGGCGCATTTCAACTCTCTGCCACCTTAGATTTAAAGTTGGAAACACTTCTGCTTTATAATATATAACTTACTAGCACATCTTGTCAAATTGAAGTTTTGTAAACAGAACTCACACTAATACTGGCATCACCCCCTCAACAAGTTGCATTCACTGCTGTCATGTGATGAGTCGATGCTGGGTCTCTAGTGTTGGACAGTTGGCCTGATCAAATCAAAAATGGTCATTACCCCAGTGAGAGTGATTTGAGATAACGCAGGGAAGGTGTGGTGAACAGCTTTTTCTACCGTGCACGTAAATGCCATGAGCCTAACCGTGGACTGACCTTTCCTCTCGAAGCTGTCCCTGCGGAGAAAGCAGACCATGGCGAGGAACTTGGTGACCTCCTTCAGGTACATGACCGTAGTGTTGTTCAGATGGATGATGGCCATAGACTCCTTGTCATAGGGTAATCCAGCTTCACAGTCTGACAGCCTGAGAAAGAAACACAGTGCTAAATAAATAATACATCCTCTGACATACAACGCTGGCCTTGTTTCAAACATGGAGAGCACCGAGGGAGCATTTTCTGTTGTTTTTACTGCTGCTATTACAGCGTCTTGTTTTGGACAATTTCAAAGGAAGCACACAGTGGTTGCTTTTCAGAAACACAACAGACCTCTGATTTAGTATTCATCCACAGGAATGCGGAGAGCAAGAGTGCCGCAGTGAAAAGAAGAGCAGTTTAAAGGCAAATAGAAGAAGAGGAGGAGCAGGAGGGCACAGAGACATTGTGCAGTGGACAGAAAGAACAGGCTGCTTCTGGTTCTCACTGGTTAGTTATTCTATTTGCACAAAGGACGACAACAAACAAAAGAAAACACTTCTCTTCAGTCCATTTGCTGAATACATGTATTAATTTTTCCTACCTACAATAGATTTCTGAGCTTCTTCTCTTTTTCAACCACAAGGGCACTTTTGATTTTACAGGTTAGTCTGAGCATCAGTTTTATAATCAAGCTCTGTCATCACAGAGCTCCACTACAGTAAGTGAGAAGTTAACATCAGACACTCAGGATGAGGAAGACTCCTGCGGGTCAACACAAACTACAACACAAAACTACAACACAAACTTCTCAAACTATGTCAGATGAGAAAAGTTGAATTGAAAGTGTGAGGTTGTGTTTTCTGTCATGGAGAAAGCAAAGCGAACAGGTGAACCTGATATCACCTGCACAGTTTAAAATCTCACCTGGTGTTCCAGCCATCAGATAAACCCAAATCTAAACCTAATCCAACAGGTGGGTGTTGTTGTGTGTGTATTTTAACCAGCATTCATATTGCATGTTAACAGCTGCAGCTCCAGTTACCCACACCCTCTGACTGTGACAGACTCACATGACATTTATTTGGCATTTAGCAGCTGAGAAAGAACACATTTGTGAAAAAAGCCAGCGAGTCCCCTTCAAACTAAGTAGAGTGTGTTGCGTGTTTGTTTTGTTAATGTGTAGAATCAGCAGGTTGTTTTTCAGTCAGTGGTGGGAGAGGTGCAGTTGTTGTGATGCTTGAACCACTGCAGGACCAGAACATAAAACAGTGAGCGTCCTCAGACTGATGGTGGTAAGATGTGGTAAATAATCCAGAGCTACAGAGCGCTGACAGCATTAATGTTTATCTACATACATACATCTGGATCAGAGCGCTCCTCATTCTAAAACTTTATGGGGGGCAACAGGGCATTTTATACTGTGCTTGGTCTGATGTTTTCACCTTGTGTGTGTGTGTGTCTTAATGATGAAATGTGGAGTCGCCTCCTATAGGAACTATACCACAGAGGCGGTTTCCAGTACTTTGTCTGGGGACTGATGTTGCCCATTGTGGTAGCATCACAACTTTGCACAACTTTACAAGTACGGAGTTGAGACCAAAATAAGAGCTGCATTAGCATGGACATGGCTGATTTATGAACAATGATAATAATGTAGCAATGAGTACATGGGAAAGTCAACATGGTGACGGGCAGTGGTACATGAGGTCAAAGTTCACTTGACAGAGACTAAGATCAACAAATTTAAGCTAATTTCTTCCATTGGTTTTACATGCGCTGCCTGGACATTTGCTTTTCATTCAGACCTCATCCATCCATCCATACAAACTAGTTGTATGTTACTTGACACAAAACACACAATAACTGATGTTGAGATTAAAGATGCAAATTTTTTAGATTTTGTCGAAACTTTTAATCAGCATTTTGTTTCAGCATCTTTAAATTTGATGTCACAGCCGCTTTCAATGAGGAAGTAATAATGAGATACTTATTGTTCTTACATGTTTGATTGACACTGACACTGACTTAACCTATAAGACTTACATCAAGCAAGAAATTACAATAGTATTAACGTACAAGATTAAAGCAGTGTATTTCCACCATGGAAACTGACGACAGATGTTCAGTCTCTTTACTGTCAAGCTGTTCCTTTTCTCATTTTAAACCAGAAATGAAATAAAAAAAGAGAAAACAACCTGTTCTTGCATTTTACAGTGCCTGTAATTGATATCAAGTGGGAGTATGAATAAAAAAATAAAATAAAAGCCTTTTGTTGTTGTTTTTTGTTTGGTGTATTTTCCATTATTCCTTTTTCCCCCATGTGAATGAACAACAAATATGGGCTGCATATGAAATGAAATCTCCTGTTTCTTTTACCTGCAATCTGTCCCATTTGGTCTCTTTACCATCAAGTACAATAATATTTTTATTTGTTACTCATATTTCTTGAGGGTGAAGACGCTACATCTTAACTCAATTTAATTTAATTATGTGAAAACCTGAGCCCACAAGGCCACCATTCACAGCCACAGGTTATAATTGTTTTGACGTATTCAAAGATGTCTTTTTTCCCCCACAGTCTACATTTTGAGATTTCTTACTTAAGCCCAGCAGAAATATAGAGAATTCAGTTAGTGTTGCTTTGAAATGAACATTTAAATAATTCAATAGCTAAATCTACTTTCAGAAACATTGCTCCTGTTATCTACGGTGGCCCTGAGAGTTCAACACACAGCTACTTGAAAAAATACATTCAACACACTCACATTCAGAAAACATCTTCATCAGTTTGATAACACACGAACTGCAAATACTCCAAACACACACTGAAAAGTAAATGAACATGGCAAGGACTCATTACACATAAACGTATTATCACATCCAAGTACACTTACAGTTCAGTGCTTTTAACTTGAAAACTCACAAAGCAAGTGCGCCCAGTCGAGTCCATCATTTTATGTTATGTCACTTGGGAACAAGTCTGTTGTCATCTTCTCTTTGCAACGCAACACTGTATTTTCCTCCAAAACAAAGAGGACCTCCTATATTATCTCTCTATTCACCTATATTTCAATAAATATGATCAATGTCGTCAAACACATCGATTACAGACAAAGACTGAGCTTTCTTCAGCTGCATTTACTGTGAAATGATCAGAGAGAGGGTTAGAAGAGACACACCTCCTTTTGCTTTTATTACAGTCATAGTGAGCGAGAGAGAAAGTAAAGGGCAAGAACTAAACCCATATGGCATGTGTGAGGACACAGACACACTATGTTTCTGTTTTAGTCTCTCACACAGCTCTCAGCCTCCATCTGGGATCTGAATAACTCTCTGGTTGATAAGTAAAGTTGTTCCTCCCTCTCTCTCCCTCTCTCCTGCTCCTCTCTGTTTGTTCAGTCTTCAGTCATTTAGTTCTTCCTCTGATTCCTTTATTTGGTTTATCTGCTGGAACGGAGGCGAAGCTCAGTATATTGGAAGTGCTCCTGCTGCTCTGGGTGATGAAATGTCCCTTTTTTTGGTGGCATGATATCTACACAGTTCAAAACATGGACGAAATGAAGTTGTATGTGCTGCAGTTCAAACAACAGAGGAAATGTAATTGCCTGAAATGCTAAGCTTTCACCCACACATGATAACATGATAACAGTGATAACTCGCTGAAGTTCTCTCCATAAGCAAGAAGCACCCTTGGGTTGTGTTGTGTGCATTTCAAACTGATGGATTTTTTTTTCTGAATTACTCTATGTTTCTGTGTTTTCCAAAGTTGTAGCACTGAGCTGTCAGGGCCACCGTACTGTATGTCACACTTCACAAAGCTTCAGTTTTTAAAAGCAGTGTCCTGTTACTCCTGTTACTCTGGAAACCTCACAGACTCAAGGTGAACAGCTGGCACTGTTACCAGTTGTTAGTTCTCCCGCCTTCCCACACTGCATCACTGGGTGCTACCAGCATGTTGCTTGAAGGTACATTCACAAACTGTTGCATCAATGTTTGAGCCACTACAAGACATGACGCATGGAAACTGCTGTCGGTGACTTTTGTTACTATGGCTCTTGAACGTACGATTCCACCCAGCATGTGATGTGTGTTCAGGCTGAGCAGCTGTTTGATCTGAATGAAAAGAGATTTCAGCAGAGTTTCTCTTTGTTTTGGAAACTCATAAAAACAGTTTGAGCTCATGGAATAAACTTCCTGAAACGTGTCTAAGTAGCTGTGAAGAATTATGACGGATTCACAGGGAATTATTTTTACACATCAATCCACAAACAGATAGCACCAAGATGAGCTATTAATTATGAATCGCTCATATCTGCACCTGAGGCACCGCTGGCAACCAACACATCACACAGTGGGAATATGATTTAAAAAAAAACAAAAAAAACATCTCCATGCAACAGATGCCGGATTAAACATAATTATCCAAATGAATAAAATGCTCGCTCTCGCTTAATCTCATGTTGTCGTGGCCATTAGCTTAGATGTGACGACACACGAGCTAAGAATAGTCCCAGTGCTGCTCAGAGTGGAAGCAGAGCAGAGCAGGGAAACATGCTCAGCTCATGTCAGTTCAGTCAGATGTGAATTCATCATTGTTGTGGAGAGAAAAAGAGATAATTGCAATTCCCTGACAATAAGAGCTGGCTGCATCAGTTGGCTGAGGAATATTTCAGTCACATTTGAGCTTTCCAAATGTGTAGCACGCCAGGTTTCTCACACCACCAGAGCTCATTAATTAAATGAGGTGAAAAAAGACTCCATTTCCTGAAGCCTCTAATTAAGGATAATATCCCAGCTGTTTTGCCACGATAACGACAGCGGCCGTCTGCATCGCAATCTGCTGATTTATGAGAACAGCTCTGACGGGCACCTGCAGCGCTCCCACGCTCATTCACCCACAGAGGTGAGTGCGCACCTTACAAGGTGGACAGTCCTGGTTAACTGAGTGGATGTGTGTTTACAATGAGAACATGATCCACTGACATCAGGTATCCACCTCTGTGTGCAGGAGTCCTGCCTGTGCCATCAGTCATGCGCTCCCTGCAACAGCTGCCATGGTTAAATATTCACTCACTTCAGGCCAAGTGTGGCCCAGTTCAGTTTAAACCCTCAGCTGCGATGCCCAGGATAAACCACACACACGCGTACACACTGGCAAGCTGTTATGGGTCACTTTTGGGGACATTTAAGACTTGCCCCAAAATTACCCCTTAACCTTTGACCTTCACTCTTTCACGCTTTAACCAGTAACCCCAACATCTGATTTTTTTTTCTAATTGGACAAGAATTAACCCCAACTGAAACTTGTCCCCAAAGTTGTCTTCTTTCCCTGATAGTGTAGGCTTCTTGTGGTATGGAAGCACCATGCCTCCATATAATATGATGTGATTGTGAAGAAGACTGAAACCTATATAATATAATATAGCTGGATGAACCTGTGGGCCATTAGACTGGTGAAATCATCTTTAAACTGGATGAAATAATTGTTGGGCATATCTGTGTTCACAGCATCTAAGCCTCAAGCCTCTGAGTGGGTGTTTCCCACAGCACTGGCTGACTGACAACGGAGGGATGGTGTTGCTAGGAGACACACTATCAACTTCTGTGGTGTGCCTCTGACTGGAGAACATCACACTGTCTGGAGTGCAGCTGGATCCCATTGTAGGAGCACTTCATACTCTATGAAGGGTCAGAACCTTTATTGTCATGAGAAACCATGAACCATTGGATCGTGGAAAAATATATTTTTCAAACACACAAACTGTATTTTGAAGTGAATTTTTCCTTGAGGAAAGACAAACCTAGCATGAGCAAAGTAAAAATCATTCTGAGCTTCATTTATGTATTTCCTGTTTGCTTTTATCCACAGTCACTAATGTCTCTCACCCAGTTGTTCCCTCATCTGATCTCTGCTCTGTGCTCAGCTGTTGCTCCACACTTGCTCTGCATTGCACAGTGTGACAGTGTGCCACAAAATCAGCCAATCACAGAGCTGTAAAACTGAAATCTGAGGCCTGCTGTGCGCTCGGGAGTGTGGTACAAATGTAACGCAATATGAACCACCCTTGCTGTGACAACTTTGACAAAGCCTTGTATTATAGAAACTTGAGGGTTTTATGGTTCTTGCGGTTTTATCAGTTGTATCTTTCCAATCAATACATTTTAAAGGGGAATCCTTGCCGCCATATTATTCTCGTTATCAGTGGGCAGAGAGTTGCATTAGCTGATGGCAAATGACCAGAGGCCATATCACACCAGAGACTTTCTATCATACAGTTGGCATTTCTAAAAAGACATTTTCTTTTAGTGTACCTCACATTGTACTCAAGGCTCTTTAAGGCCTCTTCGCTGCTCTGATCCTGACTAACCAGAGCCCCAATAGGCTCATCGCAACAGCACCAGCCCTCAACTTCTTAAGTGCAGCTGCAAACTGTTTGTTGTTCAGTCCTGGTGGCAAAAAGCTTTACACTTCATCACTAACTTAGCCTTCAGGACCCATCACTGGGTTCTCTATTCTCTGGCCCCCTGGCCCTAACTGACCCTGAGGAGACAACACCATTGGATTATTTTCATTTACAAAGCCATCCTTGATAAACACCCCTCATCTGTTGTCTCCAGTCTCCAGCTCCAAGTGTGTGAAGCTCCTGATCTTCCGCACGGCTGTATAAATCCTGGGGGCTTCTTCCAGAACTTGGCAGAGCAGCTTTCTCCTGTCCTGCTCCCTGGTTCTGGAACCACATTCAGAGCTCCCCACAACTTCCTGGACTTATTCCCTTGAGTGAATCGCTTTTTATTATTGTTGTTGCACCAGTTCAGCCTTTTGGCCAGGTCTCAAAAAAGAGTTATTTTAGACTGAATGTTCTGTTCACACTTGGCTAAATCACACCTGGTGATGCATGCACATGGTGATCAGATCTTAGTCCACTCTATAATGCAAATAAACAGGTTTTGGCTACAGAACCTGTACAGCCCCATCACTTAGGAAATAAATATCTGAATAAGATGAGATGAGAAAAATAGCCATGACACAAGAGTTGATAACCAATGTTGGATTGAGTCTCTAGGATTTCCTTAACAGAGATAAAATAGGATAAAGTAAGAACCAACAGGATTCCTCACAGGTTAGCCAGGTAAGTCCTCTCTGAACTCTCCTGTAATTGTGTGACCTTTGTGAAAGCAAAGGTCACAGGCCTAAGACTAATGGGAACCTGACTGTCACGTTGCTGAGCTGATATAACAAACTGTTTACACAAACATCCGATCAATCAAACGGAGGCACCAGCCTCATCGGGGAAATATTCCTGCTCATTACAGAACATTAATGTTACCACAGAGAATTTCAAAATGTATTTTTGGAAATGACAATTTTGATGATACAAGACATCAGGACCACATGTATCACTATCCTCAGAGGTCTTTGCTAAATTCAATTCTATTTTCAAGTGCGTTTCAGTTTTCTCCACTTGTGACTTACTGCTCATTGTTTCAACAGCAACTTTTACATTACATGATGTATGTATATAAGAACATTTACTTCTACGCACATCTATTCAGAATAATCAATTAGTTGCTCTAATTCAATTTAAACCACAGACCACTCGGTCTTATTTACTGTGTTCTCCTGCTGTTCTCTTCTTCCTCAAAAATCATATTGTAAGGCTTGTACACCATGACTGGTTTGACGTGAAAAATTCAGAGGTGTTCAAATGTACAAGAATTATATGACACATGTCACCACAGCTAGCCCAATTATTTTCTGAATAAACCCCGCTGTTCTGTTTTTCAGTGCACAACCTCCTGAAATCCAAATATCTGTCACACAACCTGCACGTCCTGTTACACCGACTCACATTCTTCCTCTTGCCATGGGCCATTACACAGAGAAACTAATGGAGCCTATATCCTATAAGTACACTCTGAGCAGGTGCAAGTCTTCCACATTCCAAATAAAACTAATGCTATTAATAAATGCTTGTAGTGTGAAAGACGGGTGAGCAACATTAAAGACGGATGGTTCATGACATGTGAACAGAAGAGATCTTTTCCTGCTTTGAAATTCAGCCCTGGATGTTCCATTGTTATCAAAAAAGGAAACACTGCTGTGAGAATGAATTATGAACTCTGTGTTATCATGAGGTCAGATGTGGGCTGCAAATATTTTTGAGATTTTCAAGTGGGTCATGAGTGGGCAAGGTTTGAAACCGCTGGTCAAGATGATGTAGTGTGAGTGATTATGCCTGTTTAAAATCCTGATTCTCTGATAATATCAGGGGGCAGCTTTAGAAAATCAGTAAAGCTGAAGACTGAAAGCTAAATACAGAAATAAAGTTTCCTTCGTCCTTCAGTTAAAGGGACTTGGGGCAGGATCAAGAAATAAGACTCAATACTGAAACGACGGCTGTTGGGGGTAATTGCATTTCGATTGATGAGATGCCGCTGATAAAACTTTGGTTTTCTTCTTTGTGGGACTTTTCAGTGGACTTTGTGTGGTGGTGGGTCATTTGTTTACTGTAGCAGAGTCCATTACTACCACGCTTCTCTTCTTCCCCTATCCAAGTCGAAAGCCGTCAAGAACTCGCATTCAGCGTCATCTGACGTCATGTCTGCAGAACTGCACAGGAAATTCAGACTTCGAATTGCAGTACATCATGCAGCACACAGCCTGTTCAAGGCAATGGAGAGATACGTGGGTGGGCTCATTCTTTTTGGTTTTGAACGCTTCATCACCCATTAGCATTAAAAAAACTTAAATTGCATGTTTAATTTGTCACAAATCCTGCCCCAAGTCCCTTTAAGGAAAAAGTTTTTTCATGTTTTTTTGAAAACATGAAAGTGACTGAGAAGATCGAAACTGTCCAGACATTATCTATTTAAGGCCACATTTGAGATTTAACCTTATTCAACAGAGATCACGAGGACAGATGGGTGAAGTGAAGAAGACATACAGTGAATGAAACAAGTGACGGTGGTCATATACACTACCAGTCAAAAGTTTGGACACACCTTTTCATTCAATGGTCTTTCTTTTTTTTTGTTTTTGACTTTTTACATTGTAGATTCATGCTTAAGACATCAAAACTATGAAGGAACACATATGGAATATAGTAAACACAAAAGTGTCCATTAAAACAAAAGTGTTGTCTGTCACCTGACTTAAATCCAACTGAGATTGTTTGGGATGAGTTGGACGGAAGAGTGAAGGCAAAACAGCTGACAAACTCTGTCAAGACTGTTGGAAAACTGTTCCAGGTGACAACCTCATGATGATAACATGAGGACAAGCTGGTGACAGGATGTCAAGAGTGTGCAAAGCAGCCATTAAAGCAAAAGGTAGCTACTTCAGAAAAATCTGAAATATGAACATATTCTGCTTTAACACTTTTGTGTATGAACCTACAATGTAGAAAGTAATGAAAATAAACACAAACCATTGAATGAGAAGATGTGTCCAAACTTTTGACTGGTCCTATTGGAAATAAGTTAAGTTCACACACATGAACACAGAAGTTTGAAAGAGCTTCACAGATAATGTCATTGTTGTGTTGACAGGTTGTTTGTTGTTGTTACATTGATGGCACTGCTGAGAGAGTATCTGTCACCGTGTGATCAGGGAAAAAGAACCAACTGACTCAGACTGTCTTGTTGTTGGGAAAACCAGGGGTTTTCTCCCAGTCACACAGGATGGCTTAATGTGAAGAATAAAATACCAGAGAGACAGACACAGAGGTCATCGTCGGCTCTGGTGGCCGTCATCTCCCTCACGTCTGTCTCCCTCTCCAGCTAAATACATTCTGTTCTGTCTCGCAGCTCCACCCACACACTTAGGATCTTCAACATGAGGCAAGAGTGAAGTGACAAATTGTATGACAAATTGAAAAATCATAAATATCTGACAGAGAAACTCAGAGAAGTAAGTCACTTCAAATGGTTCACCTACCAGGTGATGTTCCCTCACACTGACATGAGCCAGTAAAAAATGGTTCAGGTATCTGGTTAGGATCCAGGCAGGTATAGGTGTAGACACAGAACACACGAGAGATGACATTTGTCTTCAGTCCTGCGAGCCAGGACGACCTGGGGGACATTGACGGGGGAGAGCAACTTTGCTTGATCTACTGGTAACACAACCTGATTACAGCTGAGTGATGAAGGTGAAAAGACACACAATAGAGCTGATGTCTATCACCACAGTAGAGATGGATACTTCATGTCTCAGACTGATTCCCTCCTCTCAGCCCAACTGATGTTTCTAGTTCATCAGAGCAAGAAACATTTCTTCATGTGGACACATCAGACAAAGGTGGTGTTGTAGTGTTCAACACAGAAAGCATCCTGACACTTTCCTTAGAACTGTCTGTGTTCTTTGATGCATATATTGCAGGAACAATCAGAGAGGACAAGTGAAAAGGATTACCACTGATGTACTGACTACTTCATCAGACTATTAGAGAACTATCTGAGCAAAGTATCCAAGAGGATGAGGTTTACTTTTAGGTTACTCTTCTCAGTGGGAAGCTTAAGAAGTCTGTGGTTAATGCATAAAGAAAATGAATGGGGGTGGACTTGGCTCGTCCCATCCATTCATCCATTTATCATTCTAAAATTAATTATCAGTACTCCAACAGGAACATGATCCTTTAGGTCACTAAAGGGTAACATCAGACATAGCTATTAACACACTGAATGAGCGCTAATTGGCTTATTTACAATAGTCAGCATGACTGTTAAATGTATTATAGTGAATTAAAAGGGTGTAAAAAGCTAGAAATCATCCTTTTCATCTGAGCCAGCTGGAGAGGAGTGTCTGTGTCAGTTTGACTGACAGCAGTTGGCTGCTACATGTCAAGGGCAGACTGTGTTGCTGTATTGCTGGTGAAGACTTTGCAGCACAGATCCAGGTGACATTAGGAAATGTTTCCATGCTGGTTAATGTGCAGCAGCTGAGCAGGTGCCTGTTCTGTAAACTGCTGCTACTCCCTGGCAAAAGTCTTAGCAGGAGCTAATGTGGGTGTTTGTGTAGACTATTTGGCTCTGTTGTCTGTTTCAGTGGATCTGATATACTGACACTACAGAGTTACAAAGTTACTCTTATTGTCTCTGTGATAGCATCACACTCAGGAAACTCGACAGTCGTGTGGCTGAGATAAAAATGAAATGTTGAGTGATCCATGATCTAATCATGTCATAATGATTACTGGATGCTCATGGGTCACAACCGCTGCTCCGATCCCATCACAAGATGCTTTGGTATCACTTCTGTTCCTTTATAATATTGGAGGAATCATTGTCTCATTAATTCCTCTACCAGGTTGTGACTGAACTCTGAACCACTGAATCACATAGCTCTGGATCAGGAGCTAATTATCCTCCCAGCTGCAGTGATTATTGTGGAGAGGCTACAGAGCACATTCTGCTGGGATCAGAGGGCTTTACTTCACATTCAGCTCTGCACCACTATTACATCCAGCCTGCCAGTTCAACTACCCAGCACACTTCACCTCAGTAAGGACAGTGATTTCAGCCACTCCAACGACCACACGTCATCTCACCACCACTCTCATGCTTCTCCTGTATCATAATCAGTATATATATATATATATATATATATATATATATATATATATTTGTGTTGTGTGTTTTACATACAAGTTTCAGAAAAAGGAAATACAAACTTTATAAGATTTATCAATATCTTTTCCATATGGGTTTCTGCGCGCCATCTCATAATGTACTTTCAGACATACTAGACATACTCTGTGAAACAGGAATTCTAGCCCTACAACTGTATATTCAAGGTCTTTTTCTGGATTATCTGTCAATGGCAGAATTTTTCAGATACTCCATATTTTTGGCCACTAATTTTGAACAAGAGACATGACACATCACCTTTTAAGTTGTTATGGTGACCTGGTTGGAGCAGCGGTTCTAAAGCATCATTACCCTCCATCTGGAGTCATATTTCTGACCAGTGTTCCCACCCTTTCAGCTCTGTGCCCTGGCTCTTCAGCTGCTAAATACTCCTCGGTGGTCGCCAGCTGCTCGCTGGCTGTGAGCAGCTAGTGGATTATGGCTTTTTAGAACTTTTTCTCTTCTGTTGTAGCCAAATGTGACACTAAGAGTGCGGTGAACCAGAACAGGGAAGTTGTGGGCTGGAAAACAATGAGCAGAATAACTCTCTCTAAGCCAAGAGGAGCTGCAGATTCAACTGATTGTAGTTAATCAGGTGAATCAGTGGCTCCCTTGGCTTTACCCTAATTGGTTACTTATCCTATTCTTTGAGAAATGTTAGAGGCAAAGAAGGAAAAAAACTAACAAAAATTGTGTACTTGGATTAGAAACATTGTGTGAGTTTACTCTTCACAAGAGCTTAAAGTTCAGGCTGAATGAACTTCTTTTATTTTTAAATATTCTTTTCAGTAAGGCTCCTCCTATCTCAGCCTCAAATCAGTGCCAGTCTCCAACCACAGACATTACTGTTTTGGAGTCACAGACAGAAATTACTTTTAAAAGATAAGAAAAAACAATGTGAATGTAAAGTTTATGGGTATATGTAGTAAATTTGACAACCCTGTCTTAATGACTTTGAGTGATTATCATGACTTGACCGAAACAGAGCATGTGTCCAAAGAGTTACAAGACCACTAGTTCTCTCAGCGCAACGTCATTCTTCTTTAATAACATGTTGAGCATCACCACAACGCTTTGATTTGTACATCAATATTAATGCTTTCACTTTTATCTACACATGAAATAGAAACTATGACCAATATGAATATAGCAGCTGAAAAAAAGTGACTAGTATCTACTGACCCGTAGATGCAGGAGATGTCAATGACCACGTCGATCATGTCACAGCACAGTTCATACGTCTGCATGTCCACTGGGCTGCTGTCTGTGGCGATGTAAATCTTACTGACCACATCAAACAGGAAGGCCTTCTCAATACCCGAGTTCTGAAACAGAGGCAGAGACAAAAAAAAGACAGTGAGACCTCAGTGTATGTCGTTAATGTTACCATGACAACCTCAGGTGATTACTAACTGAGCATATACAATCCCAACATAAACCACTACTCAAAGACAGATCATCTTGGAAACAAGCATAAAAGAGTTGCATCCATCCATCCGTTATTCCATCAAGTAGTTTGGTCACTGTGGCAACAGGTTAAGCAAAGTAGCTCAAATCTGACTCTCCTCTCCTCTCCTAATGTTTTCCAGCTTCCAGCTGAGATGTATAATCTCTCCAGCATCTCTACCTCAGAGTCTCCTACTTTTAAAGCCTTCCTATAAATCCTCCAATGGGAGTTAGTCAGGAGGATCCTGACCAGACACCAAAACCAGCTCAACGTGAAGAAGCAACCTCTCTGCTCCATGCTCCCGCTAAATGTCAAAGCTCCTCACCCTGACTTTAAGGCTGAGCCCAGACACTCTGCAGAGGAAACTCATTTCAGCTGCTTCTAACCTGTGATCTCATTATTTCTGTAACTATCCAGAGCTCATGGTGATAGGTGGAGGTCACAATGAAGATCAGCTGAACACCACTGAGTGATTCTGAACATGGACCTGCTTTGTTCAGGGCCTTCACTGGTTATAATCACCTGTCCTGTTTATTGTGGCGGAGGAGACCTGTGTGGATGATTCAGCTCCAGGTAAGACACTCATGAACTATTGACACTGAAACTAGGAGAAGCTGAAGACAACAGTGGTGGAGACAACTCTCATTATTGTTTGTGATTGTTTTGATTTTGTAACCCCTGTGACAGAACAACTGTGAACTGTGTGTTTACAAGACAAATTTCCCTGAGTGGGACAATAAAGTTTATTATATTGTATTGTATTGTATTGTTTACATTCTATGTCTGTTAAATGACATAGAAACTGAATGCAAAGTTCTTTTTGAAATGACACATTCAAACACTTGTTTCCTCTTTTGCTTCTTATTAATCACATTGTTCATACCTAATACTAGAGCACACCCTCTAAGTGGCTTCCAGTGTTGTTAAAAATGTTATTTAAATTCATTCAAGTACATGAGTCCCACGCTAAATCTTAAATACCAGCTTCTCTTGAGGGACTATCAGCTTAGCTGCTTAATTCTTTCAGAGAACAACACATATAAATTAAAAATGCTGTCTGAATGGCAGAGAGTAACTTGCGATGATTAGACATGCATTTACCAAGACGATTAATAATTAAATCAACTGTATTATTCAGGGATGCAATCCTAAAACCAAACACTGCCTCCACAGTGCTCTGTAGTTCACTAAATAACCTTTAGATTATTCTGTCAACCCTGTAGGAGACAGTTTAGATGATGGTCATGTGGTTAATGCAGATAATGGATGTGGTAATAAAACAAAAACTGTGTTTACACACAGATTCTTAAATCACATATGGGGTCAGCAGAGATCAGTGACAGTCCACTGAAAACCTGCAGTGAATAATAATAATAAGCTCTATCTCTATCTATCTATAATGATAAGATGGTTAAATCTTCAGCAGGCGTCACTATGAGTGAATATCAGTCCATCACCACCACATTCAAACAGTCAGCACTGCAGGAAATCTGTGCGAGGAGAAAACAACTGAGCGTTGCTGCATTATTTTCAACTCAAATTCAAGTTGGTGACCACAGCTACACAGTCTCTCTCTCTATTATTTATCGAGGCTTATGTGTGCGCTGGGAGAATAAACAGAGATCATGTCTGAATCAAAACATACGTCCATCGTGCAAACAGACCACGGTCTGTCAACTCATCACCGTATTTTCACCACAGGGTGAATCCTGCTCCATGTCAGCTACAACTGTGTCCAGAGCCATAATGTTTTCAGCTTGTTAACATGAACATGATTCAGCATCATCTTCAAATTTGGCACAAGTATTTATTTCAAATCAAGAAGGACCTGATTGGAATTTGGAGATCAAGGTTCAGGCAAAGATCCGGTTCAAAGATCTGGGTCACTCTGACCACATAAAACATATTTTTGGCTATAAATCATCAATTCTTTCACTGATTATACCACAATTTAAACTCACGTGTCCACGAGGATAAACTGAAGTGATGATATTTGATTTCCGAAAGGTCAAAAGCAACTACACTGTGACATAATAATGTTATTAAAAGCACCTCTGGACATGATTCAACTCTGTAACTAAGGAAGGAGAGACTGTGTCCATCTTTCCTGTAATTAGCTGTTAGACGAGAAAAACACAACTATGTGGATGGTGTGTTATGAAAAGTGTTTCCCTCTTTCCCATCCTCCCCAGAATAAATTATAATAATTCTGACTTCTCATTATCCATCAACAAGTTAAACCTGTTTAATAGTCCATGACAAATGCCCGATGAACAAATGACATTAGCATTTGTAGACCTTCAGAGCAACTGTCCATAGAGGATGATGAAGATATGAGGTCATTAATAGCTTAGACTGTGATTAAATAAAGATGGATGTAGCCTCTGTGGTGTGACCTGCAGGTTTCTGAAGAACGGTTATGAAGCTCAGAGTGAGCTGCTCCACTGTCGCCATCTTGGCAGTGTCAGACTCCACCCACTGACTCATTGAATGATCCAGAAACGGGTGAAGGGGTGGAGTGTGCGTGGGGAACTGACACTTCAGTGCAGTGCTCGTTCTGGATTTATGCTGAGCCTGTGCTCACCCACCTGTCACTCAGAGAGGTCTGTCCTCTGTCCTGACTACCCAACCAGACCGTGTTCTCCCCTGTTGCCTGCTCCCAAATCTGACTGGAGAATAAATTAATTCTGCAGTGGTCCTGGCATTTGGAGGCATTTCATGTTCTCCTCAGCGCCCCCCCTGGGCAGGGCACCAAGACACACACATCCTTTGTTTTCAGAGTGACTGCTTCATATCTGTGTGTGCAGGCCTCCTCCACCCACAGAGAGCAGTTTTCCTCAGCAGCTGGAGATACAATCACAGCTCAGAGATCACAGCAGAGAGAGCTGACACACTGAGCCCTCTCCACCACTGTACATTTCTCTTCTTTATTCAAAGGATTCCGACCCTGATTATCTAAATAATATAATAATTTCTAAATTATCATTTCTGACTTTATGTAAATGTAATGTTCATTTCCAGTGTTACAATACTTGGTATCAGAGGGGGATTCAAGTAAAGCACATCAGTTTGAGGTTTGAACAAGTGACAAGCCACAATGTGACCCCATCACTGTGCTGGACATCCTGCTGGTTTCACTTCCATTTGTCTTTGCACTTAATTTGCTATGCAATTTTAACATAGCTGTTTACCCAGTGCTGTGATAGGACTGGCAAATCTGATAAGTGTATAGTTAAAGGGTTAATACAATAGGGTTTAGTTGAAGCCACCAGTTTTATGCTTTATGTACAACTATCTACTGAATAATGCATCATTTATATTGGTATTAAGTGTCACTATCAGCCTGGAGGCTGTAGCCTAGATAATAAATGAAGTGACCTGTGAAGTGAACAGACGCAGCTGGAGCTACTCAGCATTTAAGCTCATTTACATGGAGGTGACGGTGAAGATGAGGCTCTTCTGGTTGTATGAAGCAGCAAACACTGGCAAGCTTCAATAAATACATGTTGAAATTATATTCTTTAAATCGTTGGACCTAGCGCTGCCTGAATGATGAAGCCAGCAGAGGTTTGTAAATGTTTCATCACGTATGATATAAGTAAAATGAATGTGTCTCTATGAGCTGTTTGGTGAAGCCTGTAGACTTTGGTTTCTCATTAATTTTTATACATTTGTATTTAAATATATCAATACAAATACTACACATGCACACAAACTGCTTACTAAATCAATAACCAGGCAGAGCGAAGGCCCAGTTGAACCAGATGTGTGACGGCAGCTGACCTGTTCAGCCTGTCTCTCTTTTCTTCCATAAGCAGCATCCCTTTACCTTGATAGTCTCATTAGGACACATTTCCCCTCACCCCTTCACTTTCACACTTCCTACTGATCCTACAGATTCAACATCCAATTTTGTTTAAGTTTATGTAAATAAGTTACTTTTAAAATTACTTTTGTTTTTGTGATTGTAAACGTATGTTCTCTTTTTTGTCTGACAATACACAGAATTATATTTTCATACAAAGAGCATTCACGCAGTTCAACCACTGTATCTGTTGTGCATCACTACCACCTAGTGATGCAATTGGAAAGTACAGGAGCTCATGCACATGAAACACAGTAATATAAAGAAAGTATGTGATTACAGATGGTAAATGAATCCAGTTCCTTTACAAGAGCAAGAATTACTCACTGATATGAAGATGTTGAGCAGGTTCTCCAGCGTTGGCAGCTGAGGGATGAGCTTCTGGACCACTTTACTGAAGGCCTCGAAGATGGAGTGGTCGTATATGCTGGTCAGATAGAAACTGCAGCAGGAGCAGGAAGAAGACCCTGAGTCAGAGTGAGTACAGCAACTCAGTCACAAACTACACTGCAACCTTATCTCAGCTTCATACGTACAGTTAACATCACTGCTCCAATAGTACACTTCAAGAGGGAAACAAGAACAGAATGAGCATATATTTTATGTTTGGTTTGTTAGTGTTAGCCTGGGTATAACACCTGACCTTCACTACAGACACGTTCACTTCAACAACCTTAAAAAATCAAACCTCTCAAATACTGTCAGCTGATTCCACAAACGTCCGGTATGATGATGTTTTACAGTGCAGGAGTTACAGTACTATCATCTGTTAATCTTGATGTTGATGTTGATGCAGATGTGCGGTTTTGTTATCAGTCCACTTTCTGCTGTGTTGGTTGTTGTGTAAAGCCTATTGTGCAAGGTCTATATGATTCTCCACTGCTCTGCCTTTTGTTTTCATTTATTTATTTGTGAAGTGATTTATATGTTAATTTGCTTTGAATGATTCATGTTTTGCATTTCATTGAATTTTTGATGCATCAGCTTGAATCACATGTTCCTGTATAATATATTTCAATGTATGTTTCTGAGTTGTCCAGCTGTGCTCTGATTGGTCCAATCTGACACTCGGTGCAGATCACAACCACCCAAGTGACGAATAATTGTGTCTATATTGTGTTTGTCCTTGTAGCGCCCTGTTTGATCATAACAGTGCTGTGCAAATAAATTTACCTGTCAGTGCAGATGATATGATCATTTTGAAGCATGCCTGTATGACAGTGTGTGTTAATCCCAGATGCATTGTGAAACTTAAAAACCATCTGCAGCTGCAGGTGAAGCCAACCTCAAGTGGATTCGCTCCAGGCCAGCGTCTCCGAGGTCGTCCCTGGCTCGTTTTTGAATGTCTCTCTGTTTCTCAATCTTATGGTCATCCGACAGGCCATCCACTTTGTGAATGAACACCTCAAAGTTGATGTCTGGATTGACTTTGTAGGCCCGGGTCACGGTGAGGTGCAGTCTGCTCAGAGCCTCCACGTAGTCATCCTGTCAGGAGGAGAAGAGGAGATTCACACAGCCGAGGAAGCAGATGTTTCTGACCAATGTTGTTTGATAAATTATTCAATGTATCAATTCCTGTGTTTCTGACCTGTGAGTCGATGACAAATATCAGGGCTCCGGTGCCTCTGAAGATCATCTCATAGTCGAAGGTGGGATCGAAGAAGTCGATCTGCCCGGGGAAGTCCCAGATCTGAAAGCTGACGAAGGAGCTGCTGGAGACGTCCTCCCTGCAGATCTTATTGGTGCTCTCCAGGAACAGGGTCTCACTGGGAGACATCTTATGAAAAACAACCTTCTGGATGGAGGACTTTCCACTCCTCCGCAGGCCCATCAACAGGATGCGAGGTTTGACCTCTCCACTCAGTGAGTTACTGAAGCCCAACACTACAAACAGGGACAGGAACACCATGCATCAGGTCAATAAAACTACTCTGGGAAACCACTTCAACTCACATTTACAGGTTCACAGATTTTCTGTAGAGGGCCTCGATTTACTTCTCAGAAGAGAAGGGTCATGTTGCCTTCGATACTATCATGATATGGCAGAGTAATGCTGGGGTGACAATATTCAAGATATACAATGTGATGTGTTCCCATATTATCACTGTTGTAAGTCTGACCTTTATAGCAGAATTATTGACATACCACGTCTGCCCTCTCTGCATCTACAGCTTGTCCTGACTGCAATGGAGGTGGTGGCAAACTGTGCTGGTATTATCTCACATCGCGCTCAATTCTCCATCTTTGACAACTGACTCATTTAATACAGAACACCTTGCCTTGCTCTTTCTGTCACATTGTAAAAGTTCAAGGACTCAACAAAACATTTGCCGTTTTCATTTGCCTGTTTAACATACAATTTGAATTTGCTCACTCAAAAATGAATGAAATGAAACTCATTAAAATAAATATTAAAAAAAAACTCTTGAAAAGTAATATTTCTCAAAATTGACATGCAACACACTCAAGTCGTTGCTCCTGTTGCGTCAGGCCTCAGGGAGCCAGTTCCAACAGAAAGGCAATCTGCTGGAAATCTGTTGTCATGTTTAATTAGAATTACATCATGAGAGGAGAAAACTCTGCTTTGTTCCCATATTATCACTCAATGGAAACACTGAACATTCATTATCATGTTTTTTTGACCTCTTGAAAAAATCTCTTGTGCGATACTGCAAAGGAAATCTGTTTTTTGTGTTGTCCCTGTCCCTGAAAAAAGAAACTGACTGAAAAGCCTCGGAAATTGCCAGTGTGAAGGACAGAAATTTCTCAAATATGGAAATTATGTAAAAGACTCACTAAATAAAAGGAGGACTGCATACTGTGTGTGTCTTTTTGTTCCTGTTAGCTGCTGAATCAATCTCATAAACCTAAGGTCAATCATCAGTCAGTAGCATCTTTTGAACTGGCTGACTCACAGCTCAAATTCAAACTGTTTAAAGTGAAAGCTGTCTGTCATCATTACCATCAGGGGTAATGGGGCTGTGCCCATAGCCCTGCCCCCAACACTGTGCTTGGCCAGTTATGTGTTTTTTCATGTTGGCATTAATGATGTGTCTTCCTCTCTAAAAGAATAAGTTCCCCGTTAAAACTAATGGACAGAGCTTTGTATTTAATATTGGCAGGTCTGTGACGCCCTCAGCTGGAAGATTTTCATTAGATAGAGATACAGTAAATATTAACATAATAAAACATTCAAATATGTCTGTTCTTTTTTTCCCTGCTTTGGCTGAGGACAAATATTTACATATTCACCAAATGACACAAACAACTCAACCAGCCCGCCTTCTCAATGGAGGGAAGCCTCCTCTGGAGAGGTAAGAGTGGGGTTTAGATAAGAATACACTGTCACCACTAACTGCAGATAGAACAGGCAATATGACAGCTGTGACAATGAGACTTGTTTTGGACCTGCTCTTAAAATGTGCAAAAACGAGATATGGCCCTTAATGCATTACAGTAATCTCACTCACAGCTGGAAAACAGTGGGACACCCACAACACTCTCACAATAACAAATACTTATAGACCAATAGGTTCGCATCTTTTAAATGCTTCTTCTTCAATGACCTCTCCTTGAATAGCTCACAATGCTGGTTCCACTGTACTGTTTGTGAGGCATCTGCTACAAGACCCAGCTTCAGTGTTAACAAATCAACTTACAGGACAACAACTCTAATAGTCTGACCACTGCTTACACTTACACAGCCTGGCCCCACCCCCTGGAAAAGTTAAGTATGAAAATAAATAAATAAATAAATAACTAGTTTGTTTGTTATTATTTTTCTAAATTTTAAACCATTTACACTCATGTCTTTATCTTTAATTAATCACACTTATGTATTTATTTCCTGTTCCTGTTTCCTGTGTTTTGAGTCCTCACATGCCCTTGCTACTTGGAGGGCTTCCAGACAACAAATGACAGTCTGGATTATCCATTCATCCATCCAGAGGACCGATCATCGGTCAAGCAAAACAACCCCCATGATTTTACAACAGTGAATGAGGTAAAGAAATCACTGAGGAAAACGCTTTACATCTGAGCTGTCAGGTGATGCACATGTTGATAGATCCAGGAAAACATCCTGATCCCATGCTGTTAATGTCTATAGTGAAGTCTGGGATACTGGCTAAGGTGGATGTCAAATGACTCTGTGCAAGTTCAGCTGATGTACAACAGATAGGAAAATGTACAAGACAAAAAAAGAGAAGAAGACTTGCAAATGGTTCAAGTAAATAGGTGTGTGGAGACAGCAGAGAGGTCAACAGGCCACAGCCTCAGAGCTGGTTGTAACAGAAATGGAGGCAAATCTGATTCAGTCGAACCTTTTTCCACTTTTATAACCTGTAAAGCAGAAAGTATCTTTTTTTCAGTTGTAGAGTGTTATTGTTACACAGATCTGCTGCTGAAAGTATTTAGACTAGTCAAACGTACTGTACAGTAGTGAAAACTGTTATTACTGAAATTGTTCAAAATGTCAGTTTTTTGTTTTCAACACAAGATGAAATGGATTAAACCAAGTGCTTAAAGGTAGATCTATTTTATACACTAACTATAACATGTTACCTCTTAGTCTGAATATAACAAAAGGTTAATGGTAATACTGTCCCAGAATGGAGGGAGACTCGGTGTCAGTGTGTAAAACTAAGTGTACAGCACAACTTTTTAAAATGACGCACATGCAGTTGCGAGCGGACCCACAGCCCGTGAACACACCAGAGAGCTGCAGCAGCTCCGGTCCAGGACCAGGTCCATGCACTGACATAGCTAGCCTACTTCAGCCATGAGTGAGCCACAGACCCAAGTGACCGTGTCCCGTCCACCCCCCTCCCTGCCCTGCTCGAGTGTGACCTTCCCCGCCTACCTCCGTCCTCACAGCCCAGCTCTCCGTCTGAAAACGCCTCCAGGTCGTCTTCGTCGTCGTCGTAGTGTCCCAGAGCAGAGTCGTCCTCACCGTCTCCGCTCATAGCCGACACTCTCTCCGTCGCCATGCTGCTGTATTCCGTTGCCGTCCTTTTTTAGTTTGGAGCTAAAGCGCCTGTGGTGTCCAACAACTCCCAAACTGCGACCTGATCCGCGAGAGCCATGCTGGTGAACTTTCACCCCCCCTGCCTCCAGTCCGACCCACTGCAGCCACAGGGGGCAGGATCCGGGTAAGGGCTGCCTGCTGGGCTCAGAGGTGTCATGAGAAGACTGCTCTCCACATGGCCTAGTTATTGTCACCAGCGATAATAACAGGTTAATTGGTAGAATAGTCTTTAGTCCCGTTGTTCCCCAATGTATGCAGCAGAGGTCACATTTTGGTGAAGAGCTGAAAAGCAAAAAAAAAAGGAACTGAATCACATTAAACTGCTTAATGATGAAATACACAGAATAAAGGCATTATTCAACAAAAAGATATCAACAACTAGTCCACGTTTAGGTTATAGCCTATGTAAATTATCACACAGGGTTAAGGCAAAGAGTTTGACCTTCCACTCGCCACAATCCCACTGCCCCACATGACCTGTGTATCACCCAATGCTTTGTTTCAGGGACAGGGATGGTCCTTGCTGAAAAATGTGGTCCAGGATTTAGAGGGAGGACATTGATGACATGCTGTCCAGGAACTGATGACATATGGTCCAGGACTCAGAGGCAGGACACTGATGACATGTTGTCCAGTGCTCATAGTTCAGTGGTGAGGTATTCTGGTGCTCTGACACTGTGCTCACTGTTCCATAGACATAAACCCAAAACTATGTAGATGTGTGGTCAGTAAGAGAAACCACAAGCCATTGCATATGTATTTATAATTACTCATAATCATATGCCTCTGCAAGTAAGGTCATAACATGATCAAAAAAGTACCTAAAGGGCCATTAAAACAGATGTGGATCATTTGCAGTCCATGAATTACACTTAACCACCAGCAGGTGGAGGCAGAGAACACAGGATCAGTGTTCCCCCTGTCCTACTGTGATAAAATCCTCAATATTTGTATGACTTGTTTCACATCATGTCTGCAGTCTGTGAGTGGTTGTGGTTTACTCTAATCTTTATTTTTGAGTGAGTTATTGGATCAATTCATCATTAACAGAATCAAACCATGTGGGAAGTTTAAAGGGAGGAATCACTGTTTGGTGACACTCAGACCTGGAAACACACACATTAAGTACAAGTACCTCAGAACTGCACTTGCACAGTACCTTGAGTTACTACAGTACCACTGCCAATCTGTATTGTAGTAACAATCTGAATATTATATAAACCATTTGTTCTGGTTTGTAGCCATGACATTGAGATGTGTCACTACATCATTTGGTTTGCAAGGCTCAATTAAAAAAAAAACCTCTCACAACTTCTCTGAGCCACAATGAAACAGGCTGAAAGAGTCATTTGGGTCCAGGCCAAATTATTCAAACTACAATAGTGAATGTCACACATCATCAGTCTGTGGTTTAAAGGATTCCCTGAACAGGACAAAAGGAGTCAATTGCAGGCAAAATGAATATCCTGAACACCTTGTCATGAAAAAAGTCTGAGCAGGGGATTTTCATGGACGATGAGGGCTACACAACACGTTACCCTGCTGTCATTATATTATGACCTGACTTGAATTTCAATTTAGCACTAGATTTTATTCTCTTCATCCTATTTTTTTATCACGTGCAACAAAAGCTTAGATTAAAACGACAACAGGAGCTCGTCAGAGATTTCATCCATGTGTCCTGATCTTAATCCTCATGGGATGCAAAGACATGCAGGTCTGTGTATGTGTGCGTGTGTGCATGAGTTAATGTATGTGTATGTCTGTGTGTATGTATGTCAGCTGACACCCTGATCACAGCACAGATGAACTGCTCATAAACCTAAATGGTGCAGATGGACAGTTTCAGATGTTATTGTAGATGTATGTGTTTTCTCTCTCTCTCTGGGTCTCTCTCCTCTCTCTCTCTCCCTCTCTCTCTCTCGCTCTCTCTCTCTCTCTCTAAGCTGTAGTGCCCACCAAACAGCTGGCATCCCCTCTGCACATGTTCACACACTGAGTAGCGAGCCTGATGTTGATGCAGCAGCATCATCCTCTTACACAACAACACAGACACGGCCTGCGACTTTTTGAAAGGCTTGTTTGTTTGGATTTTACATGGATGCTCCTTTTTGCTCCGACAGAGAATAACGGATGCCTGCAGACTGTGTGGAGGTTAAGGTAAAACATCCAGCAACACTCTGAATACCTACAGTCACTGACAACATATTTCACTGTGCTTGTAGAAACTAAAGCATGATAACAAAAGTGGGACTTTCTAAGGTTGTGTTCTTCAACAGTGACTGGAAATGTATAGACATTATCAGCATTCAACAAAAAGCACAATGTCTGCTTAGCCAAAGTCCTTTTTTGCCTACACCAAATCATTCAAGTCCTCAAGGTGACATCAGATGTTTGACTCCAATAGTGTCCGAAAGATGTTACATTTTGGTTAGAAATGAAAATCTGGTTGGCTAAACGGTATTATGATGTTTAGAGATGTTGGGCTCTCACAACCAGAACGTCAGTGTTTTCTGTCATGATGTTGTCAGCACAAAACCAACTTAAAACCTCCACATTTCACATTGTCCTGACAGAGAATTTTGGTCACCTGACGTCACAGCCTAGATTCCCCTGAATATCAGTGTCAATTGGGATGGTAGCAGCTCTCTGCAGGGTGGTCTCTGCTGTTTAACACATGTACTTTGTTCATTCACCATCTGCTACACTCTGGTCTGTTTGCTTCAAAAACATAGAAATGCAAGGTGATGATAGGTAATCCAGACAAATATGTCTTCAAAAAGCTCCTGTTCACTCAGACCATTAAGACACTGTTAAATGTTTCTCTAAAGCTCATATGAGGCTTCATTGTTCAGACCAAATAAAAGAGATGAATACAAATGCGGACTCCCAGTGAGCTCTGTTAGACTCTGGACCGTCTTGGAATGCAGTAAGGAAACAGCGTGATCTGCTACCAACTCTAAAGCAGCCCTCTTTTCACAGTCTATCTCCTTGTTAATCAGCACTGAATACCAACACCTCACTCCATCATCATGTTCCTGTTAGTGCACAGTTATAAGGTATTCATTAGTTATCTTCAGATACGTCAGTCTTGGTGCGAAGCAAGGTTAATGACATCTTGACCCTAGGTCTGTAATCAACATACTGATGTCCATGTAGACATTTCACTCTTTTCATATTGGCCTACTCAAATTGAACTATTTGAGCCTTAATGCTCTATAAATTACAATGTTTCTCTATAACCCTAACCCTTCCCTATTTCTCTATCCTCTATAAGCCAAACCATACTGAAAATCCAAGAAGCTGGAGGTAGAAGAGATCTGTTGGGTCTAATGTAGATGAAAGTTAAGTGATTTCCAGAGCCACAGAAGCACAACTTACTTCTGTCTTCTGCATGTACATAAAAGAAATAAGTTGTGGTTTGTTGTTGGCAAATTTCACATTACTGTATTTTTAACTCTGAAAGCCTATCAGGGACTATTTTCAAACGACAATGTTAAATAATGATGATAAACTGCTGCAAATACACCAAATGGAAACCATATTTTGTCCCTAGAATTAGCACTGGCACCAATGTTTTGAGGATACTGAGTATTTCCTGCATCAGGAACCATTTAAAAAAAACAAAACATGAAACGCCATGAAACATTTAATGCAGCTGTACTCTGAAGCCAAAGGCACACCAGAAAACACAGTCCACCACATCCCCCAGTCACATGGTATATGTATTGAATTGTGTTTATGTATGTGCTGGATGGGATCAGTGAACAGAACAAAATAATGACTGATGAGCCTGGAAATTTCAGTGTTGTATGTACACATGCTTTAAATTCAAGACTGTTTACAATCACTGCCAAAGATTAAATGCTGACCCCTGACACAGAACATAATCTGATCTGCAGCTCTGACATGAAATCCTTGATCATTTGGGTCAGATGTACAACAGTAAAGGAGGATGAGAGCCAGTGTGAGAGGGCTGGTGAGTGTTAGGGAATGAGCCAACAAAACCTGAAAGATGACTTTTTACTAAGTGGCCATCTGGTTAACACAGTGGATCAGTTGGCAGCAAATCTTCCCCAAGGATAAACAAGAACTAATAGAGAATAAACTGCAGAGAGTCAAGAACACATCTATAGATGTGTGTGTGTTTTTGCCAGCACTGATGAATGAACAGGCAATGGTCCACATCCCCACCTCATCATGCCCGGGTCCCAGGCGCCAGACGGCTCTGCACCGAGCTGCCATGGTGGGGAACAGTGATGGCTTGGCTGCTCTGATTCAGGGAGGCTGTGCTCTCGACCTTCAGGACAGAGTGAGTGGTGCACACACTGAACATGTCAGAACTCATTTACACAACTGCAGGAGAATCCATTCATGTATTCACAAATTGTGTGGTTAATAGAATGATAATGGAATGTAATGGGAATACCTGATGTCTTTATGAGGATGGGAACACTGCACTGCATGAGGTGTCTTGGCATGGGTTCTCTCAGTGTGTCAAACTGCTGGTGAAGGCAGGAGCAGATGTACACATCAGGAACAAGGTAGGTACATAATACACTTACATACACTTCTTTGATAGTGACTCACTCTACAAATTGAGATAAGAATATGAAAAGAGATTTACATTGTCCAGGATTCCCTAAGACACATCATCCTCTCTCTGGACACAAGGAGCCTGGAGGCATGTAGTGCCAGAAGGCTGCACATTGGTGCAGAGCTAGAGGTTGTATACTGGAAATCTACCTGGGTGTCAGCAAACATAAGTGGCTCATGATCTCAAAGGTCTGCTTTGGGTCGGCTTGGGCTGCCAGCAAGAAGATAGGCAGGGACTTGGCTAGAATGAAATGGAATGACAAACCAGTTGTGACAAGTTAAAACCGTTTGGTGTCATTTCTCCTTAATCTGAGCCCAACCGTATCTTAACCACCAAGAGGAGTGGTTAACAACTTTCCCACAACTGGGAAACCACATTCAGTGGGGAAAGATTCTTCGATACCACGGTAACCCTAATGCTGGAAGAGACAAGGGATCTACCATGTTGATCAACTGTGATTCACACTACACAACCTCCATGTAAAAAATATTTAAACAATTGTTTTACTTCACTACGTGTTCTGGGATAGTTGTGGACTGAAATGAGACTGTAAGCTTTCCAACTCTCAAGTTCAAATGAAAACCCAGGGTGGAGCTGCTCGTGTAATCACTGTGATGTCTTGATTCAGGCAGGAAACACCGCCCTTCATCTGGCCTGTCAGAACGCACACGCTCAGACTGCTCGCCTTCTGCTGCTTGGAGGAGCCACACCAGACACCAAGAATAAAGTGAGTTGTCCAGCCACTTGCCATGATTTCACCGGTTTAAAACATCGTTGACTTTCCATCAGATTCTTGAGCTATTGCACCAGAGTAAGGGGCATTTCTCACATTGCACTTCATCATGGTATCCCTGCTTGAAGATTAAAGCGCGAACTCCATTTTGATTCCAGATGGGGGACACCTGTTTGCATATGGCTGCTCGCTACAACAACGTGAACCTGGTCAAAATCCTGCTGAGTTCATTGTGTTCTGTGATAGAGAGGAACCAGGTACAGTGCATTAACAACCAACATGACAGGAATTAACTGCTAAATGGCAATGTTTCAAATGAATGAAGTTATGTATTTATTACTGGCAGCAGGCACCAAGAGATATTGGCTGGAAACAATTATGTGACTATTTTTCATATTTGCATCTTACCAAATAGGTAAAATAACAGTTTTGCTGCTGCTGATAAGTTGTGTATAATGGTAATTTCTAGGAGTCAGAGTTTGTGTCTCGGTTTGCCCGTAGGGAGGAGACACAGCTCTTCATGTAGCTGCTTCTCTGAACCATAAGAAGACAGTTCGGCTCCTGCTAGAAGCAGGGACTGATGGGAACATCAGAAACAATGTAAGTTCTTCTTCTTAAAAAAAATAATAAAAACACCAGTAGAATCATCATGCTTTATCAAAATTCATAATCATAATGAATTTTATATCTACTAACCTTAAAAGGTTGAGGAGACAGGGGATGATTGTAACCCTTTTTCTCAGTTGCTCACAAACTATTTAGATCCCACCAACCAAAATGTAAAATATAAGACTGAAATCTTGTCTGTTAATTACCCATACAATTTAAAGATTACAGCAGATGGCATATCACTGAATACTCATTCAAATTATTGGAATCTTAAACTTAAGATGTTCCCAAGATGAGTCAGTACTGACTGATGAGTCCTTTTTATTTATATCAATATTATACACCTCTGATAGACTCCTAAGGATGCAGAAGGTGCTTTTAGTGTGCAGAATTCCTCATAATGAGGCCTTCTCTGAAGCCTGGGTAGCTCAGACGGTAGAGCATCAGACTTTTATCTGAGGGTCCAGGGTTCAAGTCCCTGTTCAGGCGAGGCAATCTCTTCGTAGTGTCTTTACATTACAGTATCAGGAACGCCTTTTCTGGTGGATGCAACACATACTAACAATGGTACAGTCCAAACGCTCACTGGCCCGATTTGAATCCTCGACCGCAGTCTCTTTTTTCCTGTCTCACTCTCAAAACCTGACTTGTTTTCATGAAAATTAATTTCTTGGGCAACATGTGGGGATGTCTTCACCTTTGATAGACTCTTAAGGGATGCAGAAGGTACTTTTAGTGTGTGAAATTCCTCAAAATGAAGCCATTTTCTGAAGCCTGGGTAGCTCAGACGGTAGAGCATCAGACTTTTAATCTGAGGGTCCAGGGTTCAAGTCCCTGTTCAGGCGAGTCTCTCTCTCTCTTTGTAGCTTCTTCACATTATAGTATCAGGAATACCCCACTGGTGGATGCAACACTTACCAACAATGGTGCAGTCTAAACGCTCACGGGCCCATTTTGAATCCTTGACTGCAATCTCTTTTTTTCCAGTCTCACTTTCAATATTTGGCTTGTTTTCATGAAAATTAATCTCTTGGGCAACATGTGGGGATGTCTTCACCTTTGATAGACTCCTAAGGATGCAAAAGGTGCTTTTAGTGTGTGAAATTTCTCAAAATTCAGACATGTCTGAAGCCTGGGCAGCTCAGACGGTAGAGCATCAGACTTTTAATCTGAGGGTCCAGGGTTCAAGTAAATTAGATTTCCTCAAAATGATCACTTGTATGAAGAAAGTTCTGCAATGAAACATCAGTGGTATTTGGGCACATAGTTGGTGACTGGAGAAGAACTGAGCATGTCCAGTATGAGTGTCAGCATTCTGACCATAGAAATGAGACTTGCATGCTTTCCTTTTTTGACTTTTCCCATTTTTCCTTGCTATTCATAACAATAACATTATTTGTAGTCTTAAGCCCTTCTTCTCCATCTTGTTATGTGGGAGAATGACATCTTTATATGTGATACATTGTTCTCTTCCAGGCAGGAAAAACAGCACTGGACAAAGCCAGAGACAACAATCATAAAGATGTGGCACTTCTCCTGGCCAGAGCTCCTCAGGTCAATAAGAACATAATCAGAATCAAACTTATAATGTTACATTTAGTCATTTGAGTCCAGGTGCATTCATGATATTTGATATTATTAACAACTACACTTACTGGCAGCAATTGTCATCCACAGGTACATCGCTTCATGCGAGGAAGAACAATTAGAAAACGAAGAGAAAGGCTTATAGCTGACCGCAGGACCCAGTCTTTCACCAGAGTAGAAATACTACCCAACAAAGTAAGAAACTTCCCAGAAGACAAATTCTTGTGGTGATCACAGGCCGGGTCTCATAGAACATCACTGGTTTTTACCTTGATTTGATTTGATGTGCTGCTGTTTCTTCTGTTTGTGTTTCCCAAGGGAGACAGCAGTTCTGTGGTGGAGGAAGGTCCCATCAGTGAGCACATGGAGAGTATAACTGGTGTTCAGGTTGCTCCTCATTTTCAACAGCAGCAGGAGCTTTACCAGAAGAGCCCAGCCACCATCAACAGCCCCAACAGTTGCCATAAGAGGAGAAGAGTTAAGAAGCTGGTGGGTCCACGAAAGTGACTTAGCAGTGGCTTTCTTGGATGCAGTAGTATCAGGACTGAGAAGAACTTGATCAGGCTGCATGTGGCTGGAAGAGAAAGACAGCCTTCTTGAATTTGTGATAAAATAGCTTGAAAGACCAATGAAGCTCAATATGAAGTGTTCTAGACAAGTAATGTACTTCTGCCTTAAGATGCAATACAGTTCCTCCAATGACAACCAGATGGAAACACCAACAATATCTGATTGTAAACACATATATTCAAATGTAATTAATCCAAGTTATTGATTATTGGAATGAAGTTTCTTGCAGACGCTCCTATTGCTAACTTAAGAAGCCAGATGAAAAGATAAAAGTTAGTAAGACTAACTTCTGTCTTTCGTGCACATGAAAATAAATGTGATTTTCCCTTTACAGGAGCTCACCATTCTCTGGAAGAAAACTATATTTTGCAGGTTTTAGTAGCCATGTGTTGTTTTTATTCCTCTGAAGGTTCTGAATGAAGGTCGGAGGAAAGGAAAGACAAGAGATCTTCTCCAGGATGATGTCGATGAACATGCCTCCACTCGGAATGGAAAAATCTATCAGCTCTATACTCTGTACCGTGACAAGGACGGCAACGTTAGACAGGTCAAAACTGCGTACATTAACCCAGTTTTATAAAGTTCTAGAACACAGAGCTTTACCAAACAAGACAAACCATTACCAGTGTTTTCTGTGAATCCCTTTTTGCTTGGTGTGCAACTTATCACTTGTGCCCTTTCTCATTAGGCACCAGCAAATGGGTGCCACTGCCAGCCCCTGTTCAAGAAGCTTGAGGATCAAGTGAAAGCCACTCAGGAGGAGATGAAGATGCACATTCTGACTGTCCAGGAGCAGGTCAACAGCAGAATGGGGAAAATGGCCCAAAGAGACAGACACCAGGTCTTTGTCTACACAGCTCCTTCTAACAGACTGTGGATTTCAATGAAACATTAAAGCAGTGCGCTAAGACACAGCAGCACTTGGTTTGAAAAATTCACATCAATCTTCATTTATTTTTTTTTATATTATTAAACCTTTATTTAGCCAGATGGAGACCCATTGAGATTTTATTATTGATTGAATATCTCATTCACAAGGGCGACCTGGCCAAGAGGTCAGCAACACATGTCATAACAAATTAATACAGTTCAAAAGTCATTATCACTATCATTACAGGTAAATTACAGTTGGCCATATTCATGCCAGGATTTTCCAATAGTCATTAGATAACTGGCTGATTCTGCATTTCCCATTCCTCAGATCAAAGTGTTGAACATGCTGAACCAGGAGAGAGCAGAGGCAGAGAAGAAAGAGATGATTTACAGGATCGAGCAGAGAGCAGCCCTGGACAGAGAGGAAGCTCTGAAGACACAGGTATTACTCACTACACACAGCTGACTCTGGATGTCTTCCCATACAGTGAGTGAATGAGCAGTGCCAATTCTAGAGTCCAGTGGAGCTCCACCACAAAAAAAATCCCTTAAGATCTAATGGTCATGTTTTTGATTTGTTTCTTAATTCAAGCAGGCAGCAATGAGCTATGAACTGAAGAGGTGGTGTGTGTCTCACCTGAAGGACATGGATGTCCACGCCCCAGTCAAAGCCCAGTATTACAAACTCCTCCCCTCACCTTCTGTGGAGCAGTCTGTGGTGGACGCTGATCTGGAATCACTCCCCTTGCTGTCTGTGGTCTCTGGAGACAGCAGCACCTCACTGGCCAACTATGTCAACGTCGTGCCATCCAGGACTGCCCAAAGTCTGCAAAGCCAGGAGCTGGAGCAGGTCGGCAGGAGGACATACTTTGAAATGAGGGTGGACAGGTCACCAGGTATGGCCAAGAGAAGAGTCTACAGTGTTATTAAAGAGGGAATAAGCAGTGATTTGTGTCTGATTCCAATGCACAGTGGGACAGTGCATCATAAAAAACAACATTTCCACAGAAGAGAGGTCTTTTTTTTTTTTTTTAAGTTTTAGGGTTTAACAACTCTCTGATATCCACACCCTGATCCGTGACCCTAACAACTCACCTGATGAGTAGGTTAATTACTCACATGATGGGTAGTTTGAACGTCATTGAGGACCATCCCCAATGTGTCAGCCCCACCATGGGTTCAATACCTGGGATTCTTACACCAGCTTTTTAGAAATGAAGAAGACTGTTAGAATGAGAGGCGAAACATCTTTAAGAGCCAAAAAGAATTGCAGTTGCTTCTGATTTTAGCACTTCACGATTATCTAACTTACCATCATTAGGACACTGTTCAGACATACAGCAAATACCACATGACTGACAGTAAAGGCTGTGATTGGTCTTTCTGCAGTGTGATGATCAAAAGAACAAATATGGTATAGTAAAACACACTCTTTTCTGTTTCTTTCCACTCCTTTCAGATGACTATGAGAACACAGCCCTGTTTTCTCTGCCTGCCAATAACAGCTCTACTACTAACTCCCCCTGGCAACCTCTGGAGGTGCAGGATGGGCCCATAGCAGCAGTGATGCCACTGTGTGGGGAAGGTTTCTCAACCAGCAGCAGCAGCCAGTCCAGCATCAGTGACCAGGGACCCAGACACATTACACATCAGGGATACAGCGACAACAGGCAGCACAGGAAACAGTTAGTTAAGCTGATGAATGCCCACAGGAATGCAGAGATACATGCTGAGGGAACCAGGACCCTTGAGTTCTTCATTGACCGTCCCACTGAACCCACATTCAGCCAGGAGAGGAAAAACCTGCATGCTATGGAGGTGAGTGTATGAATTGGTGGGATAAGGTGGATAAAGTATGGCTAGATGATAGATATAGTGCTCCTACTTCCGGTCCTAATGCTGAACTAGGATTTTGGCCATGTACTTCACTGTTTATCTGAAAAAATAAAGTCACATTTCATAATTTGTACAGCTACTCCTTTATGGACAAAGGCTAAATAAGGAAACTCCAATTAACTTACCTGAAGGGTGTTGTTTCCCATCAGGTAACTCAACGTTTCTTTGAGACGGTGTCGACTCAGTTGGAGCGCTGGTACGAGAGGAAGATTGCAGAGGTGGAGCAGCAGACGGAGCTCAGAACCCAGCAGGACAGGAAGGAGCTGCTGCAGCGAATCAGCATACTTGAGGAGGAACTCCAGAGGCTGAAGACCAATGAGAATGCAGAAATTTGACGTGTCCTGGCAGTGATCCATGCAGTGGGGAGACTGACAGAGAATGAACAATATCTTGAACATCTAAGAACTTGGATCAACTTCGACTCCTGCAGACAACTGACAAATAATCAGAAGGTCCGTACATACAATAGATAGAATAATTCATACTGTAAAAATACTGTGCACCTGGTGAGGCTTTGACTTACAGGACTTCGTGGACAGAGACTGTATTTATTTAAAAATTGTATCAAAATATAGTTTATTACTGACCTGAGGTTTGTCCTCGGTTTACATCATAGTTGTATTGGATGTTGTAGTTGACATGGTGGAGTCTGAAAACACATACATGCACCCTGTGTCACAATATAGGGAGAACATGATGGCCAAACAGAAATGAGACAGCTGTTTGTAGCCTTACAACTGTGTTACAAACAAACGGCAACCTCCAAGGCTGGAAACAAACTGAAACTGACACCAAGGTCCAAAAACTGCAGTTCCATTAATGACCACTTGATTGTGGCACCACGCACCAGTGAGTCAGTCCCCAGTAGACTCACATGTTAAAATGTCACATGACAACAACCTGGTACAATAACTGTTTTGATCTCTACAGCTAATTTCCTCCTTCATGATGACTGCACAGTGGTGAACTTTCATACAACTCACACATTTATGTTCTTCGCAGCTGTATATTTATGAATATAACATGAAATGATGTTGGTCAAATGTCATATACACCCTGTAGTAACTTCACAGCTCTTCTCTGAGGGTTGACTGAGTCTTTAAATCCTTAAAGTCACAAGTTACTGCAATTTAGAAATTCTCCTTCACATATAATCCTGTGTCCACAGTATCACTTATGGAAAATACAGTGTTATACATGTATATTAACTGCAACCTACTGTATTTTGGTCAGTTCAAAGCAGATCAGATGGGGATTATGTAAACGTGAAGTGTATTTACAGACAAGCTTTTTGGATATCCATCAGGAATTAAACTACTATTTTCAACTCAAAGGCTGTCTCCATTTGTCCTTAGTGCCAGTTGACACATTGATTTCCAGGAAGTGATTTCACTATCATAGCTCCTAAGGCAGCAGTGTTCTCAACTGTCACTAAGAGATCTTAACGAGAAGTTTGGGTAGTTATGAGAGGGAATTTGCAAACTCATAATGGATGTGTTTAGATGTGACATTTTCAGTGCCAGAGAAATGACTGAATAGATGTCAGACATTCTGTGTCAGAGGAAGTAAACTGCATCCTGTGGATGTGTTGTTTGGTGTGTGTTGGCCGCAGCTCCATTCCACCATCTAGTGTACAGATGCTAGCACAGCAGCTTATGGCAGCCTCCTGGTCCTCTCTGCTGCCTGACCGCATCCAGCTCACATTATATGAAACAGAGAAAAAGAGACCATCCATGGAGAAGCTGATATTTTTACAGGAGAAAATAGTTGTATCATGAGTCAGTTATGAACAGACCAAAATCTTATGTTTCTGTGTGTCACTCAAGTGAGTAGAAGGGGAATTTTCAAGTAATCTCAACACATTTCAACACCTCTCAGTCAAATACGTCAGTGTCAGTGATAACCATCATATCAGAATCTTAGTTTCTGCATGTGACATTTTGCTTTGTAATGGTGTCCTTTCCTCAGAAATGAAACTATTCTTCACTATCTGACCAAAAGAGGGCAACAGAGCGCTGTTTTAAACATGTCACTGTTATGGCTGACAAACAAGACAAATGAAACTCAGCACAGAACAATTCTGAGATGCAAGTGATCAATGCAACTGGCACATCAGAGGAAAGAAAACAGACATTTTGTTTTGGCTCTTATGGACATTATTTACTGATGCAGATTATTGCAAATGTGGCGACATGAATAGACAGCTGGATAACAAAAGAATATATAAATCTTCCTCACAATTCAAATGCAGACAATTTCTCCATCATTGATTATCAACTGTATTAACAAGATTTGTTGCCTCTATCTGGTGACAATAGCATTCCTCACATGTTCTTAGCCTACACTTAGTTTTCAGATGAGCACAGCCAGCAGTCCTCCCACTGTTCCTCCAGCACCGGCCACTGCAGCAGTGGTAGCTGTTGACAGACCAGCCATACCTGCAAGCCCAGACAACATGCATTAAAGACTGTCCAGCAGAATATCAGTGGATTTGCACAGAGAAGATGGATGTCCTCAGTGTGACATAATGAGACATTAATATGTCTTATAACTTGATCAGACTGTAGGAGTTTCTGTAGTGTTTGTCACACTACAGACAGAGGTTGAAGGGGCACAGTTGGAGGGGACATGTCGTCCCTTTGATCATCGGTCCAGCAACAGTTATGATGTTTACCTGCTGACTGCAAAACAGCCACCAGACTTCCTGCAGCCACTCCACCTCCATTGGCAACTGCAGCAGCTGACATCATGGATGCAGCGTAGGAGCCTGCTGCTATTCCAGCTGAGGTGAAGCCTACGGCCCCGAGCACAATAGGAGCAGAGACAACAGCGCCACCTAGATGCAGACAAGAAGACATAAAAAAGATTGTTTCCAACAGTTGATTCTGAACGTTAGCATTCTTCATATCTGGCAATCTGTCTTACCTGCTCCTGCAGCAACAGCAATGTAGGTCACTGAAACACATGACAGAAACAAAGTTCAGCACTGAAGCCACAGCAACAGCTCAGCTGGTATGATCAGACATGAGCTGTACAGATTATAATGCAGGTATGAAAAGCAAGTGTTTACTAGTGTAGGAGAGTGAGAGCTAAGTCACCATGACCTGTACTAATGCAGAACATGTCAGTCCACCAAACAACAAGAAACATGTGGAAACACACGCACACACACACACACACACACACACACACACACACACACACACCTAGTCAATGGTATAAGACATGTTGAGTTCTGTCATTTTGGGAGATATATCTCTGACTACGTCGTTAGCAGGGCCTCTGTGAATAAAAAGCCACAATAGCAACGAAAAGTATTAATATTGACAAAGAGCAGTTGTACTCACACAGCCCCATTTTCAACACCGCAGCCGAGGGTGTGTTGCCTCCAGACCGGGAACTGCTGTTGCAGAATGAGAGCAGCTGCAGCAGGGCTGATGCTCCTGGGCCTTATATAGAAGGCCCAGCTGACTTCTACAGAAACGAAACTTTGACAGCATCTGAACACCAGAGGGCGCTACAAAGCATTTTCTATGTCACCCACACAAGCTCAAGTAAATAACATTCTCCATTGTTATGAGTGGAGCATTGGGGGAATCATTTAAATAATAAACAGCTGCAACACTACAATACTAAAGTCCTGTCAGTGGAGGCTGTATCCCCTGCTGTACATAAAGCAACAGTGGCAACAAACCCTCCCCAGATTTACCGATAAGTCTTACTAGCTATATTGTGTGAGGCTGTCATGTTTTATTAATCAAGTAAATAAATATCTTGCTGGAAGATTATGTTAAGGAAAGATTGTATTGTATGTAAAGATTATATTATATTATATTATATTAAAGATTTGCAGGAACTGGCCTCAAATGCAGAGTGGGATGGTGGAGAAACAAAGAAAAGTGTTTATTGGAATAAAAAAACAACAACAGACTCACATGAAGCAGAAACACTCTGGATGAAAACAGGGTATCAACGCAGACAAAGTGACAAAGGACAATGTTACAACATCATGACAACAACAAGGCAAATGCCTTGTGCACTCAAACTTGGTTGTAAAGCTGTTTGATTATCGACAAACATATTTCACACTCAAAATTATGGACACCATGAGATTGCTATAAAGGAACACGTATAAATTGTCTCCCATCATTTATCTTTATTGTCCTTGTTCTTCTCCTTGTCCTTGTTCTTCTCCTCGTCCTTGTTCTTCTACTTGTCCTTGTTCTTCTCCTCGTCCTTTTTCTTGTCCTTGTTCTTAAATGCTTTCAGGCCAAAAAGGCCACCCAGAACTCCTCCTAATGTTCCTCCAGTGCCCGCTACAGCTGCAGTGGCAATCCCTGACAGACCGGCCGCACCTACAGTGAGATACACACATATTTCCCAACAGAATATCAGTAGGTGATTCCAAGTATTTAAGCCAAAGAGAAGCTGAGAAAACCTGGCACCACTTTCATTACAGCAGTAGTACCATTAAACTGTGCTTATTAAACATTCTAGTTGTTTCCACTGCAAAAATCATGTCATCATCAAGATACAGCAACAAGAAAAAACACTTTAAAATACCTGCTGACTGCAAAACAGCCACCAGACTTCCTGCAGCCACTCCACCTCCATTAGCAATCGCGGCAGCTGACATCATGGATGCAGCGTAGGAGCCTGCAGCTATTCCAGCTGAGGTGAAGCCTACGGCCCCCAGAACAACTGGGGCCAGGACCACAGCACCCACTGCACACGAGCAAGAACACATCAGGTTTTTGCTAACAAGGTGACGATTTGTCAGATCATAAGTGATAGAGTCTAAATGGTTAATCTCCAATAATGTGTTAAATTTCATTTGAGACTGTAAACTCAGGTGACCCCGAAAATCCTTACCTCCTCCTACCACTGCAGTGGCAGTGGCAGCCGTCCCTGGAAGAGAAGATGCAAACATAGATGAATAATAATAATAATTAAAGCAGCTTTGCAGCAGTGGTCGGGGCCAGGCAATTGTTTGACAAATTTAGGCAATTTTGAGTAACAAGAGACAAAATAGGGAGACAACAAGAACATTGGCATTACAATGTCCATTCTGCCTTAGCTGGGGCTTGAGTAATACATAAATTGCATCTTGACAGCATGGAGATGTTGGTGATTTGTTTTTAACAATAAGTGTTTTGCTTTATAAGAGAAAATCTGATGTTTAAAAGTGCCATTCTTACATTGAGTGCAGTTGTTCCCAGGAGAGCTAAGCAGAATTCAGAGTGTTTTCAAAAATTCAGTTTGTGAGATAAAATTCTGATATTTGCCAAACTTCATCAGCCACGACTCCAAAATATTGTCAGTTTTTTGTCAAAGGGTTTCACGGTCTGAGGATGCAGTGCAGCAAATTTGGTGTCAATTGAGCAAATATTGTGGGACAAGAAAGGTTTAATAAGTTTTACAGATTTTAAAATAAACAGAGTGATGGACTTCATAATTTGCACTAAGTTTGAATGTAGGAAGAAGAAGAAAAAGAAGAGGAAGACTGGCAATAACAATACGTTCCTGGCAGCTTACGCTGCCTGGCCCCTAATGATTCAACTCTCAAACTTCCCTTCAGTACACACCCTTTGTGTTTTCAGCATGTTTTCTTGAGGGTGTTTGATGTTGATAAGGCTGTGAGCATGTGTGGATTTAACTTTGTAGGGGGGTGTCTGCTGTGACTTACCTATAAGGACTTTGGTTGAGCGACTGAGAGATGAATCTTCTTTGTCCTTTTTTTCTTTTTCATCTTTTTCTTTTTCATCATCATCCTCTTCCTCATCACTTGGTGGTAATTTATCACCGCCATCTTCTTCCTCTTCTTTGACCCGTTTTATTGCAGGTGTCTTTTCTACAATAAAGTGTGATGAAAACAGTTTGAGAAAGTAAATACCTATAAATCCCAATCCCAATAAACACTTTCTACATTCTTACCTCCACCTTTGTCAGTGACGCCGTCTGTCCAAAAAGAAACACAAGATTAAAGCAGAAATTAACATTTGCAACATTTGCAGAGTCTTTTGCTGTGGTTACTTTTGTTATAATTTTTCATGAAGTAAACATAATCATAATCATCATAGTAATTAAATAGTAATTTTCATATCACATCAAAGAAGTGGTTTAAAACTAAATGACAGATAATTAAAGACAGGAAACATCACAGTAATAAAAAGACAGAGCAATGACATCTTGAAAAACACAAAAAGACATAAAAGGTATAACTGAAGTAACTTATGGTTAGGGCTGGGCTTTTTCAGAGGGGGTAAATGCTGCTTGATTGACACAGTCAGCTCGGTGTTTCAGTTTCCCTCCCTTTCGCGTCCATGTAGCACAATGGATGGGGCGGTGTCACGGTTTTCAGGTGACGGTGCATCAGCAGGGAGAGAAGGGGGGAAACCGGTAAGGACACTGACACGGTCAGGATTACGTCGGTTTGAGGCTCTAAATCTCGGTTTCGATTATTTTTCGATTAATTGCCCAGCCCTACTTATGGTAGTACTATACCGTAACCTTTGTAGGCTATAAAGACTTTAACACAACACCCAGAACAATGATAACGTATCAGTAGAAAGTAGACGTATCCAGAAAGTTCTAATCACATGATATTAAACTGATGTAATCCATTATCATGTCTGATACCACTGAAACCACAAACACACAGTACGACAAGGTTCCACTGAGACATTTGGTCTACACATACATTTAGTATTAAATTAAAGACACTCCAACTGCTGTTTCCTCTACATGATGGGACGTAGGTCCAGTGTCATCCAGTGAGTGGATGAGACTGTCCAACGTGAAAAAGACATAAAAGACTTATCATGGTGGTTTGAATTAAACTCTGGTAAAGAAACAGACATTTTCAACTCTTGCTTTCACTTCAGGGAACATAATTTTTCCTCCTGTTTGTGGTTTCTGGAAGTGTCACTTTTGCCGAAAACAAACAAATAAAACAACCGGTTAAAATATATACCCTTGTAAAACAACAGTCATACTTACAGAGACCCATGCTGAGTATCCTCCTCTGACGGGCTTATTGATCTGACAGACGCCACTCTCTGTCCAGCGCTCTCCACTGTGCGTGTCTCGCCCTTTATATACAGCCTATGGTCTCGCCTTCTTCTCTTTGTTTTTATGTCTTCTTCCCTGTCAACCAGCGTTGAGGTGAATTACCGCCACCTGCTGGGCCGGAGTTAGACAAACCAAACCAAAATAAAAACAAACACTCTCTCTCTCTATATATATACCGTATTTTCCGCACTATAAGGCGCACCGGATTATAAGGCGCACCTTCAATGAATGGCCTATTTTAGAACTTTTTTCATATATAGGGCGCACCGGATTATAAGGCGCATAGAATAGAAGATACTGCAGTCAAACGTTTGACTGGGGTTGCGCTATGCATCCACTAGATGGAGCTGTGCTGTGGGTGTGGGACTGTGAGCAAGCACAGTACCGGTGTTTACTGACTACGGTAGCCGTAATGCTGCAAGCGGTGCGGCCTTGTAGTTTACCAGTCGTACTTGTTGGTGAGATTAGAGATTCACCAAGTGTGAATGATAAGACTTCGTGTCTTAAACGGGAATATGAGGATCGTTAGCCTTTTATAGCTAATCCGGCGGATAGTCTAGCAAAAGGCTTAGAAAAATAAAGGGATCGGTGTTTTGGATTATTAAATTGTTTTTATTGGTTTTTCATACTGAAACATTTTGACAGAGCGCCTTGAGCGCCGTGTACAACCAGTATGGATCAACCAATTAACCAATTGATCCATATATAAGGCGCACTGTCGTTTTTTGAGAAGATTAATGGCTTTTAAGTGCGCCTTATAGTGCGGAAAATACGGTATATATGTATATATATATATATATATATATATATATGATATAGATTCCACAAGACTCTGTCATCATGTGACACTTCCTTAGCCTGCGGGAAAAAAAAAATCAATCACCATCTATCCCAATGGTTTTGAGTATTATTGCCCTTGTCATTTACCATGTGTGGCTCTGACCAGCAGGGGGCGACAGATGGTGCCTGGTGAGGTGAGTGAGTATGAGAGAAATCCAAGAACAGAAAACCTTAGAGAAAGTGACGGATCATAGAGGACTGAAGACACAGTGAGGACAACATGTCTTCATGTCAGCAGTGTTAGTTAATTCATTAATTACCTCAGACATTTTCTGTCATGTTCTGTTCTGAGCTGCTGTACAGTTCAATAAGATTTACTTTCTGTTTACTTATATTTACTTTCCACTTCCATTTTTCCTTTTCAATGAACTCTAGCAGGATGAACAGACATGTCATAAATCTCCATTTCTTCACATTAGGATTATCACTGTTAACAGTGATGCATCTGAATCTAATTTGTTCATTTATCACTGTAATAATTATAATCATCATCACACAGTGAATCCGTGGCTGTTAGTCAAGTAGGTTTCCGTTATTTTTGGTCTGCGTCCGCGAGTGATCACGTGTGAGGGCTTGCGCATGCGCGGGGGCTCAACCTCTGATGGAGAGAAGATGCCCACTGCCATCGTCCCTGTGTAGCGCAGGAGAGCCGCTGACCGGTCCTGTCCACCGCAGAGCCCGCACACTCTGTCGTCTCTCCGCGCAGCCGCATGTTGTGATCCGACACAAGAGGCTCGATGTCTGTGGCAAATGCGAAACACACTGTCCTGAACCCGGTAAGAGGCTTATTGCCATCATTATTACTGTCATGACCACCACCGGCAGCCCTGCGATGCCATCAGGCACTGATCAGTGACCAGCCTCCTGTAGCTCACACCGCAGCTGTAAAGGCAGTGTGTGTGTTGTCAGCGTGTGTCTAGACACGGCCTGCTCTGCCGCCTGCTCACTCTGTATTCCTCGCAGTGAACGAGGCGTTTCATTTGAGCTCCCATCATTTTAGCATGTTGTGTGTCAGCTGCTGTCAGTGCAGGTGTCCGGTGCTTCACTGTCAGTCACTCTCTACCTCAGGTGATCCCATACACAGGGCCCATACCTGGAGGCCTGCACCCTGGAGAGATCATCATCATCCAGGGCACCGTGCCCCCAGATGCTGACAGGTAAGAGTTAATGAAACCACGTAAGACACTGAAAATATGTGGAGACAGTAAACTCAACTTTTGAATGCTCTGGTCTGCTTCAGTGGTTACCAAACTTTTAAACCCCATTTTAGTTATTTTCTATTCTCTGTCCACACTCAGCACTTTTAACCCTCATGTTTGGCCAAATTAAAAGTTTTGCCCCTGAAAAAGTTACTTTGATCAGACTGACCTACGATGACTTCCATGACACATTATAAATTGTATGAATTTGCACACAATTCTGTGTGTTTTTTCAACTTTTGCACACTGGTGTTCCCAGTCATTAGACATGAGTGGGGGAGACTACAGTTAGTGTAAAAAAAAAACTGAGCTCATGTAGCCTACATCCTTTTGTCAGATGGACAAAATGGACAAATCCAGAAATGGAAATGCTGTGTAAGCTCAGATCTGTGAGCCATACAGGCCATGAAACAACCTAACACAACAAGTAGTGATAATATGTGTACTGTTGTAGAGAACAGTCACTTTTGACCAGGAACACAACATTGTTTAACATGAAATGACCACAACATGAGGGTTAACACTGTAGACATGTGCAAATACAAGGGAAAAGTTTCTGCACATCTGTGACTCAGAGTTCTTCCTGTGTCACTGGTAATTTAACTTGATCTCTAGTTTGAATTGTATTCCACAACTTCAGGGGCGATTTAGTCAAAAAATAGAGACCAGTCACCGGATTGAAACCACGTAGCTGTTTTCACATTCTAATCTGTCTGATCAATGTTGCCATGTTCAGGAAGTAAAACACTGTTGAATCTTCTTGTTGCACCTGTAGCCCAGGCTCAGGGCGGGGTCTTTGACAACACCTGGCCTACTTGTGTGGACACAGTGAATTCATCTGATCTTATTATTAGGGATATTAAAGTCATGAAGTTCATGTCCAAAATATTTTCCCTCAAATATTTCTGGCTTTCTATTGATAATGACTATAACATTTAATGGAGACTTTAAGCTTCTAAAATCAGGATATATTAACTTACGTATTTGCCAAACTAAAGTTTAAAGACATTTAAAAAAGAAGTAAAAAAAATAAATAAAACTACCTTCACTCACAGAGCTGTGAGCTGAGACATGGCTTCTAGATATAGCAATAACCTGTGACACTGATTTGCTAAAATATCAGCAGAAAACCTGACAACACACAGTGAACCTGGCTCCTCTGGGGTTTCGGGGCCCAGGGCCCACGGTCTTTGATCCAGCCATCCTTTCTGCAGGTTTCAGATCGACCTGTCGAGCGGCTGCAGCACCAAGCCGCGCTCCGACGTCGCCCTCCACTTCAGCCCTCGCTTCAAAGGCTCGCCCTGCGTGGTGTGTAACTCCCTGCTGCAGGAGAGCTGGGGCCAAGAGGAGACGCTCCATCAGCTGCCCTACAAATGCGGAGCCCCCTTCGAGACCATCATCCTGGTGCACGACGATGTCTTTAAGGTCAGTGGATCCATGCTGAACAGGATGAAAACTCTGACAGAGTGAAAAGGAACAAAAGCTTAGGACAAAAAGAGGGTTTTATAAACACTTGTCTTTGCCTACAGGTGGCAGTAAATGGTACTCACCTTCTGGGATACAAGCACAGAATACCACTCAACAGGGTCGACACGTTTTCTATTTCGGGGAAAGTCAGGGTACATGCTATTGGCTACATCCCAAACTCAGTGAGTACTTTCCCCACTTCTTGTTTTCCTTCACAAGATGTGTTGCTTCTTTCACAGATACATCCCTTTATTCTTTTCTAAATGTGTCTTTTCTCCCTCTCAGGCAATATATTCAGAATCAGGTGACTTGGTGAGTTTTTCCTTTTGCGTCATCTACATCTAACCCCTCTGCTTTAATGGGCCCGGTATCTTGTGATGCTGCTAAAACTGGATCACACTTCCTAAATGATTCCTTTGTCTGTGAAATAGAGACAAGCTCTTTAAAGGACAAGCTCTGGTTTATTACCAGCTGAGTGTCGTTTGTCTGATAAGCAGTTACTAAAGTAATCACCGAGCTCTGGGAACACGTTTACACCAAAGTCCAGTCGGCCAAGAAACATGGGCCCTCAGGCAGTCAGGCAGGTTGTAAATAAAGTTGAGCCTGATTATCCAAACCTCTTTATAGATAATACTGTTCCCACCTAAAACCACAAGAATGAGCTTCTACATACGATCTGTTGCATTGCATTGTAGATTTTTCTAGATGGCTCAGAAAAGCCTGCAATCAGATGTTATTTAATCAATTAGTTGATTAACAGAAAATTAGCTAATCGTTTTAGGCTTTGTTTTTTTTTTCTAACTCTAACCCAGATAAATGTTAAACACTGGTTGGTTCCAGCTCCCCCATTGTGATGATCAACTGCTTTTCTTTGAAAATGATGTCTTTTGTTGGCTACATATCATATGAAGCATATAGTATAATATAGTAAAAGTATAGTATAACTATATCAAAATAACCTTGGACTGTGGAGAATTACACTCAGCTCAAGATTGTACCAAGGCAATTATCAGCATAAAGCAAGTGTTTCAACAGTCCTATTGTCATTTCAGAGCTTACCTTACAAAGGCAGCATACTCAAAGGCCTGAGCCCAGGACAGCACATCACAATCAAGGGCCAGGTCAGCATGTATCCTCACAGGTAAAGTGACAAATTCACCTCGACGAAAAACAAAAGCAAACACATAAAAACAGTTTTCTCTGTGATTTACCTCCTTGTCCGTGTCTCTTCCAGTTTCACAATAAACCTCTGCAACAGCAGGACGCAGAACATCGCCCTGCATCTGAACCCCCGCATGAAGTCGGGCGTGTTCATCAGGAACTCTTACCTGAGCGAGTCCTGGGGTCAGGAGGAGCGGGAGCTGCCCTTCTTCCCCTTCTCGTCAGGGGAGTACTTTGAGGTAGGAAGCAGCCACATCTTCACTTTGCATTGAGAGGGTTGCACGTTCAGCTGTACAGGATGTTCATCACATTTTAGGTATTAAATATCACATCCTCAACCTGTGATGATGTTTCACAGTATGTTTGTATGTTGACATATGATGACTACTACTCAGTGGGGTTTTTTGTTGCTGTTCTTTCTGCGCTCAGATTCTGATCCTCTGCCAGCCCCATCAGTTCAAGCTGGCAGTGAACGGCTCACACTTGTTTGAGTTCAGGCATCGGGTGCAGGACTTGAGCAGCATCAACCAGCTGGAGATCATGGGAGACCTGGAGCTCACTGATGTTAAACTGTGGTGAATCTGCAAAGAAACCAGTGTCACAGACACTGTTGTGCTCTGGTTATCAATGCTAAATTAGCTTAGCCACAATGACCCAGACGACAGGGAGGTTGAATTTCAGGTCCAGTTAGTCTCACAGCAACCACAGGTCGGTGATTTTAAGCTAGTCTAGCATTTTTGGAGTCCGAGGTCCCACCCTCAGCCCTGGCTGTAGGACTGATGCATGAGAGCTAGCTGTGCTGGAGCATCAGGCTGTGAGCCACCATGACTGTTTACAGCTACAAATTTAGGTTTGCCTTGGTTCATTTCTTATATTGTCTCTAGTGCATCTCTGCTGTGATACGCCGTTAGTGCGCTGTATAATTAAAATATGTAAATGTTAACGGGCGCTTAATTACTGGCTTTGTTTAAATGTAAATACAAGCAATGAATGAAACTGAAGGGCTCCATTTTTGGAGCAAGGCCCAATAAAGATCAATTGATTGCACAGCTAATTTAAATATGTTCCAAACATTTTCATAATTATTACATCATTTGTAGCACTTACAGTCTCCTCATATCGAGTGACGATGTTATAAGAACAAAAATCTAATCTGGGTCATTTTTGTTTTCGTCTGGATTTTTTTTAATAACCTAATTTAACTACACGCCCAATTGTTAATTAGTTTTATCATGACATAACCCAGCATACTTGACACATATAAACCAATGTATCACGGTGCAGCAGAATTCAAGCACAGTGCAGTACAGGGTCAGTTTAAAACAGAACTATTTCAATAACCTAACAAATGCTGTTTTGCAATTTTTATGCAAGCTATAGAGTATCGTAGAATCCTGCATATGCAACCATGTCGTCTCACTGTTTTCCCACCCCTGCTCCAAAATGAGAAGAAATGTCGCAGTAAGAAAAGAAAAAAAATCTGGGATATTTTGTTTCAACTGTTATTCTGGTTTTTCCTTTTTTTTGCGTTGTCTGTTGTAACTGTTGTAAAATATGTATGAAAAAAAATCTTCCCTATGTATCATAAAAAATTTAATAATAAATAAATGTGTTACTATTGTCATTTTGTTGTACTTTCTGGTTAATGAAATAAAAACTGCTCCAACTTTCCTTATTAGTGAGCCTTAATGGAAAAAAAAAAAAAAAACATTTAGGGAAACAAACACTGCACTCTCATCAGCAGTACTCACGATCAACCACAAGGTGGTGGAAGAGATTTACAGGTTAATTAACTTTTATTATGCAGACACTTTCACCAACCATCACCTGTCAGTGAACTCCAATCTCTTACTTTTGGCTAAAAAAAAAACAATAATTCCCTTTTTAAGGCATCAACAAGTCACTAATATGGCAGACAGAGTCCTTGCTGGACTCTGTACATCTCTTTAAGGTTAGAGCCAGAGGCCGTACCAGGACGTCAGTCAGGATGAGTGGGAGAGTAAACAGCCCCAAGAACTTCTTAACCTTGTTTGAACAGCCATAAATCTGCATCATTCCACAGGCAGGCTGGTTTTAAATCTGTCTCATATACGTCCAATGACCACAGGCACTGGTCACAAGATGAACTTTAAAGGAAATGTCATCACCACATGACATCACTCTCACTTTAGCACATACTGGGTGTGTTCCCTTCAATATTCATGAAATCATATCTGATAAAAAGTTGGTGTTTTATTAACATCCACAGGAAACATAATAATTTGTAAGTTGTAATAACCATGGTATAGTAAACAGTCTCTTGTTGTTTTTTAAAACATAGAAAAAAGCAGGATGATATGCAAAATGATGACATCACCATTGCACTGCTGATAATGTCTTAAAGGCAGAAGACCCAGTCCGATCAGCAACAGGCAAATAGGCTTAAGTTTGTTTTACAAAAAAAAAAAAAAAAACTGTCACACGTGATCCATTGACAGAAATTCAGCCTTTTCACCAAAAATGTCTCAAAACCTTTTTCTTCTTCTTCTTCTTTTTTTTTTTTTGCTTGTAACGGCTCACAGACATATGTCACTTTGAAAAGGACGTCGTCCTGTCCAGCCTCGAGGAGCTAATGGATCATAGTGTATGTCAGAGTTGTCATACACTGCACCACACAAGCAGCCATCTCTACCAGTGGCAGCAGAGAGGTTCAGGCAAGACAGCGGCTGAGGACAGATGGTTTCTCCTCGGTTCAGTTTTATCCCACAGTTTCTAGCAGCTGAATTTAAACCACAGCATTTTTTTTGTCAAATGTCAAATTCAGGAGAATGATGTGGCCCAAAAGTGGCACAGGAGACTTTCAGTGACCGGATGCACGTTTTCAGGAGAAAGGTGGTGGGAGGTGCTGGGGTGGGGGTATATATCCACTGTCAGACAGAGCTGAGCTTTACTAGTCCTCTGACAGAGTCCTCGTGAAGTGAGTCCTGGCTCGCTGGGTTGAAGAAGCCGGCCTGCATGGTGTGGCTGTGACCCAGGGGGCTGCCGCAGGGAAGCATGCCTGGCGGTGAGGGCACTTCCTCTGGGGTGAGAAAGTGGTGATGGGCCACCGGTTCCTGGTGGGGGTGGTTGTGTGTGAGGCTGTGCCCGTGGATTGGCAACATGTCGGTGGCGTCGTGGCAGCTGAGGCTGGGGGTGGACGTGGGAGGTGTGGGCTGGCCAAGGGGAAGTGAGGTGCACGGGCCGGCCAGAGTGAGGGAGGTGCGGCCGGGTAGAGAGCCTCCGTTTTCAGGTGAAGCTGTCAAGATGACTGGCTCGCTGCTCTGCTGCTGGAGGAGGGGGTGGCGGCGGCCTGCAAAACGAATTTGGTGCTCTGAATGCACTGGTCTTGGTCACACTGAGAGAGAGCAGCGGAAAGCAGAAGGAAGGAGCAGGAACAATATGGGAGTGGATAGCAGAGATAAATAAGGTGTCAGAGGTGGAAGACAGAAATAGAAAACAAATGAGGAAGAGGCGAGTGTTGAAAATTAGATAGAGAACAGTAAAGAAGAAATGAGACAGTGGATCAAGGAAAACAGAGTAAGTGAGAAGACAAGAGAGGAGGGGGCAGTGATTGGATAAGGGAGAGAAGAAAGAGAAAAAGATGTTAGTACCCATGTTAGAATGCAGAGCCACACCGAGAACCTGCACCAGCTTGTGCATCTGCCCCAGTAAAAACAACTCGAGTCAATAGACTGAGTTGAAATCACGGGGTTATTAAGTCACTGCTTCATGGCCTATTGATCCCCACTGCTTTGCTTCAGAATGGAAATCACACATCTAAAACTGGAGCACAGTAATTGGGTTAGGACACAGAATCATCAATACCACACAGCTACAGGGAGCTTAGCTTTAACCCCATTAGCCCTTTATCACCACAGAGTGATCATGTGCATTAAAGACCAGTTGCAGATGGGGGAACACAAGTTGTGCAGGGGTGACAGGGATTAAAAAGTCAGAGAGAGGAACAGGAAAAGCATTTTAATGCCTCCCTCCATACCACAGCCTGATAAGAAAGTTGAAGCTCAGAGATTTGTCCTGGGCTCCTCACCTTGCTGTCTCAACCACACTGACCTAAAGAGAGCAGATTACAGATGTGATTTAAACAGACGTTCAACCACCTTTGACAGTGGAGGGATGCATCAACTGCTGTCAACTTCTCATCACCTTTACAAGTCTGGCTTCTGTCTCTCTAGTTGAAAAGACTAATTGGAGCGACGGTCACTGGACTGAAGTGACAGAAACGTCGCTCGCTGTCACGTCGGCTCACAGCTTCATCACCAGAGCTTTGTCCTTCTCTTTCTATTTTTTGGCTCACACATGTTTTATTAACAGTCAAAGCCAGACTGTCTGAGCGCTGTCAATCCTCCACTGCAGACAGACACACACACACACACCGAGTGCTGATAGACTAACCTTGGACAGTAAATAGCAAGTGAGGCGGCACAGGCCTTGTTGTGGTCGGCTTTCACACGTAGCAGAAATGACACAACAAGCACTGGCACCAAGAATGTAATCTGGTATTTACAGTTAGTTCTTGGCACATACCACAACTTCTTAACTGAACAAACAGGGCATATCAAGATCATAGCGCTCCAGCGGTAGGTAATAATTAATAGAGAAAGAAAAACCATCACATTTTAAACCCTGCTCTCTACAACACAACTGATGATAAGACAGAAATTCAACATTTTCTTTCTCCTCCAAGCTTCTCAATCATAAGGGGGTTGATGCTTCTTTTTATATCTTTAGATTTGAGGGTGTGAGTTTGACCAAACTGGTAGTTTGGGCTCTAGGAAATAGCAATTTCAGCATTTTTCTGATACATTATCAACCACATTATTACCTGACAATCAAAATCATAATTGGCTGCAGTCCTATTTAAAGTCATGTTGTGCAATCCAAGTCAGTTTGTACAAAAAATGTTCACCAACCAGCCAAGATTTTGAGTTAAATTTAATAACAGCAGGGTCATGAGGAGGTTGAACAAACAAAATAAAAGAGTTCCACAGAGCTGATGCTTTTTTAGTTCATCTTTAAACAAGTCTCAATCTGAGGCAGTTGACTACAGCAACAAGTTGGTAGATTGCATTCGTTCCTGTTGTTCCTGACAACAACACCACAGAGCAGGTGACTGATAAGAACTTGTATGTCTGTCTGGGTACCAAGGTGGTACCTTAGTGGAAAGTTAAAGAAAGAACAACATGAGTCTACGACATCGCTGTTCATGATTTCATCTTTTAGAAGCAGACAAAACAAAGTCTAAATATTGATTATATCCAGCTCTGAGGGGAGTAAAGGAACAAGCTGGGCATTCTGGGTGAGTGTAGCTCCATCAGTCATGCAGCTCAATGTAAGGATGCTTTGTGTCTCCTCACTGAACTGCAGAGAGTAGTCAAAGTGAAACAAGGCTGTGGGTTGTCACTCCCTCATATCTCACTATCAGCCAGGAAATGGTGGTTGATCAAGTTGCACTGTGTGCATGTGTATGTTGTATATAAATAGTTTGCAGCTCACAAAGGGAAAAAGACAGAGAGAAGAAGGAAGGAAGAGTGAAGATAAATATTTACAAACAGCTAAATGCAAATGGTATAGCATGAAGCTAACACACCAGTACATCCAAATCATAACAACATGATTTCTCACTAAACCAGAACTGTCTGCATGAGCAGATTCCACCGTGGGTTAATAACAGAAATGACTGGAGTTTTAATTGTAGCACACACACCAAAGCCCACAGCTACCTGAAACGTATCCGTGGGCCGTGTAAGAAACAATTATTATCACTTTATCATCATTTCTGATTAATCTGCCAGGTATGGGCTGTATCTTGGTATAGGGCATTGTGCAATATGCAGCATTATTGGTATTACTGGAAGTGGTTTGCCATTGTTGGGGGAATATGAAATGAAATGTTAAATGTCAACTGTAGTTGTCTGTACATGTGGGGGGTGGGGCACAGTTATGGATTTATTGGGGAACGTGCAATAACCTAGCATAGGGCATTTTGCAATATCTAAGACTACAGCTTTTATTGGGGGAATATGAAATTGCTAGAGGGAACATGCAGTGAAATGTAAATGTTCATGCTGAATGCTAATTGTAGTTTTGCTTGTATGTATATAAAGAAAGGTTGTTGCTGCTGTGTTGTTCGTGTTTTCTTGCTCTTAAGACAAAGTTCTTGTAAGCAAGACAATAAAAGATAATCCTTTCTTGTCCTATCCTATATTATCCTTTTAGACTAATTGTGCGATCACTATGTCAACAAAATGAAAACTGACCCTGTCACATTCCCATCTTCAAATGAGAAGTTTTGTCTGACAGTTCAAAACTGAAAGGTTCAATGTTCAGTTGTACATAAAAAAAGAGAACAGCAGAAAATCCTGACATTTGACGTAACGGACCCTGATCGTTACGGCATTTTTGCTTGATCAATTACTTTTAAAGATTAAGGGAACATTATAAGAACTGTTTCCTGTTCAGTTTTAATGGATCAATCGACAAATTCTTTCAATACTAATGGAAAACTTGAAAAAAAAACACCACCCATGACTGTGTGAAAGGAAAGACACTTTTAGAGGTCAGTGAAAAATCTATCTTTAATTACTTTGCTGAACTGACCCTTTCACTGAAGGCAGCGTTCACTGCTTTCAGTCAAATTGTGTTTATTTTCTCTCGTAAGTCAAATCCCAAATGGAGGTTTTATGTTATCAAGGTGTTATGTGACATCATATTGCACAGTGTTGCCATGGCAACCCTTTACAAGGCTTCTGCATACCAGGCTGTCGTTTTAAGCTGCATCACAGACAAAGTACCTCAGATAGAAACGGGGCTTCCATTGCCTGAATGTAAATGCAACCTCGATGCATTGTCAAACACAGAACTAAAAAAGACTTGATGTGGATTAATGTGCGACAGACAATATGAACACATATCCTGTTTCCTCAGCCCTACACATCTCTACACTGTGTCTCAAATGACAGATGTTTGGTTGTGTAGTTGTTATCTTCATCTTAGGTTATCTATGCACTTATTTTGTCTTATGTCAGATACGGAGTTTCCTCTTCTTGATACAGATATAAATGGTTGCCCAGTCTGTTTTAATTTCCACACTGCACTGTATAATCTTATATTAAAAGGGGAAAAACAGTGATACCATGAAAATTGACAAAACATGAATCAAGTATGATACGTTTGTTCCACCTGCCGTGACTTTATCATCCACACATCTCACACACACTTCACTACATTCACACACTTTCTCTGAAGAGCAGCCACCCACACACTCCTGTAGTAAACAGACAAAAGTGACAGGAGACTTTTACTCACAGTGGTTTAAAATATTCAGGTAAATCAAACCAGCAGCTGCTTTATAACCTACTTGAAAATAGTTGTTCCTAATGAGATTCCTATACGGCATGTTATAAAATGATGTATACGTTTATAAAGCACAAAGGTGTGTATCAGTGTGCAGTTAAACTGGGCAACAACAGGACAACTCAGCACTAATCATGACTTCTAGAGTAAACACACAGCAGTTACTTCTGAATGTGCTAACATAGGGACAATGTTGTTATGGTTCTTGGCCCATAAAAATGTGTCCACACATTCAGGACCTGAAGACTGATGACATTCAAGCTCGATCTCAGTGAGAATGAGCAGGACGGGGTCGAGTTTGGATGAGAACAACAAGATGCCTGTGGCGCAGAAGGAGGGCGCCAGTGAAAGACATATACTAGCTGTGTGTGAATGGGTCTTAAATCTAGCATGTAATGTGTGAGGTAAACAGCTAAAGTGAACAACAGGAGACTTGTTGCCTCTATTCAGGCACCGGAGAGAAGCTGGTGGTCAGTGAGGTCAGCACAATGTCCTCTCCACAACACAAGCTGTTCTCTCCCAGGGACAGCTTAACATTACTGAGGATATCTGTTTGCTGTGCTTTCTGGTTGCATAGTTGCACAAAATGGACTTATTCATTAAACATCATCTCTGTCTGACTCCTGCTTATTCATTTTCTTTGGCCCACAACAAGACTTGATTATCAGCATGACGAGAAAACACATAATAACCCTAAATCCCTTACACATCCTGATGATGAACAAACCCTGTGATAAGCCAAGCTAGGATCAGGGTGAGAAAATCTCAGCAGTTCAATCTGTGATGCCACCTCAGCAGCAACACACAACAAGTATACTTCATATCTACTGCTGACCTGATCTACAGAAAACACCGAGCGACACACGCAAGACTTAAAACCTCAGTGACTTACTGGTTGTCATCCAGAGCAATTTCATCAAGTTTCAATCTAGAGGGACGAGAAATACTAACTAAAGAAGAATTAAAAATAACGCCTGTAGATCCAAGTCCTGCCTCAATTAGTGAGAGCTGAGTCTCTGTTTCTGGCGAATGATCTAAAGACCATGCTTGAGGATTCACCTTGTTACACAGAATGCTGCTGAGGATGATTTGTCTTTGTGTGTCGTGCTGACCAGTGCTTGGTCCCACAAGAGTCACATTAAGGCCTGAGTCAAAAGGTATATAAACAAAAGATGACTAAGCATGTCTCTTAAAATAGGGCCAGTTTTGGGGGGAGGACAAGAACAGGAGATGAGGATCTACTTCATCCATCAAGTGATCTGCCTAATTCTGGTTTCTGTAAACAGACTATGAACATCTTCCATCCCTCATGACAATGTCACTCATCTAGATTTTTACTTCAATAAACTTCAGTCAGTTTCTTACCATGTGGCTCTGCTGAGACTGGGTGGCCCCATACATAGTGATGCCATTGGTTGGTGGCGCCAGCTGTGGTGAGTCGGACTGAATAAAACCCCGTCTGTCGATTAGACTAGAGAGAAACAGAGAGGCGAGATAAAGAGAAAGGCATTTTTCATTAGTATTCATTCACACATAGTACACAGCAAATGCTATTAGCGTCAGACCAAATATAGTAGCCAAACAGATTCTTTGGGACCTGGAGAGGCCAACAAGTACAGATGTACAGTGGAACTGACAGTCGCTTTCACTGACTGCAACAGCAAGCTAATAACTACAGCCAGGTTGAGTCTGTGTTACTGTAGGTGGAAAGGATTAGCATACTGCAAATGGAATTCAGCAGCTGTGGTTACATGCAAATGTTTTCTCATTCCCATCAAAGTCATCCAGATTTCAGATCGACTGTTTGTCAATTGTATTTAATCAGACACACACAAAGATGACGAATCTGTATGCACAGAGAAACACACGCGTTCAAATCCAGACACAGGGCATGCACAGTGCATGCAGACAGAGAGTAACCAGGTTAAATCTTCCATCTTGTTTATGTTTTCTTCTTTTAGATTTGACCACTTATATTCTATCTGGCCTTTTAAACTGATTAAACTGAGTATGATACCACACTGTAAATGATTTGAGTGCGATATTGCATGTTGTGAACCAGCCTCAGTATTCAAGTCTTGACTGTGCAGAGGACACAATGAGTGCACATACTCATTCTTCCACTCACAGACACATTCACACAAACACAAACACAGAAAATCACAGGTTTTGTGATAAATCACTGAGGTCCTACTGTGAAGCAGTGGAGTGAATCATTGTTTCTGTCCCACTGTTAATGCTGTGGAGCCCTGACACAGCTGGTTAGATAACAACCTGCTGAACTCTAGTGAGCATTTACACGTGTGTGGTCATGGGCCAGATATAATGATAGTGGCTATTTATCAGCCAGGTACAGGTTGATCAGACACAGAGCAGTCCCTACTGCACACACACAGTTAGCATAGGTGTTAAATGGTGCGAGCAGGGTAATCATTTAACAGAAAGTTCGTTGACAGGCAGGCTCCAGTGGGACTGAGCTGGATTCAGGTGGAAATGGTTTCATAGAGACGAACTCTGGGAACCTACAGCAGGGGCCTGTGTTGCTGGTAATAAATACTGAATGTCTGTAAATGTGGTTAGGAGGAAACAAGCACGAAAACATGTAGGGTGATGTGTTAGAAAATGTGAGTCAAGGTCTCAGCAGGGAATGAAATGCAAAATGATCTTGTTTGTGTCTGTGCAGTGTTGCTTCCATAGTCTGAGGCTGAGTCGAAACATTCCTTCCTTCCTGGCGGATCCAGCTGTGTGAAGCTGGTGGCTGGCCACAAACACACACAGACAGACAGACAGACACACAGATGGCAGCCACCTGTGCACAGAGGACTCTCCTTTACCACCCACTGGAATCATTACTGGTGACTTATAGCTTGTGATGGCCAAAGTACCATTCAGCCAGATATATTATTTAAATACAGCTGCTTGGAGCCTCTATCATTACTGCTCTTCTACTTTGCATGCAGGCATCTGGGGATATGTTTGGAAACTTGAGAAGGCACTGCATGCATACGATCAACCTGAAAATTTCTGTTTGTATTCTTTCAGTTCAAGTAAAATGCAAAGTTAGGGCCTGGGGCTTCCAGCAGCTAAAATCTGCATGTGTTGACTTGACAGCATCAGCTTAAGTGTTGTATATTCAAAGTGGATGCAGGTACCAGTAAACATTTGAACACACACTAGGTATTTCTGTCCAGTGGGGAACGATGAACGATGGAAGAAACGAAAGAACTTTTACAACCAGGAGGATCAAGAATTACAGCGGCTCAAATGACTAATGAGAATTTCTGAGCAAAATGCTGAAGTGAAAGAAGCTGGGAGGGAACATGCAATGTGTGCTGACATTTACAGTCACATGGCCGTGAGAATGTAGCTGTGACAGTTGGCCTGCATTTCGTTAAAACCACGAAACAGCAAGTGTGAAATCTAATATATCTAGCCATCTTGATCTTGGTTTTGGTTAAAATAAGCTTGAAATCCATTCTGCTCTTGCAGTATCTTAGGAGCTACGTATCGAGAGGAAAGACTGCATGCAGGCTCATTTCAGAACAGATCGTCACATCAAAGGGAGTCTTCGCTAACAATGCTAATGTAGCCTTTGGACAAAATGGAAAATCACTATGAGTGGTGAAATTGCAGGTGATGTGACCTACTCCCCAAAAAGGTTGAAAGAAAGACTGAATGGGGATCCGAGTGCAGTTTACAACAGAGCTTCCATGTCATCATCTGGGCATGTGGCAATACATGTACAACCTCATAAAAACACACATACACACACATCATACCTCGGTGGCAGGGGTCCACACAGTGCTGCACAGCAGTTGGTGAAAATATTGCCATGGCTGTAAGGATTATGGTTGTCCTTCCCTCTTTTAGAAGACCACGAACCTTTTATCTGGAGGAGACCAAGCAACATCATCAGTCACAATGATGACCGTGTATTGTGCCTAGTCTATTGTGTAGTCTTTCATGTTGTTGTGTAATATCAAGTATCAATTTTAATGTCTATTAATCTATTGTTGTGCAAGTATATGAATATCAAAATTGCTAGATCACAAAAATAAATACCTTTCTAAAACCCTTTGTAGGCATTTGTAATAGAAATCACTGTAATAAAATAAAACATAGATTATGCTATTTTTAGTTTTCTCTTTAAATAAAAAAGATACTCACATCTTCATTGGTGGTCTGGTTTGAGCTGATCAGGTAGGTATGGAAGCCTGAGAGGCCCACTATAGACCAGACAGAGAAGAAACACACCACCACCTCCAGCACAGTGACACGGTGAAGTCAAGGAACAAATGTCTACCACAGTTTTCATTTCATCCATTCTTTCGTTCAGTGAACAGACATTAATGTGAAAGCCCATATAGAAACACAAGTCAGTGTGGCAGTGTGGACCAACGAGAAACGCAAATGGCAGGAGATCTGACAACCAGCATACTGACCTACAGCCTCAGGGCTGTCCTCCTCTTGCCAATAGTTCCTAGTTACCAGCTCATTTGGCTGCAGAACACTGCTCATTTTCTCTGCTCTACATAAAGCATGAAAAAGAGACAATGTCCAAGACAAGTCCCTCTGCCTTTCTAAAGAGAACTATTGTTACCCTGCACAACATCGCAGAATTCAGTTTCTAAAAGAATGCCATTCATAAAATAAAATCCACAAATACAGACACGCCACAATTTTACTATTTAGTACTAAAGTCAAGTCCCTGTGGGCATAATGAAAAAATAATAACTTGGTAGGTCTTTACAGTGCATATACCGAAGAGCATGAGTCAGGCTGTTAAACTGTACTGTAAAAATCAAATAAATACCTTCACTCTCTTCTTTTCTCTCTCTCCTCCTCCTCCTCAGCAAGGACAAATCATGTCATTTTTCACCTTGTACAAAGGATGGCTACAACACTATCGACCGCAATTCCCCTTTATTAAAGTCCTGATGGAGACAGGCCGTTATCAGCTTGGCTTGGTACACATTTCTCTGGCTGAGAAGTAGTTATCTCACTGGGCCACAGAGAGAGGGACAGTGCCATGACCCTGTGCCCTCCACTTGATTTGTGACTCAGCAATATCATGAGGTAATATTCAGATAGGATCACTTTAGATTCTCCAAACTTGCTCATCAGTTAGTATTGGGCTCTGCTGCAGATTATAAAAGTGGTAGAAGAGCCCAAAGCAATCTGAAAGTGAAACATCTTTACCTTCAGCAGACTTTATAGCTGAAATGATAGTCAAACGACAAAATTAATTAATTGATTTAAATTATGATGTTAGAAGATTGCTTTCTAACTTCACTGCCTGAATTTATCACTTAAGGCGGAAGTCAAATGGCGTGAAGCTACACTGCAGGGACAAAATGGAAAAGACTGACTTGCTTGGATTTATCACGGTCCATGTGATCATCACTGATGTTGTGCTGAAACAATAAGCTGACTTACAGCGTGGTTGTGACAGCTGTAGCTTAAGATGTCTCGCACACACTTGGCATCTATCGCAGAGACAGACACACCCAGGCTCATATCAAATCTCCATCACGCTACGTCTCTGCAGAGGGAGGGGTGCAGGCCAGAGCCGCATGAAATCAAAGGCCGGCTGAATCAATTGGCAGAGACAGAGAGTGGAGCTGCCTTGCGTGCTGGGTTAGCACGACAAAACATGACTAATCAGATGCACCCCAGTCATGCAAGTACAGTAACTCTGCAGAAAATGGCAGGAGCAACAGATGGAAATGCTTTGGAAAGGCATGTCATGCAAATTAATTCTGATCTACTGAGTAACCTGTGTGGGCAAGTCAGTCATGATGTCAACAATCAAAGTTAGGCAAAGCTAAGTTTCTGAACATGTTTGTTACCAGATTTAGTTCATATATTTTTTCTTCACACCTCACCTTTGTTTCACAAACTTCATTGAAAGGATATCTGGCAGGACTGTCTTTAAGTGCGTTGAGGAACCCGCTTTGATGGGAGCCTGTGAACAGAGAAAGATACTGTTTCCGTTAGGCTACTATATAATTGTGTTTATACAGTTTACATCACATACACTCTATCCCACACAGTGGTGCATATATCAGCATTAAGCAACAACAACCGAATGTGACTTCAGATTTTGGGTACTACAAAGTCTGGAACCATTAACTGCTGCAGACTCAGTGTTAGTTATCATTAAGCTTTAACAAGATGAACTGAAGTTGAACAGGGCAGAACGAGTCCACTTAAACTATTGTTCTAATTCAACTATATGACATGTGAAGAACAGCATCTGAAATAGTGTAAATTTGATTCAAAGCTTAATCATTAAAGGTTGTCTGTGATGGGAAGCCTGCGGAGCTAGTTCAGGCAGACAACTAAAGCTCCGCAATCCTGATCAGCTGATCAGTCACATGCTCACTCCATCTGATTAGGGTGGGATATTTACCCAAAATGTGATGCAAAATGTTTGACTGACTGAACTGTACTATATGCATACTGTAAGCTTACAGCATGAACTGATGACTAAGTCACTGTGACATTCTCCAACTGGGTCTCAGCCTCACGATGAGGGCAAAAATACAAACCAAAGAACTCAAACTACTGTGAAGCCTTTTTTGCCAAATCTGACAGAACTTGGACTCAAAAGAGCGTGGTCAAAATCAAAGTGAAAAGAACAAGCTCAAAAGAGTTTTAATCAGCAGTACAATTTTCAAACAGCTAATCTTGGCTCATGTTTCGCTCCCAGAGCAACATCGATTCACTGACTGTCATTTATGCAAACACATGTACACACACACAGACACACATACTGATGGGGAGCACAACAGTCCACTGCCTGCTCCCAGCTGGAAACATGGTAACAAGCCAGAACACTGCAGCTTCTCACAACGCCCACCTACAACCTGCTGGCTCCAAAACACGCCGAGCAAAGAGCCAGGACGGGAGCGCGTCTGTGTGTGCGCACATGTGTGTGCGTGTCTGCACTATGCCCAAGAGCACATGTCCTTTTCTCCTCCTCCTCCCTGCTACTTACGTAAAATGATGTGTGTGATGACAAAAGCGAAGATGAAGATGGTGAGGAAGGAGAGTGAGAGGATGAACATGTAGAAGAAACGGTAGTTCCTCCTTCCCACGCAGTTCCCCACCCAGGGACAGTGGTGGTCAAAACGCTCTGCATGGACAGACAGATCATAAAAGTTTATTTTGGAAACAAGGACACACCTACGAGCTCTTCCTTTTGGTCACACCACATGGATGTCACAGCACATGGACTCATGTAAAAATAACTCATTAGTACATTTTATCTTAAAATCTGCAGAAGATGTCTATCCATCATTGTTGCCTTTATTAAGAAACCCAGGTTCCACATTTATTAGACATTAAAACAGGTTACTTTAGTGCATGTAAACACAGAATACAAATCCAGAACTGTGGGAAAAGAGAATTGTCCCTCTGGGTCTTAGCATAACAATATAGAAATATTTCACATAGTGTAAACTGGCTATTTATATATACTAGCTAATAAAAGCTACAGGCAGGCCCAGATGACAGTGTTAGAGTTGAAAACATATTCAACTCAACGTTGAGAGTGTGAAAGAAGAGGCTCTCCGCTGGGTCAACCGATAAAGTGCCTCCAGAAAGACCTCAATATCAGAAGCTTTGAGGATGTCGGAGGGAAATGAAGACAAAGGACGGGCTGTGAAGTAAAAGTGTTGTTTATGTCCCTACCGAGAACAACTGAGGTTTTCCATTATGCCACAGTGACCTGAGACTTCAAATCACTTTGGTACCGAGTGTGCAACTTTGTGCAAGTGAACAAAGTGTTATCATGTAGAACAGATGAGCCTCACACATCTCTTTCATGTGAGGAAATATCTTGTACAGAGAAAAATATTCAAAATACAAATTAAGTATCTGGCTGCAGTGTGAAGTGTTCAGCTACTTAGGAAGTTTAATGTCAGATACTTTCAAATGAAAATTAGCCAGCCAGGGGTGTTTTATTAAAAGAATCCATGAGCAGCTCCAGGATACTCATCATTTCACTGATTGCTTGGAGAGTGGAGAGTTTACTGTTAGTGTGGTTATCTAATCAGACCCCGCTCTGGACTACTAGCTGTGCACAGTGGTAGCTATTTAACTAATTAATCAGAGACATTATTTGTTTAGTGAGGTGAAATGACCTGCTTTTGTCTTCATTAATCAGTGCATGGTTGAAACGTGTCTGGGAAAACCGAGCCTGTTGTTAGAAAGGGGACAGCTACTATTAGTCAAATCTGATTATGACCACAGTCGGCCTCAGTGGTCATTAACATTAAGGGACTGACAATGCTGAGAGGATAAGAGAGAGTGTTGTTATTCTTCTGTATCCTGAAGTAGAATTACATACATAAGAGCTTTAAATGAAAGCTCTTTAATATATTTTAAAAACTTAACACCAATTTGACCTGCACCTGGTCACTTCATCCCTTTAAATTACTTTAACTTTACCTTGTTTTGAGGTTGCAGAGCTAACAGTTTGTGATAACTTCTACAAACCACAAAATTCCAGCCCAAAAGCCAAAATCAAGGTTTAACCTTTAACCTCTGGAAGATTTTGGGCCTGATGCCACCAGTTATAAATTTGATATAGTGATATGATATACTACTAGGAGTTGAGAGAAAAATGCTCTGCGCTGTTCCTGTGTCTGACTTCCTGCCAGGCTAAATCCCTCTGTCGACTGATGTGGCTAAATGGAGGACTCCCCCAAGTATAAATAAAGCTTTTAGCATACAAACCTTTTGGCTATGGTTTAAGAAATTAAGAGTCCAGATTTTTCTAAATTGATTTATCTTCTTTAATACTTTTGCATAAAAGTATACACCCTAGCATGTGTTCATGCTGTCCTGTTCCTGGGAGTCCCTGGGAGGATGTTTTAACAATGACCCAAGAGATCCACAGATATTCAAGAAAAGTCAGCAAAACAAAAAAAAAAAAACCCTCATGACAGAAGCTGTTTTTTTTTTTTTTTCTATTTTGACAACATTTATCAACCTCATCATCATCAGGTGGCAGAGGCTGCAGAAACAATATGAACCAGATGTAGCAGCTATTTGCTCAATAACATTTCCTTCTAATGGTTATTTTAAAGCTTGAAGCAGCCACTCTACTTGTTTAACAATGATCTAACATATTCTTATTGATGTGCAATACTTGTTCAATGCATTTTACAGTTTGTAGTTTACATATCAAAATAATTTCCCCAGGAGGATCATTTAAGTGTTGTCTAATGCTCTGTAATTAGGCTCTTCAGAAAAAAACATCAACAGCAAACAGACCTAAAATTACTCCAGAAATCAATCAACAAATCCCAACCCTCTGCCCACACATAAACAACCACCAATGTTTATGAACGATTACAGCTGGAAACTCAAAAAAAAAAAAAAAAAAAAAAAAAAAAAAAATCAGATCATCTTGTTCTGCTGTGTGTGCTGTAAAGAAAAAATAAAACAGAGCATGACTGCAAGGGGAATGGAAGAGGAATGGTGCGTGTGTCTGCGTGCTGATGAGCAGCGCTCAGATATCTCTTTTTCATTGCCACTGTGCTCTCTATTTCCAGCTTAGGCAGAGTGCCAGCCCAGTTAGTTACTAATGCGGATCACTGCAGACTTAGCAACCACACCAGGGTTATTTAACCACAATAAATAAGATTTTATTGACTTCTTGTTGTGTTTGGAAAAGAGAAAAAAGTCAGTTACAATTTTTCAATGATATATGCACAGGTATTTTGAAGAGTTAGCTTTGAGGTTTACGAATGAAAGCTACTGTCCAGGTGCACTGTAGGGATGTGGAGACCTGGATCTTTGCTATCAAGCCGAAAAGTGATTTTTAAGAAAGAGACATGAGTTACAACTGACAAAAAGTAATTACAATTGATATCCACCAGCAGGATGGAGAGTCCAGTTATGTGTCTGTTTCTCATTTCCATTCCAGGCCCATCTGAGCCTCAGAACTATGATCTCAATGTATTTTGTAACCACATAAACAAGTGACTATGTTTGTTTGTTAAACTCTCTCCTGTGACTGTGCTGGTTGAAGTCTGTCATTAATTTATTTTATTCCATTTCAAAAAGCATGTCCAGATTGCTTAATGTTAAAATTCAAATCAAAAACTACAGCCCATCGGTTTCCTTTATTAATGCAAAATTTAAATGCACCTTTTTGTAGCAGCATTCGTGGCCTGTTTGTGAAAATGACTGCCCTCCCCAGTTTTTGTTCAGCTGCCAGCCTGTCCTCTTTCCTGCCAGTGTGCATCTGCTGCATCTGATTACCACCTCCTCGTCTTTTTTTCCCTGTGTTTACTACTTCCTCATCTTTGTCTTGCAGATTTTCAGTCAGTTCTACTTCTGACAAGGAAACAGACATTCAAAGGAGGAGCTGTCTCTGATGAGTGAGCAGCACAAAAACCCTGATGAGAAAGATACAGGCACATAGGTTTCTGTATCTTGTAGTAATTGCCTAACTGTGCTCTTCCCTTTGTCTCCAGAGACAGAGTGTGTGGTTGTGAAGAGCAGCAAAAATCAACCGTAATGGTGCTGTTTTCTTTCTGTTTAGTCTCACTACTCCCTCTCCTCTGTGTGGATGCTAATTCCTTTAAGCATATGCAGTGTACATACCCCATAGGTCTACATCACCAACTCAACACTAAGCTTGGTTTGTGGCCTCACATTAAGATGTGTGTTATTGCCTGTTGTAAATGATTGAGGGCAGGATGGCTGGATAGAGAGAGAGAGAAAGAATAGTGGAGGACGGTTTGGTGAATGACTGTGTTTCTCATTCTATTGTCTCTGAATGCAGTGAAAAAAAAAAACATTTATTCAGAAATACTGTTAGAAAACATGCAGCCTCGCAACTAGAGAGCATCCTTCTCACTCACCCACACAGTTGTCACACAGGCTGCAGTGGGAGGCACGTGGCGGTCTGAAGATCTTGCAGGTGAAGCAGTACTTCAGTTTGACTGTCTGGCCATTGATAACCACCTCTTTTGTCCTGGGAGGAGGCCTGTAGCCCGTACTGCCATTAGCAACATCTGGAAAAAAGAAAAGAGAGAAAAACAAAAGCAATACATGAGAAAAACCAAAATCAGACTGTTTCTGTGCTGTAGGTGATGCAGGTGGGCTCAGAATATTGCACAAAAATACAACAACAAAAAAGCAACAATAAAGGAAATAAATTAAGAGAGATACTTATAAATAGGTGTAGGTTTTACTTTTCTTTACTTGTAAGATCAGCCAGTTCAAGTCATCTGGTTTTATTTGTCTTGGGACCGGTGAATGTTAAAAAGGACTATGGTAACATGAAATCATTACCGGTCTGCAAATATCCTTTGCTATGATGAAGGGTAGGTGTTGTGTTATCAGTGGCTTAAAAGGCTTGAACATGGACATCCCACACAGCTCATTATTTTTAATTAGACCCACCATTACGGCTCTTTTGCATGAGCTACACAGATTCTGCTGCTGGGTGTCACACCAGAAAGAACCTTTTGTGCAGCTGATAAAATACCATCTCCCTAAAACCAGAGGTCCTGTCTTCTGAATAAAATGAAATCAGTGGTTACTAAAATTGCAACCCAGTCCAGGTAATGTTAACACCAGCCTGGAGTTTAACATGCACTTAACAGTACGGTCCACAGACTATAATACAAAAAAGAAACTGGAGCCAAGCTGCTTTGAATGGTTTTTTGTGAAGTAAGACAGCAGTGATGACAAGCTAAATGGTAAGGATGAGAGCGATGATAGTGATTTTCAAGCCATAAAAGGTAGAGCTTGTATCCTGTTATTGCTCTGTTCGCTTTGAGCACTCTCACGCACCATGAGAGCTGGAGACCGTGTGAGTGGGAAGATCATTTTGAGATCATTTACAAAGAAGCCCATTGCATTGCTAAGAGAGTGGCTTATGTGTGTTAGTTAGGGGGGGGTATAGAGAGCGAGAGGCTTGTGTGGGTGTTTGACATTTCTTAAAGAGAGCAGGGGAAATGCAGCCAATGAGTTCTGTTCTGTTGAACTCATCTCTCTCCTGATCAATGCCCAAAGTGCGCTCTCTCTGTTCTCTGTTCTTATGCCCGCTCAGCAGACTCCAGTGAGGGAGATGACAAATTGGGGGGGGGGGTGAGAACAATTCAGAGCAGAATTCGGTTGGCGCAGTGTACCACAACAACCAGGAGATGAGACATCGTCCAGGTATTCACAGTGCAATAAACTTTACTCTACCATTACATCCTGTCAAGGCAAATACACAGCTGTGATGACTAACGTTGGGGTTTCTCTGACGCATAATGTGAGACTTTTTTGAAGTCTAATGTGGGATCTCTGAAAAAAAAAAAAATAGTGTTGCAAGATAGGTAGAGCACATGTTTACATCATGTTCAGAAGGCAATTAAAGAGCTACAAAGGCTGTCCCAAAACTAGAGGCAAACTAGCTGCCACTGACTCTTCCTGCATATTTACTGTATTCTCATCATCTGGTTGAGCTAATAACATCAGTTTATATACACCTATTGGCATGCTGGCCAGAGTACGCTCTCCACAAAATGATTTTAATTTAAATGGTGTGAATCACTTGTGCCCTCCTTACTGTACACACAGAGGACACTGAGAACACTAAAGCACCTATATAATTTAATCTAATACATTTAACACTGCAGTATGCATTGCACTACTTTTGCAAAGTTGATACATTTTGACCATCCTCATGTGGAAAACAAATATACAAATACTGCTATATAAATGAAAATATGTAGGTAATAATGTTTTTTATTCCCGTGGACATAAATATTGCAAGGTAATGCCAGTATAATACCACCACAAACCTTCCCAGACATGGTCAAAGCTGGGGTATCGAACTTAATTATGTTTTACATGTTGCCATTTCTATCAAATGAAGTTCAGGAAGGATGCAGTCGTGCATGGTTTAGACAATGCGCAAATTAAGCATTTATATCTCGTCTCACAAAGATTTAAATTGCAAAACATACATTAAAAACATTGCAGTGCTTCTTCATCTATAAATTAAATACCGTGGCTTCTTTTTACTCATTGGGTAATGTTTTAAGAATATATTTTTCATGGGTTTAAGTGTGTATTTTTCACTTATATAGAATAGTACAGTATAGCAAGTTCTCTTCTACTGTCTTCAAAATAAGAGCATTTCAGTGGGATTAAATCTGAATCTAAGTAACATGTTTAGGTATGAAAGAAATTTATAACACCTGACTTGAAATTCAAGTTTTTCCATACATCTTCCTGTAAATCAGCTGTGGTCACACCTTCAGTGCAGTTCAACCAGCCCATCAACATTCACCAGTCACACTAGTTCACGGATGCCTGCAGTAAAGCAGAGGGTGAGTGGGGGTGTCAAAGTAGTGTTTCTGCTGAACAAAGCCCTTTTGCACATTTAGCCATCCTGGCAGCCCAAGCTTTGCCTTACAGCAGGCAGTGGGAGATCCCTCAGAGGAATGGGCCAAGCCTTAGTGCTTGAAGCTACAAAATAAGGCCAGGTAGATTGGGAAGTGAGGTAAACAGAACACACATGAATACACACATCCTGTGTGCCCGCTCACACCCTCGGGCACAAAGTTAAATGAGGGTTCAATGTCAGCCAAACTGTGTGAGGTGTTGCCTGGTGAGGTATAAAGGGAAACTAATTGCTAGCCTACTGTGTATGCGAAGGAGAGAAACCAGGAGTCTTTAGCAGCACATTTGGAAAAGTGTACTGGATTATAGTGCCATGTTGATGGCTAACTGATGTAAGATGTAAAACTACAACCAGAGAGGCACAAAGCAAATTCTGTTCCTTCAAGCACCAATTTCAGGGTCTTGCACACTGCAGCCAACTGGATAAAAACACAGTTTCAAACTAACTATAAATAACTTGCAACATATGGCCATGTGATGCCTCATGGAAAGCTGAAGGTGAGTTACTACTGGCAATCGGAGAAAATCAGAGTGATGCCTACTATTGCAGTTTCCAGTGCAAATATAAGAGGCCTTGTAAAGTACATTAGAGAGAAAAAAACGTTAGTTGTGTGGAAAGTCTTTGTTATTCTTCATAGTCAGGGGTGAATAAAATGAATAAGCCAAAGGTTTCAGTCAAAAACTGGAAACTGTGACTCAATAAACAGACTAAATATCATCTGTTGAATCAATAACCAAGTGAGGATTAACTGATAAGCTAGATCAAGGCTAAATAAGCAGCTTTCTATGCTACGTATGACCCAACAGGTTGTATCTACTCACTGAGAAATCTATCATATGTGGATGATTATCAAAAGCAGGAATAAGGTGTGAGGCATGCAGGAATCAATAACAAATCCACCAACTTGCAAAGATCTAACATATACCTACATATGTGAGTTGGTATTCTGTGTGAACTGCCCAGTTTGGAGCAGGGCAAGAAAAACAGCACTGTGGGAGAAGTATTATAGGACAATGCTCTATATCAATGTTTTCTAAATAAACAGGATCTTAAATATTGTTCTATCAACTCTGGTTACTGACTACATTCACAAGTGCTAACACACACCATCAAATTTGAGGAAGTTACTCTGCGGTTCAGTAACGGTCAACTTGCATAGAAATTCACTGGAAATTCACAGGAGAGAAGTCATGTGATCTTGCTTGAACGGAGGCATGAAAAGAACCTGTCACACAATTCAAAGGACAGAGTGAATCTTTTCCAAGGTGGAACAGCATGGCAAAGGAAATATCACCATCATTTATTCAAGGCAGAGCAGAGCTCCGGTCCTGAACAGATTCTATATTGCTAAATATTTTTGCACAATGCAAAGACTGCTAGATGCTCTTTGATCACTTGATTTGCTCCTAGGACTAAAACAGCAGAATTGATACAGCTCTATAATTTGGGCAAAACACTGCACTGTTTTCTGTCTTCCAGTCTGTGCGTCTCCTCTGTTACAGTTGTGTAGGCTGAAATTATGTAAATATCCCTCTTTCTCCAAAACAAATTTGACTGTCTTGACTGTGACCATTTTTGTCAAGTCAAACATATGGTTTGGCCAAGAGAGTCCAACGGCTGTGTGGAGTGCTCTGAGTGGGGGCAGCATTACAAACAGCCACTCTGAGGTAAGTAACAGAACCAAAACAAACACAGCAGAGCAGTAACATCATTTTGCTTGGGTATGAAACCACGGTGAATAGTCCAAGCGTCAACAAATGACTGCAGGGAGATGATGGCTATAAACAAATGCAAATGCAAAGCAAAATCTAATGTCATTCATAATATCACAAAATCATATTAAATTGTGTCACTTTGGATTGTTAAATCTTCGGCTGGGTTTTGTTCTGTGGTACATGGGAGGGGAAGTGATTCCATGAACTGAACTCTTCTCTATCTGAACAAAGGCTACCTCAGGATAAATGTCTTCTGCTTCAAACATCACTTACTTTGTCACTCTGGGGCTAAACTGAGGAAGGTCTTGGCCAAGGCCACAAGGACTCAGTTCAGTAGTCTGGATGTGACAAGTGTCTGAGTGAAGGATTACAGTGAGGAAAACAGCCTGGTCAGGTATTAGACGAAGCTGCAATATGGCAGCAGAGAGAGGGGCGCGCAGCTGCTGCCTCACCCTGGACGTCTCATTGGTTAACGAAGCCTGATGTGATCCACAAGGACACAGAATGACGTACAGAGATAACCAATTGAAGAACTATTACAAGAGCTATGTTAATACTTGTTTTATATTACTTAAGTGAGCCGTATGTATAGATTTTTTTTTTATTTTTTTTGACTGAAGTGCATTAAGGAGAAAGGTGTATATGTGAGAGAGAGCGCAACACAGAGGAAGCATAATGGATGGAACAAGAGCATGAGTGACTGGCATAATGGGTGACTGCAGGCCGGTATAGATTCTCTACACATGGGTTTCTTCCTTATTTTCTTTTGTGCACTCCAACAATAGCTTTACTATGAGATGCATCTACTCTGTATTGCTCTACCCCCACCCTCTGTAGCTCCATCATCCACTGACCATCATTTCTTTATCTTTGTATTTTTTCAAATCTGTGTCACTGAAAGCCGCTAGACTGGCCAAAAACGGAGGAAAGGGAGAACTGAAAATAAAGTTATTTTACCACAGGGACCTTCAGGAGTATAAAATGACACATCACAGTGCTCATGATCAAATTTACATAAGTGGCAGATTGCTGCGGAAGCTTTAAGTCACAGGGAGTGTGTATAAACCTACGACTGTGTTACATAACCCCATCCTGGATACTGGGAGTTTTGTGAGCAGAAGCTAAATGAAGAAAGCTTCACATCTGCAGGGGAGAAATCAGACATAGTTTCATACTGTAAAGTACAAACACAAGTTGGCACATATACATTTTAATTGCCCAGGGAGAATAAAACACAACGGCAAGATTAACTTTCTTAATTTTAACACAGTGCTGCTTATTTCAATTTTGCCTTCTACTCTCCATCTCACCATCTATGACAGCTACTTTCGGCAAGCTTCCATCTGTCTCTGTCATGTTAAACTGTGCTAAACTCTTCCTCCCTTGCTGACATGCCCCCTTTGTCAGTCATAATAAGGGAGGACAGATTGAGGTCCATGTACCAGCAATCCACCAATGCAGGAGTTAAGATGTCAAGTGGCTTAGTAATAGAGCCTCTTTCCACTGGCTGCACACCTATTGCTTATTATGCAGCCAATAGCGATGAATTCAAACATGAAAGTGACCTAAGGTGGTAAGCTACAGTGAGGGGAGAGAGGAGGGAGGAGGCGAGTCACGGTAGTGGTTTATGCACCAGCTTTAGGATTATGATTGATCTGTCATTCAGAACAAGGTACTCATTCTTTTCAGGACAGATGTCGACGACGCAGCAGCAGCAGCAGCAGCAACAGCAGGGGCAGAAAGGGCCTTGAACACGATTTACACAAACTGTGCTTCTGATAAACCCAGTCACAGTGAGGATATCTCTGAAACACATCAGTGGATTTTGCCCTATGTATTTCACTTTTTTTTTATTTCTACTGTCGGAGCTCAACATCAGGTCAGAATCAACGCAGCCCTGTGAACTGCACTATCTGCGATGACTTCAAACAGTGCCAGCTTTTTGATGTTTAGTCACATTTAACAGCGCAATGGTCAGCATTTAACGGACGCCGTTGCCAAGATGGAAATAAGTAGTCACCTTTAACACCTCGTCTTGCTCAAGACACGGCTGTTAATCAAAAAGGGCTTCATTTATTCATGGTGTGGCATCAAATTTGCCTCTGGCCAAAGCAAATTCAACACTACAAGCAGATATACAAGGTGTTTAAAGCCAACAAGCATGTTTGCAGAGTCTTATCACAGAGAGTGGAAGGTGTATCTAATGTGATTAAAGCTCAAGCTGCTCTCTCTCTCTCTATCTCTTTCTGGTAATTGGCTATATTCTTTGAGTATCTGGCAAGAACACTGGCAAGAACACTGACAAAGGCGGTCCCAACCACACATTTCAACACAAAGCCAAAACAGGGTTAAACAGGGTGCACGTCATGTAATAGACAATATCATGTGAATTTGTTGATAAAGAATACTGTGTGTTGATAAAGAATACTGTGTGTTGATAAAGAATACTGTGTGTTAAAAAGGATACTGTGTGTGTTGATAAAGAATACTGTGTGTGTTAAAAAGGATACTGTGTGTGTTGATAAAGAATACTGTGTGTGTTGATAAAGAATACTGTGTGTGTTCAATTGTGTTGCTGCTGAAAAATAACAGAATAAAATCCAACACAAAAGGAAAAAAAAAACATGATTAGAAAACCCCGGGTTAAATGTTAAGTGTTTGGTTTGTAACTTTAACAAGTGCATGACCCAGGTGGCTCCACAATGTGCCTGCCACTGCAAGAAGAGTGGAAATACTGTAAAAATGTAAGATGAGAAGTCAAGAGAGATTAACTGGTGGGAACAGAAAGAAGGGCTAAAAAGTATAATTAAGCATTTAATAAACACATACTTAATTTCTGTGATATCAGCATTTTAGAATCCAATCACAGACCTTAACTCAAAGACTCAGACTCAAATTTTTAATGCTGACATTTACAGACAGTGTCATTATGTCACCCAATCAAGTATCTCTGATTGCATCAGCAGCAGGGTGCCTGGCTTGTGTTCCCTCAGCAAGGTTCACTCTCCGTACACACTGCACACTTCATGCAATTTTAGATTCGTTATTACATTATGTACTTTGGCAGAGTGGAAAGAGTCAGGAAACTCTACTAACAGCGGTGTGGAGCCAAGCAAAGAGCACAAGTCTAAAGCACAGAAACGGTAGATGGAACCTTCGCAGCTACAATGACTTTATCAACTTAACATTGCAAAGTCAATGTCTTTGTTAGGCCACAGCAACCTTCAAACAGCCATCCTGACTGTTCCTGCAGTCATGAAAAGCCTAAATGTCATTGGACCCTCTACCGATGTGCTCACCCTTCCTCCAGCAGCCCAGGCTCTAAGCCCTCCAAAATCTATTTCCTCAGCTGGCCTTGAGTCTAGCTGGCAGCTTTGGAAAAAACTGTGAAGCTGTCCCAACATTCACCGGCTAGCTTGGACCATATTAGGTAGAAGCAAGGAAAGAGGCAGTTCTGACCATCTCTCACTCTGATTAGTGCTTTAGAGAGTCTTTTGGATTTGGCATGTGGTAGCTGTACTGATGCCAGCCTGTCTAGTCCTGACATATTGGGCAGGCAGGCAGACATGCATAGACATCAAACATGGCACACTGAAGAGACCTCAACTCTTGTCTCCATTTCAAGCCGGGATAAACAACAAGCTGTGCTACCTTTCTCAGCTTTCCACTCTTCCACCGACCTGACGTGTGTGCACATGGTATTTCTGCAGGATTAGGAGTACGCTAAAGAATGACAATACTGAGAATGAAGATGACATATACGGTATTATGTCTCATCTGTTTTTTCATGTATTTTTTTTACCTGTGCAAACATGCCACATTTGATTTTGTTTGAGGTGGGCTACAATTTAGGCCTCCCACTCTGACCTTGTTTTCACAGGCAAAGCCTAAAGCGTTTGGCAGAGAGCAGAGATATCTGCTCACAATGATGACAGCAGAGGCCTAGCTATCAACTTTCCCTTCTGAAGTACAGGGAGGATGAGAAACCTTGATGTCTCATATTGTACTATCATTAGTTCCTCTGTTGTTTGGTCAACAGATCAATAGGAGTGGTGTTGAATTTGAGCTTTGTAGCACTTTCACCTAAAAACATTATTAACTATTTATGAGACTGTTGGTGAATTTAAAAAAAAAAACTCCTTTGGACTACTGATGGCTAGAGTATTCAAGGACTTTTGTTTCAATTATGATATCAACATGCATGTATACATATATTGCACATGCATAAGATGGATGCAATCTGTAGTCATGTGGTAGTTTGTAATTTGCAACACTCAGCAAATGTTAGTTATGCCTTCTTCTCTTGGGTTTTTATGGAAAATCTTATCTGAGATTAATGGATGGCACTTTGGTAAATGGGGTGAGCAAGAGCCGTACATCAAACTGCACGTCAAATAAAACAGCAACTAAGCATATAAGAACTAAAGCCTGAAGTGGTAACAAGCATTGCAGCATGACCATGTGAAAAGGTTAACAGCACTCATTAAGTGTATCAGCTGCTTTCATAGTATCCGTATCTGCACAGTTTTAGTTCAAAAAAAGTCTTGCATAAAAATCAAGGCATTAGTCCCGTTGAAGCAAGAGAAGCAGAGATAGGGAGGATGAATGAGGAGCACTGACATGAGAAAGCATGTACAAACACTACATAAAAGTGCACACATGGGGAGTGAAAGCAGACATTGTAAACTATTTAACAACTTCAAAACATACTTTCATCACTGCTTCAAGACAGATGGGCAGAAAGCAAATACAAGTGGTAAAAACAAAGTGCAGCTGAGAGAGATAGAAAGAGACAGGCATTAAGTGTTTTCTCCTGGAGGACACAGTGAGGCTGGTTGCTGGTGGGGCTTGGGATTGAGTTGGATGATCAAGCTAAGAGTTAACAGATGTGCTACTAACGCCTTGCATGTTAAGCTGCCACGCTAGAACCAAACAGCAGAGCGGTGCACAGAGCTGGACAAAACGACCAGAGAAAGGAAGCAAAGAATGAAGGGTTTTTTAAAATTTGGAAATACGGTGCAATGGGATGTATTTATAGAGAGACACTGCTTTGTAGAGACTGATAGAGACTGACAGAAAGAGAGAGCAAGAAGAAAGAGCACACAGTGAGTAACTCAGTGAAGAGAAGCAAATGCATTTTATCAAAGATTTTTTTACCGGCTGTGGGAAAAGGCAACAACCTTTACCTCTCACTATTTTAAATCCTCGCTGAAGGACACAAACCACCGGAGGTATTTATGTGCATTTTTTCTGCGTGTGTGTATAAGTGTGTATAAAATCCTTCACAGTATAACAGATAATGGTAGCCATAATGGCACCAACACCGAAGCAGTCTATTAGTCTTCTGGCAGCATCCTAAATGCCATGGGATGTGGGTGTTTAAGGGAAACACTGCCAAGATCTGAAGGCACTGCAACACCAAGTACAACTGCAACTGTCTTCACCTAATTAATCTAAACATTAATCTACTCATGTTCTCGGAAGATAAAATTCAAAATGTTGTGGCCATGCAAGTGCACTATGTAGTTGGCAGGTGAGAAAATGTTACTATAACATTACTATATCAGAAATTACTGCAAAAACTGCACAAAAATACAAACTTGTTAAGCGAACTCCTTAAAAACAAGCCTAGTCCATAGTATTATTACACCACCTATACACACAGATTTGGGTGCAGGCAGTCAACAACATTGCAGCAATCATTTGTCTGTCAATGTGAGATGGACATTTAGAAACAGCCAATTGCTGTGTTTGGAAATGTACAGAACAAAAGCTAATTGGGTTGAACTGATGGTAGAGAAAAAAAAGAAGGGTGTGTGTGTGTGTGTGTGTGGGGGGGGGGTGAATGGTATTTAGGTCAACAATGTTCATATTTTCTGCTTTTAATTTGTTTATCCTCTAAAAAAAATGCTTGCCAATACAACATGGTGCTCTTGCAGAGTGCTGTTTCAGCCCGCTGCTCCAAGCCCTCTGTGCTTTACCTTCCCTCCAAAAGCTTTTAAGTCTCCTAATGAGATTAATTAAGCCAGTCCAGAGTTTGTTTAATGAGGCCCCAATGGCCTGAAGCACGGAAAGGACCATTGCTGGGAAACAGAAGCTTCACATTCCAAATAAAAGGACCAAAACTTTAAAGGAGGTTTTAAAAAGAAGGTTTAGAAAGTTAAACCTTGGAGTAAAGTGGTGATAATCCATTTAGCTGCAGGGCAGCAGGACACTATTGGAGAGTGGTGACTCAGTTCTGCAACGTAACAGTTAATAACTAAACTGTATCTATTACCACTGTAAATTTTTAGCATAAAGTTCCATGGGGAACGATTCCCCCTACACTAAGGTCTTTATGTTTGCCACATACAATTCAAATGTCAATTCATTCTGCTTATTTTGGCATGTCCTTTAACATTTGTTGTGCAAGATTAAATTAGTAAACACAAACTTTGTAGGATTAATTTAGCATAAAATGTACTGTCAACATTTCAATAACGCAACAACAACATTTAAAGAGGAGCTGTACCCAACTTCATGTGTTGATTTATTCATTGATTATTGCTTTTTTTAAAGGAATGCAATATAATGTAAACAAAGAGGCTGCTGTGAGTTGCAGGAACAGACATCCACATCACAAACTGCAGCCTTGGCTGACTGTGACTCATGGCAAACCCTGGTCAGTGTTGCGATGCTGATAATTCAGTTACCTCATATCAAGTGATTCCTAATGCACCAACAGTTTTGCCTTTCACATCATAAATTAGATCTTGAAGTTATCAAAACACAATTTATGAGTCAGGTAATACATCAAATGGGGACCTCTGGATAAGATGGAGAGAAATAAACAGATCAAAGTCCATTTGGTCAAAGCAGCACCAATATTTCACCTCAACCTAGAGTGCCTTTACAGTCAGTGGAAGCTTGATTCCCATTTCTCTGGCAACACAGACCAACTCCAGACACATCAGCCAGATAATCTGTGCACTGTGTATGGGAGATTGTAAAAACAGTAGCTCTTTTGGATTAGTACCATGCAGAGTGGCTTACTCAGAATAAATACAGCATCTAAAATAGAGCTAACCATGAACTGAGACAGAGAGAAGAGCGATGGATGAATGGAGGGATTAGAGATATAAAAAGACACCTATTTGACATACGATACAAAGGAACAACTCAGTATGTGTTAGTGAAATAAACACGGCTGGTAAAGGAATATATCCAAGGACACAGTAAGAAAGCCGACATGAGGAGAAGCACCAGAACACAAATGCAGACAAATGAAACATGTTTTCAAGTTGATTCTTATATCTGAAAGTATTAGTAACTTACCTATTTGCCTCTCGAGATCAGCTGCTTCATCTGGGGTGGCCCTGGGTAGCACCCCTGGGTCACTGAAGCTGGTTCTCAGCAGTGTGCCCAGTACAAACAGAAACAGCACACCTCCTATGACTGGGACGGCCGGGGTCAACTGCCGCGCCAGGTACCGACAGCTGGTAGGGAAAGAAGAGGAGAGAAAAAAGATAAATTATCAACAATCAAGAAAAGTGGCTCTGACACACTGGTGAAAATCTCGACTTTCAAATAAATAGGGGATAACTTGATTAACATTATCTGATGACTAACGGGCACATCTGCCAACAAACTGTTATAACATAAACATTAGTACACAACACTGAGCTTGTATAAATGACATTGGATGGTAGTTGACACGAGCCCTCAAGTTTCAGAGATGATAATCTTCTTGTGGCTTAATGACCAGTAAGTGCATACATCTCCTTAACAGACACACAAACACACACATGAGGCTCAGTCCCCTGTGTTGTAATCTGCTCTAATGAAACAATTTAGAATAATCCCATTAAATAGCCAATGGTGCAGGTGGTTATTACAGTAATTACATTTAGTCTTACAGAGGTGGGGCACAGGCTGCCACATCCCATTTCATTTGCTAGTCTCTAGACTATTGGATTGGATTTAGGGGTCAGCAAAGAGGTTCTACTCCAGACAGGGGAAACTAAATGAACATGTGGTAACCATATGTTTTGAGGCTTGCTGTTGAGGAATGCAAAACAGTACTGAGAATTGAGCCAGGGTTTTCAATAAAATCTGTTCATCTGTTTATCTGTTTAAATAAATGCGCCAAATGCAAAAATATTCTGTAAGTGTCCTTCTCATTTAGTGACAATACCTAATATTAGACAATGGAGATTTTAGAGTCAGTAAAAAGGACTGAAAAATTCATACAATGACCAATTTTAGCTGTGTGTGAATTAAGAACAAAAAGTATTGATTCCAATCTTAAAATCAATGAGATCCTTAATAAACTCAGGCTTTTTAAGTAGCACTGATGTCTACAGTGAAGTTACACATTTGGAAGCAGTTTGCTTTTAAAAAAAAAAAAAAAAAAAAAGGTACATAATTTACAGGTGTCTAACTATATTGCCATTCTTTTAATTAAAATGTTAATTCGCACCACTATGAGTTTGCTTTTGAATAAAATGTACACTACATTGGTGCTGGACATAATATCACTATCACACCTTCACCAGCCATCAGATGGTAACACCTTGGGAGGCCAGTTACATCCGCTGATCTGCGCCAACACCAGTTAAGCTGATAACCCAAGCCAAACTATATTTAGGGTTGCGATGCTGGGTTCCACCAATGATAGCGGATGCGGAGGATGTAAATATGGACTTGGAACATTTACACAGATTTGCTGATCTGTGCTAACTGGACTTGGAGCATCATCTGCACACACTCTGCTTTCAACTGCTGGAGATGACGACCCATGAGGGAGAGGAGAAAAGGTCAGCCAACACCTGGCATCCTAGCAAAGACCACAAAACCTACAAATTTCTAATTCTATGGCAATCCCAAGTAAGGTGTAACTTGCCCGTGAGCTAAGTAAGCCAGAGGCCAAAAGAGATGCATCAAATACTTATGGCTTTTTTCTGAACAGTGTTTGAGCTGTGACACAACATTTAAGTAGACATTAACCAGTTCTCTCCTCTCTACATCTGGAGTGAGCCTGAACTGAGCACACACAAAAAAAACACTGGGTTGTCTAGGACATCAGCAGGGGGCTCCAGGCAGGACAACACCACACAGCAAAAACATTTCTCCAGTTCAGCACTTGCCTGGAGTTTCCAAGGTCAGTGTTCTGGATACCGCCTGTGTCCATGTACAATATACACAACTTAGACACTTGCTAAGAGGACATTCACTTTACACCCCCTCAGTCCTTTTGCAATTCTCCACCAGCCTCAGGCTTCTGAACTGGGCAGGGAGGAGAGACACACCATTCAGCACTGAGTCCTGAGATTGTAATCTAATACAGGCCATATTCTTATCTCTGGCGGGGACACTACTGAAGACAATTTTTCTGCTTATAATCTTCCAAATCTGGCTGTCACTGTTTAAACAGAAAACGGCTTTGTTGCTCCTGCCTAGCAAAATACTTTCACTGCAAACACAGTAAGTACCGGTTGTACACATTTGTGGGCTTGCTCTTTGTCTTCAGGTTTACACAACCCTAAATATAATATTGCGTTATATGATCTCACATCATTACTTCTGCATCAGTAATGCATATCTTGGTAATGTAGATTATATAAACCAGTGAAAAAGGCTTTAGGCATCTTTCAACAGATTTGACCAAAACCACTTCAATTCAATTCCTCAACATCCAGAGAGGAAACAAATAACAAACCAGCAGATTTCTGACCACTTAGGCAGAGCTGAGAGGACAATGCCTTAGGAAATGCTGAAAAGAGATGACTCCAGTGATGCAGGGAGAAAGCTCAGTTCTTTGTTTCTTGTCTGGGGGCTGAAAATGCGTAAAAAATGTAACATCATCATCATCATCATCATCACATAGCAAAGACAACCCACCCAGCTCTTAGCTTGGTGACTTAAGTGCAAATATCAACAGTACAACCTGCATGACTTCTCTCTTAAGTCTTTTCCTGCCATACAGATATTAACCAAACAACACCAAGAATGAATACTTCTTATAGTTGTACCAACTACAGTAATCGATAGAACTGACTTCTGTGTGCCTAATTTCATTTGGCTCTTTCATGGAAAATCAGTTTGCTACTGTCTATCTGTATTAGCCCCTGAAAAACAAAAAAAAATAAGTCTGATGTGATTAACTGACACTGATTCAACTACTGATTCAATTCGACCTCTGTTCTGCCTGTTAATGTTAATTGTCCTTTAATCTATTAATGAAACCACCAATTAGAGGTGCTAATGGGAAACCACTACAGTTCAGAAATCTGTGATAACAAGCCCAAAGCCAAGATCTGCATGGTTTTAAAATAATCAATGAGAAAGCCAGACTCCCCACCAAAAAGTCAAATATTAACAAAGGTCATTTAGAGCTGCAAAACGACAGAATCGTGTGAACTCGCTGTTCTCTTTTTCAGCAGGGGGAGAGCCAGAACATGCCGATTAGTGCCCTCTTGGCAATATTACGATAATTCAAAACTCGTCATCTAGTCAGCGGTGATGGGGATGGCTGAGAAAGCTGCACAAAATGCTGCCTCTGTCCTCAAAGGCCTTGTTTCGATGTGTCGGACATCAGGAACCTAATGAAAAGGCAGTCATGTGTGATAGAAAGCGACAGGTCGGTAGAAACGGACAGAGATTAAATACTAAAACCATTAGAGAGCCTGCCTGCCCTACAGACATGAATCAATAGAGATACGTGGACAAGCTGCTGGTAGGCAAGGCCTTGCCTGGTTTAAATTTTCCCTGAAGACAAAGTCCCGGAAATCAATTTGTATTAGTCACTGAATGAGAGATAAAGACCATGAGTAATTTCAACAGCCATCTTTTCTGCAAAAATCGGACATCAACAAGGAACTGGACGTTTCCAAAGGTACACCTTCGTTTTCCTTTTAGTTTGATACCAAATCTTATATTTAACTGGGACTTTAGGGGCTTAGTTGCCATGGAGACGGACAGTATCCAATGTCAGACATGGTAAATTTCGAGAGGGAATGTGGTTACCCTGGAAACAGCCACATGAGTGAGCTGAAGCCTCCAAGGAAGGAAAAAGGAAACAGACATTCAACAAGATATAGACAGTGTGATAACATGTAGTACAATCCTTTAAAACGTCTCAACAAACCAAATGGTTTGAGAGGATGATGGCTGAATTATTGTTTGATTTGATACAGAAACACAGAGGAAAGTTTGAATACAGAAGAAATCAGAGTAGACGATGTGCTTAGAAATGTCATTTTCTAGCCATTGTTCCCTTCCAGTAAATATGTGGGCTGGAGAGCGCGTTTAGTACTAACCTCAAAACAGATGTCAAGAAGAAACACCTTCATATGGAAAACATAGCTTCTAGCATTATAAATCAATCCTGTTTGTCCAGTCAAAATTTAGTGGAAAGCATTTATAATCAACAGAGAGGAAAGAATCCTAAAAAGCAACACTGTTTCCCATTCAATATTTTTTTAGTGGCAGCCCGCCAAAAGATCATTATCTACCAGCATTGATTTTCAAGGCCTTCTTAAAATCTTTTAAATGGGTAAAATTTGGGCCATCATTTAGTTTGGTGGGTAGAGCAGGCACCCCATATGCAGAGGCTATAGCCTCAAACCTGGTTCAATTCCACCCTTGGCCCTTTGCTGCATGTCATTCTCCCTTTCCTCTGTCTCCCCATCTCCTGTCTCTCTACAGCTGTCAATTAAAATCAATCAATTAAAAGCCATAAAAGCCCAAAAAATATTTAAAAAAAAAAAGGCTAAAATTTTATTGTTTGTGTTTGTTTATTGTGTAAAAATTTTATTTTTTTTTTTTTAAGAGTTTTGTTTTATGTGCACAATGCACTGATTCACTCTGCCTCTCCTTGCCCCACTCTCTCTCTCACAGACAAATTGACAATGGACTGGTCTATCACAGTTGCACGGGCCATCAGCAGAATTCCTGTCGTCTGAGTGGGCAAGTGAACGTCAACAAATCCATAAACCTTCACCATCCCAGCCTGTCTCCTTACCAGCCTCTCTGTGGACGTGTAATCAACTGTCACTGACCCGGGTGTTTGTTTGGCACAATGTGAAGCAGCAATGGAGCTGTGTATCTATATCAATATCATTCACAGTATAAGCGCAGTACGCTGAGCAACCAATGCACTCCACATTTCGGAGAAGTATGAAAAGTCAAATCTAGCGTGGCTTCCCATGGGATTGTCTACAATAAACTTAACCAAACATTCTAAATATAAACTTATCAAACATAATTTCCATCACTGAAATTCCTGGAGCAACAGGCTGACAAACAAAAACAGCCTTGTTGGTCAATTAAGGCAATCAAAGCTGAGCTGGAGTTGTGTATTACTGGGATGACTCTGTGACAGTTTGTACTGATGATAACTCACCAACAGAAACCAACTCATAAAAATGAACCGCTTGACTGTCAGTGTCTGTGTGAATTAGTCAGTGTTGATGGCAATGCAGCAAAGCTTCGATAGCTAAATCCAAAGGCAAACACCATCGTAACATATGGTCAATGCATCTGCAAGAGACATTAGTGCATGTAGAGCATAGGGTAGGATGATACAGTGAGTAATGACTGTAACCTGATGATGGTAACATGCATATAGTGACCATCATATGCAGTTAGCATTTTGTTAACCAAAGGACAACCTAAAATTTACTTAGTATTTTAGTAAGTAGTAAGATGGTAGTGACACATGTGAGCCTGATGGACGTAGAAGATTAGATTATGTAATTTTGGTTTTGGTTTTGAAAGCCCATTGTAAATAGCATGACAAGTAGCAAACAACACAACAATCACAACAAATCCTGCTAATTATCTAGATCCATTAACATTCGGTGTAAATGTAATATATCTCATCTACAAGCAGGCCAATATTTTCACAGAAATAATTTAACATACAATCTACTTGATGTCAGGCTAGTAAATCTGATGCTGCAGTTCTTTTTCAGCAAATGTCCTCTGTGCACCAGTGGGACACACTGATTACTTACACAGAATACTAAAGGTAAATCTTTCTACCTCAATAGGGTCTCCGGAGGCTTCCCAATTCATTTGCCTCTCATAGGGTGTGCTAATCTCAACAATAATCCAATCCAGATTACCGTTATCACATTTCCTGCTAAATCCTCTTATGGTGCCGACCAGTTTTTCAAAACTCAGCTGGGAGTTAAGCTTTGGGGACTTTCATCTCTGCTTGATGCATCCATGCGACGGTTTGCTTCACCCCACACTGTTCACTAGGTGTCCTTTCAGCATCACCTGAGATAAACAACACCCTCGTTTATTTTCCTCTTTGGCCATAAAGCTTCGATGCAATCAATGTGCTGTAATATATATTTTTAAAAAACTCTATTAAACAGATCATCCATCCTCTGGCACAAGCAAAAACTAGGCCTATTATTCTCTGTACTTGCTTGAGGAGAGGTATAGTTTACCCAGAGAAACAACTTAACGCTGCAGAACGACCAAATATGTGAACCAAATATGTGAATATATTTAAATGTGCTTAAGGTTGTGTTAAAATGCGTTTGAAGCACTTGGCTTTGTGGCCTTTCATTCGAAAGTCTCATTACTAATCTGGCTACGTGGATACAAAGCTTTGTCAGCTTTGCCTTTTATTACATTTTGATTGCTTTAGATGGCAGGCAAGGGCAGAGCATGAACCCCCTCTTAGCTGCAGGCCAAGTCATTTGTCAATGAAACGACTGAACATGACAAGCTTTTGCAAATGGTTACGTTTTTGCCCCGACTACTACATGGGGTCGTAATTTCCCTCCACCTTTCAGAGAGATGTCAGAGGTACAATACAATCCTAGCACGGCAATGGTCATGTCTGCATGAGAGCCCCAAAATTCACAAGCATAACCTTCCCACTAACATGTGCCATGCACTCAATTACCCCTGGCACAGAGAGTGAATGTGCTAGCATGGGAAAGCTGTGTGACAAACAGAGGGTGCAAGGTCGATTGAAGGCTTGGAGCTAGGCAGGGGGAGGAATCACACTACAAAAAAGCAAACAGCTGGACATGATTCCTGGTTTCAGTGAGCCTAGGTGACAGCTCTGCCTCTTGCTCCTACAGCAAAACAGACAGCAGCAATAAAGTCTCTGACAGAAGGTTCGGCGAGGAATTAAAGTCACATCTAAAACATATTCACTTCTAAAATGACCTAGATGTGGCTGGCTGACACTCATACATGAGTAAACAGTAAAGACTGCCATCTGCATTGACCCTGTTTATCTACCTTGAAAATGAGTACACTGCCATAAAATCAGTCCATTTTATGCTCTTATGTGTGGAAACTGCTATTCAACTGAATGGAAAACAGTGAGACTATATCAAGAATGGCTCTCTATTTCAAATCTTAAATATTTGTCAGCCTGGCTAGAGAGAAATGTTTTTCTTGTCTTTGAAAACCACATCTACCATGGGTGTGACTGTTCAAATTATGAGGACAAAGACTCTTTCGCAATAGTTTGCCTTAAGAGTTTCCAAAAGCTGACTTATTATTTTGCCCAAGCATGCAGCAAACCCACTTGCTATTCTTCTGGAGTATGTGCTGAACTAACATAGTACAAGAAAGGGTAACCATTTCACTGATTTCACTCTAGCAAATTTGTAACAACAGGAGAGTGAAAAGATGGCATGCTTGAGTGGGGTCTGGAGAGCTGCTGTATTCTCTGAATGAGGCACACAATGCCTGGGGTATTTCATGGGGTTACAAGGTTATCTTTCTTTCACAAGAGGAGATGACCAGAACTATTTCTGAGAAACCCAGCCTCGCCCTATTAGTCCATTTAATGCAATAGCCTTTTTGTTTAACCTGTGGACAAACATGAGTAAGATTCTTTTCAGCAACTTCAGCTGATTTTTTTTTTTTTGCTGGTGCAAATAAAGATTAAAGATTGGAAGATAATTTACACCAACACTAGACAAGTTTGCATGTTGACTTGCATGACCAGGGCTCCAGACTAACTTTTTACACTGATTCGCCCAACTATTTTTTTTTTTTTGGTGCACCACCACAAAATTTAGGTGCACCCAAATTTTTCATTGCGTCGCCTTTAAAGCCATAACGTCACCTTTTTATCGCTCTCCATAACTTTCATATAATGTGAATGATTTTTAAACAGGGTTAAGGTGTAGAGAAATGCTTGTCTTTATTTGAAGCACAGTTATATATAAAAAGAAAAATGAAGTGCTTAACGTTTCACTGAGCTGAAATTCTGGGCTTTTTGATTTGAGTCTCGGGTCCCGGCTCTATCTCAGACTCGGCTGTCTCCTCTGGTTCCGAGTCTGATGCTATTAGAGCCCTGCAAGCCCACGGGGGGCCGCAGGGGCCCATCATGTGAATTCGGGCTGGGCTTGGGCTGTTTTTTTTTTTCCCTGAATACGTCGTGCTCAGGCCGGGCTCGGGCTCACTGAACCCAAGTTATGTTAATAACTCTCATTCTGTGCAGTGTTTCTCATAGACACATGTCAGCCTGTATGCTCAATTGCATTGTGTTACATGTGACAAATTGACAATATAATGTAGCCTACACATCCACAGAGACCTGCGACTGTACCAGACTGAACAGCAGCAGACAGATTTATTAGGTTACGTTATTATTCAATAGTCGTTATAAACGAGGGCGAGTATATATGGAGCTTAGTGTTTATATCCAACATGATGTCCCTGTTTACCAAGTCAACATCTACTCTGTCCTTGAAACATAAAGTTTGTTAAGTGTCTTTTCTCTTGCACTCGTGCATTGGTCGCATTGGAGCCCTGATGACAGCTGCTGAACAAGAATAAATGCTACTCTGGAGAAGAAACAACAGACTTGTAGTCTGTGTAAAATTCAAAAGCATTCGAGCCGGTCTTTGGTCTGAACCAACTGAAATGAACTTTTGCACAATATGACTTTTTGACTGTTTCCCAGTAATGTGGAGTCTTTAGTCCATCTGTTTATCATTATTTTATTTTTTAATGTTTCAACAGAGCTGTTAGTCTGGGGTTTTTGTGTTCTGTTTTTAGTTTGGCCACAACATCATGGTCAGCTCTATGATCGTGAATGACTGATTGACAAAGTGATTACAACTCAACAGTTGGTCAGCCAAAAGCTATGTGACTGAGCTGGATTTCCCCCACTGGCTTTTGCTCCTTAAAAACGAAATGCATCCATTAGTTTAGTGTTTGGCCATTGCCATTCCATAGACTGATAATATGCAATTGGAATGGGACATTCGAAAACATGTACAGACAAAATCATGGCCACTGGTGACAACAGCAAGACTTATGCACAACAAGTAGTACACATCAAACAGGAACTGTGCTTTCTAAAATAGGAACGAGTCTGTTTTTGTTTAGCGGCTACAACTTCCAGGTGGTATTCATGACAGCATCACTGTAGGTAGCCACCTGCTCAACAGGCTCAATTTCTTTCTTGAGTTGAAGAGAGGGTTTCATCCTCTGCTACAGTCACAAAGTGGGTAAATCACTTTTGTCAGAGTAATTCTGGACAAAAATAGCCAAATTTACCTCTGACCTTCATTGAAACTTGTTGTAATTGCCGCCCTCTCCCTTATTTTGTAATTAACAGCAATAAAATTTAAAAAGAAGCAACAAGCTGGAAAAATGGTGAATGTTTAAAGAACTTGATGTGGAGAGCACAGATAATCTCTAAATGTTTTACAGCAAAAAATTGAATTTTGGCAGATAAATGTGACTGGATATGGAGCACTTCAGTTGCACTCGGCGCAGAGAACAAGAATTTCCCCCGTGAATCAGACCTGCCAGGCAGAACACACTCCCTAGCAGTGTACCGCACCATAAATAAAATGGCTACAGGATTTACTGACGGACATAAATTAGATACGACTAAATGTGCAGGACAAAGCCTAACCCATTCTTGCATCACTGAAACAGGCTGTAGACTGTGCACGCCTATGTCAACCACATGTGCTGCCCTGATCTCATGACACAAATTGTGCTGTTCAGTTTTGCAACAGACAATACCTCTAGAAAGAACTGCAAAATAGGAACAGCAGATGAATAGCTGCAGAATAACTAAAATGGCTGGGCGGTATGGTCTAAAAATGATATCATGGGATAATCTGAAGCAATGGATGGTAACGGTATACATCACAGTATATTGATTTATCTTACATAAATGCCTCTGAAGTGGATAGAACATTGGTATCATAGCTATAGTGCTCTTGTGTTCCTACATAGTTTCCTCTACATTCATTTAGGACTGGCGGGCTGCCATTCCTAAATCCTCGCCGCCGCTCCTTCAAAATTCCTTTTTGCTGCCATATCTTTAAAAAATCCTAGAGGAAACACTGTCCTAGGACATGTTTCACATAGTACAGAAGTATTTTAAGAACATTTACATTGCAAAACTGCAGTGGGAGGAAATGCAAAACAACCACTGCTGCATTACTGCCTGTGATTGTGTCTCTTGCGCCGTCCATCACATAATAAAGTCAAAATCCATACTATAGTGCAAACTCATACTGGTGTTCTTTCTATACCATTTATACCGTTCACCCCTAAATTCAATCATCAAACATCAAACATTATGACAGTGACAACCACCCGAACCACTTCCAGTTGTATGGAAAACATTCAACAGTTTACAGTTGCTCACAGTGAAGCAAACGCAGTTAAATCAAACATATGCAAATTCAATCAGCCCAGCTACTGAACCCTCCAGCATGGGTGGCAGCAGTCTAACAGGGATGCATGTTAAAGTACTGCTATACCAGGACTGTGTTACTGATTTTCTAATGTGCTAGACTTAGTCTTAAAATCCCATGTGGACCTATCAGGCTCCAAAATTTGGCTTATTCATTGGTTTTACATAAAAATACATAAAAATCATAATTTCTCTGCCCAAAATTTAATCTAGCTACGTTATATCATACTGTACATGTTACAGTGTGTGAATGCACTAATGAGAAATTGCAAAGCTCTTCAGATAGAAAATCTTTCTAAATGCAGTCATTTCATCTCAGCATGGTAACAGTCCTTCACCAATCAATGCAACACAGATGTAGCCACTAGTCACTGCCTAATGTCACAGCCCAGTTCTGACGACCACTATATTACAACAACTATTTAACAACTTTGTCCTTGTAAAAATGCAATTAAAATCAACGTGTTTAGCCTTCTCCTTGTCCAAAGCTGTAGTTCTTCAGATCAATTTCCTGTCGAACAAAACAATGTAACAGAATACCACTTCAAACATCTGCCTCGGTGAACTTTTACTAGGCATAAGTGTGCAACAACATGTGCAACAACAGCACACATGGACGTCTGGAGGGAGCCAGAATAATAAACAGACCAAAGTCTGCCGGTCACTAACAGGGTTTATTGTGCATGGCTGAGCACCCCTTAGACAGAGACTAAGAAAACAAGCAAAACGAAATATGGAGATGTAGAAAGATCTCAGCTAAACGTTCTGTGCATGTCTCCATCCCTAAATACTCACCATCTGTTGACTCTTTCTGGACTCCAGACAGATACAGACCACGTGTGATCGTACCACGGTCTAATTTAAAGCACCATAAAAGGATATGGAGGCAATTCAAGAGACAGAAGAAGCCCTTACTAACTGAATGAGGACCGCTTCTCCGCTATGCTGACAACTGGCGCGAGGGGTTAGAAAAACACATCTAATCGAAACGCATTACAGTTAATGACAACAGAAGCCAATATGCAGGTCTGCTGACTATCCCCTTGTCCAATAAATGTCTCCTTTCAGCTGATGGGAGTAGGGTTGGGGGAGAGAGAGGAAAGTCAGGAGGACTCTGTCTGCTCGGGGGCATGGGCAGCTGAGCAGAGCGGACAGTGCTAAGCTGAAAAGTGGCTTTGTGGTTGTGCAGCGTTCCTGAAAAATGTCCCCTGTTGTCACAACAAACAGTGGACAGTGTACTGGTCCCTGGCCCACTAACTGGTCACGGATAAGGAAATGAAGCTATCCAAGAGGGGACAAGCATCATCAGGAAGCATCTGGCATCCTCCAAGTGGGTGCAGGGGAACATCCAGGTTGAAATGGACACTGCAATATTTCCCTCCCACACCCCTTTTTTTTTTTTTTTAAATCAATGGTTCTATAGTAACGAGGGTTTGAGCTTTTTGAGCCTGCAGGATCCTCACCCCAGCAGTCTGCCCTTTGGTCCTGGGTTATGTCAGTATCTTTGCTGAAGTGACAATGCATTGAAAGATGTAGTGGTCCAGAGGTCACAGCTGATAGAGGAGTTCAAAAATGTTGTTTGAAAAGGGCACATCAATGTTTTGTAATTACAAAATTGATGCTATTAGCCAAATAATACACATGCAAGTCATTTTCATTTTCAATTGATCAGTCTTTTTTTCCAATTACTTAACCATTTAATCTTTAAAATGTCAGAAAAAGTATGTTTATATATCCTTAAATATGAAATCAAAAACTTCTAAAAGTTGCTGTTGTTGAACATGTATAACATAGACCATAGTAGGTCAGATAAAAATGTTCTGAAGTGTGTGAGGACACAATGTTTTATACATTAACAAATTTAAGGCTATAGTTTTGTATATAATAGTGATAATATGCAAACTCTTTACAGGCATTCAGGTACAATGCAACAGAACTGCCTTGCCAAGAATTCAACTTTTAGTCCAAGCAGGTGGTGTTGCTGTAATGGACTACATTATATCATGTAATATTCTGTTGATCCTTCTTGCATACAGGGAGGGGTAGGATATTATAAAAAAAAAAACTTTAATAAAATGTGAAGCAACTACAACCTCTATGTCACTAAAACCCAAATGTATAAACTTTATATTGGACTGCATTAGATTACACATATGCAGCTGATAGTGACAAAGAGTGTGTATTGTGGACTATCTTTACAGTACAGATACTGAACAGCTGCCATGGACCATTGCACACATTTTGCCTATAAAGCTCTCTGTGGCTCTAAAGCACTTTACCCTGATAAAGACCGTCCGATTGAGCAACAAATTCCATGATGGAGCAGGATTCTTATCTCTTATAGATGGGGTTTCTGAGATTATATATGTCATAGCGATTACTCAGGACTAATGAGGAGACATCTCTTGGAAGCAGGCTCTAGTGTTGGCAGCATTCAGGTCAGTGTCTACTGCATGTCTGCATGCTGTATGTATTTCAGTCACAGTTTGTCAATTTGTCCAGGATGAGGTGAAGATGAAGGGCTGGATGTGACAATGAAGAGAACCATGGTGTCTGTTCGTTACAGGTCTTTGTACCAGTGAGACAAAGACAGACGGCTCCTTTGGGGATAGTGAGACCATGATTAAGGGAGTGCAAGTGGCAAGCAGGGCAGACAGACACTGAAGAGTCTACTCTATAAGCAATTAATGACTTGTCAAGTGATAAATGCCACCCTGACCAATGAAGGGGCAGTTGCTTATCTGGAAAGTTATAAGAGTAGATAATCATCGTAGTACAGAGTTAGAAAAACAAATGGTTAAATATCAAACATGGGTCAGCTACAGATCAGCAACACACAGGGTTCAACACCTGATTCAACACCATAGCCCCCCACCCCCACCCCTTTTTTTAAGATGGATACTGTGTGCAACGGCATACATAACCCATAAACAAATCAGGACAGGAAACCCACACTTTTTCAAAGGAACCACAGATCCCATGAACATGTGCCTCCTGGTATAACACACCTACTACAGAGTTATATTTTCTGTACTTCCTCAAAACAGACATGCCTGTGTCTAATCCTCCAACCAGTTTGTCCTGACATGTCCCTGAGCCCTGAAGAGATCACAGGAAATACACCCCCCCTCCACAGTGATGGCGGTGACATAACTGACCCATATCTAAACTTTTTCTCTGACAGCTGAGCCCGTCTGATCCACAATGTCAATGTGTTCATGTAAATACCAGATGTGGGCACACGGATTGAAGACAGTTTCAACAATACTTACTCAAAAGTGAAGAAAAGTCCACATGTCACTAGAATAAGGACAAGGGTGAGGTAGAAAACCCCTGTCTGCTTGGCCATCATAATCCTCCCATCGCAGTAAAATTTATTCCGACCAGGGAAGGACTCCCACTTCCTCTTCTTTGGGGTCCTTTTCTTGTAAGGAGTCTCCATTGGTGTGGAGCTGCGAGTGCTTATTTGGCTGTACTCGCACTCTCTCATGGACTCAGACACCCCGAGATGCATCAATTGCTGTTTAATATCCACACAGCTGAATAAATCCCGGGGCAGATGCGCCACTGTGAAGAAAACACACCAGTTCAATGAAGCTGACAGGACAAGTCCAACAATTCACAGACAAACGCCGGTAGTGCAAAGTGAAGGGGAAAAAGTTTGTGATAAGTGTAACACATTGTCATTAATAATATCCAGCTATTGCTCACAACACACTTAAACTATCATCCAAAGATCTATGTAACCCCAAGTGAGTGTGGTTAAGCTGTAAATAAAGCTAGTGCAGCAGGTTTGGCTAATCTAACGTTAGCTAACTTGGCAAATAACTTCACTAGCAGCTCTCACATACCACAGCGTCACATTAATAGCGCCTTTGTTAGCAAGCGACCTGGCTAGCATCACACAGAAACTAAACCTTACATGTTGCTAAGGCTAACACGCCTAGCAAGTTGGTGAGGTGTCTTAGTAAGTTGATATTAGCACGCTGGCCAACTTGTGCAATTAATGGCTAGCTAGTTGGCGACTCACTTCAGCCTCATTGTGCTTTGACTTGGCTGGTTAACTCTAAACTCTTGCACTCATGAGGAGGAGAAGAAGCTGAGCTTTAAGTGAGCCCCGGGCTGCGCTGTCAGCCACCTAACACCATATACACACACACGTACATCCCGGCTGTGTCTGTCTGCTGTGCCCGCCGAGGCGACAGTTGAAGCGCTGCCTTACCGAGGGAAAGTAACGCTGGTCGTCGTGTTGGGGTGTTGTCACGTAGCTACTCCTGTCGTTACCCAGGTTTGTTGCGAGTCGAGGACAAAACGAAGAACACCATTTTTGTAAGTTTAAGGGGTGAAAAAAAAACGACTTTGAATGTGGCCGGTCGTCGTCAAAGAAGAACTTGGGGAAGGGAAATCCAGAGAAAGAGCACACGGCGGGGTGTTCTCAGACGAGCTCCAGCATCCTGACTGGCCGTGGCTGAGAAAGAGAGAGAGAGAAAAAAAACCCACTACGAGTGTTTGCGCACAACACAAACCAAGAAGGACCTCACAGCCATGTCTTCGAGTGTGTCACAGCAACAACAGACGAACAGTCATCAGAAATTTGCACCATTCCGCCTCGTTTTGGAGAAAAAAGTTGCAGCATTCCCCCTCTTGAAGCGCGCAGGCAGGCCAGTCGACAGCCCTCCACTCGGTGTCCCCGTCCACGCACGGTGCTGCCACCCTCGCAAACAACAAACATCAACACGGGAGCGGAGCGGAGCCTCACAGCCTGCTCCTCCCCCTCTGACCGTGGTTGAAGTCACTCACAACTGAAGAGGTGCACAAGGGGAAGGACGGGCTGATAAAGAGGTTACCAAGCCGCGGTCCACGGACCTGCAGGCGTCCGTTACACGAGGGGGTAATGAGGGGAGGGCACGAGTAGCAGGGGTGGCACCAGGGGAGGAGCCTGCGGGTGACACTGGAGCTATTGATAACTCAGAGTAAACATAACACCTCTAAACATTTGCAATAACACGTGTCATCTCATGTCTGTGAAACCACTGGGGGAATACCCTAACCTACTGTATACAATGATCATCTGTAATTATGAATAAAATATAAAATGTAGTCTATGTTCTAGGGAAAGTCAGAAAGCGTTGAGAACCAACTTGTGACGCATCCTGTCAAATGCCCGACATTTACAATTATGATACTTATTAATTATGCATCTCACTTAAACAGCAGTTTCAGGTTAAAGATGGAGTAATATAGATTCTTTAACTTGTTTGTTGAGAAAAAAAGAAAAACACCATCAATGTATGTACATCCATGCAATTAGAACAACATGTAATAACATGAGTTGGATGTGAGAGGGTTAAAAACCCTGTGTTTTGTTCTTTAAAGCTGTTCCAGTGTTTTAAGACAATTAACAACATATTTTGTTCATTCTTCCACCCATGTGGTGACAAGCCATCAGACTATCCCAGATCTAATCAAGATTGGATGCTGACGTGAATGCTTGGAAAATGGTAATTACATCATGATGCAATCATGGTATCACAAACAGTGTCCCATTGGCCCCTTCAGCCCAATGATGCTACATAAACTGGTGTCAGTTCATATGAATTGAGTACTTGTAAAACTTTCCCAGAACCAAACAAGCTACTTTTCATGTGCGTTGTAATGTCAGTAAAATTGACAAGTAGACCGAATCAGGGGAAGAGACCCTGTTTGCAGTCAGCCACAACACTGAACAATAAAAGGTGGTCAGTGCATTAAATGAGCCCAATCTCTGAAGTCCATTATCCCATCCTTATAATACATCCATGATCCAGAGCCCCTAACTGCTCTGGAACTGCCCCCTGTTTCAAGCAAGATAAGTTGCCTTTACATTTAGGATAGAAATTCAGACAGTGAAATATTGTATGAGTATGGACATCCATAGATGTCCCCCAGCAAACTATGTTTTCAGGTAAATGCCTTGATGACACAGGTGTGACAGTGAGGCCAATAAGAAAATGAATCAACACGACTCAGGAAGATAATAACAAGACTGAAGAGACTGGCAAAACAAACAGTATTGACAGTAAATTATTCAGTACCCGGGGGCACTATTAGTCATGTTAACTGTAGTTCTACTGAAAACAGATGTGCAGTGATGTCGCCTCATACATGCCAAGTTCAATTCTCTGATGATGCAATTTCCTGTTCAGCTCCATTAGTACAGATGATTACACCATCGGCCTACAGTTCCTCTGTCATCTGTCCTCCTCTCAGCACCCCCGCACACACACAGGCACAGGTACATGTGTGCACACAGACACACACACACACACCTCCTCATCTACCTCTGGAGTCACCCAAGCATTTAGCTCATTCACTCCCACAGCCACACAAGCATCTGAAGAGAAGTGTGGCTCTATTTCATGATATTTCAGGGGACTTAATTGTTCAGACTTACTTTAAACAAAGAGGGAAGACATTTAATCTCACTGTACTTTTATGATGTGCCAGCACCTGTGTTCTATTAAACATATTGGTTTTAATTTGAAAACAAATTGGAAATGGAGCATCAGCCACTTGACCCACATGTATGCAAACTCAGTAACTTTATACAACAAACACATTGACATAATGACATTTCTCAGGAAGTGGTCATGTACAGCAGTGTGAGCTGTTGAAGCAGTTAAAGCTGTGTCATGCATCTGCAAACTGCCTGACAACATGATTGGCTGCTGCTGCTGCTGGGCATGTGAAGCCATCAAGTGGCACATGTTTCACTTAATCTGTTGGAAAGCCCTGGATGTTTTCAATGGTTGCTAATGATCCGTAAGCCCTGCAGACTAATTCCTTAACTATGGGGCTTGTTAAGCAGCGTGATGACATATGGCTGAAGCTGTGTTTGTGTCGGGAAATGGGTGGACATGATAGGGCCTTTGAGTCTGAATCCAAGGACAACATGTGCCTGAATCACATCCTGCCAAGGCCTCATCCAGGCAGTATTGTTTTGCTTAGAAAGCTGGACATGAAAGAACACATTGAGATTAAAGCCTCATCAAGGGGAGCAATGATGGTCACAATGATCAGCTCCAGTCTGATTTAGAATATATACTGTTCACACTCTCCCTACCACACAGCACATACAGTATATTGTAACACATCACTGGAAAGGTCAGCTTACGCAGCGCTCATTCATCTACCTGTGTTATCGGTGGGAGGCAGCAAGGTGGGGATCTCAGGCCAGCAGTAGCCAATGAAGGACCTGGGCTCCTCTCATCCACCACATCCATCCTGTCAGAGCTCGATGACTCAGCTTCTCAGAAGCACAGGAGTGTGGGAGGTTTTCTCTTGCGGTTGGCTGCCTACTTGAAACACATCCTCCATCACCAAAAAAGTACAGCTACCCACTTTCCCTTTAAACTCTAAATGACAGGCTGAAATTGAAAACACTCAGAGGTATGTGGGCTAAGTCTCTGTTTGTAATGCGCAGGTGCATCCGTGTAAAAGCAATACAGCAAACAGTTAAGATGCCAAGGTGTACCCAGAAGTGTATGAATCATTTCTTTCTCCACAGAAACATTAGTTAAGAATCAGTCAAACTGTCAGCCACCTCTCAGGCACGCTGTAATTAATTTTAAGGTGTGAGTAAAGATTTTAAATAAGACGAGAGTAACTGATTGTGCCTCTGCAGCCAGGAAATCCAGCTTACAATCATACTTGGAAACACAGCCCGTGATGAGAATGTTTATTGCTTGTGTTGTCAACCTTAGGAATGCTATTATTAACGGCAGCTTAAAATAGGACTCAGTATTGTGCCCACATTTCCCCTGGCAAAGGAAGGGAGTGAGAAAGACATCAAATTCCTACTAAATAGGAAGTAACAATTCTAGGAAAGACTATTCAAAGGACCCTTATCACACTCAGTCAGTGTAACCTGTGGAAAAATGTGTTGCTGGCAGCTCTGTCCTTCTCTAGCGCTTCTCTTTCTTCCACACTAATGCTGGAAAACATCGTCAAGTTGAAAGGAAAGAAGCAGACAGCACTAGGGAACACTACACACGTGAACTGGATTTTTGTTTTGTGTTTGTCGCTGCCTTTAAAAGGCATTGGTACCCATTTGCAAACCCTTATCAAACAAAATAACAGACCTATGAGTCTGGGCGAAGAGCCATCTAAATAAAAGAAATAATAATAATAATAAACATTAGAATGTAGAGACAAATCCAAAAACAATTTGTAAAGTGAATATGACAGTGTGCTATTCATTTATCATAATAATATTAACTTTGAATTTCTCACACTGTGAATAATGCTGGAGGCTAAATATAATCAGGTCATGGGATTTCACTGTACAATTTCGAATCAAATATAATAAAAAAGAAATATAAGAGAATGCCTCTAGTATTAAATTCACTGAAGTGGGTAAATAACAGGTCAGAACTTACTATAATTGCACAAAAGGTGAACTTGAGGGTCATTGAAAGAGGAACACTGCTGATACGAGTTCACTTGGGACAAAGACGAAATGTCTTACACACAACAACACAAAACAGAGAGAGAATTGTACCATCACGGACTAGAACAAAGATAAAGAGAAACCAACAGAGCAGGAAAATCACCAACAACTGAGTGACATCAAGTCTGAATGAATGCATGGAATGGTGTTTGTCCTGCTGCTGGTCTTTGGTGATTTTCCTCTCATTTAGAGCAGATGTGCCTCATGAGTGTGACAGTGGTGAGAGGACGTGAGGAGGGAGCTACATGCAGAGAATGGGGGGATGGAAAGATCACCGACTTCTTTCTTGATGATGAAAGCAGGAAAACCAGTGCTCTAGTTTGGGGTCTTCAGAGAATAAAAATGGAAGTGTTGCAGTTGAGATCCAGACTGTTGCATGAGCCCATCATGAATACACAGTATCATGTGAACAATAGATGAGTTAATCTATTTATATTTACATTCTGTTTGAAATCTATCAACAGAGTAGCTTTACTTTGGATCTCTCTCAAAGAATGTCAGATGCATTCACTGTCCTCACATGTAAACTAAACTGACTGGCTCAAAAAGCAGATACTCTAAACTGGGAGCAAGTCTACATGCCTGCAACGGGTTCAGAAATTCATCAACAAACCGAGAGGGCAGCTTTAAAAGTGTGTGGTTCACAGTGAAAGTGGAAACAAATGTAGGCCCTGATTCATTTCTCTGTCACTCATCTCCCCGTCGACCCACTGTGGCTGTACAGTATGTCTCTCAGTGTGACGAGAGGCTGGAACGGCTGCCAAGTTTCACATTGCACACATGGTTATAGAGTTGCTGCAATCTCTCTTTTCTGTCATATGCAAAAAAGAGTCAGCACTTCAGATGAAATTACAAAACAGTCTGCGGCAAGAAAGAGCCTCTGTGAACGCGTTCAAAATCAGCAGTTGTGATCAACACCTTCAAAATAAAATGATGTAGTAAAGTAATTCTCCTGATCTGTTGGTGTCCTACTCATCATTAGAGGTGCCATTTAGTAACCAAAGTCAATACCTGAACTGAAAAGATCTCATCTTTGCCTTTAAACTGAAATATTTGCATTCAATCAAATACTGTGATCAGACAAAGAGCAATCAGGTCCTCTTATCAGGCATCCTCTGGACCCTTAAGTGATGCAGGATTTCAGTTATTTAACGGTGCCTGTGATCAAATGATTTTGGATGAAATCAATCAAAGTCAGACCATGTAAGCAGTTGATGTTAGTTTTATTGGCCTAAGATTGTCTGGACATAATGCAACGTCTCCGGTGCTTAATGATGTTCATTGTACATTTATTTGTGACATGTGCAGCACAGAGTATAAATGTGTATACTGAATAAAAGAGAGACATGGAGTCATACGAAAAAGGCAAATTTTACAATGAGCTTCCAGGACATTTTGAAGGATCTTTTCAGACTTGTTTAGAGCATTATCTAGATTCAAAAATATGCCCATTGAAATGAATGGAGGACAGTAACAAACAGAAATGTGTTCAGGTTTTCTTATGTAACCTCGCCTAGATATCCTCTCACCCTGGCACTTCCATGTTTGATTACCAAAGCGATTGTTTTCTCAGCTATAATACAATGCATACAGGAATTTTTTTTTACATTGAAACATCAGTTACATCTGCCATGTTCAAATATTTGACCCCATTAACAAAATATGTATAATAACAATAACAAATTTTACCAACAATAAAAGCATTTGTTATAATAGTCAGAAAGTCCCATCTCTTGCTATGCTTGATAGAGACCGAAAGAATCATGTGCGTCCATTGTACAACGGTTTATATACACAGTGATGAAAAAATACAGACATAACACAAGTGCTTAGGAAACACAAAGTTCATCTGTGAAAGTCGTTGAGGCTATGATTGATAAATTAGATGCTTCTTTTGACAGATGCGCTTCTCTCATGTTGATTGGCTGGTGCAATGCTGCCTCCTCATGGCCTAAAGCACACACTGCAGGTGTCCTTAAATATGTACATTTTCTTCTTGTTCTCAAAACGGACAACTTGCTCTAGTCCTATTGCACAATTTATCTTCCAGCGATGGAGACATATACATTTCACTTTAAAAAGTCAGTGTTTTTTTTCCCCCACAACTGTTGGCAAAAAAGTCCAAACTACTGTACAGTGTCACATTTTAAATAAATACTCTCCATTAACAAAATGTTGATGAGTATATTAGCATTTATAAAACTGAAAAACATCTCAACGACTCATCGACTCGAAAGGAACCATGTAATTCAGCACCAAAATCTGGTGGCAGCTTTGGCTGAAAAAGTAAACCAACAAAAACAAATGCCAAACAAAATATTAAACATAGCAATCCAACACCAGCAGGTATTAAATATTTGTATTAAAATGAGCTTTCAAATCCCAAACCACTTTTTTAACAGGGCCTAGAAGCTATACATATATAGATATTTTGTTTATGTGGATACTTCTTTTAAAAAAACAAACATTTTCTGTAATTTTGATAAATAAAAATAGAAAACCACAGAAATGTCTTGTCCACCTCACCGTCTGCTGTGTAAGTCCTGCCTCTCCTCCTGTCATAATTTCCCTAAGTGAAAGAGAACTTGGCAAATAATGGCCACCACTCCCGAGCTGAGCACCGAAGAAATGGAGATGTCTAATAATCTGCTTTCGTACAGCACAAACTCTGTCTTGTTCTCCTCTACTTTAGCCATGGCCAGCAGGCCTTTAGCCGCTCTGCACATCATGTTTATGCTTGGCGGGTCCATAGGGGGATGCCCCATATGCAGTAGGCTGTGAGGGTTCTGCTGGTACTGCGCCATGCTAACACCGTCCTCCAAGAAACCTACCAAATTACCCACGCAGCCCTTCTGCATGGCTATGGCACGTGCTGCTGTGGGATCTCCTTGCGCCAGGTGGGACAGGACAGCTACCGCCATCTCTCTGTACACCTGGGCCTTCCTCTGACCCACATAACGGACCAGGACTGTGAAGAGTTTCTCCTGCCGGCTAAAGGGGGGAGTAGCCAGCAGGAGGTCAATGTTGCCGTCCTGGATGCTCAGCTTGCAGAGACACTCCAGCACCAGCCTTTGGGGAGTGAGCTGGGAGTGAGGTGCTGTTGAAGGGAAGGGGTCCTGGGCTTCGGCCGAGGGGCACACCATCCAGTGGAGAAGGCCGTCCAGGATGGGGAGGCAGATGGTGTCTGAATAGTTGGAGAGATCGAGCTGGCCAGAGATGTTGGCCAGTGTGACCATGGCATTCTCCCTGAGCAGATTCAGACACTCCCACCACCACTCCTCTTTGCTACTGGACAGCCCCTGCTCCTGCTGTTCATCTCTCTGGTAGCTAGGGGGCGACCTGTTCCTCTCCGGGTGCTGGTGGTGCAGCAGGAGCAGCCTGCCCAGAAGAAGAACCAGAGCAGGGTGGCGTGACATATCCAAGTCGTTTCCCGGGATGAAGGACAGGCTCCGGACGATGTTGGAGACGCAGAGGCACCGCTTGGACAGCGAGTCCTGCCAGGAGGACGTTGTGGAGAGCGGAGCCTCGTCCAGGCAGCGGGGCTCATCCTCCAGCAAGGTGATGTGGTCCTGCTCCCCATCCGAGTGCACCCTGAAGGGGTAGGATGGCAGGGAGCGTGCAGGGTGAGCATATGAGAGTGCATCAACTCGAGCACACAGAACATCATCAATAGTAGCAGTGATATGTTTCAGGGGTTGTTTCTTTCCATCTTCCGTTTTGTTTTCCTCATTGCTCTCTTTTCTTGTCTTCTCCTCCGCCCTGGCAGGTGGTGCAGTACGGGGTTCAAAGTGTGTCTGAATGTGTGCGGTGGAGTCTCCACCTCCTGCCTGCCAGTGTAGCAGCCCACTAGTGAACTCAGTGACATAACCTAAATGCTCTGTCATGTCTTCAATCAGGTCCTCTTTGTGGACAATCTTGATTGGGAGCTTATCATATTTGCTGGCTTGTTTAGGTTTAGGCCCTACTTCTGTGACAGGTTGGTCCACAGACTCCTTTTTACACTCTGCTACTTCTTCACTCTTCTCTTCTTTCTCTTCTTTCTCTCCGTCTTCTTTACTCTTGTCCTCCTTCTTTCCGCTCGCCTCAGATTCCTCCTTCTCACCATTTAACACTACTGCCTCAGGTTCTGAAGCGACAGGTGGAGCTTCCTCCACAGTGCCTCCTGCTTGCTCCTCTTGTGTCTGTGCTGCCACGGGGGCTGACTCAGATTCAGACTGGACAGTGGAGTCTGTTTCCTGGTCAGGGACAGGTTCTTCTTTCTGTTTAGATGCAGGTTCCAAAAGGCTTTTATGAGCCACAGTGCCCACCTCAAACTCCTCCAGGATGCCAAAGATCTCGATCAGACAGCGGCGGAAGTATTCCACGATGAGTTCAAGGAATCCAGGCAACTGCTCGAACAAAGACAAAATGTAATCAGCGTCAACAATTAACCATAATACCTTAAATCTGACTGTATCTCACACTGTCACAGCGTGCACTGGGTGGATTAACGAATCTCTTCCATCAGTCAGCAGTGAGGTGCAGTCATGAAATCAGTTTTACCTGGGAGAGGTTAAAGGAGGCCACAGTGCTGTCATCGTACAGCAGGATGTTGATGGTGTCTAGAGCCCATGTGCTCTCTGCCAGCAGGCCAGACTTCAGAGACATCATGACACGCCAGGCCTCGGGCGTTCCTGGGATTAAAACAGTGGGATTTTTTGGAACCAGGAGGAAAAAAAGTAGTGATCAGACTTTGTACAAATGTTAAAAGAGACACTGAACAGAGTAAATCATAGTAACTCCTGTCATAAAATTTACCTCACGTTGTGCTAATTCATCCTGAAAATTAGCTGTAGAGCTAAAGCTTTAAGCCATAAAAATATTGTAAATCCACCACTTTTCAACTCCTATTCATATTCAAAGTGCTGACTCATGAAATGATGGGACTGCCTCTCACCAGTGTCCTTGGAGGTTAGCTTGCGTCGAGGCTTGAGGATGGACATGGTGGCCTCAATTGAACCTGGTGGGTAGTTGAGGTCCCTCCTCAGGTTGGGAGGAAACTGGCCCAGGGATCCACTGCCCTGGGGGCCCATCATAGCCATCCCGGCTTAGGCAATTTCATTGGTGACATGAACGGTATTTTACTGGGCGACATTCGAGAATCCAACGAGCGCTGGAAGGCCCCAGGACTGGGTGCTCTGGGCAGGTGATTGACCATGGATGGGGAGTTGGAGTAAGACGATGGCTGGCGTGAAGACAGGGGAGGCATGCTGGCTGATGATGACATGTAGGGGGACTGACGGTGCCACTGCTCTTGCCCGGGCCGCACATCCAAGTCATCTCTACCAATTGCACTGTAAGGCGGCATTTGAGATGGCGGCCCCTGTCGGTTGGGGTAAGGATAGCCGAGGTCTGTCCTGGATGGCCACATGTTGGGACCATCACCAGCATGGTTAGGAGTGGGACCCCCGCCCATCATACTGTGCTGACTCTGTCCTGAGGGGGCCATGCGGTCGCGGGGGTAAGGGTAGGGGAACTGTCCCTGCATGGCTCTGTGTTCAGGGCCTGAGTACCCACCACCATAGTGGTTGTACATGTCCGGCTGCTGGTTAGCGTACTGCATGGCATACATGTCACTCTCGTGTCTCTTGGGTGGGGGGCCGTACATACCGTCCATGGGCCGTTTGTAGCCCTGCTGAAGCAAAGGTGGAGATGACAGTGTTTGTTATTGGTAATTTTACTCTGACAAGCCTGACAGACTCATTCTCCTTATTTATTTTCGTATTGTATTAGTGATGGCTCATGAAGCATATAACAGTGCAGTGCTAAAACATTTGTGGCACTAAAATAAAGAAACATTATTCAGATGAATGTTGGAACAAAGATTAATTAGGAAATGCTATAAAATGATTTAAAAATAAAAATAAATCAGTACAACTGGAGTCTTGGGAAAAAAAAAACTACAGTATTTAAAGCCCTTGTCTTAATCCCCCCTGGTGCCACTGCAGGGAAAGATGAAAAGACATGCAGCTGGGGCCGCCAGGGGAATCAAACTGGGGCAGCTGCAGCGCAGGACTGTAGCCTCTGTATATACGACGCCCCCTCAGAATAATTTTTTTTCTTACAAGTAAATGTTCCCTGTTTCTATTGTATATCTTTTTCTGTTTTACGAACAGCCATGTTTATATTGGTAATTATCTGTGCTTTGACTGAACTGAGAAACTGAGGTGAAAACATCAGCAGCAACACATCAGGAGGTAGAATCACTGTGTGAGGTTCAAAAACAGCTTCCACTGTGCAGATACAACATCTGTGGTGGACTTTCATCACTCCAGGTATGCCAAAGGACTTGTTTTGATTATGATATGGTTTTAACTCAGTTCATGGTGGATTACTACTGTATTACTTCTACTACTATTTTAATCAAGACAGGAAAAAAGTAACAAGAATATGTATCACAAAGACATGCCACATGACATTGAACATAGTTCTAACTGCAGGATGTGATGCAAATGCATTTTCACCTTACAGTTAGACAGTCGTAGTGCTGAGCACATACAGAGCTGTCTCTCACCTGCTGTTGAGGATACATCCCAGATGGATGCATCCCATATGGCATGCTGGGATACTGCTGACCGTAGCCATCATGTCTAATACAGAGGAGAGGAGGGAGGACAAATATATCACTCACTGATCAGCAAAGCTTTAGACATAAGGAAATATAATTTCACATTTTGACTTAAATGGATTCTGCAAACACACACACACCTCTGCTGTGAAGGGTATCTGCTGGGAGAGTACATGCTGCCTTCACTGTTGGAGGGCCCCAGGTTGTTCTGACTCCCAGGGGGCCCCATGCTCCCCTCCATCCCCATCACATGGTCTGGTCTGAGGAACAAACAACAGCTAAATCCATCACTGACATAACTTCTGTTATTAAAACGTTTTCAGGTAGATTATATAATAAAATTACAATCAGCCTCAGGGCTCTTGCGAGAGTTGTGCCAAAGCAATAACAGGTCAATACAAGTTCACTACTCTCTCCTGGTGGCTTGAGCGCCTACCTCCTGTCATAGCCTGGCCCATATGGATACTGCGACCTTTGGCTCATGCTCAGGGCAGATGGGGGTCGACCATACATGTCTTGCATACCACCACCAGGCATCTGACCCGGCATATAGGGATCAGCTCCTGCCACTGCACAGAAAGAAGACAGAAGATCATTGCAAGTTCAAATATCAACAAAAAAGTGATAGAAAAATGTGTAATTCAACTGATGACTGTCTAGGATTTTCCTTATTCTTATACTTGAACCTTTAATTGCATGAACCATGTCTACTCCTAACCAGCAGGTGGCAGCATCCCTCTATGAATATTCACCACCCTCCATGATTAAACCCATTGTTCTGACGCTGTGACTGTTGTTATGCAGCTAACATCCACCATATTATTCATTCAGACTCCATTCTCCTCAGCCTTCAGAAGAGCCGCCATCCTTTCTAAAACTACTGTTTGTTCTGAAAACTAAACCACATGAGTTGGTCAAAACAGGTGCTTCTCAGCGGGGTGGAAAGGATGAAAGGTTGAAAACGAGGAGGATGAAAAGGATGAACAAAGTTAGGATGAGACGAGGGCTAAGCTACACCAACATCAGACACACTGGTGTGTTTTCGATAGAGCGATGTGTGCTGTTAATAAATAGTTCTCATCTCCTTTCATAGTTCGTAGTAGAACACACACACACACACACACACACACACACACACACACACATCTGTCCTGATATGAGACGACATGGTGACTAGACAATGAATTAGTCCAACGAGACAGACGAAAGAACAGTGGCTCTGGGATACATGAGACATTTTGACAGAGCCACCTAACTTCATTTTAAGTTTGAAGATGAACTTTCAAATTTCAATGTCACTGTCTATAACCTATCTGCAAATTTGTCTGACAATATAAAACACTTGAATTGAAATGGATTTTCTGGGCTTTTTTGAAACGCATGAAAACAAAGGCTTGTTCACATATAGCAAAAAATACTGTGTGAAAGTGGGGGAAACAGGTCCAGGCCTCAGTGTTGGGTGAAAGGGTGACACAGCATGTGTCTCACTCACTCTTCCTCATCCCGGCAAAGGGGTCCTTGGCGTCGTACTGCATCCTCATCATCATGTCAGGCATGCTGAGGCCCTGCTGGTAGGGAGCTGAGGGGGGCAGGGTGGTGGCACGCTTCTGGAAGGCTGGGTCGCTCACCTCTGAGAAGGGGTCCTGTATGCTCACACTACTCCTGAACAAGGTGAGGAGGGGGAGAAGGGAGGAGAGAGGGGGAAGAGAAAGATGCAGACCAGTGATTGGACACTGAAAATGCTGAAACAATATGCTGTGAAGAACTTTTATTTGACATGAAATGCCTTCATTTTGGAAACAATGAATTCATTTTTTCATTGTGAGATGAATATTTAACTTTGATATGAGATGCACCAGTTTTTTCAAAGACCTGATGTGATAACACAGGTAGTATCACAGCAGTGGGTTGCTAAGAGTGGTGCATTGATATTGTCATTCATTAGAAGGGCAGAGTTAGTAGCACTAAAATATTGATTTTTAATACTTTCAATATTAGAAGTGAAAACACTGCCAATGTGATATTTTACATTAATATAATTGTAGACTCATTACTACAGGCCTTGATAGAGATTTAACAGCTGGTTAAAATAAAGCTAATATTAATCATTTTATACAATTTCAATATATGATTTATAATGACTTTATACCATTTACTTATATATTATACTATTATACACTGTATAAAATAGATGTAGGTTATATAAAATACCTTGGCATTCAAGGTGAGTCAGTGACTAAATCTGTCAAATAAATGTTGCAGAGACAAAGTACAGCATTTGCATATAAAATGTAGTGGCATGTAATAATAAGGGAAATATAAAGAAGGTGAAGTACAGGTATCTCATGATTATATTATATCTCATAATGCTTTCCACCACTGTGCTTTTATTGTTGAATTTATTTGTGTCATGTACATACAAAAGACTTCTCCCGTATAATATCATAAATAAAGCAAACAATGAACTTTGCTTCCGCTCTCGGGCTCTGCAAACACAACTGTCATGTTTTATAATCATCCGACAAGACATTGGCAGAGATGAAGGACGTCTTGCTAAAAAGTAAAAGACTTTAATCATCTTGTAAAGAAGAAGAAAGAAAATGTGATGCGGTCTTTGTTTTTCAGTCTCACCTAAATCACCTGACAAACAAACAGTCTGCAGACAGAGTTTTCTGTCCAACTGTTTGGATAATGGTTATACATCTCAACATAACACACAGAGAACTTTTACTTAAACCCAGCTTCACTACATTGAGTTGACCCTATTCAGAATCAAGGTTTATACCATACATCAACAGACAAGGCTTGTTTTACATATGGGAGAATTAGTGGTGATGGGCACAGACATCACATAAAGTTTATAGATAATCATACCAAATTAGGAACCAGTACTAGTGGCAGTAACAGGATTAATATGAGCAGCAGTAATAGCAGAAGTCATAGCAGCCAGTCATTAATAGCAGGAGAACTTAACTGTAGTAGTATTTAGTATGTATGTGTGGTACCTGTTTGGAGGCAGTGGAGTGACCTGTCCCAGAGGGGTGGTAGCGGGTGTGGGAGGTTTCAGATCCCCCGCTGCCTCTGCTGTAGAGCTGCTGCCAGAGGACTGGGGCGTCTGTGGGCCTTGGAGGGAGCCGCCTGAATTAGCTGGGAGACAGAAGTAGCCTTATTATGCTCAAAGCTAAATGATTCATGAAAATTCACTGTAAAAAGTGTAACACATTCAGACTGCAGGGCTCCCCCATGCCTTCAGATATGATCTTGAAGCTGGTTTGAGTTAAAGTGGCCATAGTGGGCTTTTGCTGCAATAAGGTTCTGTATTGGGGAGATAAGTTTGGACTTGAGGCCACAACACTAACACTGATGCCCTGCATGAGAAACAGCCTACAAGAAGGCTGACAAGATGGGAACGGAGGGACTGCTACAGAGGGGCCAGAGGAGAAGGGGAGAGGGGGCAGGAGGAGGAGACACAGCAGAGAGGGGGGAAGGAGTTCTCAGAGGGAATTGCCCACTCAGGCGGTCGCAGCACAGCTCTTTATTTGGAAGCTGTTTGAAGATGGTTTAGCTGAGTTTTTTTTTAGGAACTTAACCCCTCATTGAGCTGATGAGGGGTTCATGTGGAGGGCTGAGCTGGGGGGCACAGATGTATTTTAAGAAAACATAACGTTTAAATCTACCATTAGAATAAAATCAAATTACATGCCAGCTAATGTCCTCTAAATATGAGTGAGGACCTTGAGAAAGCTTGTGCTGATGACACCCCTCTTGGTAAAAATACTGAGGCTCCAATCTGAGGTTAAAATTGGGTTAGTGTGCTCTCTTGTTATGGCACCACATTTCAGTGAATTGCTCAGTTCAGATGACTACAAAATTATAGGAGTGCAGAGCTACATGAGCGCACCACACAAAGAACCCCCAGCCAGATAAAACCAAGGGATAGAAATTCCCAGAAGCAGGTTTAATAGAAAATGTGGACCGTTCCGGCTAAAATATGACAAAGACGAAGAAAGAGAGAATATGAAAGTATCCTAATGAGCATTTAGCTAAGAAGGCTTTCTGTGGAACAGCCTCAGTGGCCTTTCCCTGCACAGCACGTTTCCACAGGAAAAAAAAAAAGAAAGAAAGACTTAAGCTTTAAAAATTCATGCTAATTCTGAATTATTCAATGATACCCCCTGCCTCTACATCATTGGAGATGGAGAGAGAGAGGAAGAGGGAGAGAGATATGGAAAGATGGTTATCCCATGATGATGAGGAGAGATAGGAGAGAGGGCAGCGTAGGGGCACAGGGAGCATCGCTTCCTGGGACATCCCCACTTCAGACAAACAGGAATGCACACACACATGTAGACACACGTACATGCACACATGGAGAAGAGCAAACAGTGGTGGGGTTAGCCAAGGTTAAGAGGTTCACAATTCCTCAAGAGCAGGAGGGCAGACAGACGGATACATAATATGAAGGGGGAGGGGTGTGAAGATGGAGGAGAGGTGGGGGGAGAGCATGAACTTAAGTGCCCTCTGTTCCACATTTAGAGAGGAAAAAAAACGACAGAGGAGGCGATGAGGGGAAAAAAGTGCTTGTTCAAGAGGCATGTGGCTGACGTTTGGGGTGCGTGTGTGTGCGCGGGAGAGAGCCTGAGTATGTGTGTCAGCGAATGACATAATCCAGATGGGTGGTAGCGGTTAAGGGAGGGAGGAGGAGGGGGGTGTGAGGACGGGAAGAGGAAAAAAAAAGTCAGTCAGCTGAACCAGTTTTGTGAATGAAAGGTGACGGCGAGGTCGAGTTTGTTTACATTCTACATTCCAGTTCTCATTAATCACTCCCTGCACCACCACCAACACTGCTACACACACACACACACACTTAGACACACACCACCCCGCCGCCCCACCAGCCCGCTGGACAAGCTCCCTCAGTGACATCACTGGGCTGTCAGTCTATATATAGGCTGGCAGGGTGTCAGTGGGGCAGTTTGCACTTTGTGGCAGGGAAGAGCAGATAGCAGGTCAAGACTGAGCTACATCACCACCTGTAGTTGTGATCTTTTTCATAACTTAATGTATCTTAAACTGAGAAAGTTGCTGAACTGGAGAGTGTGAGTCAAGTAACAAAGCATAGTCTGTGCACTGACTAAGTATCCATCATTCAAGTAACACATTATAAGCAGTCTTAAAACCCTACATATTCTAAATATAACTAAAGTGTACTCATTTGATCATCACTGGACCACTGATGTATCACCAACTTCAGATGGTGCAACATTATGGTTAATCAAATTAAGTTAGAAATATAAATCTCGCAGCTTTTTAAAGGATTCAAATTGTGTATTAAATTCACTCCAACAATGAGACAAACTGTGAAGAAGAAACCAGTGGTAACATTATGGAAACAACTTTCTTTGAAAGGAAAAGCTAAGTGAGTGCAGCTGACATACTGGCAATAATTAGAGTGTAAAAATATTACCTGCCTGAAATATATCACTCTTTTGCTGTGATGCAGTCTGACTTGAAAAACAAAACTGTGCATAATTAATCCTGAAGCAAGTTTTAACGAAGCTTCACACTGATTACATTAAGTGGTAATATTTTAGAGTTTAGATGGAAAAAATCATATTTGTCCAACAATACAGGATCATTTGATTGATTCAGTCACAGCAATAATTCCTCATTGCACAGGTCAGGGCAGAGTGTGGAGCTCTTTGGCGTTTTTGAGGGATAATAGATTTAGTGCAAGTCTTTGTTTTCTCTTTCAGACATTCAGCTAACATGAGGGTTTATTAAAATCCTGTTTGTGAAAGATCTGAGCAGTTCATTGAGTGAATAGAGAATACACAAATTATAGAAATATGACCAAAATCTGAAAGTAAGACCCAAGTTGTAACCGGAATTTCCATTTAAAATGGCAACACCTTATAGAGCAAACATGACTCTCGACCACTTCACAGACATTCCAAAAATACGCAGAAGATGTTACTTCAGCGGGGTGTTGCAGCATAAGAAGTTTACAGTGGAGTATCCAAAAAGCAGCCCAAACATCACATTTATTAATTAATAATATTTTCATATTTTGCAATGTCTCTGATTGTGTTTAGCACACTCCCATCAGCTGATGTGGGTAAAATGAGATTGTGTGAAATTGAGGAGTTTAGACCTCTTGAACATATGAGAGAGGATGATGAATTATGAATTATAAAGTGTTATGAGAGAGAGGGACCGTATGTGTTCTATATGTGTATTGCTCATGTGCACACTACAATATGTAATTGTGCATGTGCATGTGTGTGTGTGTGTATGCAAATGGAGGCAGATGCTCTTTTCCACCCACCAGGAAAAAGCAATCTGCAGTGTCTCAGGCAGGTGAAGTGCTCCGATGTTCTATTTAAAAGCCAGGGTCACTTTTCTCATCTCCGCTGCAAATTAGAGACGTGACCTTACTGCTCTATATCGCTCCAACTCTTTCTCCCACCTCTCCTGATCCTCACATCATAATTGTGCACACAGATGCACAGTGTAAGCGGGTAATATACACAAACAAAAAGCACCCTTTGTGTTACTGTGCTGTGCCAAAACAATATTACTTAACCTCCAAAGCACTGTAATCAAATAAAGGTGAGTCCTGGGTTTGAGGTACAAGTAGTGATGGTATCGTAGCTCACCTTCATTAAACTGAGAATCATCTCATCAAAACAGTGTTAATGCTCGCTCATCTCTAAGGGCTTTAAGTTGTATTCATGTAATCACACCGCATCCCTCTTTGCTATTTTTAATAATGAATATAATACTTACAGGCGGGCTACAGAGCTATAAGACGTTCAAGAGACAATTGAGCCACAAAAAAAGCCCCAGTGGTATCTGCCATGTAAATTTTGTTTGTCATATTCATTGCTGAGAGCGCCGCAAACTAAAACTATGGATGGATATCTAAAAACCTGTGCAGGTAAACAAAAAACCATCAATGTGCATGAATCTGAAAAAAAAATGTCTGTCAGCTATTTATTTTCATTGTAGGAAGGTTAATGAGTTTGTCACTTTTGTATTTGCTTTTCTAAGGCACGTTTTATTATTAGATTTTCACTAATAAGGATATCATTTCATTTCATTCACCACATGCACAACAATAAGTAAAAAGCATACTCTCATAAAAGCTCCTCTCTCTTCGAGTTGGAGGTCTGTTGCCCTGTGCTCTTTTGTGGTTCACAGAGTCTGATGTGGTTAATTTATCATATAAGTGGCTGTTGATGATTTCAAGTTAAGTAGATCGTTTTAAGATAATATGCACAGCACCTAACATAACACTGCTCAGAGAAATGACATTACCTTTTGTTTCTTTGGTAAATTAACCTGAAAGATAATTAGTTACAAAATCAACTGGGGCTTTATTTTTAAACTGTAACTTTGGAAATGACCACGATCCACACCAGGGAACAATTTCAAAGTAATCAATATTTTCCGCAAATCTGCATTTGCTACATTTATGATAAAGAGCATTTCTGGCAGATCCTAGTCCTCCAAGACGCTAGGGTAGATGCTATGCTCACAGGAAATCATTTGACACAGCTGCAAAGCCTTTATTGTAGTGATGTTGTGCACCACATTGTCATGAATACAGATTGCTGTTTCTCTGATGCTTCCTGACACCTGTAGTTTGATCAGCAGCACCTGTTGTTTGGCTGCTGACAGATGGGGGAGTGGAGTCGGGGTAAAAACCCAGAGAAGCGCTCTGTTATCAGGCCTTACCAGGTGAGGGCGGCTGGATCTTGACCTGCTTTCTGTTGTCCCCCCCAGCCATGCTGCCGCTGCTGCTGCTGCTGCTGCTGTCTGCCGGCGGCTCCTCTCCCCTCTCCATCTTACACTCGTAGGCAAACAGATACTGGATGTACTGCTTCTTGAGGGAACTGGCCGAGCTGCTTGAAGTGCCGACGTTCAGAGTGGTGGACAGCTCACGCCACTTCTTGTTCTTGTTTACCTGAGTGGTTGAGGAATGGGACAAAGACAGGACATTAAAATGACTGGCACTGATCTCAATGAGATTTCTCTTTTTTTTTTTGCTTGTCGGACTACATACAGCGATGTATCCTGGTAGAACCATCCACATACTTGGTCGACTACAGCCTGCTGAATTTAATCAGAAATAATCAGTTCCACGCCTGAGCACTCACTGTATAACCACAGAGTTGTAGGTCACCCATGAGTAGCGCACTTCATTTTCACATTTCTGTTTTTAATCTACCAGCAAAAAAACAAAACAAAACAAAAAAACCACTACAGGATATTGCCCAAAGATATGCCACTGATGCCATACTGTCACTCTGGGCCTGTGTTGAACAGTTTGAGTCTCTTGAGTCGTCCTAATCCAATGTTATCAAATAATCATATTTCTCCTCCAGCTTTACAGCAATAACTCAGGGAAGGTCATTTCCAGTTTGCACACAACAATGACCTCGGGCATAATGAAATGATTTTCCAGATTTTCGTGTGAAGGAATTTGTGAGACCTGCACAGAGACCTGACCTCAACCACTTCATACACTTTTGGGAGTGACTGTAGTGTCACCTGTGCACCAGGCTTATCAGCTATGAATGATCAGATCTCACAAATACTCTCATGGCAGAACGGATAGAAACTGCAGCCTCTCCTGGTTTGCCAGCATTTTGTAAATGCTGGCATGTAAAGCTGTATGAATTTTGAATGAGCTTTTTTAAAAATCACATAGATTTTACGTAGAGACAAGGACTTTTCTGATAACGTGACAGTTTTAGGGATATACTGTAGCCTCTCTAAGATTTATTCCATGTATCTCATTCTCTTATTCACATTTACAAACACACCAGATGCAATGCTGACGGAGTGCATGTTGCTGAGGAATACTAAATAGCCAATGCACATGACTGGGATGAAAAGACTTTAATGTATATGAAGTTATATTCTCCCTAAATACTTTTCACTTTTTTGTAACGTGTGTGTTCTCTCCACTTTACCATGGCGAGCCCTCCTATCTCGCGGACGGCCATGTAGAGCTTCCAGAGATCCAGTGGCTTCTTGCCCACAGCGGGCAGCTGGGCAACAGGTGTGCCCCTCTCCTCCATGAAGGTCAGGTACCTCTCAACCCAGCCCCGCCTCTCTGGCTCCAACCCCAGCTCATAAAGGCGTGTGATTCGCTCCCCAGTGAGGGAGGAGGGGTTAGGGTTGGCTTTCTAGGGAGAGAAAACAAATAAGAACAGGAGAGAAACTGTCTTATTATAGACTTCATTTATTTATAAACCATGCATTTCATTTTGACAGAATGTGACATTTTATAAATTAACATCAACTTTTGTTTTCGTATTAATGAGTGACAGGCTACATTATGTAGTGTAGCTGATGTAAGCACAACAATGAAGTTGTTTTTCTACATCTTCCATTAATGTACTTACAAGGACACATCACTAGATCAGTCTAAATGTGCTAATTAGCTGCATTAATAGACCATGTGTTCTATATATTCTAATATATATGTATATAGTCTACAGTAGAGTTCATTTTTCTTTGCGGCGTGCTGTTGCATGGTTTCTGACACAACAACCCACTCCCCCATGGGGATCATTAAAGTTGCATCTTGTATTTACACATTCTGAAATAGGCCTTTGGTTGAATGACCAAGAAAAAATGAACACTTCTGAACATTTCGCTCAGTGTGCAGTCTGTGTTTATTTCAAAGTTCATTCACTGCACATTCATGTCCCTCATGCTCAAATTGGTGGACAAAGCGTATTCCCACACAGCAACATCTGGCTTTGTTCCAGGTTCTGTTGTCTAAGAAGCAGCTTTTGATCAAGTAATTACACACAAATCAATCAAACTAACAAATTCAGCTAACTCACATTACTGTCCAGAAAAGGAAATTCACTTTAGTTGCTTGGTTTGGTCTCTGTTTCTAAATATTGATTAGGTTCCCATATTTTGTCAAGACACACACATTCAACAAAGTGTGTGTGAGTGTGTGGTTCTTACAGGGCTGGAGGGGGTCTTGAGAGGCCAGGGGGGGCTGCTGATGCTGTCGCTGTCGTCTCCATGGTAGGAAGACAGGCTGGCTGGGCTGGGGGAGAGGGGGAGGGGACGGGGAGGGCACCGCCTGGCGTGGCTGGCTGGGACACACACTGCTGAGATCCACTGCTGCTGTTATTGTTGCTGTAGCCATCCTGTAGCTGGTAAAGAGAGAGAGGGAGAGAGACAAACGGCAAGGATTTTTATTTTCTTTGGGTAAATCATCATTGTCCTTCCACCCACACCTCCTCACTCTATGTATGGCATAGTGCAGTTTTCATCCATGGTCCACCAACAATGACTCCAGCAGCAGACAGAACCTGAAGGGATTCAGTGTATGTGCAGGGACATATGGTCATTTATGTGTGTATGTTTGTGTTATAATCACAATGTGTATTATCCACAGGTGAAAAGTACATCAAATACAATACTGTACTGTACTAATTTGGAGGCACTTCAACTGCACCCATTTTTAGATTTTGACCGCTACATTACTGCTTTAGTCTGAAATGTAAAAGCAGCTTGTAGCATATGGTGCTCCGCTATAGATTTAAGTATGATTTATAACATTAGGTACAGGAAAACATGCCAGTAGTAAAATTACCAGTGTAAACCTGCTTTGCCAGCTGGTCTGCTGGTATCTCAAAACATCAGCAATAAGACCCAAATAATAACCACTCTTTATTAAGGGCTTATGCTTTCATGTTTCAGTACAGTTGACTGATAATAATGTAATTAAATAAATTGCATTGTTTAGTTTGGACTACTTCTGTCCAAGTGAAGAAACTGAAAGCCAGTAAGAAATTCTACACTCTGCCAAAGACACACTACACAACAGTGGTGGTATTGACACTGGTGTTGTGTCTTAGTCTGCATAAATAAATGTATGTGCTTGAGTGTGTGTGTAGGCTGAATAACAATAAATAATATTCATGCAGATCAGTAAGTGTTAGTCTGCATAGTTTGTGTAGGAACATGTGGGTTCATGAATTTAGATACAATCTCCACTTTGTGTAAATCACTCACATTTGTATCGAGGTATGAGAGTGTTTCAGTGCATGAGTGCAGTGCTGTGTGTGTGTGTGTGTGTGTGAAAGAGAGAAAGCGGGAACAACAGCTTGACAAGTGCTTCTGGTCTGTGTACAGAATGCTCGTGTCAGCAAAACCTTATCTTTCCCCTCCCTCTCTCTCTATCGCTCCCTCTTTCTCACTCTTCTCTCTCGCCCTCTCTCTCTCTCAGCAGACAGATCATCTCTTTTGGGAGCACTGGGGGTCTTTCTGGCTGTTCTGACTGCCTTAAATAATTCAAAAGGCCCTACTACCCTAATCAGCAAAAGAAAAGACAGGGATTTGGAGGGAAAAGACGTGTAGTGGATGTGTGGATGTGATGGAGGCATGAGTGTGTGTGTGTGTGTGCGCACACGTGTGTGTGTGGGAGATGGGTTGTTAAGCAAAAACAAGGGGAGGGAGTAGGAAAGAGCAAAGAGCAGAGTTCTGTTGTTGCTGAGCTGAGCCAAGCCGAGCTGCAATTGTAGGGCAAAATGAGAAGTCAGCATTGTGTATTGGGATGTGTGTGTGTGTGTGTGTCTGTACTGAGAGGAGGCACTGAGAAAGTAGTATTTACGAGAAGGATGATGCGTGTTTGGGAGCAAGTTAAAAGGCCAGTGTGTGGCTTTTGTCCTTATATTTATGTGTGTGTGTGTGTGTGTGTGTGAACAGCATTTCTGTGTTTGAATGTGTGTATGTACATGTGTGCACTGCAGATGCCGAGCCCTCTCTTTCTCTCTATGTCTCTCTCTTTTTTAGCAACTCTGGGCTGCCAAAACATCAGCAAGAAGAGAATGCTGGGGGCAAAAACAAAGCGAAGAAAACATTAGGAATGGTAAATGTTAAACAAATCATTAAATATGGCGAGAAAACAACAGAGAAACAGCCCACTGTGCTGAGGCAGCATATGCTGATCAGATTTGGTTTGCTTCATTAGAGAGCTAGAACAAAAAAAAAAAATGAGAGGGAGAGCTGGAATTGGAGAGCAAGAAAGAAAGAGGGAAAGGTCAGAGTGGTACCTTTGGTTTCTGAGGCTCGTTGGTGGGACCTGTGTCATCTTTTACGTCCGCTTTGGGTTTCCCATCTGGACTCATCATGCTGTCTCCTGACATTCCCATCGTTCCTTCACCAAGAATGAGAGAATGTTTACTTGAAAATATTTGTGCCAAACTTTACACACTGAAAAAAAAACAGATCTATGGTAGATCTGTTCTTTGGTCACATTCACCTTTCTCTTGTAAAAAAGATTATTTACAACAGTATAATGAATGAATTTACACAGCATGTTTTTATATTACGGCGGATTCAACGTTTTTTAATTCCCTAAAATGAACGGTGTCTTCTTTGTGTGCTGAAGGCTGCTGTATAATGGTTTGTGTAATGTCACAGACCAAGTCAGACAATGTGAAATGGTTTAATGTCTCTCCACAGCTGAAATACTATGTTCTGTCTCTCTGTGTTCTCAAGGCCCCTCTAAAGCCTGTAAAGGGACGACTGTGAAAGAAATGTATAAAAAGACTGCTGCTTAAGGAAGACATAGAAAGAGAATGAGATAAGGCGCCATGAAAAGCGAGCCAGTGCTCTCTTTTAACCTTGCTGGCTGCACATCCTCAGTTTGGAATCTTACATCTTCTCACGTATTCAATGTGGTGACAGAGTGGGACGGTTAGTATTCAAGAGATGTGGGCTGACGAGAAGACTTGTTTCTGTTTTCAAAGACATTTGTGTACCTTCATGAGGTTTCTAATTGAAGAAGAGTTGAGATCCTTAAGAGTAGTTTTAATAGTGCCAGCTGCACATTTCTTATTAACAGAAAGACGGGGTCCTTGGATACAAGGCTCTCCTCTTTATTTTTCCCTTGTGTGCTGCGGCACAGTGAGAAAACTAATGGCTTTTTACTGTGCCCAGGGGCAAACCAGATGAGTTTGGAGGAACCTTGGCGCTCTAATTCGTTTGAAGTTTTCCAAATGTCATGCATTCTGATATTTGGTTTTGAATAAAAGGTGCCTTTCATTTAAGGAGCTACAGTGCTCTCCGAGGTGCGTTTAGCAACAATCCAGCAGGGTGAAGGGCTGAAAGAAAAAGGTATGCACCACATCAATCTTTGCTCACTGGAGCGCCAGCTCCACAGGCAAAATAAGAACACTGAGAACTGGTATTGGAGGGAACTCTCTTGATTTCCTGGCCTTTCCCTGTCTTTTGCTCCTTCTAGTCCCCTCTCTCTGTCTCTGGCTCTGAATGGGAACAATTCAGAGTTGCCTCTGCTACACTTTCATCATAAACATATGGGTTAATCTTGAGTGGCTGTGTGTCCTGTCTAACTTTAACCTGAAGGTCTGTGGCTGCTTATTCAAAAGGTCCTCCTCCATTTTATCCACATTTATATCATCATTTATTCTGTACGTTGCAATGCAGGATGAGGAAGTGGAGATGGGGTCACACTTCTCTTTATGAAAGTGTTGGAGTTGCGCTGTAGGAGGACGACAGCTTGAGTCAATGGCTTAACTCTGAGTTCAAACTGAGTTCATTTACTGAACTTATCTACCTTGTCAGATGTGTTTTCCAAAGTTTGGAGTGGTTTACATTTTGACACCTGCATTACTGTGCGGCGCAGGGGTTCTGCAGGTCTCAACAAATTAAATGCAAGACTTTTTAAACCAAAAGTAAAAGGAAGTTATTTACATCCAGCCTGAATATTCAACTGCAGATGTGCATACGCATACGAGTAATGTTTGTGTAGGTATGTGCATTTGTTGTTGGCTTTTATTTCTAGTTTCTATTTTTTTCTGACTTCCTATGCAAACTTCAACAAAACACTGCCCATAGTAGATGGAGGCAGCTTTGACAGGAACTAGGTAACTACTAGAAAAGGCTACCAGAGAGGGTCTCATGTCTCACACACCTCAACACATCTCATTACACTGGCTGTGCTCTGTTAAATTACGACCAGGCTGCACAGTTGGCATTAGTGGTTTTTGGTTCCATGCTGGTTTTATTTTGTAGGTTTTTAAGTGTAAGATTTTGTCCAAAAACACCTTTTAAAAGTGAGAATGACATTAAAGCAACTTTATACAAACACTATTTTCTTTATCTTCACAATCCAATCATTTTTTAAAGATACAAAATCATATTTGAGACATTTTAAGGTTTAAAGTTCAGATTTTTGCATTGCACACTTGTTAAGAACCCACAGGAAGCCTGGTCATTACCCGCTTCCCCTGTGTGACTTTCCAAAGAAAGACACACTTGCACATTATAAAAGAGCCTCTGCTAGCTGGCATTAGTTGAATACCTGAAGACGGCATATTGTAGGCTGGACCTTGTGCGTTACCGATGGCTGAGCTGTTGTTGCCTGCTGTCTGGCTGTAGGGGACGGTGGTGGCCATGGTGCTTGCCTGGCTGATGCCTGGGCCTTGATAGCTGCCCTGCCTACCACAGAAAGAGGAGAGAGAAATAAGTGGATATGGAGGAGATGGTTTACGTTTAGATTCACAATGTAACAGCAGGCTGTGGAGACATAAGTGGGTAACAGTGAAAGCTGCAGAGGAACAGAAGTCACAAAAGCATAGAGATGATATTTGGCAGCGTGTCACTGCCGTACTCCTTTATTTATGTTGTAGTAAAAACCGAGCAGCGTGTGTGTCTGAAAGTCACAATAAAAAGCAACAAATCCCAGATCAAACAAACAGCACTTCCAAAAGACTGAAGATGAGCATACAGCATCAGAGGAGGAAAAACTCCTCTATCCTCCCTCCTCTGCTCCTCTCCCCCACAAATCCCCCCTTCCCCTCCCCTATTCTGCCTCTCTCACTCAGTCTCTCTCTCCCACAAGTCATAATTTAACTAATTAAGGTGTGCTTTTGGAGAGGATCATGTTATTTGTTGCCATGGTGACAGCAGAAATCAATCCCGCTCAATCTCCCTCCCTCAGCCTCCGTTCTCCCCTCTGTCTCTCTCTCTCAGGCAGCTCATCACATGGCGTTGCAAGTGACATCAGAGGGGTTTATCTGCAACCTGCTGAATGCTAGCCACTGGTGTGTGTGTGTGTGTGTGTGTGTGAAAGAGAGAGAGAGAGAGAGAGAGAGAGAGAGAGAGTGATTGAAGGCTGTGTCTATCGTTGCGTGCCAGGCAGGCCGAAGCCAGTGACATGGGGGCTGAAAGGGAACACCATGTTTGGAACAATTTGGTCTATCTCCTGCTGACTCAAGATTATCTCCTGGACAACCATATAAAAAAGACTGAGAGAAAAAGGGGGGAGGCAGATGCAGAGAAAAGGCATGTGAGGTGAAAAGAGAGAGAGAGAGAGAGGCCTAACAGATTGAAAGAATGAGAGGGTGAAGACTGAGAGTGCTGGACGTAAGTGCTATAAATTAAAAGACAGGAGGAGGACAGGAGAGGGAGACAGAGAGGAGTGAAGGTGAATGTAAAGGAGCAAAAGATGGAAGGAAAGCAGGAAGGAAGGAGGACTACTTGGCCCAAACTAACACTGTTTTTTTGTAAACGAAAAGAAAAATACTATCCGGATTTATGTCAGTCAATTCCCTCCTAACTGGCACCTTTCTCTCTTTCATACACTCACACAGACACATAGTATAATACCTCATGTTGGAACCGATACACATAGCCTAAGAGGAGGGATCGGCTTGGTAAACCTCCCCATAATCTCATCTCACAGATGTAATTAGTCATAGAGCACGGCTGATGATACATATGTAATCCCTCTATGGGGGCCGAGGTGCACAGGGGAGCTCCATGGCAAAGAAACAAGCTCACACCAAATCCACGCTTATCTGGCCCCGTTTCCATAGAATGGGGGAAGTATACACTCCTTCAATTGCTGCCTACATGTTCCCTAAAAAGCTCTGTGTGAGTCAAGACACAGAAATAAATTTACCTTTTGATCGTTGCACCTTCTCTCGCAAATAAAAATGTATTCTGTGTGCAAAATTTCCACAAAAGAGAGTTCTGATAAGCCGGCAAGGAAAAATAAGTTTAGAGATGCGAAAAGCCTGCAAAGCTCATTTATCCATACTGTAAAAACACCCCTCACCCACCTTAAGCAATATAAGCACAAGCTCTCATGTGAATAGTGAAATATCCAAATCAACAACAACAACAACAACAGTGGTTGGAGGTTTTCGACTGTGGCGCTCTCCCATTATGACTAATTCATGTCATAAAAAAGCCCATTAGAAAGCACTTGATGGAGGCACCGCACAGCGTTTAATCACACTTAATATATGCATGTGCCGCTATCGGGGAAAAAAAAAAAAAAAAAAAAAAAAAAAAAAAAAAAGAAAGCACAGCGCATTCATCTTGCTCTCGGGCACCTTTGTGCTGGGGAAAAAAAAGCATCCTGTTGCCGCAGAGAGAGAGAGATAGAGAGAGAGAGAGAGAGAGAGAGAGAGAGAAAGAAAGAGTGAGTGAAGGAAGCAGAGAGAAAGCAGAGATGGAAAAAGAGGGAGAGAAGGAAGAGAAGAAAGGAGGAGGAGGGAAGGAGAGAAGGAGGGAGGGATATTAAGGCCTGAGAAGCCTGAGTAGTGTGTGCATGGGTCCCTGGTGGACCGATGGGGGGGCGTATTTTCAGCTCAGGGCCCCAGAGCTGGAAGAAATCTCTGTTCCATGAGACTGAGCTGAGTGAACACACATTCACACACACACACACTCACACACACACACACACACACACACACACACACACACACACACACACACACATACAGACGCACACTCTCAGTAAGAGGCGCAGGAACATCTATCTGAACACTATCAGGCCAGTGCACTCTCAGTTTGGTGTGGCCTGAGGAGAGAAGGAAAGAAACAGAGCAGGAAACTCTACCTTGAGTTTTTAAGAAAAGTTAGAGTGAGAGAGTTTTGACACCACATTAGAGTCCAGATATGAAAACACAGCTCTGCCTCTCAGTCTTTTGTTCGTCCTGTCACCCTCGGAGCGGAGGAGCATTTGAAATGCATCAACAAAAAACACTGTATAAATGCTATTCTATTGTTTTTCTATTCATTCTATTTAAATGCTCCATCCGGTAACCTGTCCTTCACACTCCCCTTGTTTTTGTTTTTCTCCCTAATTTTGCACACACACACACACACACACACACACACACACACACACACAACACACACCTACACACACGCACACACAGCCATCCCTCTTCTCTTTCTATTCAGTCCACACGTGTGAAGGGCATCAGAGAAGGCCACTTTCACACCGTGGGCAGAGTGTGTGTGTGTTTGAGTGTGTCCTTGTGTTCATGCGCGGGGTGGGCGCTGTTGCCAAGGGGATGCCATGGTTACGAGGTGCCAGCCAACCAGCTGACGGTGTCTCTCTAGAAGTGGCAGCGCCTTTGTCCTTCATTCGTGGTGACAGGCCACGCTGATGCCTCCCAGCGCCACTAACTGGACGAGACAGCAGAAGCGCTGGGACCGCAAGAGTGTGTGATGGCTGAGCGGCCCTCCCTATCGATCCCTCTGCTTTGTGTGTGTGTGGAGAAGAAAGTGAGAGAAAAAGAGCCAGAGAGAGGCTGCTGGATGGAAGGATGGAGTGGATCGGCTGGAGGCCATGAATTATATATGGACCCAATCTGTTCTCAGGGCAGCTTGGGCTCATAGCTCCTCCAAACTCCTGACTCAACTCACCACACACACAAACACACACAGACAGACAGACAGAGGGGAGACGAGAATAAGCCCCCCACAAAAAAATAAAAGGACAGCTTTTAACATATTAAATCCAGAGAAAAGCTACTCTTCCCTTCTCCCTCCTCTCCTCCTCAAACATCAAACAGCTCAGGATGGATGGAGGAGAAGCCATTTATTTTGCCCATCTAATGAAAGCAGAGCGCTCCGCAGCACTGCCAAGACTGCGAGCGACAAAGCGCCACAGGCAGCATCCCCCGTTCTTGACATTCAAGCGCTGCTCTTATTTATTTAGCAAATTTACTTACTAAGGAGGTCAGAAATGAATTATTTGGCGAGGATTTGCCTGGGAGCACTCTCCTCTCCTCTCTTCTTCCCTCTTCCAACATTTTTCTCCCTTCAATTTCCCTTTGATTTACGGCTCCTTTTTTTTCTGAGCTTTGCTCTTCTTGTACTAAGTGCTTATTTTTTCGACAGAGCCCCGTTCCTATAGCTCCGGGAACTTCTTGTAGAGTGTCGCCGGCAGCGCTGGAAAGTCATTTGCAAAGCCAATTCTGTCCTCAGAAGCTGCTGCCAAGAAAAGCTTATACCTTTTAATACTTTCTGTTCTCTTCTCTTTTCCAAAAATTCCCAAACATCAATCCCCAGCCGCTAAAAAATTTTCTACCACACCTTTCTTCCAAACTAACTTGTAACTCCTCCACACTGACAGGCTTGACATGGTCCGTGCTGTTTGAACATCACATGTCAGACTTTTTACGCTGCGGTTCATCACACTGACAACTGGCAGCCTGGTGCCTCCGACAACTTCTCATGAAACTGACTCTGAATCTGCCTCACTTTCTGATTTACCAGAGTCTGTTTGTCAAATTAGGTGACAGTGCATGAGCAGGTGCCATTCACACTTGTGTTCCTGTGAGCTGCAGTAACGACGGCAGCAGGAGTTTAAATTCCTACATTACAAAATGATTAAAGTGCAACGTTCTTCTACTTCAACTTTTAGTAGAGCCACTGGATTCTTTTCTATGTTCCATAAACTCTCAACACCATTTCCCCTCCACCGCCAATCAAACTGATTAACCAATGTAAGTGGGACGTTTGTTTCAGAATCTGGTTGGCTGGTGGAGGAGAAACTGTGAGGGGGCTCGAGGGGAAAAAAAACACTCTCACCACACTTTATGAAGATTTAATCACGACCATCGCCTGCAGCCATGGGATACCAGAAGTGGCCCTCCTCTGTTCGTTCAGCATTCTTTTCACTCATGGTAATGAAGCTAGAGTCTGTTTACTAGTGTGTGAGGGTGTGCGTGAGTCAGAGGAGGATGGATATGAGGGACAAGGGGTGGAAATTTAGAGGGATTGTTGGTGGGGAAGCAGCGAAGGGACGTGTGAGTAGAAAAAAAGAACAGAGGGAGAGGCCAGCCAATGACAAAGTTGCTGTATAACTAGCCCCTGATTTACAGGGTCGGGAGCGGGTGTCTCTGCCAGTTCACCCAGGGTTGATGCATCAAAGAGCGAAACTAGACATGTGCTACGACTAACAACTTGTTTCACAGACAGAGAGGAACTAGGTCTGAATGTTTCACAATGTTGTGCTGAGATCTGGAGAGCAAACGGGGCACTGGAGCCTTTAACTGCAGGTTTTCGGAGGCCAATTTTCTCCTGATCTCCCTCAGATGTTCTAAAGTGGGATCTGAGGAAGAAAAACATAACAAGGCTGTGCTGGAGACAGCGGAGAACAAAAAGCAAATTGGGAGGAAGAAAGACTGAGGGAGATAAAACAGTCTGGGTAGGATAACAGAGCTGCACAGAGACTGAGAGGGCGATACAGTTGGGAGAGTTGGTAAAAAGAGTGAAACAGGTGGGAGGAGAGAGAACAGAAACAGACGGGGAGGGATGAAAAAGGTGGAATGAGCGACAGCAGACAAGAATAACAGTGAGGGTGAGACAAGCAGCAAAGAAACTGGAGTAACTCTGCAAAAGTGTCCATTGTAAGCAAACATTTGTCTTGCCTGCTCACCACAAGACAAAAAAAAAACATGCTATTATCAATGAAGAAATCAATATTCTGAATAGAGACAAAGGCAGACATAAGATGAATGATTCAGATTTGTGAATACTGATCTGCTTTGGAAACAAATAGTCTCACCCTGCCGGCAGACTTTTTTTTTTTTTTTACACCTGCTAGTTTATAAAAGTCTTTTGTTGTTGTGAATACCCGGTGTCTGTCGGGTTTTTCCTCCAGTGCATCCTTTGTTTTGAATAAACACAGAAGCAATTTGGAAGTTAGCATGTGCAGCAACAAGCACCGAGACTAAAGAGAGAAAGAAAAGACAGATTTCTAACAGAAAATCAATAGAAAAAGCTAAAATGCGATCTTGTTAAAAACAACAACACATTAATGGCTGCTTAATCCCAAAGATGGAGATAAAACAGCAAACACAGACGGGGGGACGCCGCAGATACATTCACAGTCAATAATGAATCAAAATGGATCGCTGTACAAACAGAGAAGTAGATGAAGATATAAACACACGCACTTTGGACAAATTGGTAAAGAGAGAGAGAGAGAGAGATTTGGAGAGAGAGTGAGCGTGAGCAGTGAGTGACACCTCCCTGGTGTCTTGACGAATGTGAGGAGGAGACTGACAGGCAATCTGATTGGTCCCAGCAGAGGGGATCATGTCATGCCACTTTTTATTGACAGCCTGGCCATCTCTTAATGGCTCAGCCAGTGTTTGTATAGCTGGGTGTGTGTCTGTGTGAATAGTGCTGCCCCCCACCAACACACTTAATTAATCATACACACTGTCAGCCCCCCCCAGTATCAAATGTTGACACAATGCGTACGACTATATGTGCTCCCTTGCTGTTGTTGCCATTAATGTGACTTATGTCAAAGATGATAATGATGACCATAGTGATGATGAAGATGATGAAGGTGATTATGGCAATTATGCTGACAACAATGATGAATGACTCTTGTGAGAAACATCACACTCAGTATTGTCATGTAACACACACTTACTTACACACAGGATGTGTTAAAGACAGACAAGGGGGGTGGACCTACCTATGGTGCTGTGAGTGTGAGGGTGGCAGGATGGATGGGTGGTGAGGTCTGGGAGGAGGAGAAGGTGGTGGACAGGTGGAGGCGGGGTGGGGTGCAGGCCAGTGGGTGGAGGCGGGTTGGGGTGGCTGCATCTGCACTGGGGACCTTATGTATGGAGAGCGCCTGCAGATCGGCATCGACAGACGCCGCCCGACAAAAATGAGACATTTTATCACAAACGGACAGAATGGTGGTGAAACTGCGCCCGTGATACACTGTCTGGCAAAAACCCGCACCGTCCGGAGAGAGAAAGAGAGAGAGAAGTAATCCACCCTTCCTCTCTGAAGACGGCCATGTTTTCACAAGTTCCCCCTGGAAGGGTTCACAGGAAGTTTACTGCCCACACAATCCCACAACAGCCCCGGTCTCCAACGCAACAAACACTACCATATACAGTACAAAGCTCCGACCGTGATGGAAAAATAATATCTCCTAACTCATATACCATAATAGCATCAGAGTGCTTTGTATTTGCGTTTAGGTGCTTGGTGTCACCTGCGCCTCTGGTGTTTTCAAAGTTAAAGCTGCTTTGCTTTCTCTTCTTTTTATGTTTTGACAGAGAGGTATTCAACCCATACAGGCCTCTCACCAGCCAATATCTCCCTTTCTGCAACAAATAGCACTTGGTGTATAATGCCAGCTATCAAAATGTCAGGCACTTTATGAGATGTGTGAAAATAGGGATAGTTCCGCAAATGGCTCATAGATGTGTGGAACCTCTGAGAATGAACTCTTGCCTGCACATCTGAAAAGCCTCTTCGATGAAAAAAAAAAGAGAGAAAAAAAAGACAAACTCTATGGCACAGAAACTCTCTGTGGTGCTTTTCAGCACACCTCCCCACAGACGACCTGCAGAGAGGAGTCATTCACCAGATAGCAAGTGATGTACCAAAGAAAAGCCTGCTGCCCCCTAATTTTAGCATACCACTATTTCCAGGCGAAGTAACACAGTCTCAGTCGCACAAAAGAATTTGGGCCATTTCTGTAGAAGTGGCACCGCAAAACATTTTAACACCATTCCTGTGTCTTTGTCAAGATCACCTTTGATACCAATTACATGCATGAACAATAACATGTTCAATAACATATACAGCCCCAAATGACTATACACACTCATAGATAAGGAGATATAAAACAAAAGCTGAATGTGTTTTTTCTCTATAAATCTTCCAGAATACAACATTTCTTAAAGTAACCATGCCTCCTGTGTCCCTGTGATGCTCTTACCTATTGTGTGTTGAGTTGGCAGATCCTTGCATGCCAGCTGCTGCCTCCTGGGACTTGCGGTTGGAGCTACCCAGCAAAGGAGGGCCCATTCCAGGCCCAGCTGGCTGAGGCATACTGGGGGAGCTGGGAGCCATAGGCGGGTACACCCTATTCTGGTTACCTGGCCCGTGGTTACGTCCTACAGGTATGGGCTGGCCAGGGCCCTGGCCATGCATGGGGCTGCTCGCATTCATTCCCAGACTGTTGGTCATGCCGGGGCCTGGGCTGCTGTAGTTGGTGCTGACTGTCCCGCTGTAGTTCGAGGGCCGAGGGTAGTTACCTGGAAGAAGATGACAAATGGCTCAAATCACTAAAAAATATAAGTATCACATATACAATGTCACTCAGCAGGTAAAACATGGGATGTTGTCACTTGAGACATTTAAGTTCCCACTTGAATTTGATAGATTGCTCACAAGACTGACACCAAATGGCTGCTGTGAAATACTGTAGTTGCTGGGTGCTATGAGTCACTTCATTTGACAGGAATGGAGTGTTTATCAAATGTTTTCCAGCTGATACCTTTATATCTACAACAGTGACACTCGCGACTATTCCATCCATCAAGAGAATAATAGGAAGAAAACGAGGAATGCAAATTGCAGAATAAATTTTCAGATTCACGACCCCTGCAACCTCCAGAGGATGCAGGAAACAAACTATCAGGGGTGTGTTCTGGTGACATTTTACACAGCTGCAGGTTGCTGGATGGCCCTGGGAACAATTGCCAGGCTTAAGGCTGACTTTGTGAAACACTTGAGAGGAGCTCTAATCTGCAGTAAATGCTTTCTTGCTGCCCTGGAGTGCCACACGGCCGTGATGCCAGAAGCTTTCCTAAGGCACACTTAAACCCCTCCATTTTGGCTCTAAAACCCCCGCTCGGCTCCAACACCAGCTGCAGTAAGAGCTGAAAGAGAATCACCATGCTGTCAAAAACAACATGTACATACATTCGGGCACACTGATGCACACCTACTGTATATGTAAGTGCAGTACACACCCACACAGACACACACAGCACATCGCATTGTATTGCCTCTAAAGGCACTGGGCCTTTTCCACTGTGATATTCCCTCCCTGGGACAAATCCCCTGCCAAATAGAAATGGAAAATGTGGCATCCTCCATTGTGAAGGGGGCTATTTATTTTGATTTGATTAAGGGTGCTTTAGTTGGGCCTCACTGCTTAATCCTCTGAGAATATGTCTGGAAAAGGGGATCAAGTCCCTTTAAAACCTGAAGGCTTTTCTGCACGCTCAAACGAGGGAAAGTTGAATGACAATATTCCACATGGGGGGGGGCGGACTCCGAAAATGGAAATGGCTTCTCAGTGTCCTCGAGCTGCTTCGGTGAAGACACTTTCCACATGACATAAGCCTGTGAGTCCGACGGAGGGAGAGAGCAGGAGGAAGCAACAGAGAGTGGGGGCGGAAAGAGAGGAAGACAGACAGAGGACAACCCCACCCCCCCCCACCCCCCAAGCCCCGAGATAGGATTTATATTGAATCAAAATAAAAGTCTTTCCCATAAAAGTCAGCAGCTCTGGTTGAATTTGTCCAGAAATTGTGATGAAATCTACTGTGGGAGATGGGAAAAGAAGAAGCGGATTATTTCTGGGGAGGCTTTGGTGAGTCGGTGAGCTGAGTACGGCTGACACCTGTCAAGGGTTTTGGGGCTATAATAGGGAAGCGTTCAGGAATGAAAGGATGTCTGCTAACGAACACAGGAGGATACGTATGGTGCACAATTCATGTGTGTGTATGTGTGTGCGTGTCCATCTGCTTGTCTGTGTAAATGCATATATAATACTACTGAGACCCTGCAACCTAGTGAGAGACACATCTCCTTGTTTCTCCCACTCAGAGGCGACTGCCTAGAAAGCTTTGGAAAATCCTGGGAATGGTGCCCTGCAGCCTCCTTCGTCTCGCCTTGGTTGGACGGGCGGTTTGCGGCAGATGAACAAGGCCCCAGTCAGCGACCTCTCTCAGCCCTCTCTGGACAGCTGTTGAGCCCCATGTCATGGCTGCCTGCCATACATTCTCAATAGCCTGGGCGGACACTTTGTGATTTTTGGCCCTTATGACAGACTGAGGTTCCAGCACACCTCCCAGGGAGTTGTTTATATCACACAGCCCCATTTGGACAATCTGTATTTTTTTTCCATCTTTAGCGAACAGGCCAAATGACCCAAACAGTGGGAGTGAGTGTCTGGAAGTTTCCATGAGGTTGCTCTCTCCTCTCAAAGGGGGGGGGGGGCACCAAATCTACCTTAAAGAGGATTGTGTATCACCACGCTGCATTGAGAGAACACTTGATGTACTATGGCTGAAAATGCTCTAGTTGTGGGCTATGTTTGCCTCAACTGACAAAGGAAAGACAGAGTAGCTGTGGGACTGAGTTAATGCTAAGCTTTCCTAGGAGAGTCTTGCTCCATCCTGACAAGAATGATTCACTTCCTGAAGGATTGGTGGTGTGCCAGAGCACTTCTTCAAGGACAGATAGTGCACTAACCCACTTTTTAAAATGACTGAGAGAGCTCAACCCTAAAACTCTGCATGTTTTCATGAGAAACCATTCATGGTTTCTAAAGCTCTTTAAATGCCATTTAGATTACATCAGTCACTGGATCACTGCAGAGGTCAAAGACAAAATCAGACAAAGACATGTGAGAAACAAATATAACATAGAGCAATGGAAAACATACTAATGGTGCTATGTTTTGACATTAAAATATACTCTGAGGGCTCCATGTGGTGTCATATTCACAGAGCTGTGTTGGCAATATAAACTACAAAGTGTTTATAGACCTCGGAGACAAAATCATTGCCACTGTAAAAGGCAATATGGAAGTCATGGGAGTGACAGTTCCTTAGTATGAGCAACAAGACCTCCATGTAAGTCACTGGCGATGTGGCAACATTATATTATCAAAACAATGAGTATTAACCACAGAGCAAGTCATTTCAGTTTTCTGACAGACACAGAATCTGTCATGACAGCTTTTCTTCACCTGTATGCATTTTATTTCTCTCTTATTTTATTGCACAAGCCCTTTAGAAAACACCCTGTATGTGCTAAGAAATACCACTAACTAGTATTCAAACAGGCCAGCAGAAAACAAATGTGCTCCCTTCGCTTATGTTAGCACATTCTGTATGTGCACAGAAATGTGTCATGCACTGCACCTACTTTGCATGCTACTTATACTACTCTGGAAGCCAATCAAGGAGGGACTAGAGGAAAAGAGGACAAGGAGGATGTCATTTCTTCTATGTCCTGTCTTGCGTCCTTGTGGCTCAGTCTTGGTTTCCTGCCTGCTTCTCAGGCACTTTTTGCCTTTGGGGAGTCTTGATGGTATTTATAGTGCAATGGAGGGGAGGAGAAGGAGAGCTCATGGTGCTTCGTTCACAATTACATGGAAATTCCCGGCACGGTCACGCATTCGGTGCACGCAGTATCCTGCGCCTGGTTTAATCCCTGCATTCCCGCGGGAGAGCTCGAGTGTGACCGACCAGATTACTGTCTACTGCTTCCTCAGCAGACTGGACTGTCCGATGCTAACAGCCGAGGCAGCCATTCTCCCGGCTACGGTGGAGTAAGGTATGAAGGTGCACCAACGTGCCCTCCAGAGCTGTGAGCCCCATCAATAAGCAGTGGAACGCAGATTACATGGCTGCATGTTTGAGCTACCAAGGACAGGAACACGGGTAGGCTGTCCATGTCCAGATGTGTCTGAACACACAACAACAAATATGTTGGGATTTTTTTTTAATCTTTTCTTTGTTTTACTGGATGTGGGTGCTGCTAGGAGAATATAGTTTTGTTTTGTTTGTGACAGCAAGTCAGAGAGAAGCTTTGTGTGTCGACACTGCTCTTAGCACTAAGTTGTTAGGAGTTCATTTTATAAATCTTTGTACACTATGGCCTTTAGTTTTCCCTTCTGATGCTGCACAGCATGTCATACAGGTAAAGTTTAACAGCAAAGTTTAATATTGTTTTACTTAAGACATGATTTGAACTGATTCTGACTCATCTGTATCTGTTTTTAACAGTTGAAATATCTGGAAATGAAGCAGATCAGTTCACACTACAGAAAAAAACAAATCTACACCCTGTACAGGAAACTTTCTTCATTTGCTTTATACAGTTTGAAGACTCAGTATCCATGTATGACTTGCTGGGATGATTTTTTTTTTTTTTTCAGCATCTTCTCTTGCCCGAGGCCCCCACATCCTCTCCCATCCACCTCAGCACCTTCCACAGCAGGGTGTCTGAGCCTGAGCAGGGCCGGGGTGCGCCTTGGGGCTCCACCACACACTGTCAATTTCCTCCGAAAAAAAAAAAAAAAAAAAAACTCCCAATTCCCTCCCCCAGATGCAGGCTTGAGTCATGTTTTTTTTTTTTTTTTTCTTCCTCTGGCCGAATTACACGTTGGCTGCAGCAAGGCACCAAGACTTAAAAGTGCTGTCTGAAGCATGGTCATTACCAGCAGAGTGCTTAACCCCTCAGGGGGGGTGGGAGGTAGGGGGGCTGCACTATGCGATGGGTGGGAGAGAGAACAGATCCGAGACAGACTCCAAATCTCTTTCCTGTAATGGCATGATATCCTCCTCCCCCGTCTGTCTGTGCATCCACATGCTGGCTCCGTACCATGTCCGAGTGCATGTCTTGAAAACAGCTGTTGGAGTCATTTAAGTCCTGAGGAGAGCCTGATATCAACACACTGTATGAGATCAGTTTAACTCTGGATAAAGAGGGCTTTCAAAGGACAGCCATAAACATTTAGCAGCTTCAACATTTTTTTGGAAACACTGGGCAGGCTGCTCACTGTAAGACTCATTCAGTCAGTGAGAAAATGCTAAAAGTGAAAATCTCTGGCTCAGTTCAGCCAGACATCAATCTCAAAGAAGGAAACAGGCTTATCTAATCCAAAGTCTGAGAAATAACTGCATATTTCAGTATTGTTTGTAGAAGGCCCATATCCTGCTTCAGTCTCATGCATCACCATATACATGGAGAGATGGAGTTTACTTAGTTGCTTACACAAGCTGCAGTACAGTTCCTTGGCTCTGATAAATGAGCACTGCTGCAGTCTTTCAAGTTACACAACAAAAGACAGTTTTTTGTTCTTTGTGAGTGACAAACTCTTGGTGTTGTTGTGTGTGGTGAGCTTTGTTACTGAAAATTTTGAGTAACAAACCACAAACACACACACACACACACACACGCACAAACAAACTCAAGTACAAGCCCCAAGAGCTGGGTTCTCCCAGCGCAGACAAGCCAAGAAAAACACAGACCAGAGTTCAGGAACTTGGAGTGAATTTCTGTGTTGGCTAATGGCTGGCTAATTTGTTAGTGCACTAGGAAGAGGAAAGGGGAGCAGATGGAGCTGTCATTAAGAACAATGACCAGCAGCTGTCTGCCCTGTTCAGCTTACAAAGGCCTCTGATGGGCCCTCTAAGAACTGGGGCCTTGGCTCTGACCTGTACTCCATATGAATGATTTCCTGCACTGGAGATTGCTGGGATTTGCAGTGCTGTGTTGGGAATGTTTTCATATTTTTGACTGAAAAGTGTCTGACTGTCTAAAAGAGGAACACATGTCGTCAAAAACACACAGACACATAAGAAAAACACTCCACGCTGAGGAACCTTTACCAGTGTTAAAGGTTTTAGGTTTGCTCATGTTGAGCTAAGACCACATTCTGACAACAGCACAGTCACTGTGTTGACATGGAGGGGTCTGCTAGAAAACGGGTCGCCAAAAGGTGAATAAAATTAATACAATATTAATCCTTTATTTTACCTCATGATTATTGAGATTTGATTTGAGAATCATAAAATCCTGTTTCACGGTAGTACTGCTGTGCTGGGCTCGCTGGGTTGTATTTTGTGTCCTTCTTTCAACCAGTGCTGCCCATTGTGTTATTTTATACGTGGGAGGGTTAAGGGTTAAAGTAAGATTAGATTAGGTTAAAATTAGGAGTGTGAGTAGGTGAGAAAAATGACAGATGAGGGAAGGAGAAGAGAATATATATTTTTGTGTGTCACGCTCTTGGCAACACTGCGCACAAATACAAATGCAGCCACACAAGTGCTGGGTTTTTGATGGTCCCCAGGCTGTTTTCTGAATATATTCGACAGTCTAATACAGTACATGCATATAGAATACTGTGTATGTGATGGGAAGACAGAACTCCTCAGCTGTTTTTTCCGTTTCTGATGAGAACATCTCTTCTGTCATCCGAGAGAGACTTCACTCTCATCTGCCTCCAGAGCCTCTTCCAGACTGGTCTGCCTCACTGTCGCTCTCTGCTTACTTTATTTCTCTTTTTCTCTCTGCTTATTGGGCTGTCAGCCCAGCCAAAGTCACATTAAGAGATAAGAGTGGGTGGAGAAGGGAGCCCAAATACCAAATGCATTAGGGCTATTAATCAACATTAACAAATGCGAGGGAGAGGCCGTAGTTTTGGGAAAACACACGCACGGATGGGCGCATTTATCAAGGTGACACATTAAAACACACATTTACCAAAGAATACCATAATGTTGCGTCTGGTGTGTTGCCAAAGGCGGAAAAACGAAGTACAACAGCAGATGTCAACGTTTGTTGGATGGCCCGGAGTCGTACGTTGGAGAAAACAAGCGAGCGAAGAATGCTTAATTATAGAGAGCCGTCCAAAGTTTTTTTTCCCCTTAAATTTCCTGAAATCTGTTACTTGTTATTTCCAAGATTTTTTTTTTCTTTTTCATTGAGTATCAGAAAAGAAGCTCAGATTGATGGTTGATTTGACTGATTTACCAAATGGGACATCACACAGACAATTATCACCCCGATTATTCAGGGGCAGATAAATATGGATACATTGTTCCCACATTCATCAGACTGAGGATTGGAACACTTTTCAAATCATTTGGCAATATCTGGAACAACTGCAGCTTGAATCAGGAGAGAGGTTCAAATCTAACTGCATATAGTTTTAGTTTGCTCCATATATGAAAATGTGAATCTATATACTTTCTTGAGATACTTTTGTTTTTGAAGGTTTTCGAGTGAATCTGTGAGATTGCTGATGCTGATGGACTTGTCTTCATATTGTTCCTCTTGGTCGAACAAGCCAGAGAATTTCCCTCATGTATGAGGCTAAATATGAATCTTCGCAGTTGTCAGTACATGAAAGGCTGATGAACTGCAAGATGTCAAACCCAGTAAATGTCTCATTAGAAGACATTACTCGGAAGACACTTTTAAGACAAGAGAGTCTCAGTCACACATAAGGTGCCATTACTATTTCTGAAGATCCTATTTTCAGCACTGGATGCAGGAATTAGGGAAAGTGAGAGACTGCTCTTATCTGCAATCACAACACCAAATTTACAAAGTATACAACATGTATTTGTAGGGGATTTACCAATTCTCCACAGTTATATTATGCCTGAGCAGGGTCTTTATTGTCTTTAATAAGACTTTGAGAGGCTTTTATAAAAACACTGAGTCTGATTACAGAATTGAACATCATCATTCAGTGGATAAACCTCACAATGTGTCAGTCTGACATGTCTGTCTGGAGCTACCTCATAATCTTATCATGAGGAGAGTCAAGAGGTCTGTCCAGGGTTCAAGTGACTCATGAATATTCTTTGAGTCACACCCTCAGAAATCCCAGATTTTAATGCACTGCAGTGAGACCCACCGCACAGGACAGGAGGAGAAGCTATCTGTGTGTATGAGCTGTAGACAGATAGATCTACAGACTGAACCAGAAGATGGATATGTCTTTCAAAATGAGTCTTTTTGTATTCCTCATTAGCAGACTCTCTTTGAAACCAGTGGCACTGATGTCAAGGCCCAGTGTGACTGCAGGATGGGGGCCGACATTCATCAAAAAAAGACTAATGTGACTTTCCCCATCGGAGGTCAAACTTCTCCATAACCTCACTGAATGAATGATACACACGGTATTCATCACTTCAATATTACCCAGTCAGAAAGCAGAAGCTGCTCCACAAATCTGAAGTCAGGTAAAAGTCAACAGAGGAAGTCAATACAGAGCCTGTTATTGGTTTTCATGATTAATAATTCATCTGAAAACTTGAAAAGAGTCACAGCTGGTGGGAAATCAAATTCTCTCGCTTTTGGCTGTGAATAGTCTTTTTTAAACTGCGGCTTGAATGCTATATCCTCCATTGATGACAAAAGTGACAGTGTTGTTTTATATCTTATGCTCCATGGACTTGGTTTAATATTAGAGCCCTAAGATAATGACACATTCCTCCTTCAAGGAACGGCATGGACTGAAAAAAGTTATGCTATGGACTCTTCAGTGGATTATTGGCTCAGGTGCTCTAAGATAACATTTCAGTAGACAACATTATCATAACAGTCATGTTTGGGTTCAACTTCAGCGAACTTTGTGCTGTTGACCTATGAGGCTTCTTAGCAGTGCTTCCAACTGAGGGAATAGACGACTGCATGGTCCAAAACTGATCAGCAGAATTGATCTATTAAATATTTACAGACATTTATAACACTATTAGCATTTCAATATGAGTAATAATGTATGTAATGTATGACAGCTACTATCTTGTGCTAGCATGTTCCTATGCTGCTAGCATGTGAGTTGATAGAGTAGAGGAGTTCTCAGCATCACTGGGCTCATATGAATTTTCTTCAATAGTTTGTAAAGATGTAAAGAGGATTTTTTTTTTTTTTTGTTGCTCTGCTCCCTTTTGTTGTACCTGGATCGTTAATGTGAAGTGCTGGAGCCACTAGACTCCCAAAGATGTAAAAAGGACCTTGGCCTGTGTGCTTTTTCAGTACATGGTTAATCAATGGATCAATCTTCCAGAAAATTCTACTCCTTCAATGTGTGTAATTCTGCCATTAAAAACAAGTTTCAATCTAGGAACGCAGGCTCCAACCTTGGTGTCCATACTGAGATCCTTGAGGTCCATAAGGGCCTGAGGGACCGCCCTGGGAGTAGGGACCCATCCCGGGATACAGTGGGCCACCAGGTGAAGGGTGCGGGGACATGGAGGGTCCGGATTGAGGAGAAGCAAACTGGGAGCCAGCCTGGTTCCTCTGCATGTTGGACATAAATCCTGAGAAAACACAAATAAATAAGCAATGTCAACACTTAAAAAGCCCAGAGGATGCTTCAGCCGTGAATGTACCTGCCCAGTGAAATCAAATGTTGACTGAGGGGCTGAGTGTGGGGAGATGTGATCATTCTCTGGCTCAACAAATCAGGATATCCATTCAATTTCCTCGTGTAAAGAGACCCTTCCTTTTGAAAGCTCTAATCTTTTATCTGGCTCCGGTTACTCATAGATACACATCGGTGGGTAACATAGCGTGAACCAGGTGTTTCACAAAACACACACTAAATGGACAGGCTGACATGTAAAATAAACCCTGAGCACAAATAAACAGACACACATGCACACAGGATGTAATGAACTTTATCACTTGCAAAAGCACAGGTCAAGTGTATTTCTGTACTGAAAGATGTATGTTGCTCCAAATGCTGAGTCTGTGTGCCAAAGAATTGGTACGCTTGACAAAAAAAAAAAAAAAAAAAACCTCTCTACTCTCCACAGAATAAACCAGTGATTTGACCATGGCTACTATGTTATTCTAAGCCGTTCTGTCAATAGATGTGTCAAAGCCTCTCAGGCCCAAACTCACCTCCACCATTCAAATTGACATTTGGAGCGATCCTCGCCTGGGCTTCGCTCTTTCAAACCACCCCGTTCGTTTTTTAAAACCCACAGAACGGTCTCCCAATCCACCACGAATGGGGAAAGGTCGCTGGACGGCCATTGAGGGGAAAAAAGAAAGCGTCTGTGGGTGTGGATGTGTGTCTGTGTGTGAGTTGGGGGGGGATTCAGTGGAGCAGATTACGTGTAAATGGATTGGGTCTGCTCGAGTGTAAACTTTGATAGCTATCCGCTTTATTGAGTTGAGCATGCACATACTGACTCTTTAGTGAGTTTGGTGTTTAGGGAAACGACAGGGTTGGAAAGTACAAGTTGACACTTGTATAATTCCTTGTTCCTGCAAAGAGAGCAAGAGAAAATGTGAGGGGAGAGGAAGGAGATAGAAGTTTAAAAATGCTATGTGGGTACACATGCATGTACATATTTGTGCTTCTGAGTGTGTGTGTGGGGGGGTAGATAACAGAGACAGAGAGCAATAAAAGCTCGATGTAAGTGTGTGTTTGTGTGTGGGAAAGAGACAGAGGCCAAGACAGAAAGAGAGGCAGAGAGAGAGAAAGGGTGTGTGGGAGGGAAAGACAGTGCAACGGAGGGAAAGAGCGATTGGGGCCTGAAAGTGCTTAGGCTGCGAGTGCTGGGTTTAAGGAGCGAGCACATTATTGTAATGTTTTGCTTCCATTAGGGTAAGGGGATTCTGGGAGAGGAGGAGAAAAAAAATACAGTGTGTAATACCGCACTTTAAATTGCCTGGAAAATGGATGGGGGAGAGGAACATTTTGCAGACAGTGCTAAAAAAGCAAATAACACATTCAAGGATTTCTCTCTCTGCTTCGTTCCCTCTGCCTCTTTACACACACACAAACACACACATGCACATAAACCTTTCTCTCTTTCAAGCAAAGCGAACGAAGCTCTCAGCTGGACAACAACAACAGGCGAGCCGGCGAAGCACGCGAGAGAAAGTGGGGGGAAAAAGGGACATTCAGCGGATTTATGGAAATGAAGAGTGCAGAGAGGCTCTTAGGGAGGCAGGCACTTGAGCAAAGTGGGACGTGTGTGTTTGGGACATGGGGGGGGGGGTTAATCCTAGCTAGAAAATACAGCAAAAACAACAGCCCATCCTGTTAACCAGCACTGTGTTTTGTGTTTTCCTGGACTGGGCAGGGGAGGGCTGGAGGTTTACAGGCATTAGAGAGCAGCATTAAATCTCCAGCTTGATTTCATCATGTTGGGAAATAACCTTTTACAGCGCCTCACTTTCTCTCTCTCTTTGTCTTCATCCATCCACTCCCTCTGTCTCTCTCTGACTTAACTGCTCTTTGGTGGGTGATAGAGAGGGAGCATCGCAGTCATTCCATTAAGGTTACATCCCTGTCTTTCAGCTTTTTTGCAGCGTTGTGTGGATGCTGACTTTTTTTTTTTTTTTTTAAACAGGCAATTCTACCGTTTTTAGAGATAGTTGAGAAGTGGCCATAATTGCTGGAAACGTTCCCGTTTTGGTCGGCGCATGAGGCTTGTGGGTTAGCGTTCGTGTTTTAAAGCCTCTGACAACAAGTTGTGGTCAAAACTGAAGTGGTGCTATCAAAGGAACACAATTTCCGACTCGAACAAAGTCCAGGGGCAGTACAGTGAATGTTTACTGCAACATTTTTACCAAAGCATGGTTTTCCCATGACCTGTGAGGAATAATGCTAAGACCTATGTGTGTGTGTGTGTGTGTGTGTGTGTGTGCACCTGTGCTCAGCCTAAAACTACAGCAACTCTTATTTGATCCTGTGTGTATTAAAAAAGAAGTCTTGAACACACATAAGTGGTGTCAAGATTGCAGAGCAAGTTAAAAAGTGTGAAGTGAGTGTTATACTTGCCTGAGAACTGTTTTTGGAGCAGTATGGTCTTACAGAGAGAAAATGTTGCATCAAGCTAGTCTAGTCAAATTGTTTACATGTCTGTGCTGAAGCCTCATGCTTAAAGTCTTTAAGTTTTTCCTTTGTTACCGTCTCTAATCTCCTCCCTAAGAAAAACAAAGCTTTCCTTTTGATTTTGTAAGTGTACAAACTACTTTAATTATTCATGTTGTACAAACAGAGGCTCTCTCTCTCTTCTGTCTTCTATATGTATGTACACACACAGCATTCCACCCATAATCTCCACTGTTCCCCACCCGGTAAGGTCAAACATCACACACACATACACACACTTACCTCTCTCCTGAGCCATAGGTGAGCGGGTGATTGGCGGGTGGGCTCCGTCTGGTCCATTCCCAGAGTTCTGTGGGGCCATGTTGGAACCTGCAGAGCGACGTGAAGTCAGGACTCAAGGATTCAGACAAACATGTGGCACCGACTCATTTAAGGTTACAATGGTGCAATTCTGTCTTTGCAACAAAAGCTGTCACATTAAAAGAAAAAAATGTGCGAATTGAATTGAATTCCATTATTTGCATGAAAGCGACCAATACAAAATGGATTTATATTTGCGTCCTATCTGCCTGGCTTGAAAATTGAATAAAACTGCAGGAATTGTTGTAACAATAAAGCCCTGAAAGATGACTTTTGTCTTTCTCTGCATTGATTTCAAAGCTACAAAAGTTACCTGGTTCAAAAAGCTCCCCGCCTTTTGACTGACGACAGAAAAAACAATAAGGATGTTTCATTATTAAGCTTTAGCTTTTACTTTGACAGAGGCTGCCCTGGCTTTTTTCTCCAGTGTCGAGTGATGGGGTCAGATGGTGTGATGCCAAAGTCAGTGTTTACAGACATGCCATGTACACGGCGCGATCACTGTACATGAAGTTGTTTGTGATTCACTATTAGCTAAATGACAAATGCACTTCCAGAGGACATATCAAGTCATTGGACCCTGTGCCACTTCCTTGTGTAAGCATTAAAGCCAGAGCGATCCCCTATAGAAAACCACAGCCATTTGAGGATCATTGATTAGGTGGTTGTGCAGGTCTATGGGCAGCGCCTGTTCCATTGAAATCCAATAGTGAGCTGAGGGTCTGATTAGGACAATGGCAGACAGAGACTATGGTGGATTGATTTGGCCCAGAGGAAGGAAAGAGATGGCAAATTAACCTTTTGTATTTGGATTCAGACCTGAGACAATGTGGAGAGGGAAAGATGAGGGGCAAACTGGTTTGTTCATTTAAACTGTACTGATTCTACATTTTTATGTGGGTTCAGTGGATAACCCAGTGCTTGAATATAATGTATTTGACTTGCAACGCGACCAAATATGCAAGAAATGTTAACGTTATTGAAATGAACACAGTCAGTGATGATTGTCAGTGCATATTTTTACATTTACAGTATATGATTTGCCCTCCTATAGAAACAGGAATATGTGCCAAAAGTCATCATCGACCGAGGATGAAGTACAGCTGGAGTGCTGTAGAAACACAGTTTTGTTGCTACAGTGTCCTTAAAACTCGCAGTGAATATAAATTTGTTTTAAGAGAGGAAACACTTCACATTATTCAATCATGCAGGAGAAAGTGCTGTTTCCAGAAGTGTGTTTGCATATGTGTGTCTGTGATGTGTCTGTCCATGATAGCAGTAATACATGACTGGGGGTGGCACACTCTCCACATAAACAAACCCAATTAAGTCAACATAATTGCTTTGCATAAAACTGCATAAACAACATTTCCATCCACCCGGCCGCCTACACACACACACACACACACACACACACACACACACATACACACACACGTTAAAGTAATTGCACAAACAAGTGTAAATAAACACTCAAGCACACAAGGAAACACACATAAGAGCACAAAGGCACATAAGATATGTGCTGAAATATTAACACATGCCTGCGTATACACACACACGTGCACACACACACACAGACCCCCTGCCTCACACATGAATAGATCCAGCAGTGCGGCTTCAAAGAGAGAATATTCGATTAGTTAGTCTGTCACAATGTGGCGGGAGGGAAGGGGAAACGTCACTTTATGAGCATTGAAGTAGCTCATAGAAACGCTGGCTATGTTTTTGTGTGCATGCTGTAATGACAGAAATATAATTGTACTTAACTGAAAGTAACAGCAACAAAGTCTGAAACAATCCAGTTTCCCATTGATCCAAATTTTTCTCAAGTAAAAACTAGCAGGACAAGACGTCGCTCACTGAAGAAAAGTTATTATGATATACTTTCTGTTACATGCATTTAATAAACAAGCAATGAGGGAAATAACTTTTAATATCTTCACATTGTGTTGGGAGCTTGAGCCAGTTTTCAACTGAATAGGTAACCAGTACCTATACATGATTTATAAACACAATGTGGAAAAAACAAAAACTCTAGATGAGAACAAGTTCAACAAAATTATGATCAAGACTAGTATTTCAGCCACTGTCCACCAGTGGTGTGTATGTATGCAGCTGTATGTAGGAGAATTCAGCCAGTGATGATATACACTCTCATATATGCATTTATTCCTGTATGCCAACACTACATTGTGCTGTTTGTGTCATATGTGCTGAACTGTCAGCGTCTTGGAGAGCGTCATGGCCACTTGTTGCTGCAGGGACAGATTTATCTGCAGCAGGGTTTTAGATGGGTAGTGAGGATGAAGCGTGCTAGCAGGAATTTACTGAACCCTTAAACTATGAAAGCCAACCCTACAGTAAAGGCTAGCCTTTGTATGTGTGCGTGTGTGTGTGTGTTGTGTGTGTGCAAGGATGCATGCCAGGCACCAGCTACGCTGTCACACTGTGTTTGTTTGGATGGCAGAGTGGTGGTGACAGCAGCTTGTACTGTGTGTGTGTGTGTGTGTGTGTGTGTGTGTGTGTGTGAGTGAGTGCATGCTACTATGAAGGTATAAATAGGGAACAGTGCCCTCCATGCTCCACTACTCTTTCCACATAGCCATGTAAATTGTCACCAGAGATGAGCTTAATGCAAAGACATACGAGTGTGTGTGTGTGTGTGTGTGTGTGTGTGTGTGTGTTTGAAAGGAGTGAAAGGAAAGAAAGACAAGACAATGTGAAAGAATTTAAATAGATGAGAGAAGTAGGCCTCACCTCTCCTTCCCTCTTTTTCTACAATGAATGAGTGAAGCTTAGAGTACAAAGTCATTATATCGCAACCAATTACTTTTCCAAACAAAACCTCTTCTCATCTCTCTTCTGTCCTCCTCTCCTCTCCTCTCCTCTCCTCTCCTCTCCTCTCCTCTCCTCTCCTCTCCTCTCCTCTCCTCTCCTCTCCTCTCCTCTCCTCTCCTCTCCTCTCCTCTCCTCTCCTCACTATCATTTTTAACAAGGTGCCATTAAATAATTATGTCCAAATAAAACAAACAGGCTCCACAGTGAGTCCTGGCACGTTTAATCTGTACCATTAATAATTCATAAGCTGAATCTTTGACGTGCAGCTCCTCTCCATGTGCTGCTGAGAGAGGGAGGGAGAGAGAGGGAGAGAGAGAGAGAGAGAGAGAGAGAGAGGGAGAGAGAGAGGGAGCAGGGAGAGAGGCGAGAGAGCTAAATGTCAGCAGTTGACTGTATATCTTTCCCTGTCCAAAGAGAAAAAATCTAGCTGTGAATGAAAATGTAAAACAAATAAATGGTATGGAAGTGCCTCCAGCATTCAGCTCATCCTTCTTTTACTAGTCTCCATGTGTGTGTGTGCGATTTAATATTCATTTCCAAGAGTGTGTGACCATCAGTTTGCATGATATTTAACTTTGTGTGTCAATATCAGCAGGTGTGTGTGTATTTTGAGTGCAGTGTAACAAGGACTTATGAGGTTATGATGCTTTTTAGTTTAAATCATGTCATGTTTCATGTGTATGTTCTTGTTCCTCATAAAGCTATTGCTGCCATGGATGCTATACAGCACAATTAACACGCGGCAATCTTATACCACTGTTAGCAATTTACACCTCTTCAAGTGCCCAGCTGAACACACACATAAGAACATAGACAAATACACAATAATAAAAGTGTTAAAAGCCCTGTCACTAACATGTATTCACCTAAAGAGAAGGCGGTTATTCAGAGAATCTAAGAAGTAAAAGACTTTTATTGTGTATTAATTCAGTTTTTTTTTTTTTTTTGTTTTATTCACATCATTTGGGTTTTTTGGATTTCAGTTGCAAGTGATCTGAGTGCACCTGTACAAATGTTTGTCCTTAACAGTGATCTATCAAAGAGCATTAGGCTTTAATGATGAGCAGATCTGGTGTTTTGATCATGCTGAGATGGTTTTATGAGGACGGGACATGCTGCATGGAGACATGGGGAACAAACAGGGAGCTAACTAGAACGTGGATGCTCTTTGGAATGCTGCTGAGGAGTCAAATAACTGTAATTTCCTCTTTATAAAAAGGCACTTAGCGAACACATCCATTTTCTACTCCTTCCTCATGATACAAGGCAGCGAGGGCCAAAAGTAATGGCAGTTCATTGCGTTTTTGGAGATAATGCTCGTTGCTAAAAACCCAATACACAATTTAAATTTCTCTTCCACAAGGACTGTTGAGACAACCCTGAGTCTCCTTTGAAGAGAGGGAGTGTGGTCTTTGAAGCTTTTTTTCATCAGGGTTTCAAACGCAAATGCTGGGGAAGTTCAAAGCCGAGGGAGAGTACTCGTGGCCATATTTCTGTTTTGTTTCAGGGCCCTGGTAATATTAAGCTTAGAAGCTACGGTGTGTGCGTGTGTAACGCCAGTGATGAAAAGTCAACCAGACAGTCAGTGAAAAGACTTTTATTAATTGCTGATGAAAGGAAGGTGTGGGTGTGCATTAGCAGACGAGCGTACCAGCTTGCAAAGTGTGTGCAGATACACTGTCGGCATTCACAAACTATGCCTGTGCTCAGCCACACTGCAAACACACACATTCATATTCACACTCCCTGACTGTTTCTCTCTCTCTCTCTCTCTCTCACACACACACGCACACAGACCCCCTGGAGCAGCGGGGGCCATTTTTGCTAAAGTGAGGTAACAGCAGTGAGCACTAATAGACTGGTGTAGAATAGAGAGAAAGGGCTGCTTCAGCACCATCTCTTAATACAACCCTTAGGCTGTAAATGCACACACACACCTGCACCACCCAACAAATACACACACACTCACGACACACACATACACAGCAAGGTAATATCCCCTCCTTGCCGCGTCTTTAGGGGAAAGAGGCAGATAAACAGCAGGCTCCAATAATGGTGGTTTAGATCTCTATGGGTGCGAGTCAATGCCTCTCCGAGCCGGGGGCTAATGCCAGTTAACTCTCCCTATAGGGGACGAACGCAGGCCTGCAGTGGCTCGCAAAACAAGCGCTCTCCCAAGATCCTCATTACTTCCAACACTGAGTAGCAACTGTAAGTAAAGCAAAACTGCAGCTTAAGCTAAAAAAACAGCGAGCAGGATGCGGGGGAGAGAGAGCGATGGAGTGAGAGAAAGCAAGAAAATAGGTGTTGGGGAGAGAAAATAATTGCGCACTGTGCTCCAGTTAGGGCTTTCCAGTCGGACGGAGTTAGAATGGGATTTCTCTAAACGGCTAACACAGCAAGCGGGCGCCGTTTTTTTTTCTCTTTTTTTTCCCTGTTTTGGCCGACGGTGTGCTTTGTGAATATAATGCCTGTGGGGAGGGCATTTTGCTGTTTCACTTCGAACACGAGCAGCCATCAGGAGGAGAAGAGACAGAGAGACAGACGCATGTGGGAGGTGGGGAAAGAGTTGCGGCGGCGATGGTGGTGGGGTTGATGAGTGGATGGGGATGAAGACCGAAAAAAAAAAGGAGGACGAAAGTGGAGAAAGAGAGCTGGAGGAGAGATGTGGAGATATAAGAGGGAGGAACAGAGGCAGAAATGTGGATGGAAAACTCAGCCTTGTTACTCGGTGGGAGGCCTGTACCACAGCAACGCTCTGAGCGAAGAAAGCTGCAGAGACAAACAGAGATGGGGAGGAAAGGGTGGGGACGAGGGAACGTGAGACACAAGAGGGAACATAAGAGAAAGCGAGCATGATAAAAATAATGAGAGAAAGAGAGAGGGACAGGGACAGCCAGAGGCAGTGTTCCCACCACACAGCCTCTTAGGGAGTGGTGCGACTAGAAAACTCGCCCTGCTCCACACACTCGCATAAAAACTCAACTCCCCCACCCTCTTCCGCTGCTTTCTTATAATAACTTTCACCACTAACAGAGGGAAAATATAAGTTTTGGATGAGCGACCCTGCAGCGTCTATTCTGGTCTGATATTTTGCTGCCTCTACATGTGTTTTTCCCTCTCGTGCGGGAAATGGTTTTAATGGAATTGTTTTTAAAAAACCGCTACCTTTTTGCATACAAGTCTGATCCGAGGTCATCACTCCTGTTCCTTCCAGGCGTCTACACTTGACCTTTGACCTCAGTGTGGAAAAAGAGCACAAGTTTTTGCTGTGGTTCTTATTATCATAATTAGAGAGAGATATTTGTGTTTTTCTTTCTTTCTTTTTCCTCCTTTTTTTAAAATGGAAAACTCGGCGCAAACCACGGGCAAGACTGGGGGACAATGTAAAGGACAAGAGTGGATATAAAGCTGGGTGGAGGAGATTCATAGGGAAGGACCCTTGAGCTAACAAACTGGACAGGCCTAGCTTTCTCTCCCTCTCTGTCTCAAGCCCTCCATATTCGTCCTTCCCCTCTCTCTTCTCCACTCACCCTGACCTCTCTGTCCTTTTTCTAGGCCCTGGAAGCACTTGAAGCGAAGCGCAGATAAACAGCTTAAACTCTCCTGAGCGCTCGCCTGCGAGCTCCAATCACCTCTTTAGAAGAAAATAAAAAACTTGGAGGGGTGAGAAGAGATGGAAGAAAGAGGTGAGAGGACAGGGAACAGGGAGAGGGGAAGGAAGGAGGGAGGGAGGGCGGGCGGCCGGGCACTGTTAACTGGACCTCGGAGGACCTTGGTGGAGAGAGAAGAACAAGAGAGAGAAAAACAGAAGAAGAAAAGAGGAGTATTTTCTGCAGCAGAGTAAGCTGGGCCATGGAGGAGTGTGGATGTGCTCTGTGTCAATTAGTAGTTGCACATTGTGAAGATGTATTGCAGTTTGGCCTTCAAAGGCTGGCAGGCATGCAGACATAAATGTGTAAACACAGGCAAACACACAGAGATAAAAATACCCAAACATGGACCAGACCTGAAGTCAGGCGTGAATACAGCCAGCTCCAGTCGAGTTTCTTTACCATGTGCTTCCAGTCTTAGCAAAGATCACCATGGTGATGGAGACATAAGGATAAAACATATTTTGACATAAGTTACTTGGAAAATGTTCACCTTTTTAACAAAACAAAGCTTGTTAGGGAAAAATCAGCTTTGGGATCATGCTGCAATATTTCCTTAGTGATATCAGTATTGAAACTGGCTTTGAATGGGAAAACATTCAACCACAGTTATTCTGTACAATAACACAATGTACAGTATGCTGCAGTATTAGCACATTTGGGTGACATGTGAAAAGACAAACCTGAATAAGTGAATAGAGAAACGAAGGTAAATGCTCGTATGCATGAATGGTGAAGAGCTCAGCCCAGTGAACATCTGTAGGTGACGGTGGAGCAACAGCTTCCTGGAGAACTTTCTCTACTTTTAGATCAGAGAAGTGTCAGAGGAGCAGAATATTTTCTAGCGATATATTTTGTTGACACTGAAATCTGTTGTGGGATTTTCCCCTCACTCGGCAGCAGGCACCTCTGCACCTTATCAGCTCCATCGCATCCGCAACAGTGATCCAAGCTGACGACAACTGAGTTACTGTCTGTGTGAAGTTTGATTTGGTATGTATCAGGTTCAGCCCGGTAATGGATATGCCTTTGACGGGTTTTCAGTAGGAAGTGATAGCCATACTGAGGCTGACAGGAAGTGACGCCATACTGACAAGCTGTCAGCCCGGAGACAACTTGTCAAACCAGCCCATATACACACTCAAAAAGCACGCGGCAAACACTATATTATCTCCATCTAGAAATATCTGCGAAATGCAGAGTTTTGGAAAGTTAAACACGCACATGCAAATCAGCGTATCTGATGGATTTTGTGGGGCTGCTGCAGCTGGGACGACACTAACTGGCAGAACTTTTCAGGACATTGTGCTCTGAACTTTGACTGGATGACTTTGCTTCTCACTCCCACAGCTCACAGTCAGTGATGGAAGCTCGAGAGCCGGCACCTCCCACTCCGCCCCACATCCATTCAGATGAGACGAATGTCTGCTCGCCTCGTCCCTGATGTCTCATGGAAGGAGAAAAATATTCTGAGGACGCTCAGAATTGCTTCAGAGACACTGGGAGGAAGGAGGGGTGCGCGAGTGTGTACGAGAGGCCGTTTGTGTGTATGTGTGTGTGCATGCGAGGTGGAGGGAGAGGAGGGGGAGGTTGGCGGTTGAGCAATGTGATTTCTGCTCGACTGTCACAAATCTAGCGCAACAGGAAAATCAATTTGGCCCTGTGTGTGCCTTTTTGGCTCCGGGAGAGAATCCAAATAGCAAGGCGAGGCCAGGATAATGTTACAGTGTATTGGATTTGCTTCATGGAGAGACAGGGACAGAGTGAGAGAGAGAGAGAGAGTGAGAGAGAGTGTGATAGAGAGAGTGAGAGAGAGAGAGAGAGAGAGAGCAAAAGAGGAGGAGAAGTGAGGAGACAAGAGAATCACAGGCATGCTGTGGAGCTCTGACAAGATAGATTTGTGCAAGTGTATGGGTGTATGATAGGCTGGCAATCTTTCTGTCTCCCCCCGTCTGACTTTTTCTAACACACATACACATACAAACACACACACAAACACAACCACACTGCCATTCATCCATGCAAGCATGTATAGGTGACTGATGTGTGCAACATATGTGGAGTGTGAAATAAACTGTTTATAGGTGTGTGCACTAAAGTGCTGCAGTGTGTGCCTTACCTGCCTTCTGTGTCATTTTTCTATATGTGTGAGTGTGTGTGTGTGTGTGTGTGTGTGTGTGTGTGTGTGTGTGTGACAGCCAGGTGAAAGGATGACATGATGAAATTGCTCTCCTCTGACCGCTGTCAAGGGTAACGTGTATCCCGTGAGTGCTCAGCCGTGTGACATGTCGCATCACTCCAGAGAGGGAGGCTGACCGCTGACACAATAACGCACAAACACACACAGTGATTTCTGTTTGTATTTAAAGGAAAGATCTGCACTAAGATACTTTAAAGAGGACATACTACACATTTCTCTATTCTCTGTCATATACATGTTGAATGTCCAGATTAAAGGTGAGACTTTAACATATATCAAACACACATACTGCTCTGGACACTTAAGTGTTGTTAAGTGTGTTTTCTCCTGTGGCAATGTGCTGACGTCAGTGTGTAATGGATTTCTTGATACAGTCAGCCGCTCCAAGCTCAAGTTGTTCTTTGAAAACTTGACTAGAATTATAAGCATTTAATGTAAATAGAAATAACAAGCAGTGCAGGTGGCAGAAATATTCAATTTTATAAGGAATTTTACCTCTGGCATTTCTTTTGCTTCATCTGCTGGTATTTCCGTTGCCATTTTAACACATTCCTCACACTAACAGGAGCATATAAAGAATTCTTTTCTGTACAGATTACGTTTGAATCAACCATTATGCCACTCAGACCTCCTGATATATACTTTGTGTTGCTGCTGCAGATGCTCACTCTCATATTATGGTTTGGATTCAGGCTCAGACGCGCAGACTGGTTTGGGAAGTTGCCATTTCCAATTAATTTTCTTATGTTACTTTGTATTCTTAAAGTTGCTTTGAGTACATCCACACCCGGAAGAGGACGAGCACTCGGTGCTCCTGGACGCTGGCCAATCAGAAGAGAGTTGGCTTTCAAGCAGACCTCTTAAGGAGGTCTGAGCTAATACTGCTGGTTCAGACAGCAGTTCAACTGAGGGGTTGCATAACAGGCAGTGTGGGATAAATGATGTTTTTTTTTTACTGTGAATCATGCAAATCTTCTTGAGTGAGTTCCAGAATAAAAATATAGAGCAAGAAATGAGCATAGCAGGTCCCCTGTAAGACTCATGCAGCTATACTATTCTTTGTATTTTCCTGTATGTGGACTCTTGCCCAGACTGATTCTATGACATCACATGTAGACATTTAAAGCACAGCAACAATGGAGTCAAAACAGAGAAAAATGACCTCAATCATCAATCAGCAAACAACTGACTCTGCTGTCAGTCGAGAGGCAGAATCCATTATAGAAGACACTGCTGGCTCTAATTTCTCACTGACAGTAGCCTTAATGGAGCAGAGGGCTATGCAGCTGCAAGATATTATGTGTTTTGACTTTTTCTTGACTGCAGCTCAAACTACCACAGATAAAAACACTTTTAGTTTTTTACACTAATTAATTAGCTTATTAATGTTTGTCTTATTTTGTTTATTTTGATGTCACTGTTGCTCACAAAACTGCTTTGAATAATGAGGAATGTGTGTGTGTCTGTTTTTTTTATGGCTACAGACCCAGAGTGGATACAAATCTCTCTCACACACAAACACACACACATTAATACACAGTGTTGCGACTCCTCTCTTCACTGACTTGTTCCGAACTCCGACGACAACATTAACCAAACTGTCCTAACTTGTGATGAAGCGTTAGAAAGCAGAGCATTAGTAATCAGATGTGTGCTAACCACATTAGTTCTCCTGTGTCTCTCTTAGGCTGGCTGCTCCTTGATCTAATTCAAACTGATTGTAGTACAGCCGCTAAAACATGCCAGATGTTACTCACTGCTCCATGCTTTATCACCATTTATTTGGCATGGGGAATATTTAAAAATATTTTCTTATTAATCATGTCCCAGCGATCGGTTTCGCTTCCCGTCTTTGCCACCTCATTTCGGATTCTTGTCATGATTCTTGGCACGAGCGCCTGGAAACCCACTGTCCCAGTTTTTCATTAGCGTCAATCATTCTGGTGAGAGGCTGCGAGGAGAGGAAAGGGAGGAGGAGCTGGCGTCAGGTTCTCACTCAAGACATTTTGCCCCGCCTTGTCAGAGTGACTGACGGGTCTGAGATATGCTGATGCGCCGGTCAGTCACTCAGTGGGGCAGAGAGGTGCTGGGATGACGAGGAGGCCAGGGGGAGAACGGCATGCACACAGACACACACACTCATTCACACGCCTCTGTCTCTGGCAAATCAAATCCACACTTGTTTATAAAGTGTTTATCTAAATGGTTATGTGGCCTCTGGAGACAAACAGACACACCGTACATTGTCTGATAATCCTGTTGGTGTCTTGTTTGGCCTGCCATATTTTAGATAAGGCTACAAATCAGATGGGAGGTCCTCCACCAAGAGCTCATCTCAATTCATTAACACTCAGAGTGAAGGGGAAATATTGTCTGGACATAAATGTTGGAAATACTTGTGCAATCCACAGGTATCAGGGAGATGGACTCTATTAACATTCCACTGCAACATGGGGACGTGTTTCTACAACACAGTGATCAAAGACTTAACAAATCCCCACAATGCAAAGACAAAAACCAGGTGAACAAAATGAATGAGACATATTCAATGAAGTGCTCCACGCCGGCTGTAATATTCGACAGTGGTCTGAATTAGGATTTCGAATGAAAGTCTAGACAAGCTGGATTGATATTATTTGGTCCTCTGCTGCAGTGTACACTCGACTTCATCTTCTGTCCAAACCAGCAGAATGAAAATTGATCTGAATGGATTATACAGTGAGATGGAGATAAGGAAAAAAAAAAAAAAAGATGCTGTTAGACCGAGATGTTGCCACCAGCTACGGGTTATCCAGCCCGCTCTATAAAAAGAGGTTAAATTTACATGTTTATATGGAAAATATTGAAGTGGATAATCATGTTAAATTGAGACACGATGAAGTAGAAAAAACAAGTTCACCCTGTTTTCCCTCGTCCTCATTAATTTCCCTATTTGCTTAAACAACGGTGTGATGTATAAAGCTTTATCCTTGCAACACACTCTCAGACTGCAAACACACACCACATTTAAATACTGGAATGCTGTTATTTCTGGAAACATGTATACCTATTCTGCACCAGGGTCAGTTTTCTACATGACCTTTTTAAAATCCTCTTTAAATGCACATATTTAAAAACAAATGAAATGGGTCTTTAAATAGCAAAATAAATGGAAAGGTCAAACAGAAATGTAGGTGTGATAACTGTGAAATGCTTTCAGCAGCAACAGGTTTACTAATGGCACTGCCTTAAGATCCTCCAAGGATCACCATTATTATCAAACAGTTAATAAACCTTGAAAAAAACAGCTGGTGAGAAACTCTCGCTGGCCACGCCCCAGTCAGTGATGTCACAGCTGCTATTTTTTTCTCCATCAGCTGTCACAGGCAATACCCCTGATGTGACATCACTGACTGGGGTATGTTTGTGATTGTTTTCTAATTTGGTTTCAAACAGCAGCCTCTTGTTTGGTGGCACAAAGCAATTTCCCCTTAAGCTGTAAAGCAATTTTGCAAATTTCCCTGGGAATCTAACTTGGCGGTACACCATGTAAAATGCAGTGCAGTGTCTGGTTCCAGCAGCAAATCTTGTCAGTGATAGTCTTGTTTGTTTGCGGTGATTAAACTAATAAAGTTATGCTACAAGTTGCACCTTTCATCAAGATGAAATTAGATTATAAAGATTCATGTGCGTGTACTTTTAGTGGCTCTAATGACAATCCTACCTGGTACGGCGGTGTTGGCAGAGGGTCCGCTGGCAGGAGAGATGGGTCCAGAGCCAGATCGGGACTGCTGGGACTGAGTGGAGCCTGCAGGCGAGCCGACAGGGGAGGGAGAGGGGCCGCTCCGCTGGCTGGGGAGGTGCGGGGAGGCGTGTGGGGAGAAGGGGGACTGTCCCTGGTTACTGGCGCCTCCCTGCTCCCCCTGGCTACTGCTGCTGCTGCTGGAGGAGCCACCGGCGCTGGCGGCTGAGCCCAGACCGACCTCCGTCCCCGTGGGGAGGTCATCAATTGAGCCGGACAGATCCTGGAACAGAAGAAAGGACTTATAGTGAGTATTTATAAAGCTCACCCAAGCATTTTATGAGAGGTGACATGCAGCAGGTGGCAAATTTAAACTCAAGGAAGCACAAAATTTCCCCGGTTCCGTATTATGTCATAATAAAATAGAAGCATTGCAACTATTTCAGCATGGTTGAGTATGATTATGTGGTTAAAAGACCAGATTGAATTATCTACAAAAGAAGTAAGAAAAACATCAAACACATTTCTGTAGTTTTCATAAGGCACTACAGGTTAAAAGTTTACATGTGCATGAGCAGTGTTTGACTTTTCTGTGACCTGCTGAGGTAGTGACAGTGGTTAATATGGCAAAAACACTACCCACAGAAGAAGCCACCACTGTACACTGTGGTGCAGTGGTAAAAATGAATTGTAATGGGCTTTCATTCAGACCAAGGGTAAGTTCATATTACAGTTTTCATTCCCTGTGGTGAGCAGAGGATTGTGTATTTGTGTGCATGCGTGTGTGAGAGAGTGAGTGTGTGTGTGTGTATGTGTGTGCTTAGTGGGTACTCCCCCTCCTGAATTGATTCCAGGGATTCCCCACCAATACTGCTGACAAAATACTCACAGCACAAAAAAGAGAAAGAGAGATGAAAGGGACACAGCGGTAGAAGTAAGGAGAATGCAACGTGATGGCTGCCCCCCCCCCCCCCCCCAAAAAAACAAAAAACACACACATCACACATATCTACAGACATACGCAGACACACACACTCCAGGACTAGCGGCTGTGCCCCAGCTGTAGCTGAATATGGAGGAAGTCACCTGTAAGTGACCCTGGTTTCCTGGCTGGTGCCCACTTGGGGAGGAAGGGGAAGAGTTGCAGGTATGTGCCAGCTGATCCTACCTGCTACGCCAGGCCTGTTGACCCCCCAATTCTGTCCCACCTGAGCCCTGTGCAACCATCACTGATGCCACAGTGTCGATTCATCTGTCACTTAGAGTTTATGTTTACGTCTTAAAATTAAAACTAACCCAGCAACACTTACATGCTTATAGCAGTGTGATTGTACCTCCTTCACAGAATAATGCACTTATCAATCTGATCCGAAGGTCTGTGTAATGTAATGCAACTGTATAAGTGTCAGACTGGACAACTAAAGAGACAACAGCCTCATGGTACGTTATGTTTCCACCATACCACTAGAAAATACATGTTTTTCAGACTGCAGTGAAGCCTGCAGATTCAAAAACATGGTCTGATTTAAATTGCTGAACACTGTCAAAAAGATCCAAACTATATATTAAAATCAGCGCTATAAATATCTGCCAATCCCTGCAGTGCAGTCGCTGTCAAAAAGCCATTTGTTTTGGATTTATGCAGCTCTGTCAAATAGTCATTTCTATGTAAACAGCAGGAAAACACTGTACTTTTTCTCATTATCCTAGCACCATGTTATTTCATATAAAAAGTGAGACAGGCATCCCCCATCGTCTTTCCATCCATGGAGGGCTTAGCTTGTGGAACAGACAACCAAGTCAGTGTGGCAGTCTGTCTGTGGCTGCTTGTTTTGGTTAATGCGATCTCGCCGCTGACACACAAAGCCTTTGTTTTCCATCATGCCGCTGTGAGTGCCCACCCGCTCTGCCAGCCTGCCAGTCTGTCACCTGGCATTATCTACCCTCGCACGACTGAGCACATGGGGCACCCGCTTTCCCTTCTCTCTCTCCCTCACCCGTGGTACCACTCCCTGTCTCAGCCAATCAAGTCACCCACCATTCTGTGCGCGCTGATGTAACGTGCTGCCTCCACCAATAGGGCTCAATGATATTTTCAACCGACTGGAGGCCCCGGGTGTGTGCCATTTGACATGGGGGGTTACCAGGAGAGCTGCCGTAACCATAGCGATGGCTTTCCCAAAACACAGAGAGCTAGCCGGATGTACTGCTAGGTTGTTAACCCACAGGCTAATTGTGTGAATGGATGGGAATAATTGCATTTCACCTAATTGGGTGCTGTTGCCAGCTTTTCCAGTGGCAGTTTAGGGGTGGGAAAATGCGTACCAGTAATTCGTTTAGAGGCTGTTAGGCTCATTTGGATTATACACACACTTGAGCACAGCTGTGTGGCCTAAGACCAAAAAAGTAGCAGCAGTATACAACATGAAAAGGTGGGAAAGCTTAACACCAGTAGGCTATAAAAATGTCAATTGTAAATACCCAATACACCCGTGGTTATAACCTATGGTTGCAGAAACACTACCGTAAAAACGCCATTTCACAACACACCTGCAATATAATGCATTTATCAACACACACACCCTAACTCCATGTCTACACTTAATCCTTGTCAAGGGCCATGGAGCATTTTGTTACCTGGCTAACAGTGTGCTGCATAGTCATGTGTAAAGAATCGAAGCCAGCCAGCCAGCCAGCCAGCTAACCAGCCAGGCAGGCATGCGGTCTGGGGATCCAAACGCCCAACAATCTGGGGCCCCAATCCAAAGTGGCCCAAATCCAATTTGTTTGGCTCGGGGCTGCAAATTGCTCTGTGCATTGAGTCTCCAAATAGCTGTCAACCACTCCCGCTTGGCGTCCTGTATCGCTTAATTCGCTCCTGGAGCATGTAATTGTCATAATAAGAAAAATATTGAGGTGATAATAACCAGTTACTTTGAGATGCCCCCTGTCTGCCTCAAGACACACACACACATACCGTAGCATGTACGCACATAATGGGGCGAGACTGCCATCTACACATTTCACACAACATTGGAGAGGCAGTCGCTCGTGACCCTTCACCTCGCTGGTGTTGGCGCCTGCCTGCACTCTCTTGTTTAGTGTGATTGTGTGTGTGTGTGTGTACACGACATGCTGCAGGACTGTCACAGTGAGACATGCTTGAGCACTGATGCGGCCGAGGGACAGATGAGGCCACATACACACACAAATACACACACTCCCCATCCCATCCCTCACTCATACAACTGACCCACTCTCACTCTCTCTCTCTCTTTCTTGCTCACACACAATCACACACACACCCCAGCAGGGTATAAGGCATCAGTGTGAAGCAGGGAGCTGTCACATCCAGCAGACTGTGGGCCTTTTTCCCCTGACCATGGTACTGATGTTGTCTCCTCTCACTGCACACTGGGAATTAATCAAAGTTGCTATGGTAGAAGGCACCGAGCGTGTGTGAGTTCGAGAGTGAGAGAGAGTGTGCGTGCATGTGTGTGTGCAAAAGTAGTTCTCTGTCTAGACAGGGAGGAGCCAATAGCTGCAGCTTCCTGTGGACCACAGGAAAGGAGAGCGACAAGAAAAACTAGCTAGTCTCTCTCTCTCTCCCTCTCTCACACACACAGTCTCACATCGAATATCTATTTCTCTCTCTCTCTCTCTCTCTCTCTCTCTCTCTCTCTGTCTGTCTCTGCCCCTGTCAGAGGGATAGTATGGCTGAGGGCTCTGCACCAGATGGCTAGCCAGCTAACTAGAGCCTGAAATACAAACTCAAACAGCCACTGAGCACTGTGAGCGTTAACACTGAAAAACAACCTCCCTCATGGCTGCAAACTGCACACAACCACAACATGGAATTTGCAACGCAAATATAACAACTCGACAGCAATCACCCATCAAGAAATTTGAGTGGAATGTAGAATTGGTAGCTCTAACATCTAAGGGCAGTTACAATAAAGATTTGTACCTTATTGTAAGACAAGGACAATATAAAATAGTCATGATAATGTCATGATAATGTTATGTCTATGTTTCTGTGGTGTAACTCTACAGGTGTCTTAGTGTATCATTGGTATTATTTTATCCAGGTTTTGCAGCAAATTCAGTTCCTGGTTCTCACAGCATCATGACATTTCAAAATTCAACAGCAACATTTCTCAAAAAGCTTGTTCCTGTTACTCTCATGATGAAATACGATGAAACATGATTCAATTCCATTGTCCTGGGGAGGGCAGCACAAATCTGCTTTTTTTTTTTTTTTTAATTAATTAAAGCTTTAAAGAACAGAAAACCAGCAGGTTACTGATTTATAAATAGATATCTATATCTCTATCAACATTATGTTGGGTGATACAGTACATGTTGATGGGTGATTCCATCCTGCTCAGTGTGCGCCTCATTACTCTAAACAGAGGAATGACCTGAGAGTCCAACATCCTGACAGCTGGGCTCTCAGTGATGGTAAGGGGCCTGTGTAAGTGGCTGTGGTCCCAGCATTTACACAGTGCATGTGCAACATGAATACCTCCAAATGGACTTGTGGTCTTCAGTGTGTTATAAGATAGAATCACATTCTTTCATGGCTGTCTTGATGGAGTTACTGGCTGCAGTACAGTAATGGTCATTCTGGTCATAAAGCCTGTGCGACCATATCAAGTGGTTATTTTCAAAAGTTTGTGTTACGATCAGTCCACTGCAGCTCAGCCAGGAGCCACTGCAGGGGAAGAAAGAAGTCATTTTGCAATAAAAAGCCTGTTACTCTGGAAGATACCCACTTGATGTGACTAAGTCCGACTGGTGAAGCCTCATTTTAGCTCCGACTGAACTTTGGAATTCATATTCAGACATAATGAGGACTGTGGATTTTATTCCTCATCTCTTACACTGGACTTGCATTATGAAGATATCTCTTCACGGTCAGTATGCAGAAGAGGAACGATCTTTTAATGTAAGTACTGTAGAGGCAGATCAGTATTGTTTTAAACAGACTGGAACACATGTGAACCTGTCCTGTAATACTTCTATTTATATCTGTGTGCACTACTATTGTTTTTACTGATGAGTGCACACAGGACCTGTGTTTTCATGGGTCAAGAGTAAAGTCCATTGTAATGGTTCTCAGCCAAAATTGTAGCTACTCCATCTCACAGTGGTACAGTATGTATATATAGAAATAACAGCTCAGTGAGCTCAGAGGCCAGTTTTATTCTCTGTTTCTCTTCTCTGGGTAAATATGATGATGCAAACTGTAATTAACTCCAATAGCCATCGTTTGGAGGCCTGAGGGACAGGTCGGCTCATGGCAGCATTGCGCTCATTTATCGGCTCCGGCCGCTGTGCTTTCTATCTTTATGGCGCGCTGGAGACTGAGCAGAAATGCTATTACACAAAGATGTTTTTTTTTTTTTTTTATCCTCTCCCCAAACCGTCGATTGAGGCAAAATCCAAATGAAATGCCATGCAAATGAATCCAAATGGACTGCTGACTGTGTGTATGTGTGTATGTGTGAAAGAGGGTTTTAATGTGGTGCCCCATGTAGAGCACCAACTGTAATACCCTTCACTAAGTGCTATTAAGTACAGAAAGAAGAAGAGAAGAGAGAGACTTAGTGGAGGGAGATTTAACACAACACCCACACCATCATTTCTTTCTTTGATGTCAATCAGCTGGAATGTCTACTGAGGCTGGAATGATGATGATAATTGGTGGTGATGATGAGAATTGATAAAAATTATGACAATTTGAGCACTACACTATGAAATGCCGGTCAAAATGTACTTGCTCACCCACTGTATGTTACGCCCTCATAACTGTTTTATTACTTTTGTTTGTATGTGCAAGCATGCCTGGATGGGGTATGTGTTTGCTCGATAATGAGTGTGTTTGTGTGCAAACTGGGATATGTGTATGTATGAGAGTATGTGTGTGGAGATAAGAGTTCTTGAGCAGAGTCTCTGCCACCTCCTCGGGGTCCCTCAGTGAAATCTTCAGTGAGGAGGGGAGGCACAAGCCACCACGACTCCAAATTCAGGCAGAAGCGCTCTTAGCAAACTGAGGGGAGATGTTTGGCATGCCTCAGGCTTGCCAGAACCCATGTGGGCTTTAGGCTAGCACCCAGTAGGCACTCAAATATGTTAGCATGCCAACCCATGGACCTCTGTGTTGTGCCATGTGCTTGGAAGCCGAATGCTCCCGTCTCAAGTGCCTAAAGTTTCAAGTCGTCTCTCATTAGCTCTGCCCAAGACTGCCACAGGTGGCATACTATCTTCTTGTCCCAGCAATAACTCAGAGATGAAACATATAGCCCCTTTCCACCATATGGTATCATCCTAATTTGACTCAACACGCCTTTTTTAGTTTTTCCTTGGGCAAAGATTATAAATAGTATTAGGTACTTTTTGAGGCGATACAAAGAGATGACGTGAAACACAGGCTCCTGATTGGTCAGAGTAAATCGCCAGTACTTTCTCATCATTTTGTGCGACAGGACTTTCTGAACTAATCCTCTATTTTCAAACCGCTACAAAACCGTTCACTGCTCAACTGTTACATTTCTGTTGATTATTGTGCCACACTCCTAGAATGACAACCCGCAAAACCCCAGCCCACTGCTGAGTAAGGAGCAACAGACGTTGTTGTGTTTGGTATACCATTGATATCTAACATTTTTCATGTTGAAGTCATGTCATGCTGAAGGGGACTTAATGATAGCTTTGTGCAACATCGCTATGGTAACGATGCTGCATTAAGGGGGTACTATTAGTGCTTGGTACCAAAAGCAAATAGAGTTGAGTCAAGTCAGTACCATGCTATGAAAACACCCAGCAATACACATAACAGCATAACACAATATTATGGATGCTATTGTGTGTCAGGTTACAATGGATAACTACTAATTTGAGTCTTTAAGTATACATGAACTGAACTAAGCTGTGTAATATGTCAACAGTGTTGTACAGCATGTCTTACAACAAAAGTGATGATTCTTAGTTCCTTATGAACTCTGTCTCGACGCAGTAAGTCATACAAACAGGCAAACGGTGCACAGTTATGAACTCTCTTCCTCTGAAGGCATGTATGTTGTTGCACCTACTGCACTTGAACACACTAAAAGAAAAGTAGTTGCGTGAAGGATGAAAAAAATGTGAGTCTGAAACAGACGTTCAAACACTGACTTATTCTTCCACCTCTGCACACCTGGCCAATCTGTGCAGTTATATTAAGCACACTGAGGCCTTTACAGTAATCAGACCTGAACTGCTGGTGGAGCTACTTTCATGATGCATCTGCTGTGTTTTGATTCTACTTCTACCAACCTTGAAATACTGAGCATGAACAGTGACTGTAGATAACTCATACAGAAATATCATCACATGTAGACAGTGTTAGGGTGGGAACAACACTGCATTAGTGAGCAAAATGCTAGTTTGAACAGGCAGCAGTTCATGATTAGAAACACTCGTTGGCGCGTAATATCTGGTAGATTGTGCATTGTTGAAGACAAGTCTTTTTGCTTCTTCTCCCTGTTATTATTATGTGGAACAAAAGCAGCCTAAGAACAAACTGTTCACTGCTTTCCAAAGTTGTGTGGAAGAGAATTGCAGCAGCACTGAAAAGAAATTGTGCTTTTCTTTTCAATTCTCCTTGTGCACACTTCACAAAGCCCAGACAATCTCTTGATAACACCATGGCATCTGGATAAGAGGAAAAGAAAGCTCCTTCTGCTTTTTACCACCAGCACAAAATAAAGACTCAGTCCAGGAGTCAGGTGGGAGGGTCACACAGGCATGTGGACACCTGACTCAGGATTCCAGTAGATTCACTAAATCTGGTGATAATGCTAACAGTAACTCCACCACATTAGCAATTATTGCTTGTTGTAAGATAGTGGGCTCACTGAATGATAACTGCCCTCGCTCTTAAGCCTCTCATAATGTAGAGATATGTGGCTGGCCATTTTGAAAGGGACATTTGAGGCCCTATTACCCCTAAGCTGTTAAAGACGCCCAAATCTGGTGCTGCTTGTCTTCAAACCAGAGGGATTAGTGTTGAGTTTCACTCCGATTCCCCCTGATAATATGCCAAGCTGTGGCAGCTAGGAGTATTTAGCCAGTGGACCCTATTCACTTAACACCCCCTCACTGTTTTCTGCACCAACAACAATGACAGTGAAGTGTCTCAAACAACCAGCACCATCCTTTTAGTGGTTTAATAAACATGGACACTGGCCCTCTTTGTGTGCCCAGGTACTGAAGTCAAAGATGCCACAAACTCCATCTCCACCCGCCCACGAGTCCGACCTTTCACATGGCGAGTTAGGTCATTGGTATTCTGCCTAGAAGTGTGAATTTAAATTTGCTTTCATTTAAAATGGCAGCTTTACAGAGGCAGGGGAGACAGGCCGAGCCCACTTATTGTCTGAGCTGTTGAAACTTTTTTTTTTCATTAGTCCACAAAGGTTCTTCACACTTTAGTTTTTAATGCACAAGCCGACCACTCACCGCCTCCCCTTACGCCAACACACACACACGCGCGCACACACACACACACACACACTCACCCTATTTGTTCTGCACGTATTGGTTCCGCTAATGTTTTTATTTATGGCATTCCAGCATGACATCCTGCCATCCACCCACCCCCTCCTCACCCCTCTACTCACCCAAGAGAGAACTAAAAAACGACGCATGACTTGAGAGTGTGTGAGAGTGCGTATGTGGTGTGTGTGTGTGTGTGTGTGTGAGAGAGAGAAAGAGAGAGAGAGGGAGAGAGACAGAGAGAGAGAGAGAGAGATGGAAGGAGAGAGGCAAAATAAAGAAATAAATAAAGGGCCCAAATTCCTCATTTCTAATTCAGCTGCTCGTTCAGCTTAACCTCTCTCTCCTCAGCAATTAAAGCGCACGCCACATCCTTCACGCTGCGTACAGCCGAGGCTAAATAATGCAGGGGGCATCCAGCACCCGCATCCTTTATCATCCCAAATGACAGCCATTTGCATATCTCCCCAGTCAATTAGAGCGCGGCGGAATAATCAGCCCATAATTGGGGGAGAACGTTGGTAATCACCCGCCCTGGCACACCGACAGGGCCATTGGAGGAGTGAGGGGGAGAGGTTGTGTGTGGGGTTGGATGTATGTTTGTGTGTGAGTGTGTGTGTGTCAGGGAGACAGTCCACTCAACTGCAGCCTCTTCACTTCAAACTAACACGTCCAAACAACCGGTCTAACTTCTGTCTGATTTCCTCTAATGCTCTCCGTCTACCCCTCCTCACTAATTTACAAGTACCGGCTTTGCCTCACACACATTATTTCTATGTAATATCTTTCATCAAAATGGGTCAGTAAAGGACTTTTAATAGCATAAAAAGTGATACATGAATGACGGGTTTCATTCTGGGTTGCCATTCATTCTCAAATGTTATCAAATGTTAATTGCTCACCATTTAAAAAACATGAATAATGACATCCTCTTCAGTGTCGCCGCTTTGTAAGAGAGATTGAAGGGTTCAAGACCACTAAGGTCAATTAATTATTTGATTTTCATTCCAACAAACCTGTCTGTAGATTTTTTTTTTTTTTTTTGGTAAAGATTAGAAATACATTTTTCATATACAACGCTTCAATCTTCCTCCAAAATCAATCAGCGAGCACGACCGTGGAACAACGTGTTGATCTGCCTGCCTGTACTTCCTCCATGAGTCCTGCTAAATTCATGCTCCACACTCATACCTCGGCTCTATGCCTTTTATAGAGCAACAAAGCCCAGTGCTGAGAACAGTCAAGAACAACGTGAGAGGGACAGTGCTGAGACAACCAGGGGGAAAATCCCCTGCTTGTCCCCCTTAGATGCAGACAATCAAAGTGGTTTCATGGGAAGTTTTCTGGGCGGCTTTGAAGTGCAGTGCTGGACAGCCTCTGTATTTCCTGCTGAAAGGGGAATGACCATTTTTGTGAAACAACATTTCCTTTAATGCACTGTAACCTCCCATTCTTCAGACGCTTTGGTGCTGTCTTCTGAACATGACAAAATAAAAAGGATGGAGAGAGAGAGAGAGAAAGAGGGGTTGACAGTAATGGGTGCGGTGAAGGTGTGTGTGTCTATGTGTGTGTAAAGGAACATCAGAGAAACCCAGGCAAGGTTAGTTCCCATTGCAGCTCTATCCTTTTGTGTTTCCCCAGCTGCTTTCTTTTCCCTCTTGCCTTTGTATTTACTCTACCCAATCCAGTTCAATGTTAGCCAAGGCTGCCTCTGTTGTGTTGCAGGCTCACCGTCGCTTTGGAGAGATGAAACATGTGCCATTCACTTCTCCTTGATAGAAGAAATACAAGAAATAGAGAAAGGAAGTTTGAGCTTGGAAAGAGGGTTGGGGCAGGAGGGGGGTTGGGGGGCAAGGACGGCGCAGGGGATGATAGTGATGATTTGTTTCGATTTAACATCCACATAGGACTTCAGTCTATTGGAGGCGAAGGGGCAAAGCAGTCTAACCCTGAGACAAAACAGAGTTTAAACACAAACACAAAAGCCTCTTTTGAAGAGAAAAGACTACAGAAAACACAAAAGTGGCAGCATCCTTAAACAGCTCTCTCTGTCCGCAGAGGGAGGAAACATTGATTTCCTTTTTACTCCTTTTTTAAGGGAGTGTCTTTCTCTGTTTAATCCCTCAGTCCTCTACTCTCAGGGGATCTCTGGCATTTCCTGCCAGCCAGCCAGCCCCGTGCTGCACAGACTTATGCATCACTGTCAGAATGACTCTGATCAAAAGGAGGGAATGGGGAAGGGAGGGGAGGCAAATGGGGAAGTGAGCGTGTGCATGTGTGTGTCGGGGGTGGGGTGAGGGGGTGTTTGGTTGGTGCGATGCAAAACTCTTTCCCCATTGGACGTGCTGCCTGTCAGTGCGTCTGCCTCGGTAATCCATCAACCCCCACTGATCAATAAAGTGGATTGGTGGAATTCTGAGAGATATCTGCTTGTGATCTGTGTACAATTTACGCCAGACTCTGAATCTGTCCGTCAAATTCGGGATGCAGAGCATCAGGAGAACCTGATCACCTCCTTTAGCTGTCTTTGACTTGCTGCTCTTCACTTGGACTTGAAATCCTGTCATGTTAAATTTGCACTGGATCACAGGTGTGTGGAGATGTGGCGCTTTAGAAATGTATCTCCCACATCCATGCTTTCTTTAATGGAGTGTATGTGGAAATGATTATGCATATGCTTTATCTCACTACATTTTACATTCAGTGGATCTTCATACCATCAATATTTACCCTATGGACACCTGCCATAGTAATGTCACAAATCACAGGAGGAGCTGGAATAACATCAACAAAAACATCTGCACCTGAATGAGGATTTTGTTATGCTGTTTTTAACTACTGCAGTGCATCAAGTCTTCCTGCCTGGGCCCTCTGTGCACCCTGTACAGACCAGACTGGTTGGAGCTAGCAGGTCATGGTAACTAAGATAACCACTCAGTGAGCAGAACATAAAAACAATTTCAGCAGAACAGAAACCTGAGGCATGTAAGTTCAACACTGTTGAGCTGGACTGTTGAAGGCTGGACAAAAAGCCTGGTTTGATCTGGACTTTATCTGGGATCTAATCATCAGACCAGAATATGTTACAGTTTGGCATGAATCAACTTGCTTTGTGTCCAGGCTGTTTTCTTGATACATTTTAATCAGTTTATCTGCCTCACTCCATCTGAGTTTTGTTGCTGACCATGTGGCTCTACTTATGGCCACAGTTTAACCATCTTCTGATGGCTAAATCCAGCATGCAGTCAGACATGGATCATGAATGAAGCACAAGTCGTCTAAAGGGACATGGCATGGTCTCTCCAGTCTCCAGATCTGAAGCCAACACAACTACACTGTAACAACTGACTCATCCTTGGCTACATGTTGTGAATATACAGTATACATTATCTGTATTTCATAAGGTTCTGTTATTCAGTGGTTTTATGTGCCAACATTGTGCAGTTTTGAATGAACATTTGAGCAATATGCAGTTGAAACAGTTAGTGGAAGTGGTCCTGACCTCTGACCTCTCAGAGAAAAGGTGTGTTACGTTAATGAATAGAGAAATCTTTCTTGTTTTTTAATTGATATTCAACACATTTTACTATGCACTGTTGCTGTTATTATTATTCATCATTACTTCACACGTTTTTTTAAGTGGCTTTTAAATTGATAAATTATTCATACACGCTAGGTTAGCATAACAGACACAAACGCACACTCATCCTCTGAAAGATTCACACAAGAAGGCAGCAGCCCTCTCAGGACAGGCCCCGGCGTTGACGTCAACCCACATTTCGGGAGCGTTCAAACAAACTTTTTAGCGGTGAAAACAAATTGGGCTCACCATCAAAGAGACTTTTCAAAACCCCATTTCTCTATGGCAGTTCAAAAGAGCCCTGGTTGGTAAACAGGCATGGAGAATTCACAGCGCAAGATATTGCAGGAGGTACAAACGGCTGGAACTTCACCACAACAAAGGCAGAGGAGTGGAGGGGTGTAATTCATCACACACTCAACAAAAGCAAGTGTGACCGACTGTCCATGACCAAAGAAACAAAACAAAACAAAACAGAAAAAAAAGCTCCTTAATTGGAGAAGCAGTTGTTTTTATTTTTTCATTTCAAACCCACCCCGTCTATTGTTTTCTCTCTCTCACATTTCTTGCTGCTCAGTCTGCCCTTGCCCTCTCCCTCCTTCTCCTCCTCCCCCTCCCGATCTCCCTCTCTTCTCTTCTCCTCTCTTTCTCTTTCCTTCTCCCTCTCCCCTGTTTCTTCACTAAAACAATTCACTGTGAGTTATTCTGGCCTCTGACTTAAATTAGAAGCCAGACGGAGCTGCAGGAAGAGAGAGAGACAGAATGGAGGGAGAGAGCCAGAAGAGAAGAATGGGGAGTTTAGGAGGAGAAAAACCTCTGGGTCCTTTATGGCTTGTGAGATTTCTTAACAAACAGACAGACAGGCAGACGGAGGGTCCTGCTCTGCGCACCATCTTCCCATCCACCTCAGGCAAAATCTCATTTGTCGGGGATTCAGCTGAAGACCAGAGGATAGAGAGACAGAGAGATCGAAGAAGAGCAGCAGCAGCGGCAGCAGACTGGAGCCCGCCCCTCCGTCGAGCCGTCATTAGCTATGCACAACAAGACAAACTGCTGACACAAAGTCACACAGCGTGCTGAGCAGGGGCTTGTGGGTAGGCAGGAGGAATCCATCCCTCCATCCCTCCACCTGTCTATTGACATCCCTGGCTCTCCCACGTCCGCCTCCGGTTTTTGCAATTACAATCAAACGGCAGCATCCAGGCCCCGAAGCACTGACTGACGGCTTGGATTAACCGAGCTGTGGAGAGGCCTTGGGATGCTGTGTGCGTGTTTGTGTGAGTGTGTGTGTGTGTGTGTGTGTGTATCTTTGCCTGTCAGCCAGTTTTCCCGTCCATCTCTGTGTGCATACTACATTGCTTTGTATGTGCAGCATGTTTCAGCATCAGCGTTGATGTGTGAGTTCCTCTGTCTGTGTCTCGTCTTGTCTATCACTTGATTCTGTCTGTACATGTGTGTTTTCTATATCAATGTGTACTCTAGGTTTGTGTGTGTAAATGACAGGGGAGGCATATGTATAAAGTGGTGCATTAGCATGAAAAGGAGTGAAAATAACAATGCAATCATGCATTTCAATTAAATTCCACTATGTGGATCATTTGTGTCTGTTGGCTGGATCTGGGAAATGTATCATCAACTGATTATTTTGGGGAAAGCAAGTGACTTCAGACACTGATAGATATTCATGTGTGACTCTAGCAGCATCTCAACAATTAAAGACAATTAGAGGAAGAGTTAGCTCAAATAGAATTTACAGAATAATACACTTCCAAAAATGCCCAGATAGAAATAACAAAGATATGTAGAGATGTCATGAAAAGTGACAACACCAGCAAATCTGAAATCTGAGGATAAGGAAAGAAATGAAAAAGCTGAGAGAAGGAAAAGTAAGGCAAGCATGTACATACACAAAGACACACACACACACACACACACACACACACACACACACATTCTCTGAATTAACTCCACAGCTGCACTGCTACATTTGAGGTAAGCCACGTCAAACGTGCGACCGTACAGAAAACCTTCCCTCAGAAGGCGGCGAATGAAGTGCGAGGAACAAAAACACGTCAATCTGCTTTGTCCAAAAGAATTTGAGCTGCTCTGCTGTGTCTTCTGCAGGATCGTTCTCTTTAACTCTTCCCTGCTACCCACCAACGTCATCCATCAGAGATGACAAATGTGACATGACAGCTCTGCTTGGGGAGCTGCGGCGGCTACAGACAGAAAACTACTCGCAGCACAGTGTGCGACAAGGGGAAGTTTGTCGAGACAAAACCACATATTTAAAGCCGCTGAAGTCAGTGTGTCCTGCAAGTCCTGAAGAAGGGTCTGTGGGTACAGCACTGGCAATTATCTGATTTGTTTTTAGCACTCAGTTTTTCAAATTAATCTAAATATTCCCTTTAAGAACATTTTAATCTTAGAAATACAACAGAACTGTCATTTTTCATTTAATACTTTCATAATAACTCATTTAACAAATTGGTATATTCACAAACTAGGCCCTCAGGACATCTGTAATAATTGGCTTTTTAGAAATAGAAAACTTTCTGCCGTGATACCATCATGTTTTCGCTGCACACTTCTATGTGATGACATGTTTGAGTTTCTCTCTTCTAAAGCCAGACACCTGTCTGAGCATTGTAATTGGTCAGTAGTTCTGCCTGCTGCATGTTTTGTCCAAATGCAGCATAGTCTGATCTGTCAGTCGCTCTCTGGTGAAACAGCATCCCCAAGTGAACCCATCCCAGCCATAAGGAGGGATCAGACAGAACTGTGGCCTACCACAGCCTGAACGTCACATTAAATCTAAAGAAGGCATTTTAATACCATCTATGAATATGCCAACAACACACACTCATTCAGATTCATCATTCATATCAGTCAGCCGTCCAGTTTATATATTCACACTGTGATTTTGAGATGGAGAGCGGTCCGGCGTGCCCTCTCTCTCCACCTGGCCTGGCCCGGTGGAGCAGGGACCAGCTAACCAACCAGAATGTCCTCGCGGAGCTCACGAGCCAACGGTCACCCAAGCAGTGTGTGCGCAAGGGCGTGTGTGTGTGCGTGCACGTGATGTAAGCACAGGGAAAGGAGAGGTGACAGCGGCGAGAGGCTGATCTAATAAAAGGAGAAGATGAAACGCTGTCAGATGCTGCGGCGAGCAGCTCAAACGCCAGCAACGTTTGGTAAAACACACACGCGTCTCCTCCCAGACAGTCTCCTCCGCTCACACACTATCTCTGCCTACACACACACACACACACACATTCAGACACACACATTTCCATGTGATAGACAGTTTCATAGCGTCGTAGCTGAGGTGTTGGCCTATAAAAAGCAGTGCTGATATGATTTAATGGGCGAGTCTTATTATAAGACTGTCGCTGGGCCAGTGTAATCTGGCTAGCGCTCCAGGGCACAGCGCTGAGACACATGCACTACAATACTCCACAGCAGATAATATTGCTATGTGCTACATTGCTATTATAAGATAGAGCCATTTGCCACACTGATACGCCATGTATAAGGCTGTCATTTGGGAAGGAGTGATTTATGACTGTGAGGCATGAGAATAAAGACAGATTATTTTTATTCATGTGTCTTTAGAGGCCAACTTCATTTCTTTTTTGTTTGCACTGCACTTATTTTTACACTGAATCAAAGGGAAATCGTCTTCCGTGCAAAACACACATAACACCATATGGGCTTTGTGGTATTTATATAAGCCCTGTAGAGTGTGGACCACCCACTCAAAAAACTGCACAATGTCACTTTGACATTGATTCTGATTCTGCACTTAATAGAACAAGATCCCTCTGTTAGCTGTCTTCCAATTTTTGCTGGGACTAAATTGCTATTAATTATAAATAGCAGAGCAGCTGTCTTAAAATATATGACATATCTACTAGGGTATTAGACACTGTGGTGATATTGCCTCTCCTGCCACTTTTAATATCGGCACCCTGGCTCCAATCACGGCCTAATAATGGCTTCTCATTATGAGGTGTGTGTGTGTGTGTGTGTGCAGGAGGGGGGAGGCTCCAATTTCACCACTTAAAAGCCACAGATGACACCTTGTAAAAAGTTAATTTCATTTTAGACATTTATGGAATAGGGCTGTAAATTTAAGCTCTCAAGGTGCACCGTGAGGCTATCAGCTCTGATAATTGAGATACTGAATAATTAGATGTAAGCAATTCATTCTGCACATAAATGCAAAGCAGGTGTAAAAAGTGTTAAAACTTTACTTGAGAGCAGTGAGAGAAAAGTGTGTCTTTTCACATCAGCTTCTTGTGGTGACACGCACAGAGAGAGACACAGAGCGGGGCCATTGTTACCTGGGTGCAGTAGCAGAAAGAGGCAGGAGATGGCGCTGTGCTTGCGGTGAGCACGCCACAGCATGTGATCAAACTCTCCACAGCAGAAGAGGGTGCGTTCAGGATCAGGCGGCGACCTTACTGACTGTTTCATAATATGATTCAAACTGCTGACACAGACAGTTATCAGCACACATCTAAACAATTAGGAAAATCAGTGTCGTGTTTCCAGTGCGTCCTCAGATGGACGTGTGTGTTCTGCAGCACCACTGTCATAATCCCTAAATGTTCCCATGGAGATGTTTTCTCAGCAAAACTTGTATAGGATGAATCCAGAAATTCTATAATGATTTCTTTTTGACATGGGATTAAATGACGCTTGTAGTAAATCACTTTACATGATCCCTCTTTCAATTCAGCCATTTTGTGTAAACACAACCCCGCACATTACAAAAAAAGACGTCTTCACACAACGCGAGTCCACGGTCATTAAAAGACAAGAGAAAATCTCCTCTCTTTTTTGAGTCTGCTATCTCCCTCTCTCTCTTCCCTGTTCCCTAAGCCTTTCATTACCCTGATTGTCCCTTTTTTAAATATGGTAAAAGGCAACAAAGGCATTTGCTGCCAGATCTATCTTTAAACTGTTTTAATTTCTTCCTTTCAGATGAGATTGAGTTTGTGGGTGATGATAGGAGAGGAGAGGAGGAGAGGAGAGGAGAGGAGAGGAGAGGAGAGGAGAGGAGAGGAGAGGAGAGGAGAGGAGAGGAGAGGGGAGGGGAGGGGAGGGGAGAGTCCACCTGCCTGTGTATCCCACTAATACACACAAACACACACATATACACACTTCCAGCTCTTCCTGTTACTCCTCAACACAGCCACCTCCTGCATCCGAAGCCCCCCTCCTCCTCCCTCCTCTGCCTCCTCCCCACCACCCCCCCCCTCTCTCCTCTCTCATGGCCTCTGTCTTAATTTCACAGGGGAATCATTTGACAGATATTGCCCTTGAAGAGGCAGCCTGTGCCTCGCCACTGAGAGCAATGGGGGGTTGAGGGTTGTGGGGGTAGGAAGAGGAGAATCGTGGGGTGGGGTGGGGTGTGGAGGAGCGGAAGCGACGGAGAGTGATGGGAAGAATGAAAAGGGGGAGGCGAGGGGGAGTGGTGATGTGGGGGGGGCGATGTGGCGGGGGGGTAGGAGGGTAAAAAGTTATTAAGTGGATGTGAAAATGCAGCGCAGCCAAAAAGGTTAAGTCTGGAATAGGAAATTAAAACTTGCATCGCTTTTGGCTTTAAATAGATTTGGTTTCATTACGGGCGCCAAGGCCAGTTAGAGTCAAATCCCTCTGGAGAAAGAGAGAAAGAGTGGAGGAAAGAGAGAAGAGGAAGAGAGATGGTTAACATGGTGGGCGAAAGAATAGGGAACAATAGGAGAGAGGAAGGAGGCAGACTATCATGCAGTTCACATTCATTTTCAATCTCAGCCTGTTTTTCCCCAAACCCCCTTCCACAGTCAAGCGAATACCAATTCTACATACCATTACTGATTTAATACTTAGACTTTAAGTGGAATCCAAGGCCTCTGCGAAGCATGAATACAAAGGACACGGGCGGCATTGGCTAACAGGTGTGAAAACCTTTTGACTATTTTTCTCAATCTTTCTGTTTTTGTTTGCATTGACATTTTATGAGTCTTTGGTGACTTGAGTTAATTTTCTGACCCTGGAACGTATGAGATCTTTTCAGACCTGCTGTTTGCCTTTGTCAGATGGGAAAATGAGGAAGCATGGGCCTTTTGTACTCACGGCCTTGCACACCATGCATCTTACAAAGGCCTCATATACATGAAATATATGTGAAGGGCAAGACCATTTTCCTCCTCTTACACTTAAAGCCTGCGCACCTGGCCTTGGCTTTAGTAGTGTGGTGGGAGGATGCGTTTCATACCAACAGTTCGCACATGTACACACACACACACACACACACCTGCACAGGTTACACAGGCTGACCCTCTCACAGCTCTGGTTATTGCCTTCGTGGTCTCCCAGGGAAGGACAGAATAGAGAGGAGCCTGACAGATTGAAAGAGAATGGATGAAATGGGGGAGGTAGGGATGGAAGGGATGGAGGAGAGGGAGCAAAAAAGCGGGAGACATAAACAGGAGAGAAAATGTGATAAAGATGGTGAAACAGAGACAGAAGGAGGTGTGGAAGGAACTGTGGGGGAATGAAAGAATTAGAGATGGATACATCGTCCGAGAGATAAAGAGCATGCACGTGTGTAGGTGTATGTGCATGTGTGCACGTGTGTGTGTGTGTGTGTGTGTGTAGAGAGAGAGAGAGAGAGAGAGAGGTTGCACTCTGTAGAGATCTTTATCATTTGCCACCTCTGGACATGCAAGTAAACAATGGCGGTAATGAAACACAAGTGGGTGCATACATGAATAAATAAGATGGTCGAGGCATTTCAAGACTATTCAAGTTGGTAATCGCTAAGACCCTTAAGGAAATCACACTGTGTTACCTGAAGAAAAAGGAGCTCAGATTAACTGTGGACAAACATTTCACACTCCTGCATTAAAATGACACACTTTGTAATTATCTGTAGGAGGTTACACCAAAATATTGTCTCAAACCTGTTAAATAGAGCAAACTATGTACATCTGATCTATGCTTTTAAGTTGTGGGAGGACCATTACTGAGTCTGGAGCAACATTTCCACTGTTCACAGTCACCCACTTATAACCTGGTACCAGTGTACGATCCATATGTGGATTATCATCTGTGTTGATATAATGCAAATGTAAATGAATGTAGCATGCATTGCAATCAGAATGATATTGGTTCACTCACATGTGAAAGTTCAGGTCTCTTCATCCCAACTCTTCCTGCTAGCTCAAGAAAATCTAGTGTCAAGGCACTTTTTTAGAGAAAAATAACAACTCAAACTGAACCATCACCTTCCTTAACCTGGGATCTGTGTATGTTCATTAACATGTCCACCTGCAAGAACACTTATCCTATCTATGGGCAGGTGGGAAAGCCCACTCCTGTGCTCACATGTCATTGTCCAGATAAAGACTGCGTGTTGACATTAAGGTGCAAATGGTCAGTTAAGTTTATGTTGCAGCAGTAACAAGTGTAACAGACCTTGTAGTGATAGAAGCAGTAACAGGAGGACAGCACTATGTTGAAACAATCTGATTTAAATAAGATACTTCCTGGAATTCAATATGTAGCCTCATCAACCAAGGAGTCATTAGACGTGTGATAAGAGGGATCAGAGTGAGAGAAAGTGAAAGGAAAAGAGGGGAAAGGCTCCGTCTCCACGGTGAGGGGAAGCCATTTTCTTTCTTCCAGCGTCCTCCTCTCTCTGGCAGGGACAGCAAGCAACGGCATCATGACTGAGAGGAAAAGAAGACGGAGAGAGGAGGAACTCTGCTCCTCTCTGGCCCTCTGTCTGTGTCTCTCTGTCTCTGTACACCAGATTATGAAAATGAGTGGGAACCAATGACCCCACAGCTTTCTCTGCATATTCAGGGGGGTGGGAGGGGGACACACTGGATACTAATAAATAAAAAAAAAAAGAGGCAGACTCTCTTTCTCTGTGTGTAGGTGGACCGTAAAAGACACAACACACTCTTGCAGAAGAGCCACTACACCCCACACGACACCACACCGGACACACACACACATACACACACTCACACAACCTCACGATCGTCTGATGACAGATAAAAAAAGAAAGACAGAGGAGACAGAGAATAGTCACTCTCGCCTTAATACGAGAAGCAATTTACTATTCATCCTCTCCAAAGAATAGGCGATAAATACTTGATGAGAGCGATGTGTGCAGATCCAGCAGCAGCAGTGCATAGCTCAACTACAGCATAACACACGCACGCCGTATTGTTTGTGTTGAGTGAAATAAATGCAGTCACACAATTAAAGACGTGTTAAGTACGCGTGTGACATTTTCACAGGAGTTCATGTTTGACAGTATATTAGTGTGTGAGAATGGATTTGTGTGTGTGTGCATGTGTGTGTGTGTGTGTTTTCTCTGTCCGTCTCTTTTAGACTGCAAGTGAGTGAGTGAGTGAGTGAGTGAGTGAGTGAGTGAGGCGTCTCTGTGGTGCACACCTACACTAGGTAGCTCACAGTTGCTCATTGACAAACATGAGCCGTGCTGCCGTAAAAACATTCTCTCCAGACAGGATGGAGGGGGTGGGGGGGGGTGGGGGTGAGAGAGAGAGAGCAAGAGAGAGAGAGAGAGAGAGAGAGAGGTGCTGAGACAGACAGAGCTGGGAGCAGCAGCCGTCACAGTGAACACCGTGAACAACAGTAATCCACAATTTCTAAGGACACTTCTTTTCAAACGTGGCCCGACTGACTGACTGACTGACCGACTGACTGACTTCTCTTCACACTGCTCCTCAATCCAAACTTTTCCCTGAATACCACTATAGCATGCAGTTAGCCCAGTGTTAGCTCAGGGCAGCTTGTCTAATTGAGGGAAGGCTAGCTTGTCTGCTAGGTGTCAGGCGTTTTCCCCCTCTTTCTCAGGACAGTGAGCAGACTGACTGGGTTTGACTGACATTTCTCTCACACTTACTTAGCGTGATAATTTACACCTGAAGCATTCTCGCTGCTATGCGTAACTTGAACATGTCACATAATTTGCAAATTTTCGCACTTACCTCTGCCTCTGATAACCTGTCATGCAGATGGTTTTGGTTTTTATTTGGGTTTAAGATATCCATTTCTAAGATTTCCGAGTCTGGGTTTGATTTGTGCAGTTTACAGCACTGAGAAATGACTTAAAAAAAAAAAAAAAAGGGTTAGGCTTTCCTCAGCACTCTGGATAATCCTCACACCAGTTTGACCAGGTGACTGTAGAAACTCCCTCACACACCACACCATAGGTCTGCTACATTAAACAATCCATTGTCTGTCATTTATTGCATGTTATAATGTGAATAAAGCAAAAATCTTTGAAGAGACCTTGCTCAAAGGCACCTAAGCAGCAGGAGTAGTTACAGGAGAGCAAAGCTTTATTCATTAATCTGCACCTCGGACTTCAAATTTGTGACCTTCCTGTTGCACCTTGACCGCAGAGCTGCCTCTCTGTGGACTTCAGGGGAAAAATGTGATCTGAATTCAGTGAGAAATGAATCATCTTATCATGCTGAAATGTAAAATCAAGTCTTTTGATGTTACAAACATCTGCAAACTGAGCTATATACAGTCAACAGTCAACCACAAATGCTCCCTTCCAGCATTACAGCAACACTCATACCCCTCAGCATTATCTGGACACACACAGACACACACACACACATGAACTCTTTTCACTTAGCGAGTGCTTCTCTCGTCTCTTGGCATCACGATGAAGGCCAAAGCCAAACTCTAAGTGCACAGCTTTCCATTTAGGTCTAAAATACGACTCTTCTTCCCCCCGCGAGGGAGGACAGCACTATAGTGTGTGTGTGTGTGTGTGTGTGTCAAAGAGAGAGAGAAAAAGAGAGAGAAGGAGACACAGAGAGAGAGTGAGAGCACAGGGTAAAGACGGTAAAATGTGATGGGCTGGCTGGCTTTCAAGGTCTACTTTATAGCCAGAGAGCTGAGGCTGGGATTGGTGCTAATGTGTATGTGTGTTTCTGTATATACCATACATTTATGTATGTGTGTGTGTCTCTGTTTGTGTACATACAACTCTCACGCGCGGACGGAGAGAGTGAGCACTTCGGCAATGACAAGTAGGTAAACAAAATCATCCGTGCAGAAAAAAGAGAGATGGAGATGGACCACGTAAGAGGGAAGATAAGGAAACGGGGAGAAAGGATGAAAGTTTTTGAGAGGAGAGTGAAAGAAATGAATGTCTGATGGGCAAGTGGGGAGAGAGAAAGAGGGAAAAAAAGGATAAAGACTGGAACAAAAAGAAAGATGCAGGATATGAGAAATAAGAGAAGGAAAGAATTATGAGGGGAGCATAATAAGAAAAGAAGGAAGAGGAAATGATGGGCGAAATTTAACCTCTATGCAAATACTGCTGGGGGCCTCATTTTAAAAATATATCCTTTACTACTACAGTCTGAAGTATCTGAAAAATAAAGTGAGTAACTGAATAAAAAGGAGGGAAAGAAGAGAGACAGAGGACGGGAAGCCAGAAAATATACCTTGGTAATAAATGAGAAAGAAGAGAAAAAAAGACACCAGAGGATTTTTTTAAATCTTCAACTTCATGTAAAGTCTAATAACAATTCAATATCACACAGTATGAATTATACAGCAGACCACTCCGTAATGCATTTGCTACCAAATGTAACAAAACCACAGTCATTGCTCCTCCATCCTGAAACTCATCACTTTGGATGCAGAGGATAAGCCTATACATACAGCAGTGGCATTATGGGAAATGGCCTCATGCCTATAGCTGAGGCCCTTGATGTATGAACCACATTGTTGTTGTTTTTTCCAACGCCATCATCAACAGCAACATGAGCACAGTTACTAATCCAGCCACTCCAGCTAAATCACACCAGAGTAAGTAGTTCATGTTCATGAATACTGACATAGAAGTGTGAATGTGTTATTATGTCTGAGCATGTTTATTTTATTTTATTTTATGTGTGTGTGTGTGTGTGTGTAGCATGGATGTAGCATGTGTAGCACGAACAAGTCTTTTAACATCTGTATGCGCCTCTGCCTCCCTATTCCTATTCCTCCTCCCTACGTTTCCTCTCCATACAGCTCAGCCATGATGAAGTCCGTCGCAGGGTCCCCGACCCAATATCCAATGCCTAATAAACTAATACATCATTAATGAGAGAGAGGGAGGGAGGGAGGGAGGGAGGGAGAGAGGGATGCAGGGAAAGAGAGATGCACTGACTCCACTGCTGGGCTATAGCAAGCTATTGCTCCACAGCTCAATAGGCTTTCTAACAAGGCTCTGTCCTTGAGAGAGGCTGCATACTAAAAACTTCTCCAGCGGCCGACGAGCCAAGCAAGGGGAATTCATAAACAGAGGACAGAGAGAGAGGAGAGAGGAGGGGGAGGTAAAGGAGGGCAGATGAGAGAGGTTCTTAGAAACGGAGGGATAGAGAGAGAGAGGGAGAGAGAGGGAGGGAGGGAGAGGGAGAGGAAGGAAGATGAATCATGTTCTGCTTTAATTGTCCTTCTCTTATCTGACTGGATTGGGTCAGACTGTCTGTCTGACGGACTCCCAGTAATGACACATGATCAATAACCTGTTTATTAGTTTGTTTGTCTGACGTTTTCAGCCTGTGGTTGTGGAACGTTTCTATCAGGCTGTGTGTGTGTGTGTGTGTCAGTAAAGAGAGAAATCCCACGGGCATAAGTGGGTAGTAAAAAAGAGGGCGCCACTTAGCTTTACAGCATCTCCATAAAAACTGAGCGAGGGAAGCCCCGGATGGATCACTAACAGGTAGACACACTGTTTACACATATGCAGAAAACGCTCATATTGGATACACTACTGGACACACACACACAGACAAGAACCAATATTTCAGAAAGAGAGGGCTGAAGACCTTGCTCGTCAGCTGGTTTCATGGTCATAAACACACAGACACACTCAGACATGCATACACACACACACACACACACAAATTGGACGCCTCTAAGCAAATACTGCCGCAGGCCTCATTTGAATAGAGATAATTGAAAATCAGACTTGTTTATCAGGCTAAATAGAATGACAGACACTCACAAAAGGAGGCAGAGAGAGCGAGCTTAGCGAGTATTTGCATAATGTTCATGGCTGAATGATTTCTAGGTCCATTAGGCCAAGGAAGGACATTGTAGAAGTTCACTTTTCATAGCTGGAGCTAAATGCTGAAATATGACTTCATTTTGAGGTGTTACTTTAAAATGATGTATTGGCATTTCAGTGCTGACGCTGAAGGTGCTGGAAGGGGGGTTTAGGGAATATGCTCGATGAAATTAAAAGAAAAGAAGAAGGGGAAAGGAAGGAGCAGAGAGAGGAGGAAGGGGAGGTGGAGGGTGGTTACAAATGCTCGGGAGAGATTTGGGAGACTGTCCAAGACTTTCATTATCTCTGATGCAAATTATCAGACCCCGTAATTAGGCCTCTCATAACGTTCTCTCTCATTTCTTCTTCTTCTTTTTCTCTCTATCTTCCTGTGATCAGTGAAGCACAGTATGGGGTGGAGAGGGGCGTCGTAGCCCTCTTATGGTGTTTGTTTCTCTCGGGGGCCGCTGGCGTGGCTCAACGCCTGCTCGTCCCACTCCGAGTAAATCCATCTCTGATTAAAGCCCGTTCAATTAGTCTCCGAGAAAACATGAAACCGCTGCAGCTAGAAATGAAAAGTGATGTTTGGTCGACATCACACGTCGGTATTTACTTGAACACGCTGTTCTGAGGCATGAAAGACACACCCACAAGCTTAGCTGAACACGAACGGAAACAAAGCAGTCAAATGTAGGGGAACAGGTAGAAAAAGACATCAAAACGGAGAGTACAAATCTTTGAAGAGGAGAAGCAACATGCTGACATCTGTAAGAGTATTAATAAAATAAACAGAAAAAAAATCATTGCAGTGTGTACACAGTGGGATTAGGCCACCAAATTACATTATCACCTGAAATCCAGTAGCCTCTAACTGCTGATGCTATCACGACACAGTGTTTGAAGCAGCAAGAGGAGAAAAAAACACAGCAAACAGGAGAAATCCTCAGGCTAAAGCCCAAATTGCCTCAGGACAGCCCTCAGACGATACAACACTGCTCTTGGCCTAACAAATTAGAACTACACCAAAAAGGAAAATCACATTACCTGGAAGGGGGAAAAAAAAGAAAATCACAACAAAAGTGTGTTTGGATGCATTCTGCAGCCAGAGTGGAGATGATACTGTGTTAGACAACATGACAGCCGCGGAAAATCGCAAACTTAGCGAGACAACGGGCAGGAAAAACACAGACACGGTCCGGCCTGACGCCCTCGCAGTGGAGAGAACGGATCTGATGTTCTCATGAGGTGAGGGGTGAACGTTCTCCTGCACATGTAGACTGTGACTGGAAGGATTAGCATGACTAATGAACACGGTGTGACTGACTGACACTTAATAGATATGGTCGGGGGTTAATGTTGGTCAGTGTTCAGTTCAACAATGGAGACACTTGAACATTCTGGTTAAACAAAGGTGTGTGTTTGTGTGTGCTTGAGTTTGCAATGTAGGAGATTAGAGAGGTGAAAGGTGACGCACAGGTCTTCATCTGTCATGTGCATATGTGTGGGTGGTGGTGGTGGTGGTGGGTCTTTGCTTGTCATTCTTGTGATAGGTTAATGATGGGATTAGTTGTGGAGGAAGAGGAGCACAGGGAGTCATCTGGAGGACTTGTTGTTCCTCTCTTTCTGCTCACTGGCTCTGTTGATATTTATAGTTTATTAGGATAAAATATGGCTTTAATCAAAACAAAATTTCAAAGGAAGTGCTTATGAATATGACAGATTCACAACACAAAAGTCAGACGGATAAAATATAAGCATCGGCAATAGATCAAAGGGGAAAAAAGCACATTTATCCAAGTTAATATCCTGGCTCACTGCCCTCGTGTCAGGTACAGCCATCCAAAGGTAAAAGTCAAAGTCAAGCTTCCCATTTCCTTGGTGAGATGAGGTGATTAGCAGAAGGAAGAAAAATGGCAGAAAGGAAGGATGGATGAAGTGATGGAGGCCCCACTACAGACTAAAGGCTCTGGAATACAATAAACTGTAAATCTGAAGCTACATTTGAACCAAAGTAGAATAAAATAAAATAAAATAAACTTGAAGGTAAAGCCAAAAGTCTGTTTTAAGATAAGATGATATTGTTTGACTTGTTGACCTTACAGTGACCTGATCAACATCAAGCTGTCCCTCCATAAATGTGTCTGTCACTGGAACCACAACACATGGTGCTCAGGCAAAGGACAGAGAAGTATAGAGTCAGAAAAAAATGAAAAGCAGAGGACAATGACACACTACCTCCTTTGGGAATAGGAGGATGTGGGGGAGCAGAGAAGAGGAAGAGGAAGAAAGGAGGCTGGGAAGGAGAGGAGGAAGAGGAGGAGAGGGCAATTTGGTTTCCACTCTTCTCTAATCTAATATGTGTAACTGTGACTGATTCTCTGTCCTAAACCAGGACCCCAGACACAGGGAAAGGGCACCAAACTTCTCCGCTAGCCTGAGGAGATGAACCAAGGAGGGTGAGGAGGCGGAGAGAGAGAGAGGGAGGGAAGGAGAGAGAGAGAGTGCCAGAAGGGCAAAATAATGTGTCAGCTCTGGTGAAAAAGAGCGATAGAACCAATTCCAGAAATGGGAGAGAGATATTCCCAAAGCTTGTGTATTATTGCCAGGATGTTGGACAAAGCAAATATCTAATACAGCGCAGTAAATCCTCAGAAGGTGTGTGTGTGTGTGTGTGTGTGTGTGCGTGTGTGTGTGTGTGTGTGTATGTGTGTGTGTGTATGTGTGTGTGTGTGGGCATGAAAGGATGAGGACTCCACAGAGAAGCACCAAATCACAAATTTTTCACAGCACCACAGGAACATGCTGACTGTAAAGTAAAAAGTGTGTGTGTTTCCATGCTTATGTGTGTGTGTGTGTGTGTGTGTGTGAGAGAGAGTCTTTTAGAGACTGAAAGAGCAGCGGCTGTGGTCCTGTTTGGTGACTCCCACTGCAGCAAAGCTAAGGTTAGCTATTTGCTCTTTTCACACCTCACAGGGTAAAAAAAAGACGGAGGAGCGATGGGGAAATTCAGCCATTAAGACTTCCCAAATCCCCCTTTTCACCGCGGGGCAATATCCAGTATGGCTGGCTCTTGCCTCTTGCTTTGAGACACTAATACCTACCAAGATGACACACACACACATGCATGCAGGCACAGCTATGGTCCTGCATTCTCCATTAGCTTATTGATTTTGGGAGGGAGAGGGGTTTAGGGCAAGTTCTCTCTGCGGGGGATGGCTCAAAAGACAAGGTCAGCAATGCACTGAGTGAAAAAAGCACTGTGGTACTCTGAGACATGGAAACAATATGTTGATATAAATATCTGTTGTTTCACCCATAGCTTGATGCATGCACAGAAAGGATGAAAAAGAAACGTCAGTCTTATCTTTCAAGCAAAATCACCCGGTTTAAAATTCAAATTTGACAACAAACGTCACGAGATATATCACTTCACATGATTGACAGCGTCCCTCCTTCACAGAACACAAGCAGCTTAACTGTGAACAAAATGAACACAAAAGAAAAGTCCCTCCCATCTTTGGAGACGTGGTCGCCTCAAATCCTCAAACATCCAGATACACACAAACAACTTTTGACACTGCTGAGTGCAAATGAGAGCAGAATGTGACAGAATCTGCAAGATAGTGCCACAAAATGACCCAATAATGCTGGACCCAAGTGATATATGTCACATGATGTGCTGTTAGTCAAATTACTAACCTTAACCCCCATTGAATTGTGAAAAGCATCTGTGGTCAGTGGGGTCAGGGCTATGAATAACATTGTTTTATCTGAAGTCAATATATTTGGATGTAACGACTACAAAAGATGTAGTAAAATGATTTTTGTACATGAGTGGAGGCTTCAGCACAGATTAATGTGTGAGGAGACACGATTTGTAGAAAAAGGAACTTAACATTTAAATGGATCCAAGAAATTAGGAGGAAATGTATTTAGATGTCTTTGACGACAATTGAGTTGTGCTGGAGTCATGACTTTAGCTATACAACTGCCTTTCCCACTATATTACATCAAGGATACTGACATAACAGCGTCCCTTTAGTCCCTCCCCTCTGGCCTCTGTGTGGCCTTGGAGATAATCAAAATCCAAACCTGATGGAGGGATCGGCACACACATGGACATGTTTACATCTCTCTCATCTGCAAGTGGTCAAAATCAGAGACATTCGTCATTTAGGATGACTCGTCTCTGACTCAGCCGTCACGACTGTCCCTCACAGCCACTCTTACATTCTCACAATACATTCTCAATGTCAGATTGCTGCGCCATTCAAGCGTACGCCTCTGAGGAGCACAGAGACGGAAGCGTTTAGGCATTTAGTGTGAATAATATGGAGACACACACTCTTAAGTAAGCGTGTGTGTGTGTGTGTGTGTCCCAGTGCCTGGTGCATATTCAGTATGTCAGAGATGAGTAGCCATGCACGGCTCTTAGATAAGGCCTGTTACGGGGCCCTTAGAGGGACAAGCAGAGCGGGGGGAAAGAACATCTGAAAAGGCATATTCTTCTGTGGCGATCAGAGGAACCCTCATTCACACAGAAAGCTCTCATCTGGATCACTCCCTCTTTGTCCCCTTATACTTTTTCTTCCTACCTCATCCCTTTTTTCCTCACACACACACACACACACACACAAAAGAAACGTATTATCCCTGCTCTTAGAGTTTACTTATTTTATCTTCAAGACTTCAGTCTGCTCTTTGGGGTGAAACTACTCTATGATCCCTCACTGACTGAGCATGTGACCTACACTTCCTGTGATTTATGTTCCTCTGTGTTTGCTGTATGTCGAACTAAAATGAGGCAAGGATTAATTAAAGTGTGGCTTAATGAGTTAAAGTTAAGGTGTAATTAGGATCAACTACTTTACTGTGTTTTTTTTTTTTTTTTTTTTTTTTTTTTGCTACTACTCTGAAATATATGCACAGTTTTAAAATGACAGAAGATGTTAAACTGACCCTACTGGTTGTTTTAAGCCATTTAATAAACTGCAGCACAGTACAAAACGCTGATAAATATATATATATAAACAAAAACAACAACACTTACCTACATGATGAAGGCGAAGAACAACCAGCAGTGGCAAAGACATGGAGAAAGAGAGAGAGAGAGAGAGAGAAAGGCCGTAATTATAATGCGATCAGCACTATGATATCAACGTAATTACTCATACATTCCATAGCATTTGCATATAATTATTTCTGTGCAAAAACATGCAATTCATTAATTTTACATGGCTGCGTTACAATAGGCATTTGGCATATAATTACATATATTCCCAAGAATGTTTCCCAACACTAGTGACACTTTACTGTGTGAGTGTGTGAATTTGTCGGAGTTTGTGTGTTCGTGTGTGTGTGATGTGCTCTATTTAAGTGGTTGTTGGATCATTAGTGCTTTTGAGATTCACAGTAGATTTCACAGTCTTATAATGACTGTGTTTGCACATGACAAAGCAAGAGAGAGAGAGAGAGAGAGGGAGGGAGAGAATTAGTGTTACTGCCATAGAAATGGAGGGATGAACTGAGTGAAAGTGTATAAAATGAAGCGATATTCAAACACACAATACAAACTTCAACTGTATGATGTGGACTTATAGCTGAGGGTAGAGGATTGGAGAGGAAAGCGCTCTGATTGGCTGTGGCAGTGACAGTCACTGTCTTTGGCCAATGGGAAAATAAAAGGCCTCCACCATCACCTCAGCACACAAAACACATACTCACAGACACATATAAACACACGCATGCCTTCCCTCTCCCATCCCTGTCAAGACAGCCTCGAAAACTCCCTCCTTCTCTCCTCATCTCCCCCCATCCCTCCCTCGCTCCCCTCTCCTTCCCTTTCTCCTCCTCCTATTTTCAATCTCCCTGCTCTCATTTTAATTACCCAGAACGACGGCGAGGAGCCTGCGCGAGAAATTAAAAAGGAAAATGGAGAGCAGTGAGCGAAAGGAAGGGAAGGATGGAGGGAGGGAGGGAAGGAGGGAGGGAAGGAGGGAGAGAGGGAGTGAAAGGTAGGGAAAGGAAGGAGGGGTGGGGAAGAGGGAGAGTGAAAGGTAAGGAAGGGAAGGAGGGGGGAGGTTTTGCAGCTTCAGATAGGATGATAAACAGTCTATCCCTTTAAGTGAATTAGAATTGGAGTGGGGGGATTTAAAATGGATGAGGAGCGAGGGAGGGGTGATTTTTATCATGATGGCAGAAAAGAAAAAAAAAACACCACGAGGTCAATGAGGTTGAAAGAGAGTGAAGTGAGATGCAACAGTCAATGTAAGTGTCAATTCTGCCTCTATCTTGTCCACGCACACACACACACACAGTCTCCCAACCGGAGATATCCCTTATGGGTGTTGAGAAACCACAGAGATGCATTTTGACATTTTCATCTAAAATCTATTTCTGAGTAGTGTATGTGTGAGTGTGTGTGTGTAGTATGTGAGTGTATGTCCCTTTGCTGTGTCTCAAAGGGATGTAGTAATGTGTCCTTCTTCAGTCTCCCAGGGTGAATGTGTCCCTGCTGTCACACTGTGTGCATGTGTGTGTATTTATGTGTGTGTGGGTGTGTGTATGTGCATGTGTGTGTCCCTCAGAGCTTTGCTGCTAGCCTCTGGATTTCTATCAGCACATCTGTGTTGTTGCCACTGTTAGCCAGGCATGTAACACACACACACACACACATACACACACATGCGTGCACGCACACACAGCGACAGGAAGGAAGGAAGGCAAAGCAAAGCAGTGAGGGGAACGGGAACATGATTTCAAAAGCGCTGAAACGAAATCCTCCAGAGTTGAGATCACAGAAACACTAAAAAAGAGAGTGAGATGAAAGCGCAGTCGGTTTCTTTTTGAGCTTTTTTAACACACAAAACATCTCTTGTGCGTTTGTATTTTGGATGGTAAAAACTCTCCCATCAGTTCTACGTCTGCCCATTTGAAAACTCTGTTCGGCTAATACTTTTCTTCAGCTGGTCCTCTTCCTCTTGTGTTGGAAAATGATTTGCTGCTCTCATCCCCCTAAAGACATTTTAATAATTCTCTCACTTGCTATTCTCCCTCTTTCTCTTCACTCTCGTCATTCATTCCTCCTATATTCTCCTCCCGATCCTTCATTTCTTCCACCCTGCTGGCTGCTTCCTTACTTCATTGGTTTGTAATTTAAATATTTTGCCTTTTTTAAGCGCAAGGACAAAGTTATTAAGGATGAAATCTCCTTCCTCGCTTCCTCTCATTCTCCTCTATCCGGCCCTGTTCTGGTCTTCTGGGGAGCGAGCGAGAGACAAAGAGAGTGATGGAGAGGCAGGATGGAAGAGACAAAGGGTGTGAGATAGAGAAAGGAACAGATAGCCCGGAAAAGAAGAGAAGATGCTGGAAAAAAAAAGAAGTGAAGAAAAGGTGGGAAAACAAGGGAATCACATTAGTTAGCCCAAAACTTTGAAGGTGAGACTTATCAACTAGGACGTCAAAGACAGAGAAATGACCACAGGACACTGGACAATAAAGTGGCTACAGTGAGGTCATCACTGCGAGGCTGACTTGAAAAGGAATATTATTTTTCACCATTTCAACACCACTACTACTAACCAGTGTCTGTGTCAGCTGAAAGTGATGGCACATTTGTCAGTCAATTCTGACTGGCCATGACTGAAAAATGCTCTCTCCTGCACTGAAAACACAACTGTTGTGTCCTCTCAGGAACATCAGTGTGAAAGAGAGGACAGGGAGAGAGAGAGAGAGAGAAGTTACAATTACAGAATTCAGAGTGACAAAAGGTGACGCGGAAGAAGAAGAAGAGAGGGAGAAATGACGAGAAAATGATGAAAGGATGTTCAAAGACAAAAAGAAAGAGGAGGCAATAAGGAAGAGAAAGAGGAGAGAAAGCTTGATGACGCCAGGTTGTGTATGTATGTGCTGACTGCATTGTGTTGGTTGCTGTGTCTGAACGCAGCAGGAAACTCAATGGACTGGGGTCCTTCATTATGCAACCGAGGCACGGCTGACTGAGGAGCTGCCTGTTTAAACAGCTAAACCAAAATGCATAGTTGACTTGTGTCACATTGCCTGAGACACACACACACACACACACACACACACACACACAGGATGACAGCACTTTACGCACATGCTTTTATGTACAAATTAACCATTTTTACTGTTCCCTCACATACAAAATCCAAGACAGCAGATATTCAGACATGATATATTACTTTCCACCTGTGTGAGTGAGCATAAATTCTCAGACCTGGAAACAAACCTACACACATGCCCCACACACAGGGTCACTTTAATTCACTCAGCAAACAAATGAAAGTATGACAATAAGAGATGACGTGCAGCTCCTGCTGCAAAGCAGGGATCAGACATCATTAGGAAGAACAATACAGCGTAATGCAAACACTCTGAGACCATACATTTATTTTCTCGTCATAAAACTGTTCACAATAACAGTGTGTACGTCTGAGCCTGTGCTGCCTCTCCTTCAACACTGACAGATCTCCTTGTCTCCAGATTCATGGATTGTTTCCCAAAAGAGCTTATGGCGAGAAGGAGAACAAATGGAAGCTTACACACAAGCATGACGATCAACACATGACACGACGTGTGAATTTTATAAGGCAGTGCATGTGTAAGTAAAGGAGGTGAGCTGTGAAGAGAAGGCACACACAGCTACATGAATGTAAACACACACATGTACATGCTGGGCATAATAAAATGCAAGATCAAACACATCTACGCTCAGGTGCACAAACATGTAGGAGAGAATATAAGCACAAAAGAGGTATTACACACACACACACACACACTGCAGGACACACAGAGCCTGTGTACATTCAGCACACCTACTGTAACACCCCACAGCTTCCTGATGACTCAAAAGGCTCCTTCAAAATAAAAGAGACCTCTGACTGGACCTGCCTGCTGACACTATTTACTGGCTGCAGGCATGGTGGCGACGCTTGTGCAGGACAACTTTATGTAAACATCAAAATGTGTCCTCCATAATAAATTGAGTCCTGTTGTGGCACACTGTGTATGCATATGTCTCTGTTACTCTTTACCTAGATTCAGGTTTATCTAAAAAAAAAAAGTGTGTTGACATGAGAATGCCATGCCTCTAATCCTGAGCATCTTCACTGGGAACTGGGAACAACTTTATTGCCAGGGGGTGATGCCATGAGTTTGACCCCATGCCCCCCCCCCCGCATCCTAACCAAACAAAGCCACCAAGAGTGTGACTTCTCAGCAGTTCCTCTAATCAACCCGTGGACCAAGGTTGGAATCACAGCAGCTGAGGACTGAAATAAATAAATATACATATATATTAAAAATCCTGGGAGGCAGACTTTTCATTTTCAACATAATTATCAAGTCAAAATATTTCCCCTAAATCCAGTGAATCTTAAGTTATGCACTGTAAATAATAATTACGCTACACAGTGCACAACTAATATCCTGTTCTAAAAAGGAAGTGTTAGTTTAGATATAAATACACCGATGTATAAATATATTGGACATTATAATATCTCTCCTGAACGTTCCAAAACAAACTTTACAGAATATTTCGCAACTAATTTCCAAACATAAGAAAATACATCAACTAAAGACAAATTTATTCCAAAGGATTTAAAAAAAAATAAATCTCCGTCTTGTTTACATATCCTAATCCCTTAGATATAGCAGGCGGTGCGGCTGTGGTTTGGTGTGTCTCTATGCTGGTGGATGTGTCTAATGAGCGATCCTTCCCTTCCAGCGCTCCCAGTATCAAACGTCTCCTTCCACTCCAGTCGTTTACCCGGGGACTGATTCTCTATGAAGTCGATGCTACTGCTTGTTCCAGCGCTTCAGCTTCAAACGCAGACGTGCCTTTTGGGGCTGCGCGCATATCTGCTCTCTTCCTCTTCCTCTCCTCCTCTTCCTCTCTTTCTCTCCTTTCTGTTCCCCTTTTCAAGCCTTCCCAAGCGTCTGCGAGTCTTTGTCTTCTCTCTCTTTCGTCTTTCAAGTCGAGACAGGTGGGACCAAACAGCCTGGCAGTTTTCCTCTCCTTTTTATCCACTTCCTTGTTTTCTTTCCACGGCTGCTCGCTTCTCTATCCCTCTCTTTCTATCTCTCTGTTTCCTCAAATTGAGCTGAGAGAGATCCTTGATCTACCATTTTGAAGGAAGGAAGACAGCTTTGGTGTATTTTTCACATACACACACACACACACACACACACACACATACACACACACACACATACCCAGCATCATGGATTTGGCCTACTGTATGTACATACCAGGTGACATACTAACAAACAAGTATTGTGATTAAAACACACACTAACTGAGACCAGTTACTCACCTCAAAGCAGAGAGCATGGATATGGTTAACTCATGACTAAAACTGGTTTAACTGTCACACATACAAACTAAAATGCACAAAATGAAACCATAACTAAAAAAAAGCATGTTGCACAGCAGAGGCCAAGGTCATGACCTCAGTATGCTTCATTTGGAATTATAGAAGTGTTCTTGAGTTTTCAATTCAATTTCATTCACTTTGATCAATACAAATCATTCCTTCATGTAAGCTTTGAATATCACTGAGGTTTCACCCATTGGCAGTGATGTCAAGATACTGGAGAATAGAAGAGGATACACACAGAGGTGAGGTTGTTTCTGATTGTCCAGGAGTAGTTCTTCAAATGCACAATAGACTCAGACTAACTGTGAGACTTGAGCAACTAAAAAAATGATGGCTCAATTTTAAAGCAACAAAAAAGATGAGTGCACAGCTAGTCTATTCATGTGCACAAGGACAGGAAGTGTGTACTCATATACGTCCACTTGCTCTTTTCAATACTGAGTGGAGGAATACAAAGTTGGTGTGGTTCTTTTGCTGTTCACAGCAGATTCCTGTGGAGCAAGGCAGTGTGCTCTGGCATGGCATCTTTCCTCCAGATTATATATTTATTTGAAGGTTAGAGTGTGTGGATGTAATACACACATCCGCCCTGCTTCCCCTCAGATTGATGTGAGGAGGTTATCGGTGGACAGGGAAGGCTTTCATATATTGCTTGTATCTACTGCAATTAACACACATACTTGTGCTTACTGACACATATAAGTAAGAATGGTCCAGTTATTTGAGGCTCGGCGCAGTTTGGTTCATTAGCACTCTGGCTATAATTACATTACAGGACCATTCTGATTTATTCACCATCATTTCTACCAGTTATACCATAATCATTTCACAGTTAGCCCTCCTTTTCCCTTCTAAATAACTGAGAGTAACCTGGAGGTTTGTTTAAAACCTGTGTAATCATCAGGCTGCTCACATTTCCTAACTCTGTCTTTGTGCTGTCACCATGGTCCCGAGTCTGAGCAGTTAACGTGATGAGAACAGTGTTACTGCTGCTGATATAATGGCCCATCTGACTGTGTCGACTAGTTGGAGAGTTCTTAGGTAAAAGTGTTTATTAAAATGATTCCTACTCAGAACAGCGGAGCAGTGGTTTCACATCTATAAACCTACAACTGCAACAGCACAAAGTTAAAAACTAAACTAACTTAAAGGAGATATATTATGCATATATTTACTGCTTTTGCATACCATTGTGTCAGTTTAGAACACCTACAGAGTAGTTCTGTAAGATTTTCAGCTCCATAAACTCCTTAGTTGTTTCGTATGTATGTCAAGAAAAATCCTGATTTCAAACACTATGCAGCCACTTCCTGAAACGCTTCATTTCTGATCAGATTTACTTTGTTTACTTTGCATTGTTAAATAGCGGTCGGCTTTACAAACATGCCCAGCGACGAGGTGCGTCTGTACATGTTGGACCCCGAGTCTGGCATGCAGATCCTTTGCAGTTTGGGAATTTGTCCTAATTGGACGGTACAAATTGCACAAATCTCGTTACTGAGCGTTCAGAGAGACTGGAAACCATGTGAAATCTGGTTGGTGGATTAAGGTTTAAGGATTAAGGACCCCTATAGCTCAAGTTGTGCAACTTTGCAGAGGTTCATCATGGACATAAGACATTATAACATTGTAAGGATGTTCTAAAATATGGAACAGCATAATATGTCTCCTTTAACTAAATGTATCTGCTGTGACACGTCATTCACAACACATCTGAGTTGACTTGTTTTAAAGAAATACATTTCAGCAGTGTGGGGAAACTCAGGGAGATTCTGCATTTAATAATAATAAATAAAAAAAAAGATAGAAAAAATATAATTGAACATTGAGTGGTCAAAGAGCAGAATCGGCCCTACAGGGGAAAGAGCCAAGTTAATTTATGAGCAAAAATCCTATTAGCATGTGTCTGGTGGCATAAAGCCATCAGAAACAAACAGAGAGAAGAAAGCTCTATTTAAAATGAAATGCGGTGTGGTGTGGAAGGGGAAAAGGCATTCTGCTTCCTCTGAATCTCTTTATTGCTCCCCTCCAAAAATCATCCCAATTACAGAGCTAATTTTAGCCTCCAGTTGGTGCGCTTTTGTGTGTTTTTACCTTTCCAATAGATCGAAAAAAGGGGCTTCACACAGACAGGCAGAGGTCAAACTAACTAACCTTTGTCGGCTTCACACAGCCCACAACACACACCGCCGATCTGCCGTGTGTGTCTGTGTGCAGAAAAAACAAAATAGCAAAAACAAAAGAGGGGGAGACGTAAGACAGCACGCTCTCCCTGGAATGTGTGTGTAACCGTGAGAGAGGGAGAGAAGACGACAGCTTGCATGAAAATCCACCACATTTGCGAGCGTGCGCGTGTACGTGTGTGTTTGAGCTTAGTGCATTATGTTGCGGTGTGTTTTTGAGTGTACACAACTGCCAAAATGTCATTTCAGTAACACAACGATCATCAAAGCCTGCGCCATCTATCCTAAAGACCATCTAGTGATATTCATAAAGAGCATAGTAGATAACAGCCTTGTCATGTTAGCTCCTCCATAATCCAGACATCTAGCCTTTCATCTACACCAGTGTGTGTGTGTGTGTATGTGTGTGCGTGTGAGAGAGCGAGAGAGCGAGAGAGTCAGAGAGACGATGATCATATATGCTCCTGTTGTTAAGGCTTATCACCAAGATCAGAGTGATGTCAAAATAACTGTGTGCTGGCAGGTGATGACACAAGCACACGGGCGCACACACTGTAAACACACACACACACACACACACAATCATGTCATCACTAAAGGGCTTTACACACAAACACATACACACACGCGCATCGTAAGGACACACAGGATTGGTAACAAACAAAACCACGCACAGCTACGTGTCAGTCAGGAAATGTATACATATTCAAAGACAGGCATACTATATCTGTCCAGGCCCACACACACGCACACACTAAAGCACACACACACAAGTTTTCCCCTCAAGACAGGTGTAGCGGAGTCAGTCCAGGTATTCGAGCTGTTGTAGCACAGCCACCGACAGGCTCAGTCTAATTACCTCTGGGACGCCAACATCACCCCAGTAGCAAAAGCTGGTGAGTGTGTTTGTGTGTGTGTGCAGAGGGAAAGTTAAAGTGAGAGTCTAACGGGTTCTTTATTTTGTACCCACAGGTAAAAATGCAGGGAATATTTTTGACGGTAGCTTCCCTATGTGACATTCTATTAATAAATGGTGTTCTTTTAAAACTGATCACTGATCAAAGGTTCGACTTTGTTGTAAAAAATCCACATGGAGACACACAAGTCCTGTAAGTGAGAAGTTATCTGCTCTCTGAAAGTGATGTGTAACAGCTGAGAGGTTAGTGGTTCAGTTCAGAGCAGTAAGAGCCAAACCAGACACAAGTCGACTTTTGTCTGGTTTGTCTTTATCTATAGAAAATTCCAGGATCTCCCATTGATTTCACAATAAAAGCACAGAGAGGAAATACCACTAAATGGAAGATGTCTAAAATAACAAACAAAACAAAACAAACAAAAAATGTTGGTTTTCATGTGTTGTTCTTGATGTATTCTGTTTTCACAGCTTTAGGTCCATGTGTGTGTCTTGTTCCCTGTTTCAGCATTTCCATGAGAGATCAGCAGCAGCCTCCCGCCCAGTCCAATCAATAGCTTGTTACTGCAGCCTAATGTCTTCCACTGAGAGAGCTGACACACACACTCACACACACAAACCGAGGGAGATAAACACTGGCGCACACAAACATGAACATGCACGCAGCACTAACACTGATCAACACGTAAAGGGAAAAACACATGCACAAAGAGGGATGCATGCACACACACACTCATACTCACATACACACATTCACATTTAAAATCTTCAACAACAATGTATTCTCTAACTCTGTGTTGCCTTATGGAATGTGCTCATTTCCAAGGTCTCCAGTAAACAAAACATCTCTCTAGAGGCAGCATTTCAGCTTTACGGCCTAAACTCTGTCAGCCCAGAGGAAAACAAGACCAGGTTTGAAAAAAAAAGAAAAAGAAAAGGCTCAGATGAGATGAAAGAGGAGGAGGAGAGGAGAGGAGCCATTAATATATAGAGAGAAACCAAGCAGGAAATGAAAGTTTAGATTCCTCCCTTCATCTACTCAGATGGGCTTTATGACTAAAACCTGTTTTAGCTTAGGATCTGTCATTTTATTATTATGGTGCTGGAGAGATTGTGCTAAACTGTTTCAATTATTTCTTTATATGCTATATTGAGAACTTACGGACGACGGAAGTGAATGATGGAGTAAACCAGCAGGGTTTACACAAGACATAAACACTTTAGACAGCAAGACAACAATGTGTTGTTTTTGTAAGGGAAGTTAAAATGAGTTTTCACTCCATGAGAGCAGCTGGTGAGTGACTCTGCAGCTTTGACTGGACTTTCAAGTTTATTTCATTGCAGAAAACAAGGTAGAGTGAGTGTGTGTCTCCAGCAGCTGTTCTCCAACCCACTGCGAGATGAAGACTTATGGAGCACAAAGGGCAAAACTGAACAGGTTTTTTTTTTTAAAGTGAAGTGAGATATGACACTAGATACATCTATCAGCAGCATAAAATCAAAGAAAAAAGGTTTCCTCTGGATGATTTTAAGTGAACAACCTTTGCATCAGAGTGAAATGCATGCTGGGAAGCATGATGGCAGACAAGACATTGAGAATGGATTGTTTTCTTTCCATACACAATCAGAAATAATCACTTCCACAGTGATGATAAACAAGCATTCTCTCTTCTGCTCCATTCTGCTCCATGTTTTTTCTCATCAGCTGAATCCAATGACCTTTGACCCCTCCCCTCTTGCAGCTAGTGATGGTGGTCTGCAGTATAGCTGTGGGTTTGCACAAACACAGAGAAAACTGAAACACACACACATACACAAGCGCACTTCAAACACACATCCACTTCTGTTTCTACTTCCACACTCACAACAGCACAGCATCCTTTTGTTCGAGCCTTTGTTTTGCTGTTTCTACTTTTTCCCTGGCTGAGGGTTTGAAAGTGATTACCGATGCGGTCCACTTCATTAGCATGAGAACAAAAACAGCGTGGGGAACACATTATCACTTCACAGAGAAAGACCGAGAGCTGTCTGCCTCTTTGTTTATGCCGTTGCATTCGGACATTTTCTACCAGCGACGCCACTGCTGTCTCACGAGGACGGCGTTTCTGCAGGAGGAGGCAGCAGAGCCAGGAGGGGCAGGAGGAGGAAAACACCAACGGATAGAGAGGCAAAGGATGACGGAGGTATAAAACTCTGATGTGAGTTATGCACAGCCAAGTTCATGCATCATCCAGGGTGTACACAAGCGGCAAATACTCAGAGGCACAGAACCAAAAGAGATTCTCGTTTGCTGTTAGTTTAGCACTTTTCACTTTTTGCACAGTTGAAACTTGTTCCATCATGTCATCAAGTGAGCAGCAGATACTGGCTTGACTTACAGTAGAGGCACAGGGCGTGAAATGTGTTAAAATGTTCATTTGCAGACACACATCTCCAGAATCTCTCGCTCAGTGCTAAGATGTCTTTAACAGTTTAGAGGAGTGCAGCCGCTAAAGCTGGATTTATACTTGACACAAGGTGTTAATGGCAGTCTAGGATCAGGACATGTTTTTTTAATTCTAATTATCTATAACCATTCTGTCTCATACAAAAAAATCCAAGCTAGCCCAAACAGGTTTTGTGATGTCCATGTGTAGCTGTGCATAGTTAACACACACAGTTAGACACTCATGTTAGCTACAGTGTAGCTAATCATATAACCTCTTAGATGTGACCTCAGACTATCCACCCATCTTGTGCTTCAGTAAGACACTAAATCCAAACTATCAACACAAACTAGGAGCATTGTTCAGTATCTGTCACTGAGAAAAGGAAAAATACCATGAGAGGAACTCACCAAGCAGGGATAGCACATCAAATATTTCATTGTTGCTGTGCGTCATTGGTCAACATAATCTTTGTTAAATCTTAGTATTTTTTTCCTTTCTCCTCTGCACATTGCCCTTAATCCTTCTTTATGCAGATGAATTCAGATTCAACACTGCTGATAAACTGCAGGGGAACGTGATGTCCAGCCTTTATATAGGCTCTATGTGTGCATCAAGCACTGTGCTTTTGAGTATGATAGCAGCCGGGAAGTCTGATATTACGGCACTAAATTAAAAATGAGTAAGTGTAGCAGGTCTAATAGATCCAGTGGACAATATGAAAGGTGGGGATTTTCTCTGCCCGAGGAGCCACAGACCCCAGCCCGGTGCTGTTTTCTCCCAAGAGGTCCATGGGGAGACAGTTGACATTTATTTTAGAGGGGGTTCACTATGTGCAGGACTCCAGACTAACATTTTTTACTAGGAGCACAGTGGCCCCTAACTTAAAATTGAAAGCAGAAAATTTGGGGGCACACTTGCAGAGCAAATATTCACATCTCCTTTTCATTCATGATCCTCTCACACATTGGCCTGCCACCTGTAATGACAGATACCAGATTCTTTGAGTCGACCCTTCCATGTTTTACCAGCATTAAAAAAAAAGGCAAAGTTGTTGCACATGTTGCACTGTCTCAAATTTCAGAGGCAAAATGCTCCCATTTAGGGGCAGTCTGGAGCCCTGGTGTGTAAATATATCAGCAGAGAGTATACACTACACAAAAGTCTTCACAAAATATAGAATTTCTAAACAGTGCAAAAATTAAATAACACTTTGTTTAGCCAGGGGCCCTCTGGAGCCACATCAAGAATCTGTAGGAGCCCATGAAGTACAGTATGAGAAGTATTGGCCTTATAAACTTCCATTTTAAGCCTTAATCCTTCTCCTTCTTCCTCCTCCTCTCCTCTTCTCTCCATCTTTCTTCAGCCTGCAGGGAGGTGTGCAAAAAATACAGAGCCTGTACACTAGAAAAAAAAAAGCTATTTGGAGCTGGTTGAACCAGGGGTCAGCTGGCTGGCTCGCTTCCTGGTTAAAGGGGATTGGTGGGAAATGGAGGCAGCTCTGGTTAGCCAATCACAACGTGCCAAGCGGAAATCAATGAGGTTCCACAGAAAATGTCAGCCGGGAGTGACCTTTTGGAGACTGCAGCCTCCAAGAGGAGAGGCCTCCTGGTGTATAGGAGGAGGAGAGCGAGGCAGACAGGAAATAAGAGGGGATGAGGTCAAAAGGAAAGAAGAGATCACAATGGAAAAGATGGTGGGAAATAGAAAGGAGAGGTGGGAGGGATGAGGAGAAATTAGAAAGGCACAGAGGTGAAAAGTAGAGAGAAAATGGAGACCAGGAGTGTATCTTCGAAGTTATAGATTTAACACTCTCGATATATATTTTAATGTGATGGAAAAAAAATAAAAATAAAAATAAAACGCTAGCATCTATCACAAAAAAGTAAGAAAAGCAACTGCAAAGATCTTTTTTGTATCTGATCTGATTCTTATCTCTAAGAGTATCTTGCAGAGACAAAGTGAGAATTGAGAATATTTGTTTAATATCCAACCCCCCCCCCCCATTTAGAACAGAAGCTGTGATAATAAAGGAGGATATTAGTAAACTGATGTACTAACTGCTGTGCCATTGAGAGGTAATTCCCCTTTAAATTGTAAAGTGAGGTGGACACACCAATCATTCTTTATTCTGACACCGAGCTGCAGCATTTCTCCCTGTAACGAGAGGGAAATGAAGTTGGCTGAGGAGTTTGAGTGGAAATAATTTTAGAGATGGAAAAGAAGGAGGAAGAGAACGACGAGGTGACCTTTTCTGTCTGCTGGCCTGCCGCTTCCTCGTCTTCAACCAGCCACTGTGGGACCCAAGAGGAGTGAGTGAGTGAGTGAGTGAGGAAGAGAGAGATGGAGAACACACACTCTCCATCTGGCCTGGTGAGGATGCGGATATTTCGTGTCTTGCAGTTTAAATGTATTTTGTCTCAACTTGTTTTTTTCTCTTTAAATTCGTATTTCTTGTGATTCACCTCCATGTGTCATTCTACCTTTTCAACCGTCCATGATTTTTTTTTCTCTGATGCCCTAGAAAAACATTTTTATTTCATTTCCCCTTGCGATGCCTTCCCTCTATTCTTTTTCTCAGGTCTTTTCTAAAACTGGGAGTCCAACTGGGAGCACTGGAGACATTAATCATGTTTGATTATCCTGTGCAAAAGTCAACTGTGAAAATCAGATATTGAGCGCTAATCTGAAGTTGTCAATTGCTACCAGTGGGTGACCTTTAGGTCAAATGGGATCCATAGAGTTTCAGCGCAGGAATGTGTGTGTGTGTGTGTGTGTGTGTGTGTGTGTGTGAGTGCAAGTACTGTTCTCATACGCAAGCTCAAATTCAAATGCATGCACATGTCGGAAAACAATCAATGCATACACAGATGAGCACACAGTAACACACTGTCTCTTAACAGTATTGAAATAAATAACTTAAAATCTGCACACGCACACACACAAACACACACACACACACACACACACACACACTCACACACACTTGACAATAACAAAGTTGAACAAACTGTGATACACAAAGACTTTAAAATAACACTCGTCACAAAATGTTCCACTTTAGCTCAAAGTGGGAGGCAATGAGAGTTTAAAACATTCCCCAGTTGAAATGGAGCACCGTTCAAAGGTTCCCACCTTGGCTGTTTGCTGTTCTTTCTGTCCTGAATGGGAACGAGAAAGTGAAAGGTCACTGAGACCCAAATGAAAACTGAAAACTGAAATAAAAGCCCCCCACACACACACCCCACCCTCAACGACACCACATCTCTCCATCTTGATTCAATCCGCTCTATCCTCCTCCTGTCACCTCCTCCTTTTCTGTGTTGACCTTGTCTCACCCTCTGGGTCCCTGCCCCTGCTCCTCTGTCTCAGGTTGGTTTTAATTGAGAAGGGGGGGTGGGGGGGTTGATAGGAGAAGGACGAGCACTCCTCTAAGCCTGGCTGCTCTTTGATGGGGAAGGATGGGGGGGGGTGTCTTTCTCTCTTTCCATCTCAAACCCTGCTTTCAGTCCTAACAAACACAAACTGAACACACACACACACACGCACACGCACACACACACAAAAGCACACACAAGCAGCCGTTTCTCTTTGAACTGAGTGCTGCAGTGCGTTCAAAGCAGAAACGAAGGCAAAAATACGGGGGCGGCGAGGGGAGAGAGAAGGACACTTCAAGGTGAATTTGATTTCCACATCATTTTAACGCACGCACGCACACACACAAATACACACACACTCACACACACATACATAAACAAACATGCTATCCCAGCCAAGCCCACAAGTAAGCGCATGCTTGGTGACGTTACTTCCACACACGTATGTAAAGTGAATGAGACAGACACCCACACACACACACACACACACACTAGACAGTTCATTCAAGGTGTGAGTGTGTGTGTGTGTGTAAGGGTGTGAGAGAGAGAGACAGAGAGAGAGCAGGCGTTACAATCTGTGTCTTATACATATTTATAATTTTTGCTCATAACAGAGAATCACCTTTAAACTTCTCCTGACTCTGAACTGTCTCTTTGTATATGTATGCGTGAGTGTGTGTGCATGCATGCGTGTGTGTTTACAGAATATGCATATGAGTGTGTAGGAGAAGAATGACTCATGCAAAGTTGAACTGAACTGAGTCCCACATTTGCTGAACGAAATATCCCAACAACAATACATTTGGAGCCAGCATTGCACAGCAGAAACTGTTATAACTGTGTGTGTGTGTGTGTTGCAACTGTGTCCAACCAATTAAAGCAATCAAGTCAAGTGCAAACCACCCACTGTGGTGCATATTGATAAGGCTGGGGAGTACAACATGGTGACCTGGGCCAGCGTGCCAAACTACTGTGACCCCTGCGTCCACCTCTACCACCAACGCCAAGCAGAACCACGGAACAAACACTTTACACCACTTAGTGCCGCTGCGGTCGGCAGACGCAGACACACACACACATGCGGGAGATGCAAACATTGGCTTGACAGCATGACAAATATTGCCTTCCATCCAGAACGAATGAAGTAACGGCAAAATAAATAAATAAAAGAATCAACGGCTCATTAGAAAGATAAAAACCTCCCGAAGCCCTGAGGGTGAGAGAAGAAGGGGGCGGAAACAAGAAATGAAAAAGAAGAGAGAGAAAAAGACTTGAGAGACGACAAATCATAACAGCTGTAACTCAATTCGAAGGCCCTGCCTGAGACAGCTTTCTTCGTCTCTTACTCTCTCTCTCTTCATCGCTCTATCTTTGAATCTGTCTCCTTCTTCTCATCCCGGCTGCTTGGTAATTTTTTTCCCCACCAACCAATAAGCCACGATGTGGCAGTAATATGGCTGCTAATGGATGCACCTCCCTGCGAGGAAGCACACGGCATGTCATTAGCCCAAATGCTATGCAAAGCTATCACAAGACTTTCAAAATTACCTCGACTGACTGTGTGTATGTGTGTGCAATAAAGAATGTGTTGGTTTGCAGTTTGTGAACAGGAAGAATCTCTCTGTGATTCTTCTGATGGGTTTGTCTCATTTGTCTTTTGACAAAGTACTCAGATCTTTTTCCAGATTCTCAGTATCAGCCAAAGGGAATGAAAAATAACACATAAACATTCACTACTACACTGAGAAATCCTGCATTTAAGAAGCGTCGTATTTTCAGCAAAATGTATTTTAGGATCAAAGTTAAAGTATTTTTTATGTTGTACAGTCTATTTATAAGTGATAGTTTGAAAGATAGCTTAGTTATAGTTAGGTAAATATATATACTTACATTATTATTACTGGTGAATCCTGTGTAAGCAACATTTTAGTGTTAAAACAGGTCAAGCTGGAGCCGACAACAGCTTTCAGATAAATGAAAAGTACAACATAGAGGAGATACAGTGGCTTCAATTGATATTTTTATTTTACCGATGGTTCACATGACTGCTCACATGTGGAAAATGTCACACAGGCTGATAAACCCACAGAGAATCAACACCTGACTGATTTTGAAAATGTATTGTTTTGGTTTGTTCACCGCTCTCATTCTACAGGCACAGCAGCCAGATGTTTGAGTGAGAAACAATAAAACTAAACATGAACAAACAAAACAAATACACAGATAAATAAATCAACAACAATCACTCTATTCTGCCAAGTAACCCGGAGCTTAAAGAATACATCTTCTCCCCAGGTAGTGATTGACACCTCAGGTAGTGACTGAGGCCTGTCCCTTTCTCCAAAGACATGCACATCAGGTTGACTGGTGACTCGAAATTGTCCATGGGTATGAGAGTGTGTATGTGTGTGTGTATGTGTTGCTGTTCTGTAACAGACATGCCCAGGGTATAACAACCCCTGCACCCATAAGCAATGTAACCACATAATGGATGAATGTGGACATACATGCACCTCCTTCAGAACTTGAATGTCGCTCTGTATCTGACAGATGTGTGCACAGATAACAGTCTAACACCATCAGAGTATCAAATTAAAATCTGAACATGTTATCATGGCGTTCACAGCTAGCTACCGACACCCAATCAGATATTCAAGTTTAAGTAAGATCAAATAACAAAACAAAAGAACCTAAAAATATAAATTGAACCCTAATGTGAAGGCTGTTTGAAGAGTGTGCATTGTTGCTTTTTAATAAATCTTTCTCATACCATATCTCCTGAACAGTCAGGCACATTTCTGGTCTTTGATTTTTTTTTTTCTCTGTCACCTGGTCATTTCTCTTTGCTCTTCTTTTGCTCTGATGTCTTACACATTTGCAGCATGCTCACAAATGAATTCACAAGCTCTCAGAAATTCCACAGACTGACTTACACGTAGATGTACACACCAGTTTTAAAAGAAATTACCATAACATTACCATAAAGCCATTGCCTCTGAAAGGTCAAGAGTTATTTGTTTAAGATGGTTCTCGGCATATTTTTCCACATTTCCACTGTGTTGGTATGGATGATGTGGACTCAGGGGCCTTAATACATAATGAAATAATTAAAACCTACTCAGTCCATAGAGAGACAACATTTAAAACTTAATAAGAATCAATTATAACAACTAAACCTTACTCAGGACACGCAGAAACATTTCCAAGAATTAGAGCTCATAAAGAATTAAAAACCAGAGGTTTTCTCTGAACAGAGGAGGATTGTGCGTCTCAGTTTTCAGTGTGGTGCATCCATCCAGTGATGGGTGTTTTATTTCAGTAAAACAAAAGAACAGACACACGCGCACACGCTGATGGAGACAGGTTTTTCTTGCCTCTTGGAGGTCACAGGTTGCCGACATGCGTGGTGAACCCAATCACGCTGTTGGCGCACACACACTCATGCACACACAGAGAGAGAAAGAGAGAGACCGAGAGAGGGAAGATTTGTTTAATCGTTTGGCCAACTCTGACAGATGGCCGTACACTTCCAAAAGAGCAGTGCGACTGGGAAAATGGGCCATCGGTGACCCTCGTGGTGTGTGTTTCTGTGTGTGTGCTTATGCATGTATGACAGTGTTACAAAAGCAAATGTTACACAAACATTGTTTCAGTCCCACTGTAACCCTCTGCCAAGCCCTGATAGTAATCAGGCTGGCAGGACAGTAAACAGTGGAAGTGGCCTGAACAACAGGCATCAGTCAGGGCTGAATGCCACGAGGAGAAAAGCCCTCCACATCTCAATGCCACCTTCCTTCCCTGCTTTCCTCGCCAGCCAAAATCTCTCTCCCTGCCTCCCTCTTTCCCCCTTACTCTGTCTCTTTCTTCTTCTCTTCTCTCTTTGACTCTCCTGCAGCACCTTACACACACTGAAGCCTTTTCCTCTCTTCCCACGCTGTTTTTGTCCTCTCTTCCCTACGTCTCCTTTTGCCTCTTTTCCATCCAGTAACACAGAAGCAACCAAGTCTTTAAACAAAGTGAACATGGCCGAGCCCACACATGCTCACACACTCACCCATGTGCATACGTAAGCGAGCAGGAATTAAATAAACACTCGCACCATACATTTCACGCACACTGCTGGGGCTATCACTTTGTAGCATAAGCAATTAACACACTGTTGAGCCGTCTTTACATGAGAGGAGAGCTCAATTACATACACATAGAGCAAAGGATCATGCGCACACATGTGCATCACAAGGGCACATACAAATATAAAGCACTTTGGCACACAAACATACACACTCTGGCTGGCGTCCAGACTGAGTCTTGTTGCTTGTGTCTATAAAGCCCTGAGCACCATATCGACAACTGTAATAACTGCGGCTGGCAAGAGAGAGCAGATTACAGCAGCAATCATACAGTAGGGCCTGCACACACACACACAGTCCCCCAAATACACATCTTCTCTCTGTCAAAGACCCGTTTCTTTTCATCATTGATACAGACACACAAATGTCTGGGTCCTTCCAATAGACAGTGGAACAGTAATACTGTAGCAGTGGACAATTGAACAGTGACAGTGTGTCCCAGATCCACAGCTAGAGCAATAAGACTGATACATACACTGACACAAATTCAGTCAGGGCAAGTCAGGGACACTCTTATCTGGCCATAAACCACATTCTGGAAATAACAAGAAATATGGTGAATGTCTGAATATATTTGAGATTGGATGCCAAATAATATTTTTCACATTTCTTGAACCCTTTTGTACTTCTCTAAGAGCTGTAAACACAAAACTCAATAGTCAAACTACTTCTTGCAAAACAAGTGCACATCTCAGAGCAGTTTTATCTGTGCTCCAAATCAAACTCTAATTTCAGATCATATACAAAAGCCAACCAAAATAAAACCACCACTAATCATTCATTACACACTAAATGGACAAATTGAGAGAAAAACAGCGTTCAGAGTATGTAGCTCCAGAAATGTCAACCCTTTGTAATAGAAAAAATGTATTTTATATTTGGAGTTTCGGTCCAATCTACTGTAAATACTGTAAGCATTAAAGTATTTAAACTTACAAACACTTAAACCTCAGACAAATATACATTGCACTGCAAATATATTGCTCATATCATGAAGATGTGTTTAGAATTTTTAAAAAATGGGGATATGAGATCTGCAACTTGGGGCTAGCTGCTAAAAATGGATGATGGTTTTGATTCAATAAAGAGGTTCAGGCCAATGAGGACTGCTGCTACTGTATGAACTGACTATGTGATGACTGGAACTGCAAAATTGTCCATCAGAGAAACAGAGACGAGGTGGGCAACTGGTCAGTAAACCAGTCAGCGTATGAATAAGCCAGTCAGTCAGCCGGTCAGTGAGGGTCTGTAATGGCAGTGCAAGGCCACCGGTGGAAAATGAAAGTGGGCTATATTGAAGTGGAGAGGGCAGGCTAAGATTGGGGTCAAAGCTATATGGTCCACAGGGCAAGGAGAGGAAATATGTGGAGGAGAGGAGAGGAGAGGAGAGGAGAGGAGAGGAGAGGAGAGGAGAGAGAGGAGAGGAGAGGAGAGGAGAGGAGAGGAGAGGAGATGTAAGGAAAATAGCACATTATCAAAAAATGATCAAGACATTCTGTTTTGTTATTTATAATATAGTACTTACTCATTAGTAGTACTTGGACCTTATTTTTATTTTAGTTATTTAAGCTTGGAGACACCAAAAATGTCCCTACTGTGTGTGAGACAGCTTGTGTTACAAACTGGGGGAATAGGTTTTTGAAATATGTGGGTGTTTACCAGGCTTTTTGTTGCATCATGGGAAATATGGTATCTAGCATTTACCTTTAACCATATTAGGACCAGCATAACATGGCCTCTGCTCCTTGTAGATCCCTTTGAATTCAAATCAGCAGGCTGGCTAATTCTGCAAGTTTGCGTATTGATTTAGTTTCCAGCTGCTGACTTCCTGTGCAGGTTTTAATCGGGACAGTAGCACTTTCCTTTGTAGATGTATAGATGTCACTCAGATGTGTAGAAGCTGTTCAATGTAGATTGACAAATATAAATAAAATGGTGCGGGTTATTCAATCGCTTGGCTGATATTCACTTTGTTGTTGTGATGTTGTAACAGTAACTATAGTAACAGTAACTGTAGCAGACAAACACTGCTGTGGACACAGGAGCAGAGAGTCACATTAGCCAGAGCTGGATCATCAGCACACTGGGATATATGCAGGAGTGTGACCTGGTTGTGTTCATGCTGGTCATAATAAGTTGATGCTGCTCACAGACACCACACCAGAGAAATACTATTCCACACTTTTCTCCCCTTCATTCCCCCACACCCCCTTCAATCATGCCATCCTCCTTTTCCATTTCACCTCTCCTCATTTCCGCACCGCTCCTCACCCATTTTGCTCTCACCCTTTTCTCCTCCCCTCTTTCTTTCTCTCTCTCTCTCTCTCTCTCTCTCTCTCCATCGGCCCCCGACCAAGGAGAAGCGATTTACAGCAGCAATCCATCGCTAATTCTCGCTCAGCGTTCATGAAAAATGTATAGCAGGCAGACTTTGGGGAGATGCAGATTGGCGCTCGGCCCTCAGCGAGAGCCTGGCTCTGCATTAATGGAACATTATTTTCATCCTCTCCATCCCTCCACCCCTCCTCTCCATATACATCTCTTCTCTCCCTCCCCTTCTCTTTGTCATCTTTTTTATCCTACTGTCTTATTTTAGACTCTATCTATCTATCTATCTATCTATCTATCTATCTATCTATCTATCTATCTATCTATCTATCTATCTGTCTGTCTATCTGTCTGTCTATCTATCTATCTATCTATCTATCTATCTATCTATCTATCCTCCTCTCTCTCAGAGTTTGATGAAACAAAAGCCATAAATATTCAAGGACTCAGTGGAATATTAGCAGCTCAAACAACCCAAACACAGCTATCTGCAATCTGAGCAACTCTGCATGTATGTGTGAGCATGTGTGTGTGTGTGTGTGTGTTTGCATGAGCATTTGCCTATGAGCACAGTGTGCAGCCAGCTAAACCTTCTCAAAGATAATAAGAGGAAAAACTTTATCTTAATCTTTAAAAGGCACAACGTGAAGTTTGAATCCAGCTGTGAAATGGGTCGTGTGTGTGTGTGTGTGTGTGTGTGTGTGTATCTTAGCATGGATTCGTGGATTTACAGATATGTTTGTGTGTGTGTGTGTGTGTGTATGTGTGTTTAAAGGTATCTTATGAGAGTAGATTAATAACAGCACTGTAATGCCATCAGGACTAGTCACAGTGAGGATCATGCATAATAAACCTCCCAAGGAGTTTACATCCACACACATACACATACACACACACTTCCTGTCACTATAGCAACGCTGGTAGTGTTGCTGCCCCTAACTTCAAAGTCAGATGTAATTTCAGCCTCCCAGCAGCCAGAGGGAGCCATGGAGATGACAGAATATTCCTCCACTGATGGCTCTTTCCCCCCTCCATCCCTCCTTCAGCTCCTTCAATTTCTTCTCCTCCATTCCTCAGCTGGCTCCTTCCTTCCTTCCTCCCCTGCCCTGCCAGCCTGCTGGGAGCCCAGGCATCCAGGACCAGACATAAAAATAAACCCAGAAAGGTTAGAAGTGGCTGACTGAAGCTAGGGCAAGAGGGAGTAAGAGAGGAGGAGGGGAGGCACAGGGGGGTAGGGGAGAAGGGAATGAAAGTGGAGGGGAGATAAGGAGGAGAAGGAAAGAGGAAGGAGATGTAGTCCTTTACTCATTCTCTCCAACTCCTTCTCTGTCAGTTTTTCTCTGCTGGCATCAAGAGGGAAAAATGAGCAGAAGAAAAGGTGCTTCATGAAAAGAAAAACTGAAAGTAAAAACCCTATCAGCTGCAGCGAATGTCACTCAGCTTTAAATATTTGTTTCTTCAGTTTTATCACCGCCAGAGAAATTCTTCCAGATTCATATAGTGGAAAATAATTTGATTAGAAGGTTCCCTACTCCAAACTATTAATGAATATAATGGATGTTTCCAATCTTCAGTTCAGATTGGTTCAATAACATTTGAAAGATTTTAACAGTTAATTTAAATATTAATGTGGTAACAGAAAATCACCATTTATAATGGAGGGCTTAGTGCCAGAAGGGCATATCTGGCATTAATGGTTGGTGAAAATGAAATCGATATATCAAGCACGCACTTGATCTATTTGGGGTTCTGAAATCAATATGAGTGTTTTATCAAAAGCAAATCAAACGCTAATTGAACGGAGTGACCTGAGGTGACGTGGAGCCGTGATCTCCGTCATGTTTTAAGAACAGCACAGGATGTAACACCTCGAAAGGACAAGCAAAGCTGGTAAAACACGCAGTGTGTCATGTCCATTTAGTGTGTATGGCTGATACCCTGATGAAGCAGCCGTTATGTTCGCACACTGTCACACTGTGGACTGTCCCATGGTGGATCAGGGAAGACACGGAGGTGTTGATGTGTGTTTTGTGTGTGGTAAAAAAAAAAAAGAAAAAAAGAAAGAAGAAAAAAGAAAACTTAAAACCTCAACAGTACAGCTCTACATACTGACACACTGCTGCTGTGTCCACTGTGGGCTGACTGTACAGTCCCACATATCAACAGACACCCTCAAACAGATGCATGCAAATGCATGCAAGCAGAAATGTACATTAACATACGCTTACATACGTGCATGCAGTCATCTACTTTCCATTTACATCATCCAGTTTTATAATATGTTTATGCAGAAACCTGCTTGTCACTGAAATTCAGATCAGTGCTGTGTGTGCTGCTGTTTTAAAGGGAACCAGCAGCCATGAGCTGCTTCTCTTTCTCTGTCCTCTTCTGTCCTGAATCGAAACTAGTCTCCCTAATCTGCTAGAAGAAATAAGCTTTGACAGAAGACACCAGCCAGAGAGAGATGGGCAAAGGATAAAAAAAAAGATGCCGAGTGGAAACATCTCTCCTTCTACGGTCAGTCCTCACTCCCTTTCCTCCTCCTCCTCCTCCTCCCTTATCTCCCCCTCTGTCTCTCCTCCTCTGTAGGAGAGGCTAGTGGACAGGCGCCAGTGGAACCTGACTGGTGTTTTCTTAACCAAGTTCATCGCTCTCCATTTCCCCCTCACTCTCAAATGACAAAGCCTGTCACACGCTAGGATGTACGCATGTGTAAGCATAGGGGTAGGTAAGTGTGTAAGAGCAGTGCTCAGCCAGACACACAAACTTGCACACGGTTTTCCCCTCTTTGCTTCACCCTGGTGTACGAGGGCTCTGTCAGTCAGCCTGTCAGGGGTGGCTGGATATAAACATGCCCCCCCCTCTCTCTCCCTCTCTGCTGCTCAGCCTTGTGTTACCAGTTTGCTTTAACAACCTACACTGGCCAGCATAGTTCCCAGTAGGTAGAACAGTGTGTAGCCATCACATTTTGCCATAAGAAACAACTAAAAGCCTTCAGGCCAAAAAATACTTTATTGATCCCCATAGGGAAATTCTCTTTTGGTGTGTCTCTCCTCCACAGGGGCTGAGAATGCACTGTCAGCTGGTGGATGTTCAGTGCCCTGCTTAAGGACACTTCAGCAGTGCAGATGCCTGACAAAAATGGAAGTTCCTATAATTTCTGTAGTCATCATTTCAAACCTCTACTGTAGCACTGAATGCATGCTAAAAGACAAATGTGTGTTAACCCAAAAGTGATTCCCAGTGGCTAAACTGAATTCAGGGTTCTCGTAAAATCTAAGTATGTGTCTGTGAATGTGTTGTATTTAGATTTTAGGAATTAAAACAGGTGAGTTCTCTGGTGAAAGGGGATGTTGATGTATAAAAGATCAAAGACCTGAAGAAATGCGCCAGGCAGTTTCCAATTCCACTTCCTGTGTATCAATGTTTTCAAGCCGTAGGGGAACAAGTCGTACGGCCCCAGCGAAAACACATGTTCCTGACTCTTGAGGATCAAAAAAACCCACACATGTACATGAAACTGTGTGTGCATGCTAAATCATTCATGAGAGGCAAACGAAAACAGGCCGGCATTAAAGCGGAAAAATAGCCTGTCTGCATTTTAGATGAAGCCGCGGTCCTCTGACTCGCTGTGTCATGATATGTGAGTCTGTGGTGATACAGGGCAGACGTGAAAACACCAAATAGAGCAGCTCAACCAAAAATGTCACACTATATGGTAAGTTGCAGGGTCACGTGGAGCACACGTGGATATGAATCAACCACTCTTAGTGGTATTTGACTGAATAAGTCTATAGGTTTAACCCTGGATCTCACAGTGTGAGACTGGCTTCAGACCAGCAGTCCCATTCTCAGAGGCTGTGTGTTCATAGCAGTGGCAGTGAGCTGCTGTGGCCTTCAGTGCTGCTGTCTGTTCTAAGAATAGGCAGCAGGGTCCGGAGAACATCTTGTCTCTGAGTCTCTGTGCTCCCTGCCTCCCTCTCTCCTTTTCCTCTCCCGTCATTTTCCTCCCTCCCTCTCTCCCCCTTCACTCTGTTCCTCTCCTCTTCCTCTCCCGTGCATTTCTTTGCTTTCTTGACTCCCTCTGCCTCCTTTTCTCCTCTCCTCCCCCTGTGTGCACTAATGTGGAGGCTGAATCTAACCCTGCTGGATGACATTACTCTGTGCTGCCTGCTGGCCTGTCTGCCTGCCTGGGGACTCTAAAATAAAACACAGCAGTGGGGAGAGCCAGAGCGAGAGCACATACTGTATAGGCAGCCTGACTGACATGCTCTGATAGAGCACACACACTCGGTGTGTGAGAAAACGGCTTGCAGAGGACAGAATGTGTATCAAAGTGTGTGATGAGTGTGTGTTTGTGAGCAAAGGGGTCTGTTTGATTGTGAATGTGTGCTTGTAGTGAGGAGAGAGGGGAGGGGAGCAGGCCTCTCCAGCTGTGCCCTGTCAATCTTTCATGACCTAACACTCAGGAAAAGAGAGAAGGGCAAGGTGGACAAGAGTTAGAGGGAAGAGACAGCGAGAGAGAGATAGTGTTTCTGAATTTTCCCTTTTGTCTGATGGAAAATAAGTCAAGGAGGGGCAAATGAGCACTGAAAGACATACAAGAGTATTTTCATCTGTGTGTGTGTGTGTGTGTGTCTGTGTCTGTGTGCTAGTGTGAATAACATGTCGCTGCCGGAACCCCATAGCCTGAATTCAACATCCCTCACCCTGAACAAGTGACAAAAAGATAACCACGTTTCACTTCACCGCTTCACGCCCTCTCTCTCTCTCTCTCTCTCTCTGTCTTACTCATTCTCTTTCTCATCCTGCTCTTCACCCTCCTGCCCTCCCCCTCCCCCACCTCTTCCTCACCTCACCCTCCCACCCCCAGCTCTCTCTCTGTCTTTCCACATGGCTAGCCATCCTCTCCCATGTCCCAGAGGATGGGAGGCTGTGCGGCAGCTTGGCAGGCTGTCAGGGGAACGCCGGAGAGCAGGGAACATGTAGTGACTGGAACGGGGGTGGTGGTGGTGGTGGGGGGGCTCTGTGGAGGCGGTTGGGGTTGGGGGGTGGGTGGAGTGGGGAAAGGAGGTGAGGGGGTGCCGGGGTGAAATCCCTGGCTCCTCACCTCCCTGAGCCACTGGAAGAACTGGCTTGGCTAAGTGACGTTAGGCAGAAGAGCAAAGGGCTAAGGGCACTGCAGAGAGGGGGAAAACACAGAGCTCTCACTCCGCTTCTATTTCTATGCAACAGGAAATAACAAGGCAGCAGTCAGCATGTCATCCTGTGTCAATCATGCTGTCCAGCTCTGTAGCACCCACTCTGTAACTAACATTACATGTCACCTATTATTGAATCATAGTTGCAAGACCTGGGGAAGTGAGGATCATGAGGAAAATAGCAAAAGCCAACGATGAGACACTTCCATGCTTCTGTGCAATTTAAGCAGTGTGGACCAACTTGCAGCAAGTGGACTTTATATTTACTCATTCCACACATTTATCTAAAGCAACACACAAGTGAGAACAACAACAAAGCTTGGTACAAGTCCTTAGTACTACATCTATTAAACAAGTGCATGGAGACCTGGTAAAGAAGTGAACAAAGAGTACATATTCAGTACTAGTTGGGGTGTTAGAGGAGTTGTATTTAATTTTTCACACAATGTTGATGACACCCTCCACTTATATTCACAGTTTGGTATTTATTTCCAATCACTGTGTAGTGAGCAGCTACAAGAAGGAGAAAATATGAGGGCAGTGCTGCCAACTTTGTCATGAGGTTTCACTACGGAGCACTTCATCCTCCCAACAGACAATCTTTTCTCTGGCTGCTGAATTCACTGTTGTGACTAACTGGAGGAACAGGCTCAACTAGACCATACTGCAGCAGGAATACTGCTAATGATAACCGTGTCAGTGTCAGTTTAATAAACAGATTCTGACTGCCACAGATATATGCAGATAATATATAATGCTATACAATACCAGGCATTATATATTTCCAATACATTACATTAAAGAAAAAAAAAACAAGGGGCACTGTGACTTGCATTTGTGATAAGTTACTAAAGCACTTTTTCCCTTTGGTCTCCCTTCAAAAATCCCGCCACATCACACAGCAGACTCGTCCCAAAACAACAACATGACACTTTGCCGACCCGCACTCCCTCCCTCCTGACAGAGAGAAAGGGAAAAAAAAAGATGACAGCAGCTTTAGATCTGACATCAAACGCCGGCGAGAGAGTGAGAAAGAGAGAGGGGGAGAAAAAAAATGGTTACATCTCTGCCGTGACAGCTTGCTGGAAGAGCCTGGCAAGCGCCGAGCAAATTCTCTCTCCTTCCCTCTCCCTCTCTCCCCCGTCCATCTATCCATCCAAGCCTCTCTCCATCTCTGTCTCTCTCTCATCAAAACTTGCCGCCGATTAGGATCTCTGCGAGCCATGCGCTTTGGATGGGATGTGAAAACACACGGAGCACCCAAGGGGTAAAACGCCAGGATTAAAGTGGTGAGGGAATATGGGGTGATAGTGGTTGTGGTTCAAATAGATCGGCCCCCGCGACTGCAGTGGCTCCTCTCCTCGCCTTGCTCTCTCGCTCCGGATTCACACACTGATACATCAAGGCCATTTCTCATTATAGCACGGGGGGGAAAAAAGCTTTCATGATGCTGCTTTAGATGGAAAGACAGAGAGGGAAAAGGGGCAGGGGGGTAAAGAGTGTGGGAGAATGAAAACGAAAGAAAAAAGGAGGAATGCCAAGATAAAGCAGATGACATACTATTAGCAGTATGTTATGGTGGAAACGATGCAAAAAAAGATGGAAAATGTGTGTGTGTGTGTGTGTGTTAAAGAAAGTGGAGTAAGAGGAGTCACTTGGAAAACTGACATTTAAGTCAGCCACTGGTTTGAAACAAAGCAAAGTGAAGCATCAGTGTGTGTTGAAACAACGAGGACGACCAGTGCTCACACACTTTTAAAGTTCCAGTGCTTCGGAAACCTTATAGCTTCATTTGAGTTCATACACTCAGCTTTTCTTGCAGTTTACCCCCCCCCCCCAACTCCTGAGGCTGTTCCAAAGTATCTGGTAAATTAAACGCACACACCTCAAGCGGTGCCAATATTTGCGACTTTTGCAAAATGTCTATTTATTCTATTCTTGGAGCTGGAAGGGGAGAAATGATAGAGAGTAAAAAGCGATTAGTTTAGCCAAAAAATTGGAGCGGCCCACTTCTCTCTCCCCTCATAGATCAGCCTGGCCTCACAATTTCTTCTCAATTACTCCTCCAGTCAACCTGCTTAACGATTTTTAGCTCACTCAAATGCCAAGAGGCAGCGCATGTGGGCTTGCATGGAATGTCTGTGTCCGTGCATATGCTTTGCTGTGCATGTGGGAGTATGTGTGAGAGAGTGCATGATGCTGAGACCATGGACTGATGCGTGTGGCCTTTTTTGCCTCCTGCATGGGCGGTAGTCAAAACACAGACATGAGCTCTCAAATGAGCAGTCAGATCCGTGTCGTCCCAAGGGACGTGAAACAAGGAGGCGGGTCACACGATGAGCGGAGACATTTGATTGGACAGAGAGGCTTACAAAGGAACACTGAATGGTAAGCCTGGCATACGGGAGGTGAGGGAATGAAATGGAATCCAATGTTTGTTTGTGGTTTGAAAATGTGTTTCTGTCCCTGCTGCTTTAATTTTGAGATTGAAGGCTCGTACGTAATCCTGTATTCAACCTTATGTGTCACATTCAGCTCATTGGTAGTCTGAACTGTCTTTCACTCACCGGCAGACTGGAGGGGCGGTCCTGGGAGACACCATCTTCGTTGTTGGCCTTCCCAGAATTCACTGGAGCAGGACCCCTGGTGCTGTAGCTCTCCTGCTGGGCCTCCTACAAAGAAAGACAGAGAGAGAGAAAAACATTCTGAGTCCATGGTCAATAAATAAAGAGGCTATACTTTACAGACTCATCCAATATGTAGGTAATAACATACCATAAAATCAGTATATACATATAATATGTTCACACAATGTGGATTGAAAGGGAAGGTTTGTAGGTTCCCTGGGTTGTATTGAGGCGTTGACCTACTGTGTCTTAATAGGCAAGTTATCTGGGAGTAACAGTGCTTTGTGTCATGTGATCCTCTATTAGCAGTTGCAGTCGTACGTCTGCATATAAGGCTTGATTTTTGTTCAAATAAAGATGACTTTGTAGGTCAGAAATGTGCATTTAAAACCCCACAGACACACACATATACATACATAAACACACACACTGATACAGTATTTGCAGACTGAAAATCATGCGAACACACACACACACCCATCAACACACCATAACCGCCAATTCATTTCAACCAAATCCCAGCCTAACCACCCACTAATCCTCAAAACATACACACACACATACATACAAACACACACCGATTCACACACTCACTTCTATTGTTCAATCTAAGTCATTTTCTTTCCCTCTGTAATCACAAGCCTATCTAGTGTAAACCAATTTTCTCCCCATTGTCGGAGGTGTTGCCCTCTCCCTCTGTATCTCTCCCTCCTTCCCCCTCTCCCTCTTCTTTTCATTCACCACGGAGGTCGTTCCTCCATCATGTTAAGCGTCGGCAGCACAATGGCAACTTGTTAAAGAGCTCTGAGTGGAAGGATTAGTGATAACTGATCGGCGAGACGCGGCGAGAGATCACACGCAAGTGCTTGCACACACAACCAGACACAACATACACACACGCACACACACCGCTGCACATTTACGTGCTGTACACACAGACAGGGTGTCCTCAGGTTTTTACTTCCAAAATCCATTTTTTCCCCACAGTTTGATTTCTTATCAGTTGTGTGATTATACTGTAGTAGGTGGGCAATATTCCTGTCAGCTGGGTGATATAATTTTATAGCTGGAGATTATCCTTCTCAGCCAGAGCTGTATCATGTGAAATGATCTATTATTAGAGCATTAAATGTGTCATAATTTGTGCATTGAGGCTGAATGATACCAATTCCCTACTTTTGTGGGTTCTTTAGGAAATCTAATCTTAAGTTAATTTCTCACATACATACAGTATCTGCAAAGTTAGTTTGTATGCAGTTTGAAAAGCTGCGCACACACAGATAAAAAGTTAATGTATTCACTCATCCATTATTAAGAAAATCTAATGTAATGACCTTAAATGCCCTAGAGAAGTCCCTTCAAATCCACATTTCAATTATTAGCCAATTAAATCACTGAAGCTCTAATTTTAAAAATTCTGAAGAAAAAAAAAGAAACCTAATGCTTCCTGAAATGTCACTGTCCAGTTTATTCTCTGTAGGCATTTGCTGGACACTTAGTACCATTTTTAGCAATAAGTGTCCTCTTGCTCCACTAACTCTTAAATCTGGTTCCTGCAAAGTCCTGTGTGGAAGAACATCCCTCAGCATGCTCCAGTGGTTTCATGTTTCAGGATTATTACATTTCGTCAATAAGCCTTCTGCTCGGTTAATTTAGCATAAAAAATATCATGATCTTAATTAAGAAAACCTTGTTTTGAAACATGGAGCAAAACATGGTGCAGAAAAAAAAGTGTTAGCGATGAAGTATGAAGGAACAACCACATGAAGACTGCCCAGGAATTTAAAGTAACCTGAAATAAAAAATAAAATAAAAATACAAACATTTATCTCTGTGGTTTGATCTTTGCTGTCACAAAGAAACATCTTCTAAAGGGAAATCTGTGAATCACATGATATTTGTTTCAGTAATTTCATGTAATGTAGCAAAAACACAGCGATGACTGAGCACCTACAGTGATAACAATCCATTTCAATCTGTGCACGTAGGAAGTTAGACAGCACTAATTCCTTCGAGGGACCTTAGAGTAACACATGAACATATACTCAATAACATTTGTGATTGTTTTAATATATGAGTCTCTGTGTGTGAGACTGATTTGTTGTTGTGATGTGTACATGTTTTCTCTCAGGTCTCTGTTGTGAAAGACATCTTGATCTCATTTTGACATCCTGAATAAAAGAAGCTCAACAAACTCATTTTGGATTTTTTCATTTGAAATAATAATCAAAAGGAAAAGACAGTTTCGGCAAGTAACTGGAACATAAGGCGATAATCTGCTCACAATAGCTTCCTTATTCTAGTCATAACCTAAAACCAAAAAAGCAGCATCAACCCCCTAACCGCATCTACACGCCAGAGGGGACGCCCTGTTCACCCAGATGGGCTTCCATCCACTGGATCCCATATCACCCCGTAAGTGGGTGGGTGCTCGGAGACACGACAGGACTGCAGCAAAGAATGGAGGTGTTATTTTAAAAACAAAGCCATGCTAGTTTCCTTGTCAGGGCCTGGGGCAAGCGCTGTATTTGTGTGCAAGGCCCCCCCCTGTGTTTATCACTGGGAGCCTGGATGCACGCCAAACGTCAGGCTTTTATTACATGGTCGGACGTGTTTCGTTTGAAACAGAAACCCAACTTCGACACAAACACACCTCCACAGGTAAATAAAGGAAGGAGGAGGGGTGTGAGGAGGAGAGGAAATGGAAAAGAGAAAAGATGAGCAGTGGACAGGTGTTTCTCACATACACACATGCACACACACAAGTGGCAGTTCAGTTTGAGAAAAAAAAAAAAAAGCACACGGACAGACAGTTGCTCGCACAGTGAATTGAGAACAGAAGAGCGGCTGCTGACCCAAGTCCAATATTTATTCAGGCATATGAGAGTGCAGTGTGCGTGTGTATGTGTGTATGTGTGTGTGTGTGAGTGTGTGAGTGTGTGAGTGTGAATGTATGTGTGTACTCGAGGGGATTTCCGTTTTAAGTGGGTCAAAGTGAGGTTAGCCTCATACTACTGTTTACACTCACGTTCTTACATCATCACTGTCAACTGTAATATGGACAGGGAAGGTGAGAGAGAGGGAGGCAGAGGCTGGCAGGAGGGGAGGGCGGGAAGACTCGGAGGCCACGAGAGAAGTGCAGCTATGAGCTGAGATGCAGAAGAGATAGAAAGAGAGAAAAATGAGGGAGGTAGAGAGGCAGAGGGAGAGAGGGAGCGAACCAGCGGTGAAAAAAAAGACGAGAAAAAGCAAAGCACACGAGAACATCAGAGGCAAATGAAGGAGTGCTGCGAGTGCATCCTTTCATTTGAGTTTTTTCCAGTCCATTGTCTCAAAATCCCATTTCCCAGCTAATTTAGAAGCTTCTAAAATACACTCCACTCCATACCTTAAGCCTTAGGCCACAGCTAATCCTGTCTTCACGCGCACACACTCCCGTACGCGCACACACAGAGACATGCTCATTCATCCTCCATGCTTTTCAAAAGACTTCATCTTGGCATAGTAGAAACGAATGAAGGATATTGAAGGCAAGTGTTTGAAGTACATCAGGGAATGCAGGAATCAAACTGTGAGTTAAATGCTATTAGACAGCTGTGTGGAGAGGCAGTGTAATATTAGATTTGATTGAATAGATGACTGCTGAATGTGGTGTAATATATAGAGCCGGAGAGGTTTTATGCAGACGTAAATCAATATTGTAGCACCACGTTAATCCCAGCCACTCCGGAACAGGAGTCGGCGGGTAAGTGTGAAATGTTGGGAGAGGCAGAGACGTGTGTGGATGTTACACGCAAGGCGATTGTTTGGAACATGAGACTTGCGCACACCTGCTTGCAAAAGTACTCAATCCGGCTTGAAATTGAATCTTTTGTATTGTGTCAGTGTGAAGTTAGACTCCCAGAGGAGAAATTTTCTTTCCCTCAAAGCTGAGGTCAAAGGTCAGCTTGTGATGCAGAGCAGCGCCTCCAAGAGCTGGCTGCAGGTTAAGGATGTCTCAGCCACGGTGCTACTTCAGCTAGTATTTCCAGCCACAGCCACACACACAAAAATGACTCTTTCCCTCAATATTTTTTTGACTCACACTTAGTTTAAGAAGATCGTCCTGGGCCCTTCTTGGTCTAATGCACTCCATGCGTACTCAAGCAGGGGCGGAGGTGAAACGCTGCCTCGCTCTGCTTGTACAAGTTTGACTGCTTGTCTCAGAAAATCAGCATCCAAACTGGCATGAGAGAGAAAGCGAGCACATTTGATGCCGCCACTTGACACAACAGAAAACAGCCAGAGCAAAATTCACAGCCATTACGCTAAGCTGGTTTTGGCTGACATCTGTCTCCATCTCCTTTTTTTTAAACACTGAGGAGAAAAGATGTGGATTACCTCAAACTGTACTTCGGCATTATTTATTTCAATTTCAACATGCTTGCTTTTTAATCCTGTTTTCCGCTGCTATTGTTTGCTCTGGGCTATCTTGCCTTTATAAAATTTCATATGCAGATGTCAGTTTTTTCCCACACAGCCACAGTACAGTAGGTGTCCTGTTTGATTCTTATTGGCTGTCAATTTATGAAGTCAGATGAAGCAACTTCAACTCACATTGTTTCTTTTCTATCTTCTTTTCCTCTTGGTTATATAAACATTTATTTTAGTTTTTTTTTTCCAGCTTTCTCTCTCTCTTTCTCCTCAGTCTTCACTGCTCCCTCGCTCTCTATCACTGCTCCTTCCTAACTCTGATTTTCTTCCTCTCTGTCCCCATTAATCTCTGGCTTTCTTCACACCTCTCACTTCCCTCCCACTCCCCATCTTGTTCATTTTATCCTTCACTCTCTCTATCCACGTCTACCTTTCCATCCCACCTCCCTTCTCTCCATCTCCATCCCTCTCTCCGTCCTGCTCCTCTTCATCAGTACCACCTCCACCCCTTTATCCCCCAGTCCCTCCCTGTCTCCAGCCGCTCTCCTCATGACTACCAAATGAATTAGTCATCCCCCCTTTTCCCCTGCACCTTGGCAGATGCACATCTCCACAAAATCTGACGCTAATGCCATTAATATTCATTAAAAATTAAGCTTAATTGCATGTCTTTAGGAGAGAGCCCCCACCCACCCACACACACACACACACACACACTCCCTAACTATACAGACTTACACACTCGCACACCAGTGCATTTGGCCAACACCTCCTGCCACATTACTCCAAGGATAGAGAGCCTCTGATGTCCAGAAGCAGAAACACGCTCACATATACTGGGTCAGTCACTGGGGAGAGACACAGTGATGGAAGGGTCAGACAGAGGTAAAAAGCGAGGTAGTCTGTTTACATGGCTCCGTCTTCATTTCTTTATTTATGTGCAAACCTGTGTATACCCTGCTCGCTGCCAGTAATTACTGTTGAAGGCAGTATTTTTAACTTTCATTCGGCCGAGCTGTTAAAGAACGACCGGTCTTTAAAGAGGAAGAAAAAAACACACAAACAGACGTGTTCAAAAAGCTTCTATGCATCAGAGAGAGAGGCACTGATGATGATGATGATGGTGGTGGTGGTGGTGGTGGTGGAGGTGGCTGTGGTGGGGGGGGGCAGGACATCCATATTCAACACCCCGAGCTCACACATGCACCGGTTCAGACTTGCAGATATGCACACATGCTCACACCAATCAGACTGACTGAACCGTAATTGAAGCAACAATCAGCAGAGAGAGCGAGCTACATCGTGTTCTGAGAAATGTGACAAATCAACATTTGGTTATGATATGCTCGTCTTCCGTGTTTTCTTGACACTTACATCTTTTGATCCATTGTGGAATATTTGGAAAACACTGCAGATACATTCTGATTTCTTCAGATATGCTGTAAATATATTATAAGCCAAGACCTACTTTCGTCTCCTAGAACGGCCTTTTCAAACTGTGTGTTGGTTAGACTCCATGTAAATCACCGGCATTTATACCAGGGTACAGCCTATTATTATCATCACGGGAAAGGTGACCATTAGAATGGAAATAGCTGCTGTATGTGCATATGTGAGAATGCCTGTGTGTGTATGCCTACATATTGGTTAGCTGTGTGTGTAAGTATGTGTGTGTCCAGACTATCTTAATAGGTCCATTTGTAGCAGGGCCTGTTCTAGTGCTGTGTCCTTCAGATTGGATTCTATCTCAGCAATCCCCCTGACCTTTAGCACAAAGAGACTACAAGAGAGGACCAGAGCTCTGACACAGGACACGCGCACACACACACACAGCCACAAGCAAGCACTCGTTCTTGCCTGTATAAACAGAGGCGCGCACATACACACATGCAGACATGAGGAGAAATGCACATGCACACCCACACCAGTTTGTGTGCAGGCTGTCCCTCAGGGATGATGTCAGATGTAGCTAACGGTGTAAGCTGCAGATCCCGTTGCCAAGGCTTTCATTCTCATTCCACTACACAGGCTAATCAAATAAGAGCCAGTCTTTGTACCATCTTCACTTCACACACTCTTTGCAAGTCCCCGTCACCACCACCCCCATCCGCCCATTCACTTCAATTGCTTTGGCTCACATTTAGGAGGACATCCACCCAAACTGGTGTACACCCACATGACTTTTGCAAAAGCATGGAGGAACAATAGTGGTGTGTTGGCGAGCTTGACTTTGACTGTGACATTTTTTTTGGTGTTTTCTCTTTCTCTCTGTCTGTGAAGTCTGTATCCAGGAACAAATGTAGCGGCATTTCCTAACAAATGGCAGCTAAATGAGGCCCCTAGGGTGCTGTGCCGCTAACTACCGGCCCCCTTTTTTTCTGAGCCATTATGATTGTCCTAACCGTTCCAAAAACACCTCTCCCGTTCTCGTTCATTTGCATTTGAATTGCAGCTCGGCTGTACAAAAACAAACATAAATCAAAAAAGGGGGGAAAAAAGAAGAAGAAAAAAAAAACAATGGCAGATTCTGGTCGAGCAATTAGCGAATGTCAGTCAATGCTGAGGTAAAAAAAAAAAAAAAAAAAAAATCACTAAATTAAAAACATTGTCTCAAACACACACAGACACACACTATGACACACACAAAACCTAGCTGACATATACAGTATATACATATTTTTATCGTTTAGTTTTTTGCTCGAAAACTCATCAAGCTTAAGTGCTCGTCAGTAGCGGCCAATCGGAGCGCGGCAGGCCCAGGGTTGCCGTGGCGATACGCAGGGACATTTAGAGGACTCCGATAAACTCTGCCATTTAAAAGGTTATGACAATTAACGCGGCTCTCTGCAAATTACCACTGCCAGACCTTTACCCACGGACGTCTCTCTCTCCCTCTTATCACCCCGCACCCAGCCTCACTCTCTCTCTCCTCTACCTCCTCCTCTCCCTCGCTCTCTCACCATATGCCCTCCATTTCCTCAGCCTGTCCTCTCTCCATCCCTCGCTCCCTCCTTCTTTCTGTCCACCCCCTTCCAGCCAGCAGCACTTTTATTATCCTGTTAATTAACAGAGTTCTTCACTTAATATTCAAATGGTGACCAATTAATGACATTGAACTTTGGGGCGCCCCACCCACCCACCTTCCCCTCTGCTCTCACCACATCCTATTCACTCTCACTCACTCTCTCTGTCTCTTTCTTCACGCACCCTTTTTCCTGGCTCTCATTTCCTCTGTCTCGTCCCCTCAACCTCCCCACCATCGCCAAGGTGAGCTCCCATTTCCGCGTGAGTGAAAGTGTGTGTGCAGGGGGGGCACGGTGATTGAGGCAGCAGAGCAAGTATATGGCGAGGGGGTAATAAAGCCAGGGGGGCAGGCAGCAGAAAGGCTCCACGGCCTTTTAATTAACCTGGTGTGATTAAAAGCAGGGGTGGCGGAGGGTGGGGGTAAGGGCCTGCTGGTGCAGCCGGTCAGACGTGGAGGGGTGACAGACAGGAAGCAGGAAATGACACACTGGGAGTGGAGAACAGTACAGAGCCCAGGTGATGTATGCAAACTGGAGGCAGGTAGAATAAAGAGAAAATAAAGTACATCCTTCATTATGGAAACTGCAGCAATAATCTCACCACAAAGTCCATTAAGTCAATTTCCAGAGCTTTCAATCACAGAAAATGAAATTCCAGCCTTAACTTTTGAGCCAACATTGAAGAGAGGGTCTTACGAACAACTGGGCAAAATCCATCAGCTGAAGCTGTGACACAAGCTAAACCACCAGGTCAACCACTAAATGGAACCTGTGGTCAGACTGGTTTGTCAAAATAAATTTCCCTTATGAAAAATATCTGATAAACAGTACATGCAGACTTTAATCCACTGTGCATAATGTCTGCAAATCATCAAAACTAATACACAGCAGAGATACACATACAAACTCTGTATTATCAAATATGGTGATTTTCAATTACACACATCATCTGAAGGATTAAATGTCTCCTTAGAGGCTGAGATCATGGTCCTGCTTCTTACAAACACATTTACATTTGACTATCCAAAAAGAGACCGAGGCTAAAAAAAAACAGGATTGTTGAGAAACATTGATGACACGTGTCATATTGAACCCTTGACATAAACCAAATGGGAGTTTTCCATCAAAACTTCAAATTCCATTGTCATATAATAGTAAACAGGTTCTGTCTAATAAAAATAAAACATTATTCAAAATGTGACCTGCCAGCCTTAGAGTGGTCCTTTCATTTTTTTTTTTTTTTTTTTTTTTTTTACTTTAGACCACATGGTGGATGTGTGATGTTGTGTTCATGAGCATCACTAAGCAGCATCTGAACCAATGAATCACCTTCCTTCCATTCAGGTCCCTGTAAAATGAGCTTGTCTCCTCCAATCAGCGGAGAGCGCCTCTATGCCCCAGCACTGCTCCCCTGAGCCTACTCTCAGACAGGAAGAGGAAATAGTTAAGGCCAATAGAGGAAACGACCAGTGGGATCAGTTTCACAGAGGAGAGTGGATAGGTGGTTTTTACTGTGGGGAGTAAATGTCACAGGGAATGACTTCCTTCTTCAAAGACTAGCAGTCAAATCCCAACAAGTCCTCCACTCACTCAAATAGCACTCAATAGCATATTCACAGTACAGTTTATATTATACTAAATGGTGAGGTAATATTCTGTTACATGTCATCTCTCTCTAAACATAAATTTAACACAAGGATTAAATAGTGGGTGCTTCATGAAACAGTCGATCAAAGCCAATACCATGTTCTCACAACATTATGAGTTTAAGTCTGGCAGCTGGCCAATGTTGCATTTCAGCTCCTCTCTCTCTCTCTCTCTCTCTCTCCCCCTTCAGTCTACCCTGTCACACTCCAGTGTATACTACCCAATAAAGCAAACACGCCATAAAAAATTATCTCCAAATTCTTCAAATTACTGCTCTCTCATTTCCGTTTTTATGAGGTAGAAAGTATTAGACAGTAACAAAATATCACGCACTTCATCTGTTGTGCATCAGCTGTGATACGGCCACGAAGAGGAGGAAAGGCCACTGATTTTCTCCTTTTAAGCGATTCGTCTCACGCTGTGATTGAAGCCAACAATCAGACCACAAACATTATTGTCGTGATATTTATAGGGTCTGTTAAGAGCGTAGAACATACTTCCCAATATGACCCCTTTAAATATGTTTTTTTTCTCACATTGCAGATTTTGTTTTTACAGTTTTAACTGCAGTGAGCCCTGATTGAACATCATCTGGTGGAAAATGACATACTCATATAAAAAATAATAAACCAAGTAGTGGATGAGGCCAAAAAGCCATCTCAATCAATTAAGTTAAAGTATATGTCATAGTGTTTCTGAGAGCTACAACTCATCAATTTATAAATATCTAGTGTTCTCAAACACCCACAGCACTCACTCAAACACACCAGCACACCACCCACATTTATTTTTTCAAACCTGCTTCTTCCCTGATGCGATATTATATATTTTTTTTAGTTTTTTATATCATCAGTCTTTTCATCGCATCAGCCTTGATGTCTTAGAAATGTCTTTTTAGCTTGCTCTGCTCCCTGCAATCAGATGAGGTCACAGCAGTGCAATAGACTCAAAGAAAGACGGCATTTTCACTTCGATTTGTGACAAAACCAACTAATAGCGGTCGGTTGCAGAGCAAATTCTGTGTCAAAGGCAGCTGGAATGGTTCCATCAACTGGAGGATGTCCTCTAGCTAGGGTTAATGGGAGTGGAGTGGGGGGAAAGGGCCTACGGAGAGCGCCGGAAGAACAAAATAAAGAACTTTTCAGCTTGGATTTCTCAGAGTAATGCAGGGTCAAAAAACAGGGTCAAAACCACAATAACGTCCTAATCTGGCGTGCGCTCGCAATTGTGTGTACGTGTGTGCGTGTAATCCGTTCCGTGCGGCTCACATCATGTCTCATTTCAGCCCAGAATCACAGACAAAGGTCACCATTTGACCTTTTCACAGCTCAGAATTGCTGCAGCACACTCGGCTGATTAGTGTACACACAGACACACGCAGACACAGACTTACAAAAACTGATAGAAAGACACACACTCGCTTAGAACAGAAAAATGAAAGCAATACAGCCCTGAGCTGAAAACACACCAAATCTTCTATTTGTAATCTTGGCCAACTGCACTGTGTAAGTACAATTTCCAAACATGTTTACTCTTGGATCCAAAATCAAAGACAGAGACCTAGTTTCTTTGTTATTCAAATTTATTCTGGTATTTCTTGATATTCTTTTCCTCTCTAAATTGCTCTCTCACTCAATCAATTGATAATTAACTTTGTCTTAATGCCATTGCAGAGGCTGGTTTTGTTATGTGTAAAATGTCATGGCTGTTTTTTTTGTTGTTGTTGTTTTTTTTAATGATCAATGTTGCGTATTTTGAGTAATTACTTGAAAATAAGCTGCTGAAATCAAGTGAGTGCTTGAGCTCGCTTTTTTCCCTAGTTGTTAAATGGTGCAGCCAAGTGCAAAGTACACTCATATTATCCTAAAGCTGCCCTTTGTATCACGACGGCTAGCCATTACCAGCTATACATTTCCATTTAAACACAGTCTATATATCAAGCCTGTTAAGTTTCAGATGAATTGAACTGCTGGTTAGACAACCGGTCCTTTAACTGCACTTGTTCATTAAAAGCTGGGCTTCCTGTTAAAGCTCATTTCTTACTCTCAGCCAGAATGTAAAAATGTAATATAAATGTAAAAAGTATGGAAGCTGCTGGCTTATTAGCAGATGGAAAAGAGTGGATTTAGTTGGGTCTGTGCTCTGATGGTGAGCAGACAGGAACCAGGAGGTGTCTGCATATTGCCTGCTGTGTTCCTGGGACATAAATGCTAGACTGCTCTATAACACATAGGAAAGATTTCTTGATTATAGGTAAAAGCTGCGGGACGCAGTGTTGATGCAGTGGCTGCTGAAGGTCTTGTGGCTTTTATGCAACGTTAACAAGCATGTGTGCTGATTGAACCGTTTTCCCTTAAAGTAGCATGCATGCATAACAATGACAAACAGAAGGAAATCATCTCACTGGTCACCACAGTAGTTGGCATGGCAACCAATATGGGACCTATCAGCACAGGTGGATCAGGGCTTTGGCCAATCAGATTCGTCGGACTGACCTACCTGGTGAATAAATGTCAGCAAGGGTCAATTGCAGCCACATCATCAGCGATGATGAAAACACACTATTGCTGTCACAAAATGTCAACGTGGCCGTGGATCTCAGCCTCTCCCCATCAGAGCGAATAATGTTTGTTCAGTCGGATGCACGGTCTGTGTGTGTGAGCATGTTAAGTAAGTGCTTTTTTTTTCGGTGCAAGACAAAAGGCACACTGGCTGAAATATTCCTTCAGTATGAAAATTATTGTTAAGACTAACGATTCTCTTTTTTGACAGCTGGCTTTTGTACTCACAGTGGCTTTTTCCTGGGCTATTTGTCTTGGTATGCTCAGTATTCAAGGCTGTCTAAAGGAAGGTTTAACTACATCTCTTTAAATCATAGTCTAACTATCTCGACACACAAAACTACACCACTGTCAAATGGCTTCAACTTGTGCAGATGCTAAATAAGTGAACTCACATTTGTGAACACTAATGGCCAATTCAGTGTCAGGTTTACGAAAAAAAGAAGCTTGTAAATATTGTCTGCTGCTGGTGCTGGTGGTGTTAAATGCTACGAAAAGCTTCTTTAGCAAGGGAAGCAGGTAGCATGTTCTTCTCAAATATCCCAATCTGTGCTGTGTACAGTTACATCCTGTTCAGCCCTCTGTTTAGGAGCTGTCATTGTGGATACTGGCTGCTGTTTATTTGATCATTCTGCTCTGCACTGAGCTTTCACTTCCACAAAACTAGCAATAACACTATAATTCCTGGATTTTACAGGCTTAGACTGCAGGAAACACTCGACTTTAAGGCCTTAAATACAAAAAATAATCTGATAAAGGTCTGTGCCCACTCATTATAAAGACTATGTCCTTTCAAAATATTACATCGTTGTAGTTGTACACGGGTGGTATTACCACAAATACATGAACTATTCTTCAATTCTTAAATCAAATCTGAAAACTTCTATGTTTTCATAAGTGTAAACATATTATGTACACATATACACTTCTATTTACAAAAACATAGCATAACCAATAAAAAAGTAGTATATATACTTCACTCCTCTGCTCCACTCTATACTTCTCTTGTTGTAAGTGTTAGGGTTAGGTTTCAATTGGACATGGACTAATATGGACTATATTGAATACCTGAAATATCCCTGATACTGATCTTGCTGAATGGCTCAGGGCTCCCCCACTTCACTCATCTGATTCCCACTGTCTTCTCCTTTCCCTCCCTGTTATATCTGATCTGTCCCTTCCTGTCCGGTTCTGCTGTAATCTCTCCCGTCTCGTCCTGTTCCCTCTCCTGCTCCGTTTTGTTCTGCTCTGTTCTGATCCAGGGCAGGGCTGTTAGCCAGAGTCACTCCAAGCAGCCTGAGAGATCCCTCTGGCTGCAGAGTGGATGGGAACACATGGGCAGCCTTCACTTAAAACTCAAAAACAAACCGCTTGAACACAGTTTCCCGTTGGAAAACTACAGATCATCATGCTGAAACTTGGCAGGACAAGTCTCGATCCATATCTGCGGAACAGGCCCTTCGTTGTGCTGAGGATTGGGTTGGAAATGTACAATATGTGCTTATACAATGAGACTGTCCACTGGTGTGTGTGTGTTTGTGTGTGCGACAGAGATGGAGAGAATATGAAAATACAGAAAGACAGAAAGTGAAATTTACCTAAAATACCTCACATGAATAATGCAAGCGAATAATATGACCCACAGACCAGGCATACTGCTCCACAGAAACACTATCATTTACACACAAACACACACTCACTATTTATCCCTTAAGATGCTCTCTGTCTCTGCACTACTGAAATATTAATTACAACCCCATGGAAAAAGATTTGAATTTAATCCTTTGTTACTGATATGTCAAATGTTATTCCTGATGTTAGATCTGATAAACAACACCTGCATAGCTACGTAACATTCATATTTATAGTGAGTTATGACAACAACTCCCATTTTAGCTCATTGCATGCAAAAGAGTCTTTAGGCTTGGACCTTGTCCCAATTGGTTTCCATGCAAGAAGCAGCATAGTGTGTGTTGAGCCTGAGTTTGACAAGTGTTTGTGTAATGTACTTGTTGTAGTGGTGGTAGTGTATGTAGTTATACCTGTTGTGGTGGCGGTAGTGTATGTAGTTGGTAGTTGTACCTGTTGTAGTGGTGGTAGTGTATGTAGTTGTACCTGTTGTGGTGGTGGTAGTATATGTAGTTGTACATGTTGTGGTTGTGGTAGTGTATGTAGTTGTACCTGTTGTAGTGGTGGTAGTGTATGTAGTTGTACCTGTTGTGGTGGTGGTGGTAGTGTATGTAGTTGTACCTGTTGTGGTGGTGGTGGTAGTGTATGTAGTTGTACCTGTTGTGGTACCTGTTGTGGTGGTGGTGGTAGTGTATGTAGTTGTACCTGTTGTAGTGGTGGTAGTGTATGTAGTTGTACCTGTTGTGGTGGTGGTAGTGTATGTAGTTGTACCTGTTGTAGTGGTGGTAGTGTATGTATTTGTACCTGTTGTGATGGTGGTAGTGTATGTAGTAGTACATCTTGTGGTGGTGGTAGTGTATGTATTTGTACCTGTTGTAGTGGTGGTAGTGTATGTAGTTGTACATGTTGTAGTGGTGGTAGTGTATATAGTTGTACATGTTGTAGTGGTGGTAGTGTATGTCATACCTGTTGTGGTGGTGGTCGCGGCTGAAGGTAGGTACTCTGTGTCGGGCCTGGGGGAGTCTGCTGAGGGGGGCTGAAGTACGGTGGGGTTCCCTGCTGCCCTGTCTGCTGCTGCTGCTGCTGCTGCTGCTGTTGTTGCTGCTGGCTGTAGCCCCCCATCCCCTGCTGGCCATACGGCGCCACCTGCTGAAACAACCAATCACGCATTGGTTAGAGGGGAGATATTAAGGTCAGGACTAAGGCAGAAGCAAAACTTCCACTTTGAATTAAAAGCACTGGAGAGAGCCTGTTAGGTACAATTAGCAGGCCGGCGCAGCAGGTGCCAGGTCACACACTGGAACAGCCAATCACATAAACGCAAGAGAGTCTTCTGACCTAAAATCCTATCAGAATGATTGGAAAATAAAAACAAAAACATCCCACATGAGCCTACAGAACCTGGCCTCTACCCATTTTCCAATTCATCTGTTTGTCCCTCAGCTAAAAAGCTCTTAATATAGCTCAGACCAGGCTGACACCAGTCTCCCAGCAGTCCTCTGCCTAATGAACTCACACTGCAGAAAACCTCTAACTTTATGTCCTCTGGCTTGCCAAACGCATCCTCCTCTCAACATTATCTCCATGTCGGTCAGCTCACAGATGGGATGAGGTGTGTTGGATATTACTGCAGGCCAGTCCCAGGCCGTAACCTTAATGAGGGACACATGGATGAGCCGGGGCATTCCAGAGCAGTGCATTTAAAAAAAAAAAAAAAAAACTTACTTGCGAGGCCGAAGCCACGCCAAGTGCTGGTTCTGCATTATACAGTGGTTGTGAGAGAGAACGCGAACAGGGAGTGCGTGTAACAAGCTGGCACCAATACAAATGTAGTCTTAATCCCTCCTTGTCGTTTGTTATGACTACAGACAGCGCCAGGTGCTCCTCACTCCTCTAAGGATTTCCTGGGGTTTTCTCATTCATGCCGCTTCACGTGCACCCACACACACAAACACACACAAAAGCCAAGCACAGACTATTAAACAACATTTACGACCGCTGGTGAAGCAATATGACAGCACCTTTCTTGTAATATTTTTTGCCCATCATGTCATACTGCTTTTTTATTCAATGACGGCCAACAGCGCTGCCACAAACTCATTAAATGTGCACACAGGCTGTAATTTTGGGCCACGCGCAAACCTCACAGTCCACCTCCAGCTTTTGCCCTGGGCTCTAAATGGTGAAATGTCCCTTTAAATCTTCCCTGGCGGGCTTGGCAAAGTAAAAGTCTCCCGGACTGAGAATGATTTATATCTCAAATGATGGTGTTACAGGGGAATCCGATGTGACGTAACTACTACACTACGGCCTTGTCAGATCAAAAGCAAAGAGCACACATCCAGAGTTGTAGCGTTACTGTGACTGTTAAGAGTGAGAAAACCCACTCATAAAAGCCTTGTTGAAACTGTTGGCTGGTGTAAAATACAGTGAAATCTGATCTGGCTGCAGAGGACCAGTGGAGATTAATACGTCTGAAATAGTTTTGAAGTGTAACTTCCTTTGAGTGGATGAAAAAAAAAAGAAATGTTCTCTGTAAAATGGAAGAAGCCTTTTGACTCTGAATAGAGATGATTGGACAATGTAGAATACTTTTCACTTCAATGGAAATTTGATTAGAAAGGACAGGTCTGTGTGTGGTGTGTGTGTGTGTGTGTGAGAGAGAGAGAGAGAGAGAGAGAGAGAGAGAGAGAGATGGAGAGTGTGTGTCATTAGGCCGATGAGACAGACAGACAGGGCGAGATCAGTCTAGCTGGCAGAGAGGTTAATAGCATGGTCCTGCTCATGCCAACAGCACCACTGGATTCATTACTGCCAGCCAGGGCAACACACACACATACACACACACACAGACATATTACTCACATACTCAAATGAATGCACATGAATTCAAGTTGTCTGTGTATGGGGATTTGTTAGAGTAAGATAGACAAACAAATTCTCTCCTGATCTCACACACACGCACACACAGTCGTCATTAGATGTGGATCAAAGCCACAGCGATAAAACAGAAGCAACTCTATCCAGTGATCAGTGATGACAGGCTGGTGTAACACACTGGGTCTCAACTGGAACACTGCTGTTCTGGGATTGGTAAGGATTAGGTCGCCATGGAGATCGAGACCAGACAACCGTGGGTGGGTTCCTTTCTCAGACAAACACAATGACAGGCAGACAGACAGATATGGGAAGACAGTGACAGACAGACAGAGGAATAGATAGATGTAGGCACAGAGAGAGACAAAACACATAAAAAGGGTTAACAGAGAATTGCACTTTCAGTTTCTTTCCCCCCCTGAAAAACCTCCTGGTGATTTAAATAACTCTGAAAAGCTAATGTATAAATAATAAACTATACTAGTTTCCGTTGTCTTTAAAATTATCAATTTGAGTTGCTGAGATTTCATATGTAAAAACACACCGGGGATGTAACCCGGAAGCATGCTGGAGTGAGAAAACTTGAACACACCAGTGTTACGGTCGCTGTGTCTTTGCTCTCTACCAGGATGAAGGGACTGACTCCGAGGGTAAAAACAAGTGGTGTCTGTGTGTTTCTGGTATAGTGTCATGTCACATGATTCCTATTGGATTTCCAGCAATGTTAATTGAAATAACTCTTGCCCACTGATGTACATATTTACCAGCTCTTGCTGGTGTCAGATGGCTGCATACCATTTAGTTTTGCCAGACAAACAATGGGCTCTATCTGTAAAAGTCTGTTTTTACACCTGAATGCTACATAGCTGTCACTCGGGCACTTATCGCCTTCTACTTTATATATTTCCAGCTGCCTATAAGGACTGTCTATAGGAAAAAATGTCCCCTGGAGAATGTCAGTTTTCAGTGTACTCAAGAATAGGGACTGACAGATATGCAAGCATGTAGGCAGGCAATCAGGTAAGCAAGCAGAGAGACACACACCGAGACAAACAAAGAGAGAAACTGAAATACCGCCAGTCAGTCAGTCAGTCAGTCAATAAGCACAGAGACGGCAGGTAGACTGGAGGTCTAACAAGTAGCAACCTGTCACAGTGGCTTTGGGAGGGAAGAGAGAGTCATTCAAATGCAGCTTCTGTTTGATCGCTGGGGCCGACTGTATGAATGTACTGTACCAACTGAGTACACAGCGGCTCACTGAAACCTGATTCTCTTTGACTGGGAATATGCTTAGTAATAAACAGACTTGCTGTGCTGTTGCGTATACCAATAAAAATAACTGCTGGAAGTAGAAAATAAGACCATTTTCTGGCTTTTCCTTCCACTCAGGTGTGTGGAAGCAGACAAAATAACAGTGTGATTTATCCAGAGTGTCTTGGCAGGCACACAGTGTCAAATAAATGTCTGTAATGAAATGACAACAGATGTGAAGTGCTGTAGGGAGAAATGACACAGAATAGACGTCCTGCGAAGCAAATAATTCACCATAAACTGCAGAAACAGTGTGATGAAAACAAAAGCCTTGGCGGCATATTAAGATACAAAGACACAAACGCGTACACAAACACAGAGAAGAACTCAATCAAAAATCTATCAAAACAAGAGTTGTATGAAAAGGCAGACAATATCCTCCTGCTCTGCAAATGGAGGCAATAAATAGCCATGCTAACCCTCATCCAAGGCGGCGCTGTGCGTGTGTGCACACACGTGTGTGCGCCTTAAATCAGCCGTTTAAAAACCTTGCACGGAACAAGGCACTGCTTGTAATTCAATTGGGCCAATGAGCAATAGACAGGAATTTTCATAATTCTGTCGGGGTGGCGATACGGCTGGCTGGCGACCGGGACCACAGGTTGCCCCTTTTTGAGTGACAGATGGGCTCAGCCAACCAGAGCGCTAAGCAGAGCCACCACCCTGACCCTTAAACACACACACAGACAGGCATGACAGGCACACACAGACACTGCATCAGAATTAAGCGCCAACTTAAAAATTAAAGAAGAGAGAGAGAGAGAGGTTTCTATAAAAAAAAGAGGAAGTCAGGTCAGCTGACAAAGAGTGAAACGACATAAAAAAAAAATTTAAAAAAAAAGCTTGATCCAGACATGTGAGGAGATACAGAGACAGTGTGAAGGAAGATGTTTAGAGAGGCAGATATGGCGAGATAGGCAGGAGTGAGATAGAAAAAGGGTGTTACAGCCTGAAATACTTAAAGGGGATGGATAAAGCGATGTTTCACATGATAAAGACAGAGACAGATAAAGACGGTGATTCAGGCAGTGAGATATGTGGAAAGAGAGGGGCTGCACAGACAAGTGTGAAAGGGAAGCAGGGGAAGCAAGGAAGCAAGGAAGGACGCGATGGAGTTTCAGTCTGAAAACTTCCTTTACACTGTAGATTTACACTGTAGATCTCCCTGCATCAGAATCACCAGCTATAGAATAATAATCCACATTCTATACATGAGTTCTCCCATTAACACTCTCAGCTACAAGTTCATTCTAATTTGGGAGTTAATCCACAAAAACTAAACACATGCAAGCACACTTATCTATGTCTCATACTCAAAACCTGTGGCTTTGCCAGAGAGACAACAATCCAGAAAGAAAAACATCACACTATTATTGTAGCACATGATTTAACACTCTTGATCCATACAGATAGAACTGACACAAAATGCTGTAAATAATGATAATCACAACTAATCAGCCCTCTCTGCAATAACTGGATGGCCCACTGATGAAAAGAAATGGCAGAACACACTGTTTACACTGTATTACATCTATATATCATAAAGCAGTTGATCACTGCTGTAATACCATATACTTTGCTTTGCTAACATTAGCATGCCTTACACTAAAAGCTCAGCGTCATCGATTCAAACTGACATTTTTATATATAATCCTGTCCAGCTTTCATTAATTCATTTGGCTCCAACCTAAACATATCTCACTTTTATTTCGTTGCTGTGACTTCATCATTCAAACACAGGTATTTATCAAGAACTTGTTATAGTGAGTTAGGTGAGTTTTTCTCAATGGCAGCCATTTTTCTTTCTGAGCACTAAATCTCTTACACGTCTCCTGTAACAGCCCTCTGGCTATTCTGAGGTTTCGCAATGATCCAGTTTACCTCTGTAGGATGTTCTGGTGTTATATCATTATAGTATACTGCATGCTGTTTAGCTGTAGGCTTTGTCACTGTACCTACTGACAGGATTCACAGTCACGTGGGTTAATTGCAGCATCACTGGAAAGATGGGTGTGAATATGCAAACACTGGCTATATTAAAATAATTGTACTTGTAAACAGGGAGCAAAATGAAACAGAGGAATTCTTCACATCCAGGCTCAGTTAGCAAATCCAAAAGCAAACTTAAAGGCAGATAATCAAAGGAAGTTTCAGCAGGCAGGCGCAGCAGGGAGATATCGCAGTGTTGACAGATCTGTCAGTCAAAAGGAGAAGAAGTATACCAGTATCAAAATAACTGTGGCAGTCACCTCTTCTGTTTCTCTGCAGCTTATTGGCCATAAGTGCCTGAAACATTTACATTATACAGGTGATATTTTTCAGCTGACCTTCTTCTTTCCATTTCCTCTCGCTCTCTCTCTCTTATCATGTGTTAAAAAAAAAAAAAAAAACGCACAGAAGGAAAGAAAACACTCCTACATCCCCCGGCGACTACACAGTGATGTATGATGATCACACTAAAAAGAAGGTGAAACATTCAACAGCAACATGTATTTTCAAATTCATTCTTTATGAGGAAATTATTTTGTCAGTGAATGATGTGAATAGTTTCCTGTAGAATATCTAAAAACTGGATGGAGAAAATTGTTTGTTTTTTTCAAAGATTAGATTTTTTTCATTAATATGAATAAAATCTTTAAAAACATGTTCCTTTGTTTCCTCTTTCTGTTGTTAATTTTTGTTTCAGCTTCATGGTTTTCGATGTGAGCTGTTCATTCATCCTAGGGTTGTTGTTTTTTTTTAATCGATAGCTGATGTGGTAATTGTTTCAACTGTCTGCGGGTCGGTTTGTCTTTCAACTGGTTGTTGCAGCCTGTGGCTCGAGTCGGGATAAAGATGCTGAAATTTCACGTTGTGAACATGATGCCTGATGCTGATCTAGAACCAAAACATTGCATCTCTGATAAACTCAGTGACAACGTTGTGTGGGAATTCTACTTTTTCTTTTGTCTGAATGTCCCTGCACACCTATCAACACTAATTCAGTGCAATGATAACAAGAAGAAAGAGTCTCTACCTTTGACTGGCTGCTAAAGTCTCTTTCTGGTAATATGAACATCACCTCTCCCATTACTGCACCATGGAAAGTTGACATCTAAAAAAAAAAACACACAGGCTTGTTCTTTTAAATCCAAGCTGAGCTGACAAGAGGTTATCATCACACACAGGACCAAAACAAATCAACCTGCTTCTTCAGCTCGGTGTGGTGATAAGATCAGCTGCCACGAGATGTGAACACCAGAGCTGCTTTGTGAATTGCAGGCGGAGGTGTGACCCTTAATGAAATGCGAGGCATTGGAGGGAAGGATGAGCATCAACAGTCTCATGATTAAACATAAGGGGAAAGAAGAGGGGACGCATCACCGTACTCGTCATCGCCCTCGTATCCCCCCCGCACCCCCCAAGGTGACGGTGCTCTCCATCCACCCAGCAGTACCTCTCTTTGATAACTCTTTCTCCCGCTCCTCCCCCACCTCGTACGTCGGGAGGCCCTTGACACCTCAGGAATGAGCTGCCCTTGGAGGAGTGAGAGAAAGAGTGAGGGATGGGGGGGGGGCTCTCAATCGTGTAATCCCAGTAACCTGAACCCAGACACTGCACATCAGGATGAAAAATATAAAAATAAAGCAACACAATCACATTGAGGCAACAAAGAAAACACGAGCTGCAGATGATTTGCAGGTACTTTTTTTTTGTATGAAGCATGGTGCACCTCATATACTGCAGGTTTTTTATTCCCAAATGAAAACACAAGCCGGTCTATTCAAAGATTGTGACTTATCGACCTGGTGATAACATCAACATCTCACTGACGGTGAGTGAAAGCAAACAGATAGTGTAGCCATCAACTGATAGACACAGGCGTGTGTGTGTGTGTTTTTTTTCTATATTTTCATCTCAGATCCCTTTCTGAAGACTGCCAAACGCTGCTCTCTGCCCCCGTCTGTCTTTCTTTATTTTTCCCTCTCTCTAATTCTCTGTTTCTGCTCACATCTATTGACGGAGAGAGAGAGGAAAAAAAAAGGAGGAAAAAAAAAGGGCTGCTTGTAGCAGGCGTTTTATTGCTGGCTGGCTGCAACTAGCAGTGGCTGTGTTGTTCCAGGCAGAGCCGTAATGGAGACATTTGGAGAGGCAGAGCGGGGCAGGTTAATGCTCTCTGTAATGTGTGTGTGAACAGCGTTTTATTTTTTTTAATTTTTTTTTTTTTCTTTTCTTTTCGCAAGAGGCTCTGGGCCCTGTGCCACTGGCTCCAAATGTTTTTCCCCTACTAAACTCCTGACCCCAATCTGGGGCCAAGAAAGACAGAGGAGAGAGAGAGGGGGAATTGAGAAAGAGGGAGAGAAGGAAAAAAAAGGTAATCTGAATGAGGCTGATAGTGAAGGAGTTATAGCAGGCTCTCCTGAAGAGAGAGACCGTTAAATAGATCATTGATCACTTGAAATGTTTCTTAATACAGAATTCATACTGGAGATTGAGTAGGGGAAAAAGCTACCTAACACTAATCTTCCTCAAACTACATTCAGTTTGATATTAGATAGAAAATAATCATCATTAAATTGCAAAGAGGAGAAGAAGGGAAAAAAATAACGGCTTGTGACACATGTAAACATCACAATTCAGCACAAAATAGCCCTAAAGATCCATCATTTCAGAGCACAGCGGCTCGGCTCATTTTTCAACGCTCGCTGTGATGACAGGCTCGAACTTGTGTAGGAGTCATGTCAATTACATTTGAACAGAGAGGAGGGAGGGAGGGAGAGGGGAGGGTGGGGGCTTCTAGTTGAAACAAGCTTGTTCACCATTAGCGGTCGACATCAGCACAGGAAGATTATACTCGTACTTTACACCCCCCTCCCCTTTCTGCGAGGCTGTCTTTGTTGGATGCTGACGCCCTGAGGCGCCGCAGTGTTAAATAACAGTGACACGATGGATCGGCGAGTTCCTCCGGGTCAGTGCGGATGCTGAGCGGTGCGTCGGAGATGAATCAGGTGTTGGCGATGTCAGGATGACGGGGTAAGAGGTTTACAGGCAGGTAGGCATATGTTGTCCGTGACACTTGTGAACGCCGACGTCTCGTACTCGTGAGTAAAATCTCTGTTTCCCCGCACCTGTTCTGTATCGGCCTGTGACCTCTGACCTCAGAGACAGGAGGACAACTACAACAGAACTTCTTCACATCAAACTCAGAACCAAATGAACATGATTAAAGTTTGCTCTACTTCAAGTTAAATATTTATAATTACCTAATATTTATTCATCACAGCTTGATGAGAATTTAATCTTGTTTCACTCAGATAAGGAAAAACACAGGAGCAAGCGCACATGTGCAATCTCTAAACAACACACACACACACACACACACTTCCAACTTGCAACTCAAATGATCTATAAACTTGCCTGAACACAAGAAATGTTTTACAGTAGTTAAATACTGAACACATTGCCTCTCTGCCTCCTTTCTCTTTCTCTGCTCCTTAGAGGAAAACAAGCAGTTACCTGAGAGCATCTTCGCCAAGTGCTTCCTCATGTTCACTTCATTCTAAACAACCAGTTAACGATGATTATTCTCTGGAGAAGGCAGTGAGTTTAAAACATTAGAGGGCTAGTTCATTACGTTTACAGTGGTTTCTTTAAATAACTGAATCTGAATAAGATATTGTATCATTTATTTATATCTTCAAAAACAGGTAGGTATTGCTAAAAGATGAAGGGAGGGTTCATAGTCAATACAGTATCTCAGACCTACATTGAGGTTTGACTCCATGGTCGATATAACTGGACTTTCTATGTGTTCATCTTTTGTTCTACCAATATATCTTCTCAAACAGCAATATAAAGAGGCTGAGATCTAGGCACCACCTTGATCATGCCAATCTATGCCTTCTGAGATCTGTCTTCTAATGTTGACGGCGTGTCACGTCTCCGTTCTACAAATGAAGCCCAGAAACCGAGATGCTGGCGCAGACTTGACCTGTGTAAAAATCTATCTCTAATCTGGATGAAAACTGAGATGAATTCTCCGTGAGCCAATTAGAGCAGCAACTAATCCCCTTGTAACTCGGCAAAGACGTAAAGCATCCCGTTCTTTCCTCTCTCTTCCACCCCCCCACCCCCCCACCCGTTTCGCTCCACTTTCATCTCCCTCCTCTTTTATCTTATCAATAGGCACATATAGAGCGCTGCAGACAGAGCGCAGAGCCTGGATCTTTCAAAAACACGCCGTTTGTGACGTTTTACACTGCTCGCCTGCATTCAACACTAAATTATATTAAAATCCACTATCACTTCACCTGCCTGAGTGAGAATAATGGAGTTTGCAGCTCATACAACTAATGCAAAAGCAAGAATTAACAGACAGCTGGGGATGTAATTTAACTAATGGCTGACATGAAAAAGTGTAACCCACTGGGTCATATCTTATTTATCGCACCTCAGTCTTATTTATAATGTGTATGCCATGCCTCTCCTGAGAGGAGAAAACATATACTAATAGATGTTCTGCGTTGCTCTCTTCCTTTATGTTCACTCTAGTGTATACACTGCTCTCAATGACATAATTGATAGTATCACTTTTGTGTGTGAAAGGGGAGGGGGCTTCCTCCCCCTTTCTAGTTAATGGCCACGCAGCATCATCTCCACGTGGCATCTGATTGGCTGAGAGCCACTCTACAGCGGGGGGGGGGTAATAAAAGTTACAAATGAGAGCAGGCTATTAGAGCCATTGACGTGCGTAGGCTAGCTTGCTAATTAATTGATCCTGAAACTTCATCTATTCTGTAGCCAGAGAGGAACCCTTAATTAATCAGCCTTTCCATATCGTTGTCCTTTCTTTCAATCCTTTTCGCTCTCCTCTTTTAAGCCCTCCGTCCTTTTCCTGCTCTCTCCCTCACTCCTAATGTCTTTTTTAATTGTAAGGTGCCCAGAGTCCCATGGGCTGGCATGGAGTCCAGGTCTGGAGTTGTGGAGTAGAGAGAAGAAACAAAGTGTGTGCTGTGTGTATCTGGTGTGTATCTGGTGTGTATCTGCGTGCTTGAGATGTGCACTGTGAAGAGCGAGCCTCCAAGGTTTCAAGATCCTTTCAAAAAGGGAGGGGTGTGATGAGGCTGGAGTGGTCCCCTTTGTCCCCCTCCCCTCCTCTTTCTCCATCTTTCCTGGCAGAAGGGCTGATTTATTGGGGCTTCCCAGCCATCCGTCAGAGCCAGCAGCGCTGGCTGCATTAACCCCATAGACAACCCCCGCACTCGTGGCCCCTAAGTGCTTCCAAGTGGCCCTCGCTCTCCCCATTGGCGTGGAACACCCCTGCCGGGCTCAATCGATGTCGTAAATTACCCATCTAACTCCCCGAAGTCGATATCCCACAAGATGATGTTTGGACAGACAAGAATTTTTACAGCTTTTTGTTTTAATGGAAAGTTAAAGGCACAATCAGAACTTTCTGGACTTACATAAGTGAGTTTCAGTCAGTGGTTACAGATGTGACCTCACTGGTTTTCACCATCACAAAACACAGATTTACCAACCTACAGTCAGGACCTGGCTCAAACATTTTGTCACAGTCGGAGGAGCGGTGTAGATAATTAACTGAGCGATAACTGAAATCCACTGAGGTGCTTCAGTTTCAGGGTCCAGGTGTCAGCCATGTTATTGATCAGTCATCATTGTTATTAGCAACATCCATGTTTTTACTACTGAGACAGCATGTCTGCAGTGGGACGGGCCTGTTTGACTGTCTTAGTTTCACACTTTGTTTCAGCATTTGCTAGTGAAAGCTGAGGTTTACTGAAATGAACATCAGAGCCTCTCGGGGTGAATTAAATCTCTCTTCTACTTCCTCTCATGTCTTCTTGGGTTATCACTTTAGCTTTTGTTATCAGTGTATCAATAGAAAAAATTATCTGTACACCATCAACAGCTAAAAGTCAGAATTCGCCCCGTGTGCCTCAGGTGCTCTGTGCCGTGCATTTATCTTAATAAGCCAAGACACTGTGATAGTGAGGCAGCACAATACACAATACTGACACACCTTAATGGAATTTAGTCACCATTCATTTTACATATAGATCAACAGTATACTTTTGAATTATTATCAGAGCTATTTTACAGGCCAATGTTATTCAGTGTCTACTACAACTATTTTCAAAATTCAATTATATTTTTACTTGACAACAAATTCACACTGGTTTTGGTTTAGTGGCGACAGCTGTTCTGCAAACCACTGTATAAAATGTTGTTGTAATGCCTAAATGTAAGACACAGAGGGAATAAAAACAAAGAAATATTGAAAGTATTTAGGCCTGACACAGATGTCGCCCAGTTGAAAAAGAAAACAGACAGGATTTTTAAAGAACGCAGATGTACAGTTATTTGGGGGTTCTTTTTTTCTTCGCCAGATGACGACTATTGAATACAGATGACGCCTGAAAAATCATCTTTTAAAAAGAGTTGAGTGAGGCTGGATGGAGGGATACAATGCTGCGGAGGACAGAGGGCTGGTGAGGGGGTGTTGTTGGTTTGTATGGACTGAACAGGCTGCGGGTCAGCTACATTTCCACTTGACTTTAAATGCTTGGCTTCTATTAAGTTGGCCCAGTGTGTAAGGAACAAACAGCCAACACTGGTAATGGTTTCTGCCTGACTCGTTGACACATTCAACCCTCTCCACACACACACACACACACACAAGTGCACACACACACATACACACTCCTTCCTTTTTCTCTTTCTCTCTCCCTCTTTCTCTTTCATTTCCCAGGATATCTTTTTTCTCCTCTCCTGCTCCCTCACCCCTCCCCTCTTTTCACATCAAACACTAATGTTTCCTTCAAATTCCTTTTCCTCTCCGTCTGCCAACTTTGACATCACAGGAAATTACGCTCAGAATTGGCGGCGCTGTTTTTTCTCCCCCACCCCCCCACCCCCCCACCTCTCTTTTTTTTTTTGCTTTCAACTTCATTCCACTTCCCAAACAGTGACGCTTCTCTCGTGTGGCCTGTCATCCCCAAGACACCCGCCTCCTCCTTCTACTTCCTCCTCTTCCTCTCCTTCTTTTTTCTTCTTCTGCTGATATGTTTGTTCTGGCTCCCATCACTCCACACACACACACGTATAGCTGTGAACGCTCTTTCAAATGCACACTGTCTCTCACCCTTTTCTGACACTCTCAAACTGTCTCTCACATGCATGCATTCAGACGCAGCATGATGCTAACTACATCTAATGCAAGTTCTGGGCTTATTTGCTAGAGGCTAATAAGAGGTTGATTTTTTTTTCCTCTCCAAGACATCAACAGTGAGATCGGTGTCTGTGCTTGCCTCCTATGACTGGATTAAGACAGGAAGCAATGAGCAGAGTTCTTAATTGGCACTGAACTGCAGTGTTAAGATTGTGTCAGAGTGTGTGAGAGTGCCTGTACGATCAAATCACCATATGCATACAGTATATAAGCCAGAAAATATCTATACAGTCGTGCAGATGGCTGTGCGTATATATATATATATATAAAAAAAGAGCTCCAGACATTAAGCTCGAGGGCCTGAGCAGGTAAACACGCCTCGCTAGAGACGATGACTCAACGGTCAGCTGTAGCCTCTGGGCTGCACAAGTGAGTATGTTCCCATGTACACCAATAACCCCTCCACTGAGAACGACTAGATGAAGATAACAGTTCAGTCAAGGTTTTTCAATGAATAGTAGGAAATAACAAAAACAGGAATAACAATAAATCAGCTGTGTTGATGGGAGTATAGACAGAAAATAGTAAAATTGAAAAATAATTCATCTCTGGTAACAACATGAAACTTCTTCTCCGTGCTCTGGATGGTCCACAGCTGTCAGCAGTTTTCAGAGGGATGATTATTTTGGTAGAAAATAGATCCAATAAGAACAGTTCACAAAGAGTGGATTTTCTTTAGTAATAAGGACTGAAATTCTGGATATAGATGTTGCCTTTCATTTTTCTCAAGATAATTTTTGGGTTGTCCTTTCTCATATGTTTGCACACTTTATGCCTTTATCAGACAGTGAAAATGTCAGTGATCTGATTATAGGCAACAAATGACATGGCAAGACTTGACTGGGATAAGTGTCAAAATACTAATAAGTGTGTCCTTTTTTGATTCAAAAATGAAAACCTGGTTATAATGTTTATAAGTAATAATCAGGTCTGTTTACAGTCATTTTAAGTCAATCCACCATATAAATCAAAGCTGTTACATGGATGATTTTCTCTGTGTGTATTCTGTCGTGTCAGTCTTGTCCACTGAAGCAGATTCTGACACTGATTCTTGCTGTAATTATGTAAAGGACAGAAGTGAGCTCCTGCACATATCCAGAGCCTCCACTGCATGAAATGTATGTATTGCTGTGGAGTCCTTATTTAATATGAGTGGGGCTTAATTTTAGCAGGATTTAATCATAATAATGAAAGGCAGTCAAAGAGGACCTTTTGTTCCTCTGCTAAAACCCCCTTACACACACACAGACACACAAACACTCTCTCGCACGCACACAGAGATGGTCGTTTAGTCCTGGGGAAATCTCAGAGATAGACGTACACACATATCGTTGTTGACGTCACGTTGCCTGGCAACATCCCAGCATGCTTGGCTGTGACAAGCTGAGGTCTCAGCCCTGAAGCGCGGTGCATCATGGGGGATAATGCGTGCCGCGTCTTAACATCACCCACAATCCCTCTCGCTGATGCAGCCACAGTCAAGCTAGTCAGATTGTCCTTTGCAGCTGATCCTGGGACAGTTTTGCATCGTTTGGGGTTCAGGCAGAGGGTGTATTTCTCCTCCTCCAGACACAGAAGAAACCATATCCACAACAGTCACTTTAAGACCTGACGTACAGTGTATTCTGCAACACACATCTGGAGCGTTCGTTTTTTTTTAGCCCTCCCCTCTCCTCCCTGATCAGACCCCTGACCGCTTTTCTGTAGGTGAGCCTCATTATGCTCATCTGAGAGTGTGGAATTAAACCTCCTCCTCCAAACTCATTACTGTGAGCTAGATTTCACCGGTTGCAGATAGGCAATGCAGTGGTGCTGCTTTTAAAGCCAGAGCCAGATAATTAGAAACTTTAGAAGCGCAGCTCCCATGGCTATAGCCAGAGTGAACAACTAATTCTATTTGAACTAATTACGTTCCATAGCGCTACGCTGTGATTGCTACGCCGACGCTCAGCCTCCCCTATGTAATACGCCCGAGGATTTCATCACAAAACAGTAGCAAGGATGTATTTTTGTGTGTGTGACTGGCTACGCGTCATCATGTATTGGCATGACTCTCTACGCACAGCATGTCTCCACATGTACACCCCCACTCCCAAATGTGTGCATTTCATACTGCAAAACCTCTGAGCAGGCTCAATAATGCTTATTTTAGGAGTGTGTCAACATCATCAAAATGCGTCAGAGGAGGTTTAGACCTGCAGCTTGGGTAATGAAGTCTGAGATAAAGCCTCCCTGTTAGGACTGCAGAGCACAATGTAACCAGTAAAACAAAACAGAGATTATTTGATGAGTATTATGTCATCATTGTTCTTATTATTTGGATTTATTTACTTTTGTTGCAATTGCCTCTATTATTAAATCATTGGATCTTTTCTGAAATGATTGAAAGACTGAAAGAAGAACTTTAGATAATTATTGATATCATAAAAACACACAGCCTGCACGTCCTTACCCAAAATAGCAGAAACCCACACACAAAAAAGTCACTAATCTATGCAGAACTTGTCAGACACAGATGTTAACAGATGATCAAAACTGATGCAGCAGATTGTTGCTGGGATATCCTGACTTGTAGTACATAGTTTGGGTTTGTAAACCTCTCACTGTGCAGCCTCTCTCCCTGCTTGTTAGAGCACCACAGCTCCCAGCTTCAGCCCCGTTTGTCGTGTCAACATAACCTGTTGACATTAGGTATTTTCTCAGACTTTAGAAAGATCCTCCAAAGCCACAAAAGACATGATGCAACCATTCTCACAGTCTGAGAGTTAACTCATCTTCACATATGTATAGTCAGTACAGTAACCCTGCTTAACTCTTTAAGCAACACTCCAACCAAGTTTGTTCATGTCTCCTCATTTAAAAATACACCCACTGTCTGTAATTAAGAGAAAGAGTGTTGATGATCTGTGTATAAATACATGAGCACTGTGCATCCGTTTTTCTCTGCTACATGTGCGACTATTTCTACAATATTTCTAGGCGTTGTTACAAGTCTGTCTGTCTTTCCATCTGTGTTTTCCTCCTTCTCTCTCTGTTCTTTCTCTCTCTTTCTCGGTGGTCTTGCTATGTGTGGAAGCTTGCTTGCCCCCATGAGAGGTGTCCAAGTCCAGACTAACATCTGACTAAATATAGCAGGCACTAACAGCAGGGGACACTGTGTGTACCCCCCCCCCCGCCCGCCCGCTCCCCTATCACCACTACCACCCTTACTGTGGAGCTCAGTGCTGCTGCTTTGCTGCAAACTGAAGTGACTGAAGTGAAAGAACTTTATCATCTTCCACAGAGAGGAGGAAGTTCACATTCTGCTAAAAATGTGGGACACATATGTCACACACACAAACACACACATATAGTACACACAGATTAATACACATGCATACTTCCTCTCTATCTCTCCCTCTAACACACACACACACGCACTCACACACCCTTTCAGTCCAAATGGGATTTATTTAAGACTCAATAAAGCAGACAGAAGCACTATTGTCTCTAACACAGGCCTATTGTGTTGCACAGAGACTGTGACGTGGGTTGGGTGTGCTGCATCTATGTTTACTACACAGTGAGCATTCCACTACACACACACATACACACATACATAATCAGAGACTCGTGCGTTCAAAAAAAAAAAACACAAACAAACAAAATCTAACCACAAACAACCCCACACACACATACACACACAGAAGCATAACCAAGCATACAAATTCCCATCAAACAAGTACAGGGATTCGAACATCCTTACACACATACCATGCATGCACACATGCACACACGCACACACAGCATCAAACCCAGCTCTCTCCAGTGGGTGTCTGAGGGGAGCTGAGTGATGAACGGGACTGACACCACCACATGCCAGGGTGTGAGATGTGCTGCCTGGTATTTTAGGCTGCGTCTCAAATTGAACATGCCAAGCCTTCAGGGGAAAATTGCTGGAGAATGTTCATGACGAGAAGCGAACGTCCCACCGCAATATCGCTTATAATACCAGCTACAATATCTGGAATGGCACTGCAGAGGGGGCCGGCTAGCTCACAAGCCACGGTGAGACACACACACACACACATATGCACAGATGCATGTGTTTGAGTTCATGGACATACCTGCTGTTGAGGGTACTGCATCCCGCCCATGCCCATCTGGCCCCTCCCTTGCATGCTCATTGGATATCTGTGCGGAGGAGGCGATGTGTATGGCTGGCTAGGGGGGTAAGCACCGCCCCCCGGCTGCTGCGGTGTGGAGTAGGGATTGTTGGCCATGCCATAGAGCTGCGAGCGCTTCAAAGCCATGAAGTCCATGGAGGACACCTGTAGAGGTAAAAGAGGGATAAATGATTCGCCGTCAGCTTTTTTCTCTCTCTCTCTCGGCTAATATTTCGCACTCATTCATGACGCCACATCGTGATTGTCTGAGAGGCGTTTAAATTCATCCACCATCTGCCAAGTTGGAACCCCTGACTGAGGTCCACTTAACGCACACACTCCAAACCACAGCTACCATTGATTTATTTCATAATTGCACGGCAAGTGGAAGCCTTAAATTAACGTCTACAGGTCATAAATGAACTACAAATGGAATTAAGTAAGCAAAGATGTTTATTGCACGCCGATTGGGAGCAAACTTCGCTGGAGGAGCGCCAAAGTAAAATGATTTAATTAAAACCTGAAGCTTGTATCTTTGTTTTAATGTCTGAAAGGGTTTTAAAAGAGTTGTAAACGCTGTTTAAAGCGATGGGAAGCAATAGCAATAAAAATTCTATGGCCTTGGTCCCACAACCACAGCCAAACTGTGCCAATAATCACTGTACAGCGCTCCCTTCACACTTGCTATGTTGCTTACAGCAAATAGCATAAATTGTGATCATCACTTTGAGTTTATGCTCCTATGAATTAATATAAAAGTACGTGTAATGGCTGAGGCTTTGGCGGGGATCCGAACTTTGCAATGCAAACCCACAACAGGTCTGCGAGTTTGAATCCCCAGGGGGAGTTCAGGGCAGTCAAGCAGTCAAAGCACCTGCTCTCCAAAGCCACACCTGGGGAGCTAGCTTCTTATATGAACACAAAAAAAAATCAAAGAGAAGAAAGAGAAGGTGTCAGGGGAGATTTATTCTATTGTAAGTATTTCAGAGACTTTTTTTAGGGGTTGTTTGGGGTCTCAGTGAGCCATTGCAAAATTCCAGCACCGTGCGTCGGGCTAATGCTAATCCGTCACCCGTAGCGGCGTGTTTGTCTGTCTGCCGGGCAGATAATGTGGAGTTCTTCTATCTTCCCTTTCTCCTCTCATGCTCTCTCCCTTTTGTCTCCGCCGTGTAGGATCATGTGTGATTTATGACATTTTGTTCCTACTGTTTCTCTCTCTCTCACACACACACACACATACACATACACACTTCCTCATCCTCCATCACCACCACCAGCTCCCTCCTCAGTTCCCTTTCTTCTCCCCAACTCAATATCACCTCGTCTAGTGCAGAGGAGAAATTGCCGCTGCCTCATATTGCCAGGCTAATATCAAGAAGACATGCCAGGGGATGGGAGCACTTTATTCAGCGGGTTACGTGCGGACGGTTACGGTGCTCTAGTTTTAAAGTGGTTTTGTCTACTGAGGCATGTGTGTGGAGTAGTGTGGAGGAGAGAGAGAGGGAGGGTGAGAGAAGAAGGAATCTGTTTGGGTAGTGAGTGAGATTGAGAAAGAAAGCCAGAGAGGGAGGAATGAGTGCTCCTGGGTGTCGAAAAGTTATTTCACAGCATGGAGGTGTATGTCAGTGTGAGGGGGGGGGGGTTATCCTGCAAAGGGCAGCATCACCAGGATTTCAAGAGTCTAATCCTGAGAAAGAGAAAAAAAATGCATCTTTGACATTTCACTGTGTTAATGCATCTTGTAGTCCCTCTCATGTACTGTTCTCTTTACTCTGCCATTCGTGTATCAGGCCGCTAATATTCCGCTGCGTTTTGCGAAGGCCGACTTGAAATGAAATATTTCACCACCGGAAGAAACTGACGTCTCATCTGACAAAATGATTGCCAGCAGTAGCGTAAAGCACTTTAGGGAATAATTAATGTTATGAGCCATTCTGGAGTTAAGCCCATTTAAAAATGTTTTTGATAGGAACGTCGTTTGTGTTTTTTGAAACGCTGATGGATGAAGTCGAGGTTTAAGGAGCTAAATTTAATCCAGATTGGATCTTTTTTGGAGAGAAAACCTTGAATCACCATGTAATTTGTCTCCTTATTGCTCAGTAAGACGATGAAGAGCCTGACTGCAGGAACGAGAGTGATCTAATAACTTTATCCTGAATGCAACTAAAATAGATTTAGTCCGTAGGTAGAGTCTGTGTGAGCAACACACAGAGTTAAGTGCACATCAAAGGGCAGATTTGTTTCAGGGTATTTTTCGATGTACTAAAACTGACACTGGTCATACGTTTCTAATGTAGACACAGTGATGTTTTTGCTTGAGCGGAAAGCAACACATGACCTGCTTAAATATTTGTACACACACACACTACACACCACAAGCCACACACAAACACACACACACACACAGGTCCACTAAGTAATATCTGCAGCGAGAGGCCGACACTTGGTTTCTGCAAATCCAGGGCACTGTGCCACCCGTGATATGGGACACACACAGACACAAACACACACACACATACATACACATACACACACACACACACACACACACACCTCCCAAACTCTATCCAGTTCACCAATCCATCTCAAGAGGGCCTCCGTTTGCCAAAAATGCTGAGCGTGACACAAGTAAATCGGCTCACACAGCCACTAACACACGCACATACACACACACACACACTCCCTAACTGGTACTGCATAATAATAATAATAATAATTATAAGGAAACATTACCTGCTGCATTTAAAAGGACAGTTGAGACATAAAAACAGCTTCAGAGTTTTGAGAGCTGAGAAGTGGATGCACGATTACACACACACACACACACACACACACATGTGCGCACAAAGAAATGTGTATTAGCAAAATCTTGCACTGGTTCTCACTGTTCATCTCATCTCTCTCCTGCTCCCTCTCTCTCTCTCTCTAACACACTTGTGGGGAATTGTTATATAAAACAGGCACAATGAAATTATATAGAGCTATCTGATACACTGGTCCGTCTTCCACACATGGCATTATCCACACCTGTGACACGAAGTGAATCGTGTTTGTGCCAGGAGGGACAGCGGGGAAAAAAAAAAAAAAAAAAAAAAAAAAAAACTAGAGGGAATACACAGAAATTGTTTTTTTATTTTCTTCAAATGTGTTTCTCACTTTTGTTCATCTGGGCATGCCATTCAATGGAGGAGGGGGAGGAGGCATGGGAGACAATAGTAATTCAACTGCTAAATTTAAAATTCAATTTATGAACTCCTCTCCACTGTTCTGACTCTCTCTTTTTTTTTCTTTTTTGCAAAACAAAGCCATTAAAACAGAACATGGGTGAAATTACTGTGGGGTGAAAACCTGCTAAATTGCTTTTCTGAGCTCAATCGACAGCATTTTTATGTTGTGAAAATAATTTTACTCCTTCTTGCTTTAATGTGCTAAGTTGTTAATCAGAGAGAGACAAAACGCTCGACACAAAAGGCTTGGATATGTGGATTATGAGACACACACTGGGATCAAACAAATATAAAACAATATTGGTAAATGGTTATTATTCCAATTTCATTTTGAATGCGGGAATTATTAAAAAAAAAAAAAAAATTCTGATTTATCAGCCGTGGTGAATGAATGTGCTGGAGCAGAGCTGCCACACACACAAACGCACACACTGTGTCCCTGTGGCTATTGCTAACCTTGTCCTTCACACAAGATGACCAAATCATCACCTGTCTGCATCAGCCCTTCATTTCAGTTATTTACAATCCACACAAACACACACACACACACACACACACACACACACACACACAGGGCACAGGGACATGCTCACCCCCTTCAGAGGTGTAGGAACAATACTGTCAGATCAGTGCTGTTACAGGTATCAGCCGATAGAGCCACAGGGTCTTCATACAACCAACAGTGTAATAAAAGACCTGCTCTCATATGTTCTTTATGGGCTCCAATCTGCTGTATTGAGCGACGGCTGCTTCAGAAATTGTTTGAACCTCAAAAGGGCAATTTAGAGAACTATCATAATCCCTTATATCACCTGGTGGCTTAACGCTATACCTCCACCTCAGGCTTCTTCCTGTTGGAGAGGTGACAGTCACCACCGGTGCTCTGTGGCTCATGTGTGTTTAGCTTGGATACCCACGAGTCTTCAGTGTGATGTGCAAAAAGAGAATTCATATTTTTCAGCTATTACGCGTAAAGACCTATTTGGCACTCACATGGTGCAAATTAGCATCGTATGAAAATGGCTCTGAATATCACCTTAAAAAGATGCATCAAACCTGATTGTGTATGAGAATTGGCCCCTAGATGCCTCTTTGGTATTGATTATCTTCTGCTTTTCTTGGAGGGACTGCTAAAGAATCCCAGCTCTTACTCCTGTGTAATGAAACCATTTTACCCTGTGTGTATTTGTGAGGAGAAACAAATAAGGATAATTATTGTCAACGGATCCTCTTTATCCTCAGTGCCGCGTCTGTCTCTGGAGAATCAACATGCTGCAGCCAGAGCCGGCTGGTCTGCTGGGACAATCAGCCTTGTCTTTTATGTTATTTATTTAAACCATGCAGTAGAGCACTCTCCAATTCCTATTACACTGCGGGGCCCAGCGTTGCCTCGGCCTCCAGAACAAAGCTCTGCATTTCAGGCTTGAAACCCTGTGCATTTGGGCCTACTGTTTCAAGCAGGGGAGAAGAAAAAAAAGCAGAGAGGGTGAAAAGAGAAAAGATGGGAGGAGGAGAAGGAAAGGGAGAAAAAGAAGAAGAGAGACTGCAGCTGTGGGCGAGTACAGATCGAGTTCCATATTAATGTGTGCAAATTCCCCCGCTCCTGCTGACTAAGATTAGAAAAATTAATTTCATGGATGCAGAGACAATACTGATGTCATCAAGCGGAGAGGAGAGGAGCAGCGTGCTGTTAACTCCTCCCTGTCCGGCCTCGGTGAGGAACAGATCAGCTCATCACTTCATTTTCAAAGCCAGGATTCAAGCAAGTTGACTGAATGATAAATCCTGTCAAGGAACAACACACGGCCTGCACAAGACCTTCACCCCTCTTCTTTCCCTCCATGTATCCCATTCTAAAAACAGCACTTGTTGTGTAAGTGTGCAGCGAAGTAACCAAGCTGTGTGCATGATGGTGCTCCCTTGTGACTGCCGCATCGCTAAGAGGACCAAATTCAGTGAATTATGTCTTGAAACACAATCCCATCCCGCATCTCAGTACGCATGCCTTGTTAGTAAAAAAAAAAAAAAAAGTCTCGTAACGAATGACAGAGTGAAGAGTGGCGCTGGTCCGCGGGGAGCTGGGTAGAGCCAAATTGCCTTTCCTCAGCCTGGTATGCCTGGATGGCACAGGCAGCTAGGCATGAAGGCTGGCTAGCAATGAGAAGCATGAAATCATCTGAGGAGAGAGAGGTGCAGGCAGTGACAGCAATAGAGGAGACTGGGTAGGGGAGGGTGTATGCATACATATGCAGTGTATGTTTGGCAGTGATGCTGTGAGTTGAGAAAGAAAAGGCAGACAGGGAGAAGCCAGATAACAGGCTGTTGTTATGCGGCCGGCCAGCTCGCTTTTGTGTTTGGCGCAACGCACATAATCGGTCTCTCTCCTGCGCCGTCCTCAGAGCTGTTGATCGCTGTGCCCTCTGCGTTTGACACCAATATTTACACCACACACAAAACACGCTCTCACACATGCATACACACACACCTCGGGGCTGCTCAGAAACACACCCACCCTCCCATGTGCATAGGGAGAAGTTGCCGAGCGTTCGGTTCGTCACGGCCAGCACAAAGACGTCATTAAGAGGGGAGGGAGGGTGGGGAGGGGTGAGGGGAGGGATGGGACAGAGGAGGGGAGAGGGGAGGGAGGAAGAAGGAGACGGAGAGGGAGAGAGGCTGCTTCATCTGTCTCAAGTGAGATTGGGGTCGCGGGGTCACCGGAGCCCTTTTCCTTCGCCGAGACTGAGAGCGAAAGAAGCAGCAGGGACAAAAAAAAAAAAAAGAGAGAAAAAGAAAAAACCCTCAATGACAAAACGAGATGCGCCTGACATGCCGGCGACACACCATTAGAGAATGAAAACAAATAGAATGCAATTGTCTGCAAACAGTGGAGGAAACACGTGTGGAAGAACAGAGAGTGCATATTTGCCAGTCAAATCTCCTGCTAGGAAGCTGTTTTCTGAACACTGAATTTATTCAGATTTCCACCACTGTATAACAAGGAGTAGGCTAGACTAATGGATTTAAGAAGGATAAACTTGTACAGGTTCTAGTGAGGGGGAAAATACTTTTTTTTTTCCTGGAGACATTTTGTTGTGTTTGTAAAGTCTGGTCAAAGATCAACATTCTTCATTCTCCTCCCACATGTTGACTGTTTTAAATGTGCTGATCATGTGTTTTTATACCATATGACAAAACGCTTTCAGGAAATAGTGGAGGCAGCGCTGCTGGCCTGTTTTCATACAATCCAATGCTGATGTAGAAGAGTGCAGGCCTTGCTGCAACCCCAGTCTTTTCTTTGTCTCTCAGTCCTGCCCGCCGTGACCCTGGGACAGAGGAGAGCTGCTGAAAAAGCCCATTTCATCTGAGGGCCGTGGTGGAACGAGAGGAATGCGCTCCTCTCTAACTTCCCCAGCCCGCAGAACCCCACAGAGAGATGCTGTTACACAGCCAAATGAAAGACAGAAAAAAAAGGGGGCAGGAGAGAGGAAAATAACAATAACTCCATGTGCCCCAACGAGAGGGAACAGGCTATTTGAGTAAATGCACTGCCCTTTTCGCTTCCCACGTTCCCCGGAGCCGAGCCAAAATGCTGGTATTAAATATGCAGGCTAGATTCCCCTCTTATTCAAGGAAATCACCACCTTTGCTAATGGAATGGTATTGGAGAGGAACTGCATTTCTGCAGCTTGGATAATTATGAACGAGGTCCCGCATCACCAAGTGTGTTTATGAATTAGCTATGGTTATTCATGATATTGTGCAGAGAGTAGGGTGAAAATACATAAGTGAATACTAAGCGAGCAGACCAACAGAAACGATGCTAAAGGGTCCTGAGGGGGCTTTCTCTGCCATCCATTAGTCTTCCCTGTAAGGCAAAGCTTAACAAGCTCCTCAGGCTGGGAGGTTGCCCATTGAAGGAGAGGGAGGGGAGTAAATTATGAATGTGAAAGCTCCATCTAAAGCAAGTCCACAATAAGTCCCATTCCCTGTTATTAAACCAACCACAACCTGATTGTGTTTGGCGCTCCTGAAACACAGGTGTAATGTTCCATTTAAAAAAAAATAAATATCTTTTAATCAAAGACGTAATAAAAAGCAAATGTACTGTATCTATAAAAAGCATATTGTCAAACTAGGTCAACACCTGTGGTGCGGTTAAAGAGCCTCCCCTAAAAACAAGGATTTACATTCATGCTGTTTGTTTTGGAGCAGTGCCCAGTTCTGCGGGTTGGAACCATCCATATTTCTCCTACGGGTGATCCATCACTTTAAAAAAAAAAAGAAGAAGAAGAAGAAGACACACAAAACACAAATAACAAACAGATACCCTGACCTTCCTTCCTCAGGCAGATATTAGATACTCATTAAAAGTCACCTGAAACAATTTGAACCAAATTGATTTCATTATTGGACTCGGCACGACACACGGGGCCCCCACTTCTGATAGCTCAGCGGGAAATTTACAAAGTTAATTAGAAAAAAAATTGATTTTCATATAATTTTTTTCTCCTCTGCCCGGCCATCATAAAGTGACATACAGAGGGGCCTGCTGATGCGTGGAGCTGGTGGTGCTCAGCGTGGATGCGAACAGGTCAGAGGCTTGAATATTATAACTAGGTTGTGAAAATGTATTCCAGCTTTCAGTGGTAATTGAACAGTGTGTGTGTGTGTGTGGTGATGATAGATTGTGTAATAGCATGCTATGGTAGTGTTCTATCCCTCCACACACCCCTGTACCAATACCTCTTAACCTCCTCACTTCCTGCATACACACACTCAAACACACTCCACCCCACACCTCTATATAGCAGCAGCAGACGTGGCCTTAATTTTCTCCTGTAATGAATGTAAGCCTCCAGTCTCCCACCCCACTGTGAAGGCTTCCCCAGAAATGGGCTCTTCAGCCTGGGTTAGGGGCCCTGGAAATAGGCTTCCCTCCTCCCGCAGCCCCTCCAGGTCACCCTCTGGGAGGCCCCAGGCTCTGTGAGCCTGGGCCAGGCCTCCCATCTCCTGGGCCCTGACTGGGAATCAATCACAGAAGCTGGCTGGGAACATGAGGTGGGGGAGCTGGGTCGATCAATGAGAGGCTCCAGGCCTGTGGGAGCCCTGATGCATGGGCTGACTGCACATACACACCCATGATTCACACTGAACTCCACTATTCACTCCTATTATTGCTAAGCCCCGGGGCAGCAGTGTTTATGGTGGACTGGCTGTGCCAGACCATATGAATAACATATGACTGAGAAAATTGAGTGACATTTGCAACTAAAGGGCCTTAATTAGATTTGGATATAATCATGCTGAAAATAACTGTCCATATACAATACATCTCCTGCATGCTGTCGCTCCCATTTCAAGTCTTTTTCATCTAAAAAGATGAAAATGAATGTTTTCATTTGCCTCATTTGTTTTTGCATTATGAGAAAATAGGATTAAACTAAAGATAAATCTTAATGGCATTAAATTCAGTATTTAGTGAAAGAGTGCAACTGCTGACAGAGTCTCTATCAGAGAATCTACTCTGTGGCCAGAATAAGTGCCCTGATCATGAGTTGTTTTACACACTGAACCTTGACCGACCTTTTATGTTCAGGTTTTTATTAAAGGCCAGACATATTAAAGGGATGCACATATTTCCCAGGAGAGGCAGCAGATCCTTTGGCAGAAACACATACATTTCACCATGTGTCCAAATCTGGGAGAGAACGTGCGTGTGTGTGTGTGTGTGTGTGTGTGTGTGTGTGTGTGTGTGTGAGTCCATCTATTGTTTGCATTTACCCATGAGTTCGTGTGAACCAGTGTATATATTTTTAATCTTTATAGCATTTTGAAAACAATATGAGTAAATCATATTTGTGGATATGAATGTATGTGCATGTACACACACACACACAGACACACACACACACACAGGCATATTATCCAACTGTAAATGCACACCATGTCTGTGAATGTCTGCTAGTATCAGTGAAACACGTGTAGAAGTATTTTGTGCGTGTGTGTATGTGAGTGTGTGATCAGTGTGTACCATCTGTGTCCAGATGTTGTGTAGAGAGCAGGCTGCGTGGACAGCCAGACAGTTGGCAGGCCTTCTGACAGGCCTGTGTTCCTTATTGATAGAGGGATCACAGAGACAGAGGAGTCAGCCGTGCTCAGCTAGACCACAATATTGTCCTCTCTGCTGTTATTCATCCAGTCAGCCAGGAGAAAATGGGATGTTCTGAGCCAAGTTTATAGCTGTCAGATCTGGGCCAAATAGGAGTTGAATAGGTTTCAAACATTTGGAAAACAGCATGAGGGACGTTTGATTTGTCATACAGATGCAGCCAGATTCTTGTGCCAGAGCTAAAGAATTTCATTGTATTTCAAGTCTGACAAGGATTTTAATACAGGAGACTTGAAAGCAGAACCTGAAATGCACAACACAGTGCAATGGGGTAAACAGCAGCATGGGCCATCATGTTGGCCGGGTGGTTAGACTGGTTCCTGAGGGCTCATGGAGGTGAGATCATGCCACGCTGCAGCATAACAGAAAATGCTATCCAACTCTATTAATGTGTTTACTTCATCTAGGAATCCCTTTGTGCTCAAGAGGTGCAGCGGATCAAATAAATCAAATACTCCACAAATCAGGAGATGCGACAGAGATGTTAATATATTATTATAAAATAAACTCAGTTAGCCAAAGCTACAATAATCTCTACTAGAATCAAAATGTGTGTTGATATGTTGGACTAAGGGCCTCAGTGGTGCATCTGTAGGCTTAGTTTCCATTATTGCCTTGCAGATCTATCTCCCTGACCTCGCACCCTGTGCCATCTTTCTTCCCGGGCTCCTGCCAGAGTTATGGAGCGGGGCCGACGTTTATGGAGGGCAGACCTTCTTCCTAAAGCTTTGATCCAGAAAGTTCTATAGCCCATAGTTTTCCAGGGGTCATCCAGAAGGAGCCATGTGGGCAAGAAGTGTGCGTAAGTGAAAGCACATTGAGCCCCGGTTGCGGAGGCTAGCGTTGAAAAAAAAAAAGAAAGAAAGAAAGAAAGAAAAGGGCCTTGGAGGATTTGAGGGGTTAGAAGGTGCATGTTGGGTGTGTGTGCAAAGTGTCTGCGAAGGCTATGTATTTGTGCGGGTGTGGGAAAGGAAGAGACACTCAGTGCTAATCCATGAGAAAACAGCCCACCAAAAAAAGAGAAGAGAAAACAAGTGCCAGGAAATAGTGAATCGAAGGCCGACCCAAAATTTCATCAGGCGATATTAACAGCTTTCATATCTGTCATCTCTCTTTCATCAAACTTCTCCGTCCCCTATACAAATTATTCATGCCAGCAGCTAAATGTATTCAAACCATTCTGTTTACTTTATTACTCCACTTTTATTCTGCTCTTTTCCCCACATTTGTTTACAAGAATAAAAGCCTACTCTGACAGAATTATCCCTCTGCACAACAAAAATAAATCACAGCGCTTGCACACACATCATTCACATTCAAAGAGCACAGCTAAATTATAGATGGCCCCTTTCTCCCCAAATATGCATTTCATTAGCATTTCCTTCGCCTGTTGTCTTTTTTTTCCCTTCTGCCCGCCTGTGCGCATGACCCACTGACGTGTGTGTGTATGTGTGTGTAGGGTGGTGTGTGTGTGTGTGTGTGTGTGGGTGTGTGTGTGTGGGGGGTGTTTGACTAGAAAATGGGAACAGACTTGCAGCAAAGCAGGACGCGTCCCCTTTCCCAAGCCTAATTTAGGATTCAATTACAATACTCTTTAAAAAGCGTCGACTTCGCAATTAATTATTTTAAGATTAGCCTGACAGTAATGGGCCTCCCACCGACGCCAGCCAGCACAAGACCGGCCGCCTGCACCCCAGGATCACGCTGTCTCTCTACATATATATACACACACACACACACACACCTTTGTCTTCCACTCTTCATCCCCTTCATTCTCCACCTCTCCCCTTAACACTTTTAGCCTGCCTTCCCTCCATCTTCCTCTCCTGAGGAAACAAGAGATAAATCTTTCTCCTCGTCACCTTCATCTCCCTCCCTCTGTCCTTTCTCTTTTCTACCACCTCTCATTGCTGCATTAGACTTTCTTGTTGTTTTTTTTTCCCCTTCCTTGCGTTATTTTGTGTCAGGCTCTGATCTCCTTGGCGGTTGCTGCTGAATTGATATTGCTTCAGTATGGCGGGCTGTTTTTTACGAGCCACCGGGGCCTTCTCCCACGTCCTCCCTCGTCCCTGGGAAACACTGACGGATGAGCCCCGTGACAATGTGCACACGCACGTTAACACTTGCATTCGTACATACATGTGCACACACAACCGTCTGTCACCGCTGCTGCCAGGCGTAAGCGAAAAAACGCTACTGCCATCCTCTGCCCGCTTTGATTGGAGCCAAGCGAAGCAACCCCCCCCCCCCTTCCTCTCTGCTGCTTTTTTTTTCTTTCCTTGTTTCGGAAATGAATGTCATCATCCATCCCCTTCCTCCCTCTGCTGCAAGTCCACCCCCCACCCCCATCCCCCGGGCAAACCTCTGCCGAAGCCCCCGATTCTGTTTATTTAAATATTTGATATGTAAGCTGTCATAAAATAAATGTCAGAAGAGGGAAAGGGAATGGATATGCGGGGTGTGAGGAAAGAGGCCATTATGTGTAATGGTTTCTGATGTATGCCATGGCCCTCACTGTGTAACCCAGCCCAAACCTCCCAGCCCCCCACCACCTCCACCAACCCCACCTTAAGCACAAACCTGCACATGACGAAGCCGAGACACGCTGAAGCAACAGGGGAATAGATGAAGCGGGGGCATGTACAATCTGAGTGTGTGCATTGTGTATCTGTGTGCAGCAGCTACACACACAGTGACACACTTGTTCGGCTAGCGATATGGAAAATAGGCCCTCCCATGCACAATTGACTTCTAATACATTGTATACTCCTCAAACCATCCATTTACCAGGCATTGCAATTTCAGGGGCCCTGAAAGCAGCACTTTGCAAGCACTTTGCAAAACACCTTAAAAAATCTCCAGCCTTTACAAATGCTCTCCCTCACTAACTGCCAGTCCTTACGTGTCTGTTAAAGTGTCAGCACAGCCTTCACTGGTATATTGAACATTTCTTTATTGACTTGCCAAGATTTCCATGCTGGACACAAGACCCAGTGATACCTACTGTTTAGACACCTTGCCACCAATACCATTACAAACACGCACACGTCTCTCTAAATGTGTGCACATGTGTAAGTCTCCCAGCTAGTGGCACCCAGAGGATTACACGGCTGTGACAATTTCACCCAAGAACTGATAAAAAAAAAAAAAAAAAACGGGAGGTAGGCGGGGTGAATAAATCAAGCACAGCTGCTGAGAAAGCGAGAGACAGAGAGTGAGTAAGAGAATCTCTTGGTGAACAACCTTGAATTTCTCCTTGATGCAGAGATGCTAAAATATTGCAGATCAGCACAAAAACGCCTAATTAAGAGCAAAAATCATCACAAAACGTTCATTAGTGCTGATGGTATATCGGCTTGGCATTTCAGGGCCTTTTATTCTCAGACCTTTGCCTAACAAGCTCCCTGGCCACACCAAAGGGCTGTGGGAGGGGTGGAGTGACATCACACCGGGGGTCAAAAGCCAACAAGGTGTGGCCGGCTGTTGACCTCCACCACCTCTCCACACTCAAAAGTGCGGGATCCCTCTGTGATTTTCCCATCAGTCAACACGCAGGTATGTCTGCAAGGATACACACCAAATGCTTTGTCTTATGATTTTCATCTGACACACACACATAATAAACAACATCATAACACTGACTACATATACATAATACACATTGTTGCATTGATTACACACACCTATACTTTACCAATACACATTCTCTCACACACACACACACACACACACACACACATTGATGACATATAACTGTCTCACCCCACAAAAACACACACCTCTCCTTTACAATATAATACACACACCGATAATCATCTAACTCACACATAGGTTCATATACACATGCAGACCTGCCTTTAATACACACTCTTTGTGTTCATATATACCTAAATCTCCTCCACACACACGCCCCCTTCTCCCCTCTGCCCCCCTCAGAGTGCAGGTCAGGGTGCCCTCCAGAGCGCTTCGCCCTCTCCGCTGTTAATTACCACTAATTGGCCCCGCTCGTTTTTTCCCCCTGCCATAATGGAACCATTCATCTTTACTACTTAATGAGTAGGCACTGTAGTCACCAGCCAAGGTCACCCACAACTAGCATCCAAAAGACAGAGAGGAAGAGATTTGGAAACAACTGAGGGGGGAAAAAAGAGGTGAGACAGAAGAGTAGAGAGATGGAGGGGTTGTTTGTGCTTTAAACTACCAGAGGGAGAAAATGTGAATTTGCAGAAGTTTCCACACATGACTCTGCCTTTTGGAATGTGGCCAATGAGAGAGAAAAAAAAAAAGTTGAGAAATGTCTGGGAGCTGTGGGAGTCTGCAGTGTCCAACGCAAACCACAACACACACAGGGAATTTCCAAAGACAGACTAATTAAAGTGCCCGTTATGCTAGTGAAAACAATGGATCCCTCAAAACAATGCTGAAAGCGAAGTCAAACCGAGCTGTAAATATAAGATGTACTTCTCAAAATGCAGAGAGGAGGAGAGAGAGCGAGAGAGCCTCTTCACTGGCTTATGCACACATAATTATCAAAACAATCACTGCGAGTGTCGACACAGACTCCAGCCCCAGCGGGTGAGAGGGCAACATGTTAGCCACCTCAACCACCATAAAACATCTAATTAACACTGAATGCTTTCAAAAATATTAGTCCAGTGGCTGCTTTGTATTCATGTCTGTTGTGATTCCCATAAGAGCTGAAGTTACTGTGAGAAAAACTGCTCTTACGTCTTCAGAAAATATCAAATACAACACACCTCTGCTGCAGAACTGTGGAGATTTTGATAGTAAAAGGCCCTGGAAATCTATTCTCACATCCTCATACTGACACAGTAGCAAATCTGGCATCTGGAATAAAACTGCACCTCGACCTAACTGCACGGGAGGGTCTACATTATAAACTGTAACCAAATCACCTCCTACCCGCTGAATTATTAGAAGTTTTCACAGTGCACAGCTGAAGTGTTTGCACATGCACCCAGCTGTCAGCACATCAGACGAGACAACAACATCTTTTCTATTTTCTACCTGTGTGAGCAATGTAAGCTGCCAGACTCAGGTAGAGCGGGGGAACGCTTCACGTTCGAGCATCATAATTTGTCCTGGCGAGTAACGCCGAGATCTGACAACCAGCCATCGTCCTTGGAAACATCTTTCTGTCAAGACGAGTCACATTGCGTTGTACTTTCTCCGCTCGGTCTCACGCAGCACGGCGGAAGCAGGAACAGTCATGTGCTCCTGCAGCACTGTGGCAATCGGCCTGGCACGGCAATATTTGTAAATGGGACAGTTGTGTATGGATTATGTTAATGTGGTATTCCACACTCCCCTCTGGCATGTGTCTGACATTACAGTAACCTTTGCATGTTTAGCCAACAGTAACTATGGATGTTCATTGAGCAGGGAGGCGCACACACGCGTGCTCGCACTTGGAAACACACGGGGACACAGTGACGCGGCTGCACAGGGAGATTAACTGTGCACAGCAAACACCTGCTCTTGAACACTGCATCGATGTCCTTTGGAGGAATTAACATCTTAAAGAAATAAGACATTTAAACTCCAGAATAAAGTTCACCCGTGTTGTCGATATCTAATCCGGTTCATCCGGTTTGTGGCAGAGGAGTGGCTGGAATGTTGAATACAAGTCCAGCCATATCAGAGGTGTGTAATGCAAGAAAATGAGACAAATTCCAAGACTAAATATCTCTAACTCCACATCCACTGCAGCACATTTCAAACATTTCTAACATAACATCTTCCCCCATATATTCTCTCCAGTGACCAGTGTCAACTATGTGAGTGTGTGTCTTTGGAGGAGGATGTGGTGTGAAGTTCTTTCCTAAATTGCTGTGATGAAATTGGTCTAAATGAATAGCGTTAAGCCAGGAGTGACCACGAGTGTCCTGCTGCGACTGGTGCCTATAAATCAACAATAACACCAGCTCTATACACACACATACACACACACAGCTGTAATGGACAATCCTAGCATTTGTAAGAAAGGAGGAAGATGAAAGGAACATGTTGCGGCTGGGAAAATACATGGTTGACCAGTCAACACAAAAGACTGAGAGAGATGTGCACACATAAGTATATATTTAAGGGAGTATATAAGTGCGCGTGCGCTAGAGAAAAAAGGATGAAGAAAAAGAAGAACGAAGTGGGACCTACAGAGAAAAGAAACGACCTGAAGAAACAGACAAAACTCATTAACCGACACTCGGTGCGTTGTCCGTGTCCCATCGTTTTTCTATTTTTGTCTCTCTGTGCTTCACAAACGACAGACAGTGCCGTGCTGGTGCTGTTTGGTTGTTGTTGGTTTTTTTTATTGTTTTGTTTTGTTTTTTTTTTGTAGCTGAGCAAATTGTCCCACCGTGCCAACGCTGATTAGGATCAACTCAAACCAAACAGCTAGACGTGTAACTGGAGTGCACAGTCTACAGTCTGGAGACAGAGAGGAGTGCGGAGGCTTTGATGTGTAAAGTGACAGATGATGGTGATGATGATGATCATGTTGATGATGATTTTTCTCACAGGCTGGTGAGAGGATGGGAGGATGGTGGCAGCATGCAGTTCATGTGTAAAGTCACACACGCACACGTCGACTGTATAGATCACATCCATTTACATTTTTATCACTGATGTGCAAGAACAGCCGGCGTTTTTTTTTTTTTTTTTTTATGCAGAACACTGTCAGGAACTAACAATGAAGAAAAAGTGCTTATGTGTTAATGACATCCACTTGTGAGTTTGATATTGTTACAGGCTGTAATAATAAACACGACTAATTAAACAGAAACCACTTAAAATGATGTCTTTTTACAGTAAATAAAAAGACAAGAGCCTGGATTTACAAAACAGAGAAACTCTGGATGTGTGTTTAAAAATGCTCTCACCCTCAACTTGAAGCTTTATCTGAAATGTGCTCACTTTGTTATTGGCTCCCTTCAATAAAGGTAAGCAGAGATTTTAATATATAATAACACAAAGCCTTAATGGAAAATGTTGTGCAGCAAAAATCTTTTAAATTCAGATAAATAAATAAAACTCCCAGGATAATCTGGCAATTATCCTCTTCTCTTTGCTTTTGTGCAGCTGAACTGTGGAACCATTAGTTCTATTATACAGAAAGGAGGCGGCGGAGAGTTTGGATGGATCTTAAAAATGTCACACTGTGTCTTTGAATGGGAATTAATTGCTGCAATCACAAAATTGCTCATTTCTGGCGGGGCTGACCCGTATGCTGCGAATTTCCCCCGCTGCTGGCCAGAGAGGACACAAGGGAACGAGGGAAGGCAGCAGTTACCGTAAGCAGGACAGTGTTTCAGTGGCGGCCCACAGATCTGTTCAGTATAGCACATAAATATTCAATAGGATATGTTGGCTGTCTAAATACCTCTGAACTGACTGCTGATCCCTTGGGAGACCTAGCTCGCTGCTGAGAGCCAGGGACACGGAGGCAGATGAAAGAGGAGAGACTGTATTTAAAAAGAAAACAGAAAAACAAAAAGAGATGGCTGCGAAAGTGAAAACAATATGTACAGAGAGCCATCTGTTTAGTTAAGAATATACCAGCTGCTATACATTTGTTTGTTATTTTTTCATTTATTTATGTATTAAGAAAGAAAAGAAAAGAAAAGAAAGGAAAGAAAGAAAGAAAGAAAGAAAGAAAGAAAGAAAGAAAGAAAGAAAGAAAGGGACACTCCTCTGGGATGAGGAGGAGGAGGGAGTCCCTTCATTCAGCAGCTCCACGTGGCTAATTACCATATGTGAAGGTCATGGTGGTGGCTGTGGAGGGGTGGGGGGAAGTTTGGGGCACCACCATAGCACCCACCGCCATGCACTCTGGCACTCTGCCAGCCACACACAAACACACTCGTAAGTGAGGAAACTCATACTTGTTTGTGTGTGTGAGGTTGGGTGTTGGGGGGGGGGGGCAACAGATCGTAAATACTTCTCTTTCCTTGCATCCTTCACATGTGAGATCCAGGGGAAAGGACTCTAACTAGACTGACATTTGCCAGAGTTCAGATCCTAATATTCTCTCCCCATCTCACTCCGTCTCTCTCTCTCTCTCTCTCTCTCTCCCTCTCTCTGTGTGAACTCAGCCAGGCCCATTCCTGAGAAGTCAGCAGCCCTCCATGTGACTCACTTCAAATATCGCCTACATTTCCAAATCTCAAACCTTCCTATACTCTGCTCACACAGCAGACAGACAGACAGACAGACAGACAGCAGCTAGGGCTCTATGCTAGTGTGTTTTTTGCAAATCATGACCTGAGATGGAAACAAATGAATATTTAATAAAATCAATATTCAACAGAGAGAGAAAGAGAGAGACCACTGAAGTTACTTTTTTTTTTTTTTTTTACATTTCTATGTAATAAATAAGTGAATAAATAAATAAGGAGCGAAGTGCATGTGTTGAACACATAATGACAAAAGCAACATGTCTGTTGCCATATAAGGCTTTGTATCCATGTACTGTTTGTGATTAAATGTCTTCTGTAATACTGACAGGAGCTGTTCTTTGTTTGAGTGTTCAGGCTACATGAAACACACTCTCTATAAGCTGACAGTTAAGAATAACACCAATATGCCCAGCATTGCTGAATTATTGAAGGACTTCATTTTTGCTGGTGTGTGAAACTGAACAAAATCAGAGCAGCCTGTTTATTCAGTTTAACTCGGCTGATACAGGAGAGATGGAACAATTTGCAGATACTTTGCTGTGACTTGTTTTTTCTTTGTTTTTAATAGACTCATGATGGAAAAAGAGAGAAAACTCTTGGCAATGGTCATTAGGTGCTACTGTATATCTGTAGGCTGTGTGTATCTGCATCTAAATGACATAAGATAAATCCTACAAATCCCAGAATGCAAGACGGTGGCTTTAGTTTTTATAAATTGTCATCCTCAGTAGACTCCACCTCTGCTGACACAGACTGAATAAGGTTGAGAAATTAAATTGAAATGACAATTAAACCAATGCACCGCCTCCCCCACATGGAAAAGTCACATTTTCCCAAATGGACAATTAACTTTCTTCCCCGAAAAATTGCTTTGGTTTTGATTTTTCTGCTAACTCCTGACACCGACACTTTGGATAAGACAGAGCTGAGAAACAGCTGACACCAAATCAACGCCCGCGTGCAGTAATTAAATCCTTTCTTCAGGGCGTTTACACATCAACCTTTGACTCCAGGGGATGTTGTGAGTGCACAATGGGGCCAAGCAGAAAAACTACAATTATCTTATTAGCCTGCTACATGAGCTTATGTCCAGTGATGCAACTGGACATTTACATCATTTTTTCTTTTCTATTTTTTTAAAATTATTATTTAAAAAAAAAAAAAAAACAACTCTGAATTAAATGACATCTTGTGGAAACCACATGCAGACCAGGGATAACCTGTGCCTGCCAATTACCTAAGCAGGCTCTGTGTTTCATCCAAGGAAGATGAAAAACGCTGCACGGGGTCCTTATCGGACGCAACAGAGTAAATTGAAATTTCACTCTAGTGTTGCTAATCAGCACTGCGCTGGCTGGCCAAGACAGAGATGTAAACAAAACAACATAAACAAACGGGCGACGGAAGGGGGCAGAGAGAGAGAGAGAGAGAGAGAGAGAGAGAGGCACATTGTGAGAGGGGCGGGGTTGAGGTTGGACTGCTTAGTGCTGACGAAGGGGCTTTAGTCTGCTCCTGCCTGTGTACACACTCACACACAAACAGAGACACAGGGAGAGGGGACACACACTCAAGGACACACATGAGCACACATTTTCAAACACACATCAAGAATAAAAAGAAGCCCCAAAACACACACACACACACACACACACCTGCATGCCCATTTCCTGACCAGACCCCATGGACTGTCTGTCCGATGCAGAACATGCACCATAAATTAAATTCCAGCAGCCACAGTCAGGCCCATCACTATGCACAAGGCTCCCTGAGATAGCCGCATAATACAATGTGACATTGATGCATAGCTCCCATTATAAAGTCTTTGTTCGTATCACACTAATAATTCATAAGAGAGAAATGTAAACAGTATGCACTGGAGAGCACTGCGAATCAGGGATCATTTCAAGGTAAGCACATTACCAAGGATGGGACTGGGTCTCGTCTTTGATATGTAGAACTACTGAGCTTTGATTCCAATTTGGAAAAAACAAAGGCAAAACACTGAGCATAATAGTGATAAATTAGTAGAAACTGTACGGGAGATATCCATTCATTGTTGTTTTATTAGGTCAGATTTTAAATGAGTTGATGCTGTAATTATCTAAGCAACAACACTCTGTTTCCAACTTGCTGGGCCCTCATTATTATCTACTAATTACTTTTATTGTTCTGTGTGTGTTGGGTGTGTTCTGATTAGCGGATAACAGGCGGATGCTTGTTACACATATAGGATGAGGCAGAAAATGCTGTTTGATTTATGATGTAAACTTAAATAAATCATTCAGACTGTACACGTGCTGTCATATTACTGCCATAGGTACATGCTGTACATGAGCAAGTAAAACAAACCCGTGTATGTACGGCCTGAATTATCTGAGGTGCAGACAAACATCCAGGCACAAGGTCACAGACTGAACACTGAATATTGTTCTGTTTTCCCTCAATCAAAAAAGGCCGTGGTAATTTGAAAAACTAGGACAATGTCATTGTGATGAGAGCAGATTCAACACACCTACATATCTCATGTCATCTCTGATGTGTATGCACACACAAACAAACACACACACAGTGGTGGGGCTCTGTCTTCATTTTGGTGAGTGGCCAGACAAGTGAGCGTGGGGGGGGGGGTGGGGGGGAGACAGCGGTGTAAATGAGGTGCACTCGTTTCGCTCACAGCTTGCTCCTGAAGAGAGGCAGTGGGGAGGGAAATTGAATTTGAAAGAGGGGAAACTGTGCCAACAGGTGACAGAGGCGTGCTCCGACCAAACGCACTCTGAAGTGAAGCGCAGTCATATCACGGGGCCAATTTGGAGGCAGTATTATGCACTACACTGCTCGCCTTTCTCACACAGCCTGTCAGTGCACAGGAGAGCAGTGCTGCTGCTGCTCCAAATATGAATTAAACATAGGGCTTTTGTAGCGTGAATATACTGCTGCTGAAATGTTGGTTAGAGTCGAGAAAAAACACAGTAGCACATGCACTTACTCCTAAAGAGGAGAACTGAAAAAAGACAAAAAAACACAAAGGTTTGCAGCATAAAATCTTAAATGTACGATTTGTTTAAGGGTCTGTTTGTTAGAATAACAACTGAATATGAACTCCAATACCTCGATGTTTTAACTGACAGATTCATTAAAAAGACTTTGACACATATGTATATTTAATACCCAATATACACACAATCACTAACAATTATTATAATAAGGAGTGAGATTACTGTAGGTTTCTGGTGACCATCTTATCAGCACGTAATTAGCTACAATCAATACCACAGCAAACCCTCCCACGCTAAAACATTCACTTCCATTTCCCCAGCATCCAACGCAAATTGCCTTTGATTGAAACAATGTAGACTAATGAACTGCTTTTGTTTTGTGAGAGGCAGACAGTACACACCACGCTCAACCACCTAGTACCCTCCAGTCGTCCAGATGTGCCATCCAGCAGCGCGCATAATATAGTGCATCAAAAACAACTGCAGAATGATGATGGCTCTTATGGAGACGCACTATGAGGTCTTGGTTCAGAGTTCTGAACTGGCAGCAACTCGCTCCCCTGGCTGCAGAGCTGCTCGCTCTCGATGCTATTAGAGGAATATTTCAGCACAGGGTTCAGGGACGCCCAGGGACTCGTGATTGCAGTCCCCAAAACACAGAAGGAGAAATAGTTGAATAGTTAGTTCCATCCTTTCCTCCATTGTTCCAGCTTGAGTGCCTTCTAGCAAGGCAGCCAACCCCGTGCTGCAGTGGTGCCCAACAGCAAAGAGTCAGCTCCAGTGGTTATTATGTAAAACTGTGCTTAACTGTGAAAAAAGGGAGCTGCAAGAAAACAAAAGGGAATTTTTCCTGCATCAAGAGTTTCATAATGTCTCTATAGTCTGAACTGGACAATCCTCACCATGTAAAAGTAACTTAAGGTCTCTGATTTAACTCTACATGAAAACACATCATCTGCCTGTTTTTCATTGGGAGCTGCAGTGTTTTTGTACGTCTGCTCAGAGAGGAAAATGATGAGAATAATTATCAGGAGCAGCCTAAACCTTCATAAAACTTCAATTATTGCGTTGGATGGCCTCCAAGTCTGGAGTAGCTATTCCCATCACACGTGAATGCAGCATCACAACAGCGCCATGGCCAAAGATCCCTGCAAGAATCCTCCTCTTTTTTTTTTTTTTTTTTTCTCCGAAGTGCAGTCTGCCCAGCGGGGCCACGGGGAGCCAATCAGATGGCAGACTGGGTGTCAACTGTGAGCCAGGAGTAAGGAGAGCTTTTAGCCAGTTTACCTCCACTATTCAAATTCTGAGCAGAGCTGCATGGGAATAAACGAGGCGCACACACAGAAGCGCTCCGGCTCGACACGGAGCGCACAGTAAGGGGGGGGGGGGGGACGGGGACGTGCCGTCTTCGCACGGCCGCTTCATTTTTCAAAACCGTTCAAGTCGCGAGATTGGAGATACGAGAGTGTGTTATCGTCTCTGATGAGAATGCATCTGTGTTTTCTGTAGAAATATTTCACTTTGTGCAGAGAGCGCCTCGAATGGGCTGCAACACGTCCTCCGAACAGGGCGTTTCGCAACGTGTCTGACACCACGTCGGCAGAGAGGTGAAGCTGCCCGACATGACTGTTAGGGTGCTACTCCACTGAAACTCAGAGCCAAACAATGTGGAGATGAGAATAAACAACTCAAGTATCAGCTGCAGAGATGAGGCGACTCAAACAACACACAGCCTGTGGCCAAGACTAGAATTATATTATAAGATGCTTTTATAACAAACACATGTGAGATGTCTTCCTTCTTCCTGTCACACCAGCACTCACTGTTTCAGACTGTGTCAACAACATGGAAAAATGATATAATATTAGCCCACGTTATTTTTAAGAGGCTTAATACTCTTGCTAACTGCTGGACCTTGTGCAAGGTAAACAGACTCTTGGCGCACACACACACACATACAGAGTATCACAACACCTGGTAATTATGAGTGACACCATGTGCTGGGAGCCTCAAGTTCACTGATGCTCCTGCCTGAAGTTCCCAGAACTCACCTGCGTCCTGCCGAGGCCTTGTCCTCCGTTGCCCGGGCTCATAGAGTGAGGGTGGTTCCTCTGCTGTCCTCCCCAGACGTGAGCCGAGGCGGCTCCATACTGGGGCCCCACATCTTTCCCCAGGCCCATACCGGCTTGCTGCTGCGCCGTGGGGCCACTGTAGTCTTGATAGGCACCACCATAACCCCGCATCATCGGGCTGGGGGACGTCAGCAGCTGGTTGAGGGTCGGGGTGGCCCCTGAGGGATGCTGCTGCTGTTGCTGCTGCTGCTGCTGCTGCTGCTGACTTTGTCCCGGGAACCTCTGGAAGCCACCCGAACCACCTCCCAGTGGAGGCTTGCCGTGGCTTGTTGAGGAGTTGCTGCCCATCATCATGCTCCCAGGTTGCCGGCATCCAGAGGGGCCCATCATCCCGTAGGCCCCGCCGCCGTAGCCCGCCCGGTACGCCGGGTACTGGTTGTACTGGCTGTTGTGGAACCCCGCTTCGTGGGAGTTCTCCATGCTGTTATGCGCCGAGGAGTGCGTTATCCCCATCCCACTGCTTTGTTGCTGCTGTCCGCCATGTTGCTCATAACAGGGCCTTGGAGTGTAATAGTTGTTATTAAACTCTGAGTTGTTACTAGTTGGCCCCAAGTTCGAGTGCTCGTACCTGGTGCTCGCCATCCTCTCCGCAGGTTTACAGGTGAGGTCCCCCTCACCTTTCCCTGGCATGTGCTGCTGCTGTGGCTCCCCGTGCCCCCCCAACAGGTTCTCTTTTCCACCGTGGTGTTGGTGATCCATACCTCTGTCCCCCGGGGCCCCTGGCCGTTGTTATTGGCGGTGTTATTACTTTGGATCTGTCGCTGCTGATGTGGCGCAAATTGGCCGAATTGCGGCGGCGGCTGCTGCTGAGGCAGCGGTTGGGACTGAGGGGAATCTCCGCTCCCCACACATTTCAGCTTGTGGTTCGCGATCAAACCCGTTTCCATCGAGGAAGTGGTTGAATTAGTCGACGCCGAGGCGGACGTAAGGTTATTCCCATCCTTGTCGTGTCCGTCTGGAGCGTTGTGAGTCGTGGAAGTTGAATGGACCATGTTGAGCTCGTTTCGGCGGTGATGGTCTACATTATTCAGAGTCCCATCTCCGGCACCCAGCATCGGTCCAGTTCGCTGCACGGTCCCTCCTCCTCCGCCTCCTCCGGATTTCCCCGAATTGAGCTCCGGACCCAAACCGCTGGATAATTTCTTATTTTTGTTATTAGTTCTGGTCGGAGCCGATGCCACTTGCGCAGCCATGGTCACTCCAACATCTCAGCGCGCAGTGACAGCAAGCTCCGACCAGCCTCGCACACAGAAAAGAATTCAAGAGAGGAGGAAAAACACAAGCTGGGTGGTGAAAAATATATTCAGTGGAAAAGCAAGCTTTGTTCTAGCGCTGGTGTTGCTGTTGTGGTGGTGAAATGGTGCGTCAGTGAGGCTTCATGTTGAGAGTTTCTCTGCCAGGTTTAAACGAAACTTTTTTTTCTTCCCCCCTCCGCCTCTCCTCCATCCCGGTTCTCGGTAATATGTAGCAGCGTCTCCCGGAGCCCTTGTGGCCCAGCATGGCATGAGAGAGAGCGGGCTCTACCAGCTTATCCACCTCCAGGGCTCCGGCGCGCCTCACATGGAAAATCCGGACTGGAGTAGCGAGCCATAACGCACACTGCATGTTGTTTCTGGTGCTTTGCAGCTTGGCTTTACAATAAAAAAACACACACTCATGTGGCAGCATTTGAACATGACACACATTTCCTCATCTCATAATAAAGTCAAGATTTTTTTTTTTCCAATAACTGTAAATCAGACGGTCAGGGACCGGCTCCTTCCACTGACTTTAAGGTGCATTTTATTTCTTTTTTAAAACCACCAATAAGCGGAGAAATTGAGTGTTTTCCAAATTACGCACGGGCGCTGCTCCTCCGCTGCGCACAGCTCCTTCAAATAAACGCACCACAAGACGTTAACTTTGCGCGAGCGAGTTTCTACGCAATTATCCAGATCTGATTTTCCCTCTTCCCACCATCTCTGTCCCTCGGCTCAAGCCAGTTCTCTGCAGCTCTGACAGGAGTTGGACACGCAACCACAAGCTGTGCGCAATAATGTTGCCATCGGAATAAGAATGTAATCACACTTTATAGCTGCTATAATGTTGTAATATCTGTAAGCACACAGTTCACCCACCACGCCATCCACTACCAACCACTTCTTTTTCAGACTGAATGAGGATAATGTTCCTCTACAACAAAGAAGCACAGCAGTCTAAGTCTGTACTAAGCTGGATACCAAGGAGATATCTCACACTATAAACTGTAGTATATTCAAAAGAGCAGTTCACTATGAGAGCAGATAAAAAAATGCCATTCATAACAATTAGGTCAGTATGAACTCACTGTAAGTCTCCATAGGAATGCAATATGAATATTAAAGCCAGTCTTCATTAGGGTCTTAAAAGGCTACACTCTTTAATTTCCTCCCTTCGTTTTTTGTCAGAGACAAACTTGTCTGAAGTGATAATGACAATGAAATGAAAAAAGAAAAAAAGAAAAAAAAAAGATCAACCCCAGGCTGCAGTGTAGGACCACACAAAACCAAAGTCTACAAGATATGCACTCCCATCAGTGGTATTCAAACATGAATGTAAAATAGTGCTTAGTAAAGAAGCCGGGGTGTCTGTTGGGACTTGAATGAGCAGAGGGTCCGCTTTGATGAGATCAGATGCATTTGATCAACAGAGGGAGCTGCGGATGAAAGAGGGGGTGGGGGGGAGAGGAGGCGGGCGGAGGGGAAGAGAAGGATTTGGGGATGAGAGTTGTGCTGAGGATGGCCATGATATGATGACTGGTGGTGGTGGTGGTGAGGAGGAGGGGGGGGGGGGTACATGTGAGGAAGATGATGCTGATGGCAAAGGAAATGAGGGCTGTAGTAATGTTGTTGAGTGCAGAGGCACAGTAGTGATAATCAGGTTTTTTTTCCACACCAAACTGTTGCTTTAGGTCAAACATGTTCAAAACAATGAAGTATTGTTCACTGCCCAATACAAGTGGAGGATAATTCACTATGAAGCCATGTCCATGACAATGGGAAGACCCCTGCTGGAGATACAATGTCAGTACAAGTTGAAGCTTTAAAAAAAAAAAAAAAAACATGTATTACAAAAACAAGCAGAGACACTTCACGTTCAAGTAGGACAGAAGTGAATGAAAAGAAAAGGTCACAGTATAGATTTGTGATTGTCCCCTACAAATCACAATTGATTGCACAAGGCTCAGTCCAGGTTTTCCGAAATAAAAGCTCACTTGTTGGAGACAAATAAAAACAAGTGACATCCCCAGAAACCTTTTCTTGCTGTTTGTCTTTATGAGCCCATATGGCAGAGAATAAAAAGCTATAACACCGTTATGTTCAAACTACAAAGTCTCCGTGGTGCTCAGCATTCAATACGCTCAGGCCCATCCTATAGCTTCACCACAACCAGATGGCCATTTATCTAGAAGACAACCGAAGACATCACATTTACTTCCCCTTTGAGTGTGTGATGGAGAAAACTTACAGGTGACATAAAGTGGCTGCTGTTGGTGTGTGTGTGTGTGTGTGTGTGTGTGTGTGTGTGTGAGTAGAGGAAAACTATATCTCCTTAAATGATCAAGGATTTCTATGTGTTAAGTGTCACCATCACTGGTTACGTGCACCTTTTCTGATTAGAACAAGCCTCATCCACACCCTTCCTGCTCTCTGTACTTTGTGCACATGATGATTCTGGCTCCCATCAGCGTCCCAGATCAAAGCCTCAGCTCTGATCTCATCTAGAGCAACACTAAGGCTGACAGTGAGGGGACCTCGGGCATTAGCATATTCTATGATGGCGCCCGGCTTTTCAAGCCGTTGCCTCGGCTGCAGCTCTGGGTGTGCCGCGCTGTGGCTTTGCAACTCTAATTTCCCTCTCTCGCTCATTAAAAAAAGCCCACTGTTCTCCTATTAATTCGCAGACACACTGATCTGTTTGAATGGTGAGGATGGGTGGATGGGTGTGTGTGTGTGTGTGTGTGTGTGTGTGTGGGAGGAGGGAGGTGGAGGAGGGCAATGGCTCAGCGCATTTGCATTTATGTTTAATTTATAACCTTCAGGGGCCCCCTGATGCAGCAAGATTGAAACAATAACTCCAGACAAACACGGGGAAGAGAGGAGGAGGAGCCGGAGGAGGGTGGATGGAATTAAAAATATACAGATCTGGAATGGTATGTGCTTTGAATGTGTGTGTATGTGTGTGTGTGCATGTTGGCAATGATGCTGTTAGAGCCTGTGCGCTGCGTGCATCCGTTTTTGTGAGTATTCATTCATGCATCTGCATCAAGGTGTATCTGAACATGCACGCACGTACACACATACATGCACTGACAGAGAGGCAGAGGTCTCCAATCCGCAGGGGGATAACATGCCACGGTGAGTGTCTGTCAGGAGGAGAGCTGGAGTCTGTTCTGGGGGAGTCTGCAGGGATCTCCCCCTAGCAGCACAGCAAAGAACAGCACAGCACAGCACAGCAGACAGCAGCAGCAGCAGCAGCACAAGCCTGGCCAAGCACAGAAAGTGGGTCAGCCCAAAACACACACATGCACACCCAGATACACACACACACACAGCTCAGACGGATGCAGCCCCGGTGTCACACTGTGGGTGTGTTTGACAGAAAAAAGAGCGTGCAGAGAGAAAATGCATACATGATGGTTTGTGTACGTGAGAGGCAGCATGGTAGCTTATTTTGCATTAGTGATGTTGAAGGTTTTTTTTGTGGGGGGGGGGGGGGTCTTGATTATGATGACGGGTAGATGGCTAAGGAGTAAATGGAGGGGGGGGGGGGTCTAGCTGAGACAAAAAGCCAGCCAGCTATTGTGAGAACACCCTATGGAAGTGCATCAAATTGATCCATAGTCTTTTCATTTCAGGCTTGGGTAAATAACAGCATTTGCATTGATCAGTCTGCAATACCAGGCAAAGATGGGCTTGGGAGCACACCGTATATGTGTGTCTGTATGTGTGTGTGTTGGTGTGGCTGGTAATAAAACACATCTCTTATTCCTGTCTGCTCCTTGAGGACTCAAGGGCCTCACCAGAGCCCTACAAACGGCTATGATGGATAAAATGTTTTCAACAACACTTGAGAAGAGTGGATGCTATTGTGTCCGCCTGTATACTGAAACACAGAATCACAGAATTCCCAGGACGCCGCATGCTCTATTTATGTGTTATGAAAAACATGACTCAAAAGAAAAACGGAAAACAGCTATGCTCTACTTTCACTGTCAGCTATCATGTGAAGTGTGAAGGGGAGGAAGACGATGAGAGCGAGATGCAGACGGGGGGAAAGGAGAGGAGAGTGATTTTCTTCATCCGCGCAGATCCGATCGTGATGGTGACAGGGGAGTGGGCTCAGAAATCCCCACCACCACCACCACACCTCCACCATCTCCTACCCCATACCCACCCTGTCCCCCCCAGTCACTGCTCCACTCCCTCCCCTCCCTCCCATCGACTGACTGGAGGAGTGTGTGAAGTGTCCCCCGAGAGGCACAGACTCAAAGACGGTATTTACAAGATCCACACTGAGCCCACTTTTAACTGCCTGTGAAGAACTTCTCCCGCCGCCTTTGATGTGCCAACCTAATGGGGAAGAGCTCGCCGGCAGTCATTGCATATGTTAGCGAGGCAACGTGAGCTAATCCGCTAGCATTGCAAGGTAGACTTCGTGCTGCTTGCAGTAAGTGAACACTTCAAATGCTGTATAGCTTTGGTGCATTGCTGCCCTTGGAAAAAAAAAAATCCCTACTGGCAAACAGACGCTGATGCGATGCGTCAACTTTTACAGCAAATTAGAGGCACCGACATCCACAGATGAGTACTTTGCTTATTTCATGGTGGACTTAGCATATTCATGACTTTATATGAAACTCTGCTTGTGTGATCACTGAGACTACAATAAAAAACTCAATAAGATGCACAAATTATAAATCCAGTCAACATTTATCCAGTTTACAGTACGTGTTTTCGGAGATCCTACACCATTTTTTAAACTGGGTTTATGGAAACTATGGTACAAATAAATTAGATAGCTTTCTCAGTCCCCTGCCACTTGACATTTCTACCCAGATGGGACAAGCAACATCAACATAGGAGTCAGCTACAGCCTGCAAGTCTGTTTAAAGGGGAACTATGCAAGTCTGGTGGCTTTTCCTCTGTTTTGCTAACCCTCCTCCTGGCCATCTGCATTTGTTTTCAATGAAGCCGGCAAGAAAGCAATCCATGGAGCGTGGATAAGGTTATTTATCATATACGTGTTACAGTGTGTATATTTGTGTAGTCTTATCTGCCATAAACATGAGATTACGAATTACTGGGCACGTTTATGTCATGCCACTGAGACAACAGCTGGGACCCTGGGTCAGAGGAACTGATCCTGCAAGGTTGGTTTTCGGCCAAGAGACTCCAGGTGGAATGCAGAGAGCCTCCATTACAAGTTATTTATTTAACCATCACAATTACTCCAAAGCTGTTCAATTAAGGTGAACATGTAGCATAGTTAAGGTGGAAATCTTGTATAGTTCCTCTTTAAAGCAAGTCCTTTCTGGCACACGTGGAGAAACTGACTAGTGTACCATTGCTTTCTGTCAACAGTGAGGTCAAAGGTCATCTGACACATTTGGGGACTCATTTTCTTAGTTGACCAACGACCCTCAAACACACACACAGTGTGCACGCATGAGCAAATACACAGAGGTAAAACCCTGATGCTTGTCCAACTTAGTTTTATCTTTAACAACAGCACTCAGAAGGAAGGCTTTCATAACAAACAGAGGCATTTGGAACGATTTTGAATTAGGCTAATTAGGTTTGTGTTTTGTTTGTTGTTCAGGAGGCATGATCAAAGTGATATTTCACCAATTTGTGTCAGTTCCGGAGGAGAGGAGGAAGAGTTTGGAGAATGCTGCCTATTAATTTCCTCAGGTTCGGCACGCTGTGCGTTAGGGACGGTAATCAAAACAAGAGAATTATGAATAATGAAAAGTGTTGATCAGAAAAGAAACAAAACAGAAGATTTGTGCTTTATTAGTGGCTTATTAGTAACAGAATTGGACTCTACATGTTTTTTCCCCACTGTTTTCAAGCTCTTTAAAAAGGAGGGGGGGGGTGGGGGGGTGGGGGGGTGGGGGGCTTCAGTTTCAATGCATGCTCAATCCTCCATGCTCAGCCTGAGTGGAAGAACAAAAATCAAAGAGATGAGGATGGCTTGACCCAGGAGCTCAGAGTCTGAGAGCAACCGGCTGTTTTGATATTATCTAATATTTATGAATAACTTCCTTGATATTTCCTTCGCTCCATGAAGCCGTCCGCTTTTACAGTGTTACACAATGATGTCTTAGAGGGGTGATGACGGAGATCAAACGGGGCCTGGGCTCTGTATACAGCAAGCTCTCTCTCTCCCCGTAGCCTGGAAGGAATCTCAGCAGCGAGCTATCTAACGCTGTGTGATTGAAATACAAGCTCCACTAGGCTGCAGCGTGAAGTGTGATGATATTTGTATTTGTGTCTTTGTCAAAGGAAAACGGGCACAGAGAGGGAAAACACTGTCACCATTTGAGCGTGAAGACGTGTGTGTCTGCATTTCTGCTTGTGATTGCCTCCTGTGCGTCTCCGCCGTGTATGAGTGTGTTTTCTGCAATGGAGAAGATTCCACCGTCTGCCTATCCATGGCTTTCACAGAGCCAGCCGCCACACAACTATTCAAGGCTGTTTGGATCAGTGATGGCCTCAGATGCTTTTCACTATCTCTTCACAAAAGTCAAGTGTTCTCAACATGTTATTTGCCCAAAGTGGCCTTGTTCCATGGCTCTATTGTTAGCCTAATGGAGGCTAGACGACACTAAGACTCTAATTATGGACATCAACGATCAGCCCTGATAATATTGCGAGCAAAGTGGGTAATTTGTGGCTGTTGTGTTGAAGGGTTGAGGGGAGGTGAATAAAGAGGAAGCGAGGGAGGGTAGGAGGCAGGAAGGGCAGGGGGGGGGGGGGTTGGCGAGGAGACAGGAGGTAAGGTAGTTGTTTTCTTGTGTCATCGCCCCGTCGTCCGTCACCTTCATCATTCCCCAGAGCACAAAGCCAAGACGTGGGCACAGCAGGAGAATATTAATGGACTGTGTGACATTATGGTTCCCGCCCATTCAAAAGGAATGTTCTATTACATTATGGCCCATCAACAGGTGATTTCTCACCGCTCACTAGGCTTCATCGAAGTATACCCGTATTTCATAAAGTGCCTACACGGTGCAGCTCAAGTGCCCATTCGTCTTATTTAATACAGATATTGCACATACAGTAGAGTCATGCTTAGAGATCAGTGGCTTGTTTGTCACTAAGCTTGCTGCAAAGCTTTCCTCACATCACCCTCGAAGAATATGCAATAAAAATCCATTGACCGTCAAGATTTGATCGAATGGATTTTTTGCATACACATCTGAAAGAGTGGAGGAATCAGAAGACATCTCTTCATCATAGCACTTCCCCTCTTAACTAATTCCCTCAACAATAGCTACAGTGAAAGGTTGGACAGAGCTTGGCCTTTAGCTTAAGTGCGGACCGTGGTAAACAGCCTATCACGATCAATACGGCGCAGTGGCAGAATTGGCAAGACAGACACCGAAGCAACTCAGCAAGCCTGTGCCTATTCTGTCAACACCCAAAATCAAAGCCGCTCTCCCTTGAGTGATCTGTCCAAACAATTAAAATGGAACCTCTTTGTACCATCACACTTAACATGTCAGACAGAAAAATGAAAGGAGCCTCGTGTATTGGAGCTGCATGCCGTGACGCCTCCTGTGACAAGCCCCATGGAGAGAGCGGCACACCACAGGAATGACGGCACTGTTCAAATTTTAAATATGTTTTGACACAAAATCAAAAGTTGCTCACCATTATGGGGGAGAGATTCCCCGTTTTCTGTGTGATCACTTATTAGACCCCTAGGTGAACGAGGCAGAAATACTGACACCTGAATATTCTCTGTGCTTTCTCTGACATTTTTTTTTTTTTTTTTTTTTAGTAGATCTGGGAATCATTTCACATTGTGAGATATCATTTCATAGTAAGATTGAAGCTCTGATCTCTCCACATCTGAGGCTCACGAAAAGCCACCAGTGATCAATGAGGATTCCTGAGTGAGTTGCTGGGTTTTATCTGCCTCACATTCTCCCTTCTGGTGTCCAAAGCTAGGTTTGCTGCTGTTCCATTTCTGATTGTAGTCGTATAGAAGATTTGACAGCCTTTCTGTTGCAGCCTCGACAGTGAGTGTTGGGTTATTTCGAAACAATCCTGAAAATATACTGAACTGGAATTACTAGGATTTCTCTGTCTGTTTGAAAGCTGATTGGTTTGATTAATTTGATCCCCGAAGCACTGACTAATCAGCCAAACAATCCCATCAATCAAAATGGCTGCCATCTGACATCTTTTTGTCATTTAACAATGGCGTTATGTGGATAATAATACATTTTCCTTTCACATTAATAAGCTTGAGTGGCTTTAAACATAATGGAAAGCAAGAATATTTCATGGGCTTTCACTGTACTCTATACATAATTCTGACGATGAAAATTCCTAATCTTCTACCAAACAGGGGAGAGGTTTTAAAAGCAAGACCCCAATTATACCCAGCCACAAATTAGCATGTTTAATGCAGCAAAATGTTTTAATAAAGAATAAAAGCAAGGCAGTAGAAAACAAAAGCCAACTGGGTAATAAGATTATCTCTGCCAGGCGCCCAGTGCACATCATTGTAGTTCACACAAATGGAAGAGATTATAAGTCACATTCAAAACAGCCTAATCCGTGAAAGACTCCCGATATGATTACTTTCTATTACATTTGGTGACTGAGAGCGATGGATTTATCTGGAATCCTGAGGAGTCTTTAAAGTACAGTTGGACATAAAGGCAAAGAGCCAGTTGAAGATTAGTTGAATCCATCTGTGATAAGCTTCAGCAGTTTGGCCACAAACAGAGATAAACACAAATCTGAAGACCAGATGATGTAATACACATTCGACAGCTATAGATTATCCCTGCAGATCAGAAATTTACATAATGTATCAAAGGCGTTATCGCTTTCCAAAATACACAAATAGATTATTTGCTCACGTCTGTCAAGAAACTGTTAGATTTTTCAAGTTTTTAGTCACTGCAGCAGCTCTGACTCGACGCCACCTTCACTGTTGAATGTTTACAGAGATCTTAGTCATTGTTGTAGGTGCTGCGTGGCATCTCTCTTGGGCCGCTTACAGCCTCCGTCACTCCTGACCTCCTCTTAGTTCCTGACAAGGTCAAACATTTCCCATTAGGGAAAACTAGGCCTCGCCTTTTGCCAGAGAAGTATCCAAGTCGTACATCGTGAAGGTCAGGGGCTGCATAATGAACTGGAAAATGTCACTTATATTACTCCCCATTTAAATAGCGGATTTTCCGGCACCAGGAACAAGGGTGATATTTACCCTTTTTCCTGCGCAGGCCCGGAGCGAAGAGTCCTCTTAATCCAGCTTGGGGTGTGAAATTGAGTCGTATGTGTGAGGGAATGTGATTTCCTGGTTCCAGAGATGAGTGAGTCTGCTATGCTATACTACACCACAGTCCCCTTCACCAGGGGGAAGACACGAGGAGAAAAACTGTAATACCTTTTGTCCCTGTGCACTAGTGGCACCGACAGCTTTCGACAGACAGTCCTAAAGCATCACACCTTGGATGCTAAAATACAGAAACAATAACAGTGAACACGAGGAGGGAAAACAACAGCTAAATAAGATAATAAATGCATGATTGATATTATTCTAATGCCAAAATATATGCCCACTGAAGTGACGGAGCAATTACTAATTATTAGTCTGATTATTCACATTTCCCAGCACATTCACACACCGACAGGAATGTCAATGGCTGCATAAATTAGCGTGAGAATAAAACAGGAGAGGCGACAGTGCTGAGATGACAAAAGGGCATCCAAAGGAGAATGTTAATAATGATTCCTCTAAAACAATTTCCATTAATTTTCAGCCATCTCGCCGGGGAGTAATATCTACATGCCCGAGGCAGGTTTAAATTGCATAGTCTGCCTGAAAAAGGAGACGAAGACTCCCCAGTGTCCAGCTGCTCTCATCAGAAAAGGAAGACTTGAGGAACACCCAGGAGACAGCACCACAATAGTGGCAGCTACGCTATTAGCACAGCGTCAAACCAGGAGACAGGCTTAGTGGATACTCATTGTTTTGAAGGATGCTGTGTAACAACACACATGAGAGACATGTGCACCCCCCACCAAAGCTGGATTCCTGGATTCTTCTTCACCTGATGTTGAGACACGCACTACCTCAGGTGGGCAGTGCAGCCAGATTGTATCTCTCTCTGTGCTGCCCTCCGCACAGCTAACAGGCAATGTCAAAGGTAGGACGTGAATAATACGATCATTTCATATTCTGACTCCCTGCCAGGGAATGTGTCACTTGGACACCGGGTCACATACCCAGTCAGCATGTGAAGGCAAAGTTGGGGCCGCCAGCTTTGCCGAGAGGAGAGGGAAGGCAGCCAGCTAATGTCACACATACCACCATCAGGGATCCTCTCCGTCGCCCCTAAAGTTATTCTGTGGCCGAGCTGGCATCTCGTCTCTCCTCGCGGCGAATGTGAGCCCGCTTTGCTCCGTGACACCGGGCATGTCTCCTGGGTATGGGCACACCTGGCAGACTGTCAGCGGGCACAGGTTTTAAGAGAGGGCAAAGAGGGTAAGGCAGGGAGGGGCTGGAGCTCTGGGATATCTTTAGGCAAAAGACAACAGCGTAATAAACAGACTACAGCACTTTGCAGAGCAAGTCAGCTGACTGCATTCACCTTTTAAGACTAATATAGATTTTGACACATACTTTTTATGTCATAAATACACTCAAAACATGATACAGTTATTGTTGGCTGATGTCATATTGATTCATATGTATCTGTATTAGCACATATGTTACCTGGTATGCGCAGTAATGTAGAACAGAAACACAATAGACATGTTTGCAATAATCCATAAACAGCATTGCCACTTCTTATATTTTTCACATGTCAGTACTTAAGTATAATATATGAAATGGACGTCAGCTAAAATATCTTCATCACTTTGTGTATTTCTATATTGACATGACTTCGAGTCTGCAAAACCTTTATAGGTTTGTTTCTAAACATCATCAACCTGTTATGAAGAGAAAATTCTATCCACGTCAATGTGAATTACATTCACACAATTTAACTGTTTGATTTACAGCTTTTTAAAAAATCTACATTTTGAGTGTTTTTCAGGCAAAAATTTAGGTTTGATGAAAACATTCATTAAAAAAGAGAAGACAGTTTAGTTTTGTTGTTTTGTTTTTCTCTCACTATTAAAAAGGTCTGTCCATCAATCTGACCACAATGGCAGGCTCTAATCTTGTTAATTTTTTTTTAGTAGGGGGTTGACCATTATGGATCTTTATCTTACCTAAGTCTCCATAATGTACAGTATTTATACAATAAACTGTTTTATTCTGTGTAATGTTTTCAATATTTTCACAGCTTGTGAGGGAAATATAAAACCACCCACCACCACCCCAGGAACATTTAGTATCTTCTGCTGCAGTCAGTCACAGAGGAGCACATAATGAAAACAAAGTTTCCTCCCAATGAAACTTTTCTAATATCCTGTCCCTCGCCTGCTTCTCTAAGAGGTTGGATGTCTCATTTGCAAGTGAGGGCCAGGAGAAGAGACGGCTGCCCACCAGCCTGTCCGTCAGAGAAGCTCACTGGGGAGAGCGTGTGTGCGAGCTTGACAGAGTGTGTGTTGATTAATATCAGGAGGGCAGGGCAGAGCTCGGGCTGCGGCTGTCGGTGAGAGCGAGAGAGGACAGTTCTTCCCGCTGCCGCCCAGGGAGAAGTCTGCTGGCGGAGGGGGTAATGAGCCAGAAACAGGCTGAGAGGAGAGAGAAGAAGGCTGAGAGGAGTGGAGGAGGCACAAGGACAGGCCACACTCTACCCGCCACCTCACACACACACATCCTTCACTCAATCTCTCTGCCACTCTTACCCTGCCATCTCTCACTTACCCACAGTAAGCCAAGCACCATCAAGGTTCCCCTGTATTTTTTTTTTCCCCTCACTTCACAGTTTGACACTCATTCCCTGCTTCCTTCTGTCTGGCTTGTTGTCTGCTCTGCTTTACGTCACACTCTAACTCGAAAAATACATTTGTATATGCTTGCATGCACAGAGTCACAGGTTAGCTTCAAGCACGTCCTTCCTTCCTATTCATATGGGGGCCTTTCAAATGTGTGAACTTACATGCACATTACTCTCACCTCACTACATCCAAATACAGTGAATAAAGATAGCAGTTGACTTCACAAATAACACAAGACTGTTTTTAAAAGGATGTTTTTGTCATTTTGGAAGACGAGACAGAAAATAGGAGATCCTCCTTGCTTAGCACAAAGACTAGAAATTAGCTGACATTGAAAGCACAACATCACAAGAACTGTTATACTAGCATGTATTGTTATCTTGCAAGCCAATACATGAACTGTGATAACTGTGATAACAACGATGGATTTTTGGTAGCCAACAGTAAACAGGACCACTGAATAGGACAAGAAAAATACAGAGTGACAATCAGAGTGAATATTTTTGTCCCAACCAAAGAGAGCAGTAACTGAGCCCGACGTGAACCCAACAGACATTCTGTTTGACTCTGAATACGACACAATGAGCATCAGTTAAAGTGAATAGTATTTCAAATTGCTTGTTCAGAAGTGGCCCATTGAGCTGTTTGAGACATGGCTGAAACAGTGAGTTGTTGTTCTGTACCAAGGTCAAAGCTCGAGCGTTTACAGCACAGGTGGCTGAACTCGACCCAAACTCAAATATCATTTCTGCACTTCTGTCTGAATCCAGTTTGCCCCTTAAAGTCTTAGGTCAGAGATCCATCCTCTATTATAGGTCATTGTATTTGCTGTATGACTGTAGGATTACTACATCTAATTACCAAGACTCAAAGCTCCGCTGATCAACATTGTTATATATTACCAATCAAACAACGGTCAGTGAATTAAGTGTCTTGGAGAGACAAACCCAAATAGTATTATCAGTGTTTCAACAACTTTCAGCTTATTGATTTCATTTTACAACTTTATGTTTTGGTTCAGTCTGACCTCTCTCACCAGCTTCATTTTCACCAGCAGCAGTCAGCTTTTCAGAGCAAAGCAGGCTCTGATAAAGTCTATATACTGCTCAGCAGCCAACACAGACATTTAGTAGCTGACTACCAACCATAGTGGAATAGATACTATATATGCTATAGAGCCAATTATGTTCCTCAAGGATTTGTGAAGACTAAGATTGAGCTAAAAGAAGAGCGAATACTGGACCTGCATTTTCTTGCTCCAAAATGAATGCTTACGTTGCTGGTATATAGCTGAATAGGCGACAGTTTGATAACACAGTCTATACAGCTTTATAATGTGATAATATGACATTGCTTTGAGCACAGCTTGTTCCACTTGAGAAAAATAAATGAGTTAATGCCGATTCATTTTTCCGCTAAATGTAACCCAACCCCCGTGTGGCCTCTACTCAGATCAAAAAGTTTGAGTACACTGTTATTCTTAAATGCATACTTCCATATTGTGGTTGCCGCTCTCCTCCTACATCTTGAAGCAGGTGCAGTAGTTCACCATAATGTGGAAAAAAATGTTTCCAGGCCCTGTAAATCTCTCTGACTACACCAGCACTCAGACAACACTCATAACAGCGATGGCCTCAGAGCAGTAAGCCATAAAAAAAAGACACAGCCACGAGGAAAAATGGGGCAGCATGTGCCTTTTCACAGTGGCCAGAGGGTGATGAGGTAAACAAGAGGCCATGGGTGGGGACTAAGAATGGACACCTCAGTGTTATGATGGGGTTGTGGTGTCAGGGGCTAGTCGTGCTGTCTGAGAATATTACCCTCTGGATAAATTTGTAGTTTTTTTTTTTAAAGCATTGGCCACTGAGCTGTGTGCTTTTTGGATGGAGGATTGGGCCATGCAGGGACTATCTGCTGAGAGAGGATGCATCCACTGAGACTCATGAGAGAGAGCTGGGCACTGGGGGGTGGGGGGGTGGGGGCAGGAAATAACATGAGCAATTTCATAAATGGAAGGGAGAGGCTGTGACTTCCTAAATCGCCTGTGAAAGACAGAGGAACGGAGTGGCGAGGCGGGGGAGATGGTGAGTGAAGGGGACGACAGGGAGAGAGATGGAGGGAGGCAAGAGGGAGCGTGACGCAAAGTGTGAAAGAGAAAGAAGAGAGAGGAGTGGAGAGCCGGGGCTTGGTGGTAAATGGATGTAACTGGGTGAGAGAGGAAGGGGCAAAGTGAGAAAGAGAGAGGCTGGAGAGATGAAAAGATGAAGAGGGCAGATTTCCCACCAGCTGCAGGAGCACCTCTATTACCCTTTCTCTCTCCCTCTGCCTTTCGTCCCCTCCTCTATCTCTGTATCCTATCAGCCTCAGTGTGGCATCCTCTCACATCAGATTAGCTCAAGCCCAGAGAGATGGTTCAAACTCCTCTGTCAAAGTTATTTAAAACACTTCTGATGCTGAGGCCACGCTCCATTCTGTTCCCTCCCACCATCTTTTTTTTTCCCTCCCTCTTCGTCCTTGTCATGGCCAAACTTAGGCTAAAGCTGGAGCTCCAGCCTCAGCAGCTCAGCTGGGATGTTCATCTCCCCATGGCGTCGAAAGTCACTATCAATCAAACATGAGGGTGCGGGGGAGGACCTAGGTGTGGCAGTAGGCAGGAAGGAAGGGAGACTGCAGGAGACCCGCATAAATCACCAACCAGGGGAAAGATGTCAGAGATAAACATGACCTGGATATTAAGATTCATATTTCTTCTTTGAGCACGGATTCAAAAAATGGCCTTACAGAGGAACTGCCATTAAAAGTTGATTGTTTTCTTGTCAGCGAGACAAGTTACTTTTACCAAAAGCATAACAGCATGCTTGGTCTTTTATGATTTTTTTTTTCTTATTCCTAGAAATCGATAAAAACATGTTAGGTGAGAGTGGAACACTGCAATCCAATATAGCAGTTAAGGGAGGCCTGGCTTTATAGAGGCATGACTGTGCATTGACCAGCACACTATGGATGACTCTTGTGAGTGAGAGGAACAGATCACGCCATGAGCCACTGTGTCATGGCTCCAATCCCTCCTGATGAGAAAGGCCAGTTCGGTGTGGCACGGCACTACCCGGCGCAGACCATTTTCTGACAGAGACGGCTGTTTGAGCTCTCCAGTCATGGTCTCAGTGATGAATGGCCTCCACTGCCGGGGAAAGAAAGGAAAAAGGGGGCCTGGGAGCCCTCCGAGGATCAATACGTACGCACAGGAGGACCTGCTTCGCATGTTAAAAACCCCGATCCAGCCCCAGCCCCCCTGCCCGCTCGCTCCGCTGTCTCCTGCATCACTGTCGGACAAGCCTCTGGGAGCGGGTGGGCGGGGAAGTGGCTCTGAGGAGGGAGGACTTTGGTGTGTGTATGTGTGGATGCATGTGTATCTACATGAAGTGTGTCAGCAGGTTTCTAGAGGGGCTGGCATGTCAGCAAACTCAAGGTCGACATGGCACACACGAGCGCGAGACGCACAGTCGCACGCAGACACACACGCTCGCACAACTCTGTAAATCCACCCACTGTTGATGCTCTGAAAGGGGCCACACTGTGACATGGTAATTCAGAGGTGTCTAAGGCGATGGATATCCTATTAATGAGCCCAAAACAATGACTAGACTAATGAGCTTATAATGGGAATATTGAATGCATGGGAATGGGATTGGGCCTTGCGTGAGCCAAGGAGGGGGACCATTGAATGAGAGCCAATGCACAAGGGCTAGAGGGCTAAAAGCTTGAGACGAATACAAACTGCAAAGGGCGCAGCAGAGGCTGTAGGAGTAGGGCTGCGTGGAGGGGTGCACAGTCAACCCAAATCAATACACCCCTACACGCCTTGCCTCGTTGGGCTTGTGATATACGAGAACAGGCAGCTTCTCTGAGCATAAATAAAACATGAAAATGTAACAAATTATCAGGCCGAACGGACAGAGATCTATTTACTCAGTAATGCTGTATTTTTTATTTGTCAGATCGGACTGGGGTAGGAGGGACTGATTGTTATCCTGCATCCAATTTGAGTCGACCAAGTGCTGAGATGTGATTCAGCTTCTGTTTGTGAATTAATGAATTAATCAAAGACTGGTTGGTCGGGGGAGAGGGACGAGAAGCGAACCAGGCAAATGAGTGTACGGCAAGCTGTGACGGGCTAATAGCTGGAAAAGGAATTACAGTCCAATTGCTCTGTCTTATTCTGGCCCTAATGCTGCCGAGGCCTTTTGCTGCAGCCCCTCCGTGTGATTTGATTCCATTTGGAGAGCCTTATTTTCCTCTTGATCTCACACATTAAGGACCTTGCTATTCACCAGAGCAGAAAAAAGGGGGAGGACAGTCAGAGCAATGAAATGGATTAGCACACAGCTGTTGAGACCGGGCAGGTCAATGTTTTAAATCTCTGGCCCTGTCCGCTTAAATCTGCTGGCCTGTACTTCACAGACACTCATGGATCTAAAAGGGATGAATAGCTCTGAGCAAGATGGTTGAGAATAAAAACAAAAAAAAAAAACTGTGGTCCTGGAAAAGGGTGAGGTGGTGGCCTTGTAAAATAGGCCTTTAGTTGCCAAGTAAGATAATCCTTCGAAGTGGTTTAAAAACAGAGGCCACGTGGAAAAGATCCTAATGTGGAACAGCTGACTGGTCGCACAGCATGGACCACAGAAGATCTCAAAAGACGATCTTGCAAAACTAAAAGTGTTTGATGCACAATAAAACACATTCTTTTAAAATGCTCAATTTCAAAACAGATTTGGGATCACTAAGAGGCCACAGGGCTACCAGCTTTATGTTCTTAAATTCGAGTTATTACATCAGACATGACGTTGACCTTCACTGAGCAGATGTCTCTGCTATGTGTGTGTGCGTTTGTGTGTGATGCTGAGGTAAGCGATGGAACTTTACCAGCAGTGCTTGTCTGCCCAGAGCGCAGCCAGCCAATTATCCCTCTTAATTATCTATTGACGAGATGGAATTGATGTTTTTGGAGCGCTGATTGGATAATCAGGAATGTTGGCCACAGTTATTCTCCTTGGCTGATCTCACTCATCTGTCCAATCTGGTCTCCTTGTTTGAAATCTGCTCGGTTGCACAACATATTCCTGCAGAACAATAATTTGTCATCGCAGTCAACGGCACGGGAGATGTTTCATTTTGCTACAAAGGTTAGCATTACCTACGTTCACCCAGCACTTTATTAGGATCACCTGTAAAACAGTTTTTCCATGCAGTTATCCAATTAGCGAATCAGGTGGCAGCAGTATGATGTGTAATATCAACACAGGTCTTGAGCTTAAAGTCATTTCAGAGTGGAGAAAGACTGTGATCTTTGTGACTTAGAGAGGTTGGTTTGAGTATTTTCCAGACTGAGTGCTGCTAACAGAGGTGACCATAACTCCAAAAAGCACTTTTATAACTGTGATGAGCAGAACAGTTTCCCAAAATGCACAGCATGTCCAACCTTTGGACCAGACCACCACCTCAGCCATTTAGAGATTCGTTGCTGTCCATATGGACTGAGCTTAAGGTTTACTACCTTCTAATGGCAACTGCCAGCATGACTATGAACCATGGCACAAAGACATTTAAATGGGTTTCATGAACATGACAGTGAGTTCAATGAATTTCACTGGCCTCCTCAGTCTACAGATCTGGATCCAGTGGAACACCTGATGTGGTACAACAGGAGATTAGGAGCATTTATGTGCATCTGACAAAACTGTAGAAATTATGTGATGCAACTGAGAGGGAGACCTTACCCTGTGTTAGTACGGTGTTCCTAATGCTGGGGTTGCGGTGTCAGTGCTCGGTGAGCATGTGTTTAGTTAAAGACATCACAAGGCTTTTTTCACAATGGACCAATGTTTTCAGGAGCACGAATGGCGACCTTTTCCATTCTGTTCCGTTCATTAACCTCCACCTTTATCTGCAGACAGGCCAGTGCTCCTTATGGGGCTCCATTTCCAAAACAGCCTGAGTCTGAACAAAAGAACTTAGCTGCATTAATTTCGGCCCCCTTTCTCTTTTCACATCAGCAGCCTATTTTCTTTAAGCTCTCTTGGAGATCGAGCTGGCACAGGACCAGGCAGGCAACGGGAAAAAGCAGAGCGCAAGAGTAGAGTGACACTGATTGTGCCTCCTCTAATTAAACCCTACCTGACCCCGGTGTTGGGACATCATTAGTTCTCCCTCATAATCATCACACAGCAGCAATTACATTCTGTTTGGCCCCATTTGCATTTCACAAGATTTCCCTGAACAATCAAAGACAGATTGGAAAAGGAGGAAGAAGCCAAATAAAGCATGGAAGTCCTAAAAAAGAAAATCAGCTAGATTCAATTTCGCAACAGCATGCTGCAATGGTTTGTTGCAAAGAAAGAATGTCTTTTTGCAAAATATCATGGGAGTACCAAGATTAAAGGTTAAACATGTTGAGTCTCAGTGGCCAGGATTGTAGTCTGGGACTACTTTCCCATACAGTATTAATGCTATCCTGATGTTCTCTGTAGGGACAGGACGATACGCCCCCTCGCCAAAAAAATAAATGAATTTTAAAAAGAGAAAGAAAAAAATACAGAATAATTTCTCGCAGCACAAAACCACATCTCCGACCTCTTTAGTCTTAAGAGTCTTGCATCCTGCCAGGAACCAGAAATGGGTTTATTGCAGCGATGACTGCCTCAATTTGGTAACACAGAGAGACGGGGACGGGGAGAAACTCAGAACCTAAAAATAATCACCCTCCAGAATACTCCCCTGCAGCAGCCGTACATCTCCCCACTTGCAAAAAGTACACTACACAGAAACACGTACACACACACCAGTGCAAAATAGAGCCATCTATGTAAGTACGCACTTCAGGGAAAGTGCACAAGGGCAGATCCTCCATCTGTATTCTGGGTGACAGCAGCGTTGTGCTGGTGTAGCGTTTCTCTGCGCGAGATGCCGTCTACACAGAAACAGTCATACGTCACGGACATAAAAGAGGGCCCTTTGAAAGCTCATACACACAGTTGGCATTCGAACAAGCTGAAGGAGACTTTTTCCTACCAGCTCCTCTCATGCGTCTGCTGTTACTAAATCTGACAACAGCAGCAGAGTAAGGTCGTTGTGTTAAGAAGAGAATTATGCTGGCAAATACCCCAGGGGCATCCTGCTTTCTAGGCAGTAGCCGATCGGACGTGCATTCTCATCTCCATACTGCAGTAAACAGAAATGTTGTCATTACAGTTGAATCAACCACACAGATGCTGAATAATATATAGAAAATATATCCAACATATCTGCAGCCAGCTAAACACCACTAGGCACCATGCACTAGAGCCTCATCAGATGTTTTTATTTTGACATATACTAGCACATGTCTTAAATTCTTATTCACAAAAATACCACGTTCACTGTTGAAGAATAAAACATGCTGATGAGAACTGTTTCTGTTCACATTTCTGTTATCAACATCTCAGATTATTGTCAGTTCATTGATACTCCCGACTTTTTATCCCTTTCCCGTGTGACGCCCCCAAATGGCTTTTCTCTCCCAAACCAATCTCCACTCAAGTGTTTCTAATCTCTGCAAAGTCTGCTGAGAGACAGTGTTGTGAGATGCACTCTTAACTGTGACTTGAAACAAGATTATCTGGCTGAGATGCTGTGAGGTGCACTCATTTGTTTAGAGATGGAGTTTGGGCTTTTGGATTTATGACAAGGTTACACTGTCATATCAACATGGACACACAGCTCTGTTACGAAGAAACTCAAGAGGAGAAAATACCCAGCAGAATTAAACGTGCCTCCTGAAAACACGTGTATTCACCGGTGGCTACAAATGAATCTCTGCCCTGTGAATAAAGGAAACTAAATTTGAGTCCACGTTAAGACGACTAGATTTGCCTCATTTGCACATCTAAAGCGAAGCCTGGTTTCTCCTCGGGAGAGACCACTTTTTTTTATTGAAGATGTCAATCTGTCAATGATTGTCCTCGTTTACTGGCTCATATTTAAATCATTTAAATGTGTAAAGACTGTTTTTTGCAGCAAAGGTTAGGAAGCAAAACAAAAACACAGAAACATTAAAGTTATAGTGATGTGACAGAGAAATGTCACCAACATCCTGCATTTTTTCTTCAATTTACTTTACCTTACTCGAGAGTCTTGGTGCATACATTTAAAAACATATCAATTCATAACATGAATTTTTAGCGGTTGCATGCAATAATTTAACATATTTAAGTCAATAGATGCATTGCTTTATCAAAATTGTCAATTCTGTAGCTGAATTAATCAAGTAATATCCTTTATTTTCACATTCACTGGAGTATTCTAAAGTATGGGATGTTTTGAACAGTATGGTTTGCAGTGCAAAGCCAATACCTGAGAGTCATGAGGTAATAAAATCCACATCAGAAGAGGGAAATTGAAGGCTGCTCAGGTGAGTCCAGTCCCACAGAAAATCATTTTATACCTCCTTTTATTCCATCACCACCACATGGGCCTCAGCAGCATGCCCAGCCCTTCTAAACAGGACAACTATGACTATTTATCCTGATAATCACAAAGTTGTTAATCTCTGTTTATGGTGGAGTATATTAAAGTGAATATCTTAAATCAAAAAAAAAGGAACACAGTGTGGCAGGTGAAGCTGCTGGGACTGATGGGAGCAGGAGCAGCACAGATGTGTCAGAACTTATGAATGCTATTAGGGTGCAGAAGATTGAACAGTGATAACTCTTGATTGCCTTCAGAATACATTAAGTCAGAGAAATGAACTAAACAATACATTAGACAACTAAGCCCTCATCAAAGAAGAGCCATAGCTGAAAAACACACACTTTCTCATGTTCATATTCAGTTTGATGAACATTACCATAAACTGTCTTTATATTTTCACTTCACTGGTCCACAATAAGCTATAGAATAAAATGAGCCTCTTTTTGAAATTGCAATTACTTTTTGAGGAAATTAATCATATAAAGGAACAACGTGATAAGAACTGCTAACAGGTTATTACAGTATGCCGTGTTCATCATGGCTAAAAACTTACCTCATACCATCAGGAGAGAACAAAGTGCATTCTGGAGCCAGATTTCACATTAAGGCAATTTAAAATATTCCAGACTGCCTAATTTAGGGGTCGGACTTCTGTGTAACTTAATTCGACAAGATTAATTATACAATTAAATCCAAACTTCTCTCAATTATGTGGAGAAATGCTGCCTGCCTGCTCGGGCTGACCCCTCACCTTTGCTGAGGCGAGGTACCTGATAAGCATAATTTCAACAGGAGCAGAAGAAATTGCTGCCTATTTTGTTGCCGTGCTCAACTCAGCACATTACAGTTCTTAATTGCTGGCAGACTTCGTAACTGTGCCCTTGACATGGGAAGGCAAAATGTTATGCCATTCACTCGCACATTACTGAACGTGCAGGAGCTCTTTCCTGATTGACAGGGCGATCCATTGAAACAAAAGACTTAATTGTGTGTCAACTAATTGTGTAATTACAATTGGCAGGCTTGCCACTTCAGTTTCACTGATCTATCATCTGTGGTGAACAAGAACATAATGACATAATATGGTACAGTAGGAGTGTGTTATCTCCAAAACATGGGGTCTGCAGGAGGAGGCCGACCTACTCTTCTTCAGTGGCCCTACAATTAGCCAGCCAAGTCATGTTCACATCCTCTACCAGAACAACGCATTACTGCAGCGTCCTTTCATATAATATTGCATCTTTTACAGCTACATTAAGGGACCACTGACAACCACTATGCAGGATCACTACTAACCCCCAGTCGTGTTTCTTTCATATTTATGTTGAGGCTATGAGCTGAAGCAGCAGGAGTGAGTTACAAAGAGCAGGTGGGCTCATCCGCCTTGACAAGCAGCCATTATCAACACAGTTCTTAGAGTGAGAGAGCAAAACCACCAGGGATGGGTGTAAAACCTCTTTCAAAGACCTTCAAAATCTGAGTTTCTACCCTCGCGCTCTATCTCAATCCCTCCTTGTCATCATTTTATTCGCCCTCTCTCTGCTCCCTTCAGAGAAGAAGGGGGAAAAAAGACGGGAGGGGGAATGGTCTACTTGACCTTAATCTGCCCAGTAGTGAGTTTCAGAGAGATGACATGCAACCTCAGAGGTAAAGGGCAATTGTTTCTTTTTCCCCTCTTCTGAGAGCCAATTTACAGCCCCCGGGGACTTTTCTCTAAAGCTGCGAACTATTTCAGGTTCTGCCACATTGTTTTTGATTCACTCAGCTGGAAGCAGCTAAAAGAGCCAGGACCTTCACTTTCCCTATTCTCAATCATCCTGCAGCCCATTTAATGCCACTCATGCCATTCATCCCATAGCAGACAGGGTGGATATGAAGTGGTATTTGCATTTCATGGACTATACTGTATGTGTGACCTATAATGGAAAATGTTTGCTGCTTGCTGCAGTAGCTATTAGAACAAGTCAGCAATAACATTAATCTCATGGAGGCCCAACAACTTGAATTGTGCATAAAACGCCAACAAGGAAATAAATCCCACTGGTAATATTCTGTATGCATACACTGTGGACATGAATGATAAGCACCATCAGTAGCAATTGGCTTAAGGAGTGGATGTATCCCATAGGCTCTGCAAATCTGCATCGAAACCAAGAGATCCAGAACAGTCTGGAATGGCCTTTGGATTTATGCACAAACAAGAAAACAGTCTTAAAAAAAACTATTTTATTCTCTTTCCAGTTATATTACACACACACCCTCATGCGCTGAGCCTAATGGCCAAAGATACCAGTGTGAGGTTTCCCACCTTTGTTTTACAACAATCATGTTCTGCTTCAAGTTCAAGTGGCATGACTGATTAGTCAGTTGATAATTTCACCTTCAAACAGTTAGCACCCAGCAGGATACTGATGCAGAAAAACATCAAAACATGATCCGTGATTGCTGGATTGTTAGGTGCCCTAATCAGAACCACCTCATTAGCTCAAACGTGAGCCAAACAAGGCCGACTCGAGGATATTTCTCCTGAATGCTAGCCCTTCCTCGGAGTAAAAATGATCTGCTGCATCAGTCTACGCCAGCCAAACCACATCACTATATGCGCACAACAAAGTGCATCTATTTCCCAAGCTATAAACAAAACATTAGCTAAGTCTGGAATATTCATATCAGTATGTCAACAGACAAAACTGCAGCTCGGATTTTCTAATAAAGTCACAAAAACTCTGACAGATTTGCAAAGTGCTCATATAGGCGAGAACAGTCGAGAAGTGATGCATATTTAACCATGTATAAAGGCAGAGAAATTAACCATGAGACAAGTCTTGCCGGGCCAATGTGAGCCATGAATTAATAATTCGGAGTGAAGTTATTAAGTTATTTGTTAACAGTAAATATTCTGTATGTGTCCCTGAGAGCATGACTTTTTAATAATTCGGAATTTTTAAACTTTAATGTTTAGCTCCATTCTGGAAACAATGGTGCTTAGCTGTAATTGATTCTTCCGGCGTGGAGTAATTATGATGGCTGTGTGGAAGTGGAGCTGGATCCACTTGGCCCTGGGTGATAGGAGAGAGAGCGAGGGGAGAACAGACAGATTTAGAGACGAGGAAGAAAGACAGCATGGAGACACGGATTTGGATATATCTCTTGACAGACAGGCTGACTGAACTGGAGGCAAAATACTACACACTGGTGGGAATAGCCTCAAACCCAGAGATATCCATCTTCTAATCCTCATGTTTTTTTAGACCTATTCACTTGAACACTTTACGTGTACTAGTCTTGTTTATTTAAATGGTTTGAGACTGATAAACTCTCTCCACATTTTCATCCCTGTTACTCTCATCACTCTTGCCATCCTTGCCCCTGAAAGCGTCTTGTTGCTAGCAGGTCACTATGCCAATGGCAGCAGACAGAGTCGATCTCAGCAGGGTAGTATTTAATCCATCAGGGCTCAGTGTTAATTACTCACACATCCGCTGGGCTCTGAAGTGAGGCTGGGTGATGTACCCTGGCAGTGCTCTTTCACAAGGATGATCCCACAAGCATGTGCAGCATCTTTGTTTAAGGCCCTTTACCTTGGCCCAGATTCATATATAAAAAGTCCCATATTCTAAACACCAGCCACAAACACATCCCGAGGAGCGCGTGGCAGATTGGAGCAGGGTAAAACAAACACACATGGCAAAATCCCCCACAGGTAAAGGTAGGGGTTTCCCATAGGTCAGCGGCACACATCGCTATATGGGGACCGCCAGGAGCGAAAAGCCAATTGTCTCGTGGGTAAAGTCTCTATAGCTAATACAGAGCGAAGCACACGCACATGCACACACGCACACGCAGGTTCCTGTCTAGAGTGGCATAGCAGGCCCTGGTCACAGCTGCTCTCCCCCGCCTCGGGAGGAATTGCTTCCATTTGGCCTGTCACTTTGGCCAGGGCCACTGTGGCTTTTCTCATTTGTCAGAGAGCGGGGGCGATCCTCTGGCTCTCACGGCTAATCTGCAGCCGCAGGCTAGAGGAGAGAGACACACACACACACACACACACACAAGCATACATTCTCTCCTTTCTCATCTGACTGATATTGGCTTTAGTTCACTGGGGTCTTTTTACTCTTTCCAGTCAGTAGGGGAAAAAAAGAACAACAAGGAAGAGACAGAAAGAGAGATATGTCAAAAGTGTCAAAGTCAAGGTTACAACCTCTTGTGAAGCATTTTTTTTTTATTATTTACACTGGCTGGATGGTGATGAATTATATTCTCGCACTATGGCAAAATCTTTTTTTCTGTTGACTTGAAGAACTGCAAACAACACACAAGGTAATTGGACATGGTTTTAGTAATTATCCTCTAATGGAAGTTTAAAAAAAACATAGCTTTAACTGTAACACCAAGGTGTCTCCGTTCCTCCTCTTACATGCATGAGCGCTCAGTTAGCACTTGATTAAAGGAAGAAATGATTCATCGAGTCTCAGAGAGGGGATATCGAGGTCCAAATGAACATGAAATTGCCTGTATTCATAAATAGATGTACAGAATTCCTGGAGATCAACTTTGTCTTGCTTGATTTTATTACAGTATATTGTGGAATAATTACACCACAACAGCCAAGCAATGCTGGCTACTAACATTTTAGAGCACTGAGGGAACGGAGCAGTCCAATTAAAGAGCTGTCACACAAGGCTTTGAGGGAAACATGGCCAACGTGCTGTGCCAAAACCGATCCTATCATTAGAGGCTGCCATCGCTTTGAGGTACAAATGCTTTCAAGTCTTTCTTTCAGTCAGCTTCTGCTGCAGTCAACAGGTGATAGCTCTACTTGATTATTAGTCTCCCTTAAATCTAGTAGTATCAATACGCAGCTACCTGTGAGATCTATATTAGTATGAAAATTTACTACCGTGATCAAAGGTCGTTCACAATTGGTTTGTCTCTCAAGATAAAAACAACTAAGTCACTGCTCTCTTGATGATTTTAGGATTTCGAGAGACAAACAGAACGACTCCACAGGAATCAAACAGGACACGGTGTCAGTGTTACACATCTTAAAATTTGACCAGGTTTAAAAAAAAAAAAAAAAAAACTCTGGAAAATAAGTCATAAAAAGTTATGATCAGACGGTACCATTTAGTTAGAGCATGACTGACTTTCATCTTCTGATAACATTTCAAAACAGAGCTAGGTCTTTAGTTTTTGTAAGAAAGTGCTGCACATGTTCACAGTTATTGCTCGAAGCATCTCAGATAAGAGTATGAACTAAATACTAATGAACTAATGAGTTAAATCAATGCTCTAAGGCCATTATACGCACTTATTCATTTTATTACTTTAAGTGAATGAAAGATAACTTTAGTTCAATTAAGTATTTTCAATTGACTTCCTTTGAAAGGACAGCACAAACACATGTTTAAACCACATATAAAGCAATCTAATTGAATAACACAGTTATTTGTGGATCATTCAACATACTGTATATAATTAACATACACATGCATGCACTATATAGAGCTGAGATTGTGTCACAAAGGAAAAACTGATAATTACTTAGTTATCATTGAAGTAACTGCAGGTGGCTGATAACTATTATGCCTTAAACTCCACATCTCAATTTAAACATACATATACATTGAGATATGTGCCACTTGAAAATCACGAATCACAGACATCCTCCTCATTGCCACGCTAACACCTGCAGGATTGGTGATGCCGTGCAGTGGTGGTGGCTTGTAGACCAGAGGCTGGTGTAAAATTATAAGACAAAGAGAGTTAAATACCTGTAGATTAGCAGGCTAGTTGATGGCATCATGGCTTGACTCTGTAGTGACCTTTTTTGAGTGCCGTTCACACAGCTCACCAGCAAGGCGCCGCTCTGAGGGGTCAGGTGTTAAAGCACAGGGACTCAGGGTAAGGAAGTAGCTTCTCATGTGCTATCTCAACAACGATCTCCCTACACGGATGCTGTTTCAAAGACGTGACATCAACAAGAAAAAAAGAAAGATTAAAGAAAATCATAGGTGTTCATGTAACTTACTAACTACCCACACACATTGATTGCCACACAAATTGATCTCATCTTTAATTTTCAAATCATTGCAAAACATATTAGAGAAAACATATTTTGAGTGATGGTCATAACTTTTTAAGTATTTCTGACAAGCTTAATATATTCCCAGGTTTAATTATTTCTTAATATTGACATTTCTAATTAAGCAGCATAATTGGAAAGCCTATGTGCAGTGGCAATCATTTCTGTGGCCACTGAAAAAATTAATATAAAAATTATTAATGAATACTACCGCTTTTAATTGCTGTGTACCCATATTCATAATTGCTGCAGCATCCTCCTTGAAATGACATGATGACAAATACAAGTGTCATGTCAGCGCTTTCCTTCTTCATCTCACACCTCAATCAAAGCTAATCCATTTCACCTCAGCTATGAACACTGAAACAAATTAAAGTCCCATTTCATTTTCCACCTTCATTAATGCATCTTGTTTCCAAGGTTACAATCATTTAGTAACTGTGGAACAAACAAATTCAAAGCAGTGTGCGCTTTGATATTTTGAGAGGAAGACGTGGATGGAGCTTACTGGGAAAACAAATCAGCAGAGTTTTAATCCTCCAGCTCCAAAGTGTTCTGCACATGTTTATCATGAAACAAAGCCTTTTTTTCATCTAAACAAACATTTTAATATTAGACTTTAGAAGCTTATGCCCAGACAATAATGCTCATAATTTAAACTTTGCCCCCACCAATGTTTTTCCAGTGAGTACATCCTGAATGTAATAGTCCCTCTCTCCAAATGCCGACAGGAGACAGCATGAGCAGTAACTGCACAATGTCATTATGTTCGTGGTGTTTCTTCCTGTGGTGTGATGTGACAATGCCAGACACAATGACCCAATTTGCCTGAGTGGCTATAAGGGGGTGCCAATGGTAGGTTGCACCATAAACACTGTAAAAAGATTGTCTTAGAGGCAATAGCACAATTTCTTGTGTGTAATGACAAGCACCAATAAAAAAAATGTCACATTTTGAGCCTGTTTACACTCTACATTTTCTTCTTTACTCACATATAAAGAAGAAAAAAAACTGAGCCTAAAGAAATGCAGGACTGGAGGTGGTGGGGGCAATGATGAGTTCTCAGACTAGCCTCTTTGGCATGCAAATCATATCTGAATTTCTCATTAGCATAAATGCATGAGCAACTTTAAATGCTTTTAATTTTCAATCTCGCCAAGCAGAGGAGTAATTTGTCACTGTCAGGATGGGAGACTAAAAGGGGGGGACCAGAGGGAGCCAAGGACTCCACGCTAAACTGGAATCACAGAAAATTTCTGATTTACTAATTGACTGATGTGCAGTTCAGTCGAGTTGCCTTGAAGGTGTAAATAATTCTGTGTATATTCAAATGGCAAAATGAGAGAGTGCGGGGTGGATACGGAAAAGCACATTACACGATGCTTCTCCTCAGGCCATACTTTTCTCTGGTGATTCTAATTTCCAGCCTTTTACATTTTCGCTCTGTCTCTCTAAAGCGGTGCAAGTTTGCTGTTTTAGTACATAATCACAGATAATCAACTGGAAATTAAAACAAAATGTCACATTTTTTATATCTCTTTGCCATTACGTGAAAGGAGGCTGCTCAAAGCTGTTCAGCAGTGGCGCACAAAAACATTCCAGCAGCTTATCACATAAGTAGTTGTAAGTCATTTCAAATTTTATCTTCGCTCTTTCAAGATGTAAGATCAATTGACACTGTACTCTGAAGTCTAAACCACTAATGCCTCATTTTTTGAACAAAGTAGTTCAGATTCAGACAGACCTTGTTAGCTAAATTTAGCTGTAGGTGAAAACAGGGGGAAAAGATTTAACAAGCTCCCCATTTTAATGACTAAAACCAATTAAGCAAACATAATTAGTATTCCATAAGAAAACTGAAGACAACTGCAACATGGGGCTAGCAGCTTACCTATAAAGAAGGCCCCATCAGATGAGAGCTCGGTGGATGTTTGTGTCTGCACCACAGCTGGCCAGCTGTTGACGAAACCTGCCCTCACTGGCTGCACTGGTTCACCACACTTCCCCATTGTAAATGTCATCACCTTGAATAGATTTGGATGCCCGATCATCATAGCTGTAACTTCTTCACATCGCCTGTGGGCATGAGAAAGCAGGATACAGTAGTGTAAGAAAGATGTGAAACACCTAAATGAAGACTCTTCGTCCTGAATCAGATTCAGTGTAAGAATAGAAGATTTGCCCACAACACATCCATCATTTCAGGTTTGGGTATTTGGTTTTGCCAATCTGATATTCCTCAATGTGAAATACCAACTTCAGTTTCTATTTCACTAAAGCTAACAGTATTTTTTAAAAGCAGAAGCCCAACACGTGTACATCTTGTGACTAACTACATATTAGCCACCAATGTATCAGCTTCTGTACTGTAAACCAGTTGCAGCTTTTCAACAATTTTAACATTCATGCTTTTTGCAGTGTCCAGCAGGTAAGTAACAGCTGTGAAGTTGGTATAAGGTTTGCTAACTTAACCAAACAAGCTGTGGTCCCAAACCAGAACTGAGGTTTTCTTATACAGTCTGAGGTTTTGAATCACCCTTCACAGTGGAGCCTGCTCAACTATATACATTGGCATATCTACAAGTTAACGTTAGCCAAGCTAATGCTTAGTTCACAAGCTGCTGAGCGCTCCAAACATCTACCCAGCCAGCTGTCACGCTTTGCTTTTATCAACGGACACTAACAGAATGCATTAAGGGTGTGGCCTCAGATGCTTTCTAGTAACATGAACTTTAAAGAACCTAAAAGCTGTTTTGGTAGGTTAGAGAACAGCAAACAAGGCATGCGGTCCTTGTGTGAGAAGAAACCGTAGCACAAGAACTCTTCAAACACACGTCTCGATGCATTACACTCTGTCAATCATCTGAGCTCCATGGCAACAGGCCGACAGAAGTTGGGCTTTGGTTTTATATTGAGAGAATAGTCGTGGCAACTCATCGGGGCAATTAGAGACCTTGATATTCAATTTCTTCTTAATCAAGATCTGTGCTTAAGTTACATGGAAATATTAACAGTGCGTCACTAAATTGAAATCATTAATTATGTAGCATCGTTTCATTTTCATTTAAATCTAATTTAGTTCTATTTAGTTCTGAGAAAAAAATACAATATTAAATGTAGAGACCCCACAACTGACAATCATAATAACAAGGACTTGGACACATTTATACTTTTAATTTGAAAAATTAAATCACTCGAAAGTGGCTCAGCAAACAAAATAAAAACAGGATATTTTTGAAATGTTACAACAACAACATTGATTTTTCCATCACAAACACAAATATCCTGATATAAATTCAAAAGTGAATCAGTTGCATCTTGATAAGCTGATACCAGAACACCTTAAACATGACTGTATTTTGTGTTGTTTGGTAAACTAGCTTAAAAGAACCATACAGCTTCGTTCAGTCTGCAGGGGTACGGCTGCCCTTCTTTTCTATGAAATAACAGGGACTCAAAAAAAATGAGCATTTTGGCCATGATAAGCACAACCCAGTTGGGCCAAAGCTGGGCCAGCATGTGTAGCAGCTATGGGCCATATATGTTTGGTGTTTGCTGAATACATTCTGTTCTGAATTGAGGTGTACATGCTACAGCAGAGTCATGCATGGAAGAGGGTGCAACTGTGGCACATTCATTCTTTACATCACACTCATACTGCCCTCCAGTGTTATAAAAGTGAACTAAATGAGAAGTCTAGAAAGCGGATGCAATAGAGGCAACAACTACGCACTATACAGCAATTTACTATAACAACCCTGGGGCAAATATTTAGTCTATGATGTGATTAGACCTGATTGTGTGGTGATTTTTTATATGATTAGTTTATTATGATTAGTATCTGTTTTAGGACCTCCACACAATTATGAAAACACAGCATAATCCAAAACTGAACAATGTGATCCAAAAAAAAAAAAACAGCTGTTTGCCTTTGTCTGTGAAGACAAGGTCATTTTAAATGATAAAAAACAAACAAACAAAAAAAAACAATCAATCTTAAAATTGTGCTGCCCTATTCACCATGTGAAAACATGCAAGGATACAGTTGATAAATAGCTGATTAGCTGGCAAAGCTGAGTTGAGTCAATGAGCCGGTTTACAGTGGCTTCATTACGTTTTCAACCCCCTTTCCAGTTTGCACTTTATTGTTCTATTATTTCATTATAAATGGTTGCAAGTGACATTTTGGTCATCAATCTATCTACACTACATTTTGCTTTCATCACTATTGGAGTATGTCGAGGACTGAACTGAGTCCACTTGTTCAAGGAACTGTGTTGACCTCAGGGATGAAATAGTGGTACGGCATAGATCAGGAAAAGCTTGGAGTGTCCCTAGGAGTACAAACTGAATAACTCGCCAAGAAGGACCACGCTCTGGGAGAACCCAACAGTCACTTTAACAGAGCCGCAGGGGCAGATATGTACCTACTGAAGGGACAACCATCTCAGTGGCATTCCATCTAGCAGGTCTTTATGTTAGAAGGGCTGGATAAAAGCAGCTTTGACCAAATGGCATATGATAGCCTGCTTGGAGACCATGGGAAACAAGATCATATGGTTTGATTAGACAAATATTCAATCTTTTGGGCAGAGCTCCAAACCCTATGTCAGGGGACAGCATCATGCTACGGAAGTCCTGCTCAGGGGCAGGGACTGGTGGCGACTGCGGGAAGAACGAATGCAGCCAAATACTGAGAGATCCTCAAAGAAAACCTGCTCCATAGTGGATGTGATTGGATCAGCTCAAAGATTTGGGACAAGTCTCTGACTGTCATTCTTCAGTGGCCCAGCCAAGGCACAGACTTAAACACCACAGAACATCAATGGAAAGACCTTTAGATGGCAGTTCACAGACGCTCCCCATCCAGTCTGACAGAGCTTGAGAGGATCTACAGGGAAGAATGTGATAAACTGACCAAATGCATGGGTGCAAAGCTTGCAGAGATTCGATTAAGAAAACATGGAGCTATAACAGCAGCTACTACAAAGTGCTCAATTGTGCTTAACTGCATGAAAACTTAAGTAAATGACATTTTTTATCCATTTAAAGTTGGACAAATTACAACCTCCACAGAAAAATAAGGATTTCTATGGAATTTTACTTTTATAATTCAATGCATGCTGGGAAGTATATGTTTATGTAGACATGTCACACAGTAGAAAAAGTGAGGACTCACTTTCATTGAAATTAAAGAGGGTATACTATGATATCTCATTTCCATGAATTTTCTTTTTACATGTTGATTCAATCATGTTCTATTACTGTGATGGCATCATGAAGGGACAGCAAGGTCAGATTTGAAAAAGCTTTCTCTAAGCCAGGTGAAAATATGAGGAGGTGAGATGCAAATGAAGATCTGTCATTTAATTTTATATATATATATATATATATATATATACACACACACACACACACACACACATATCAGCGTCAATGTCATCTCTAAATGAGAGTGGGTGTGAAATTATGCTTTGATGTACTGTGATTAAAAAAAGAATGTCTTTAACTGTGGGATGTGGTGATTTCACTTAAGGGTATTGAATTTACAACAGCATTTTAACTTGGATTTGCATCTAAAGACAAGTCTCTCTACTGCTGTATGCACTAACACAGATATGTAGCCATCACATTGTGATTTTCGTAAAACCCAATTCCACCGCTGAGTTTATCCTCATTGGTCAGTTTTCTGTCCCATTAATCCTGCTACTGTCTCTGTGGTGGGGGAAATATATCCTATTCTAACAATTCACTCCAATTATTTGAATAAAAAACTGTCAATTCATTCATGCTTAGGAATAAATTCATGTAAATATGTGGGCAGACATGTTACAGCACATTTGCACCTCCATGTTATACTCCACTCCACTTGGAGAGTATAAACAAACAGCAAAAATAATGACTAAATGAAAGAAAAGCATTGAGAACGAGAGAAGATTTAGCAAAGCAGAGAGCTGCTCTTGTGGGTTTATCTGTGAACGAATCATGCAAAAGATCACGTGGTATAGACTGGAGTTTACGAATGTTTGATGTAGTTGTCTTGAAGACGTTGGCAGAGGATGAAATTCATCTCCCATCAGGCTTCTCTGTCTTTGATGAACACAGAACTGTCACTAGCTTCCCTTTCTTCCCACTGTCAGGACCCTGTGAAGGTTGCTCTCCGCTGTGTGACTCACTCTCACAAACCCTGTTGTCTTATTTGAGAAAGAATCAAACTCACGCTCCATTGTAATCCTTTTGAAAACACTAACGTGGGGGCGCCCCAGTGGCTCACCTGGTACAGTGTGTGCAGTGTAGCCTTAGGGGTGGATTTATGTTTCCTTTACATCAGAAACTCAAAAATAACCGTTCACTGACCACGTACTCCAACCTTTACATTGTGATGGACATTCGACAATGCATCCAACTAGAGGGCGCAAATGCACTGATCCCATTACGGAACCCCACTTCTCCTTTGCTGCCATCCAACTCACACTCAGTTCACCTCCAATTTCCATCCAGCTGTTCTGTAGTAGCTGTCTGTCCCTATGCCCTGGCAAGGTAATAGAGCTGTCACCATACTAGAATTTCAAACTGGATGCCTATACCCAGGAAAATACGATACTCTGTACCAGTTTCAACATCACAAGGGGGGAAAATGACAAAAACAATTAAGAGACATTTTCAAGTAAAGTTTAGAACAATAAAAAGCTGTCTCTCAATTCATGGGTCACAACCTTTGGAGGCTGAATTTATGTCCTTTAAGACCTTATGTCCAAAGGTCATCCATATTGTCAAGACTCCTTCAAATGCAACTGAGAAATGCAGCCTTCATCTCCCGAATTGAAAGGATCCCACAATGCATTTCACTGTGTTTAGATTGTCGCACTCTGATGGCAGCGGTGGAGAAAGCACGCATTAAAATTATTTTAATAACATTCTCTATTGCCATGTCCCTTGTGTTTCTTCTTAATGTTTTAATTCAAGTTGTTTGTAATTGCGTTGGTCTAATCTGCGGAGAATTCCCAGTCACTAATCAGCTGAATGAGCTGCAGCTGTTAAGGTCGCTAAGCAACGGGAGCCACGCTTTAGGTAGGCCCAGAAACACAGCAGGAGATGCTCTGTAGGCTGGACCGTCTCATATTCATGCTCTATGGTGGACAAAGTCTCCATACACCACAGAGACAACGTCCTCTGCAGGACTGCAGGCCTCTGAATTAAGACACAGCTAATTCTTAAGCCTTTCTCTGGTAATTTGCTTTGCAAGCAGATTATGTCTAAACGGCACACTTTTTCATTTTTGACTAAAACTGGTCTAAGGGTGCAGCATTTTAATCACATATGAGGCTGTAGTCTTTCTATATTTAATTCTACTTAAAGTAAAAAAGATGATAACTTATTTAATGTTAAGATGATAATGCTTCTCCGTAATATGACAGAACAATAGTCTACACAGTGCATTTAAATACAGTCAATGATATCTCATTGGAAACAAGTCTAAAATGTCAATAAATTAAATCATATTTATTTGAGAAAGAATGAAGAACATGGTTTAGTATGGGATCCTTTCTCTCCTCTCTGCCCTCCTCCTGTGCTGCTGATAGGAGCCGGGGTCTTGCAGGGCTGACATACTAAAGACACACACACAGCAGCAGCAGAGACATTCTGTAGACTAGATGCACAGTTTGGAGGCAAATGTGTATTTTTAACTGATCTGCTGAGATCATCACCCCTCAAAAACAAATGGACCTGATTCAAATGTAAAACCAAAATCAAATAAATAAATAAATACATAAATAAAATAAAAAATCATTATCTGACAGACACAGCTGGTCACCAGAAGCAAAAGAAGAGCCAGCTGGAAATGCTGTAACTTCCATATGTTTGGCCATCAGCTGGCGGTGAGCAAAATCCATAAACTAGCCTACTACAGAGGAGCTGGGCAGAGACAGGAGAGGATCTACCTGAGTTGGAAGGCAGCAAAGGAGAAGTGGAGCCCGTGTGAGACAGTTCATTCAGGTCATCTTGTAGATGCACTGTTAAATATCCTGCCCAACAGAAAGGTTGCAAAAAATACCTTTATGCCTTTTGTGTGCTATATCTGTCTGAGTCTTGGTTCAGTGTGGATCACACATGTCGATGTAACATTAATGCTGTTTCCTTACCAGTTGTGTTCAGTTTGAGTTCCGCGTGATCCTCCAGCCGGTAAGGTGCCTGTGCACGTTGTTGTCCTGGAGGTTGTTAGTACTGCCCTGCCTTGCGAACTTTTTTTTTTAAATACAGTCTATGCTTGCAAAAAAAAAAAAAAAAAGTCCCAGCAGCCACTCGTGGCATGAAGATTAAAATCTTCGTAAAGGCCAGAAAAACCCAGGAAAAAAAACTCAGAAACATCTACTGCCCCTGGATGACATCACAGCTGCGGCGCACTAACTACGCGTGGCCGTCTTGTCCCGGAAACGAGGATGGTTGCTAGGTTACTGAGGATTCTGCACGCTGCAAACATTAGTCAGAAAAATGAATAAACGAATCAAAGTGGATTTTTCGTTAGGACATGTCGATGTATTTTGACATAGTGATTTTTAATGTCAGTTATTAGTGACTTGTCAGCTCTTGTTCTCCAACGCAACTGTTTTAATGGATAGATTAGCCGCGTAATGACTGGATTCACTGATATGACACTAGTTGATTTTTCATATCCGCCCACCTTTTTAATTTTCAACCATTTTAATTTAGTAAGTCATTTACTTTATATGTGATAGAAATGTGATATGTGTCAGCAGCGTCTCACCCTGACTTAAGTTCACCACCTCTTCATCGTTAATAAAGGAAGATACATTTTACTGACAGCATGTCAGTCAATTTCAGCCAGCCCTTTACTTTATAGAGGTAAACAGAAAATGTTCCATAATGAACACACAGTAGGCTCCGGTTAGCCTAATGGCCTTTGTCCTCATACACTTTACATGGAGCAGGCTCATTATTACACACTACATATACTGACCTTGGCAGAAATTAAAGAGCTTCACTCTTTCAAGTTTTCCCATTTATTTTACTTACACAATATAGAACAACAATGTGGACAAGTTCAACTTCATAATACTGCATCTAATCCTGACTGTATAGCATAACTGTGGAGAATAGTAGACAGGAGTTTGAATGACAATAGAAATGCATAATGAGGCAGTGAGTCACAGCACTGTTAGTTTGAGACATTAGTTAGTTTAAAGAATTAAAAGAGAGGAAAATGGGTCAGCCTGACTTATTTCAAACAATAATTACTTAAAGTTGTGTAGCTTTTGTAGTTATAAATGCAACTCACTTCCAGAACATAATTTGAAGTTCAACTTTTGAAGAAAAAAAATCTGTGTCCTTCAGATATCCAATCCAATCCGATGTTGTAAACTAACATAATTCCATCAGAGCTATACTGTAACACTATGTACACTAAAGTAAAACAAAAAGTTAACTCACCATGGAGACAAGTTCGTTGTTTCCTGCTTGTGATCCCATTCCACTTGCTCAGTCGAGTCACCTAATGATAAATTAAAGCAATATACCCAAGTGAATCTTGGGAAATTGAATTTGTTGTTTCTTGTGGTTGTTGTTTAGCAAAGGTCACATAGAATGCATTGCAATACATCTGTTTCAGCCTTTCTGTGAGGAAGGAATGCAAAACATCCACATGTATTGTTCTAACAGAAAACCCATTAACAGTGTTTGGGTAATGAAACTCAACTTTCTTCAACACAGTGGTCAACATGTGTGCTTGTTTTTGTCTTTGTGAAAACAGACATTATACAAAGTAAAGGCAGCAATTGAAGCAGTCCATATACAACTGCAGCCATAGCTGTTGGGATGTTGTTTGTGCTTGTTTCCATGTAACCTTTGACCTCTGTTCACCTGCAATCCACACAACTTGTTACCCTGATGACTTGAATTTAAAGGTTTCACATATCCACCTTGTTTGACTTTGTGTAATAAAAAAAAAATATATATATGGTGGTGGAAATGGGCTTCAATCAGCATTTCATTTTCTCATATGAAGCTCTTGACCCTCATTTCACTGATGAAAGATGTGAATAGCTTATAATTAAGAGCTCCTACATCACTCATAACTGGGCTCGATTAGCCTCTGTGATGTTCACAATAGAATAAACTCATAAAGGTGACACAGATTTTCCCTTATGCTAATACATTGATTCACTCAATGCTTTTTTTTTTCAGTTATTAGCAAGAAAAGTGCACTAAATGAGTTAAGTCTGAGATTCTCCCTGAGGGTGCTTTGCATGATCTCTTTCAAAAGCATTTCATGGGCAGTGGCAAGACCTATGTGACAAAAAAATATATACATAAAATACATAAAATAACACTGATCAAAAACGGGATTTGCACTGACAGTGTTCACAATAGTGTGGACTCACACTGCCTTCTGACCTTTAAAGTAACAGTCTGAATATCACAACCATTACTGTGTATTTTTTGCTTGAGAAAACACAGTCATCTTAATCCATATGCTTTGTTGGCCATGCAACTCTATTCTATTACAGTCAAAAGCCACTAGATGGCAGATCAGTTCCACATGTGACAGACCTGCCAAAACAAAGCAGCACTTCATCTTGCTCCACACATATGAAGACAACCAGATCATGTTCAGACACAAAATATTTTATTTGAAGCTCTTAATTCTGACCAATGAACATTATCCAACAGCTTGTTTGTTAGCCCACTCCAATGCAATGAACAGGAAGCCTTAGCTTTGCATTACTTTACCATCCAGAACAGCAGCAGATCCAAAACTACCAAATCCTTACAAAAGAAATTCACAAAAATACAGATGCCAGCCAGCCAGCCAAAATATCAAAACCACGTCTAGTTTGTCTGAGTCACACTGCATGGAGACACTTCTACAAATATTATCAAAAGCAATTTCTTCCAAGAATATATCAGCATTAGCTTCCATACAAAACTCCCACTGTGTTATTGCAGCTGCAAACAAGTACTGTGAAATGTCTAACAAGAAAATTTAGAGCTGAATAGGTATTAATGTGCACTGATGCAAGAAGAACATGGTTAATTAGTGTCATAAAACTTCTTTGAGGAGGCAGTGAAGGCCACGACCTGGCCGTGTTGAAATGAAGCACAGTGGTCTGATTTGATCCATGGCTTTAAAGGGACAGGCCCTCATCAGGACAGTAACCTGGTAACAGGTGAGCAGGCTGGCTCTGTGAATCACATCTGAAGCACAGATTAGAGAAGCTTCCCTCTGTAATCTGAGAGACTGGGTTTCCTTAACCTTCTAGAAAACGCCTGTTAGCAGCAAACATGATGCCCTCTTTGAAAACCACTGCCTCACCTTTTTGACTTGACTGTGTGCTTTTAAGAACTTAATCTTAACTTAACTTAATCCATCATGTGAAAATACAGTATATGCAACTTTGATAGATTCATTACAGCCTGACAGCATGCATCTTTGGCAAATGTGCTAAATGTAGGAAGTGTTACACCCTTGAGTAGGCACTATAATCAAAATAGCATATTCTGAATCTGAAAATAAATGTAGTTCATGTATTGTAGTGTTGAAAAGTAGTCCCCTGAATTATGTTTAGGTACCATGTGCCCCACAAATGCTTTGCCAGGAGGAGTATTTGTGTGGTTTCAAAGACGGATACAGTAGTGTGTGTTTTTTACTGATTGTAATGTGACAGTATTTCACAGGATTAATGGACGGCGATGCAGGTCAGGCTTTGAGATGTATTGTACTCCTTCTAGTCAAAATCCACTCATGGTAAGTACCAAATAGCACAGCATCACAGCAGACCCAACTGTATATTCTGTTTCATTTGCATAGAACCTGTGTTGCATCGTTCATAAAGCGCACTGTAACGGCTTCCACACATGTTTTTTTTCTACAATTTTCAACAAAACACTTGTTTTTGTTACCAAAGTCACCGGTAAACTAGTTAATATGCTCTAATAATATCTATTCTAACTACAAAATTGCACCAAACAAAATTGAACACAGGAAACACACAAAATTATCTACAGTCACTTTCATCATGTCATTCTACAGTCAGTTACAAATATGGTTGCATTCATTCTACTAAAAAAAATTGTTTTAAGGCTTAACCCTGTAGACGCATTAAATTGCCATGCAAATACACACATTCAATTGCAAGCAGGCATTGAGACACCGAGATAGAAAGCTGACATTGAAGAGTGTACACAAGGTCTTCTGCTTATTCCAGTTTTGCTATGACATATGCACTGTGTTATTCTGGATCACACACACGCCCACACAACACACTATGTAACCTTTTCAGGCTTTTCAGGCAAAGTGAGAACAAAGGGGAAAAGAATGCCTTTGGCCTCCAGAGGTGCCCTGAGCGTCTCTTCAACAAAGTAGGCATTCTCCTCCTCCACTACAAACTGGAGAGTCTGGGCTTTGTTCACACAGTAGATGCAGTTCCCAATAACAGCACACCTGAAGGGTAAATGACTTCCAAGCCTCTGCGATGCACAATCATGCCACATTTTCACTATGGTGTTGTACTTGAACACGTTAATGCCCTGCTCACGGTTGACGTCGAAGCGGTAGATGAAGCTTTTGAAAGCCACCATGTCGGTGGACTTCTTCCTGCTGTTGTTGTAGGGACACTCCTGCCACTCATCCCTCTTGGGATCGTACTTAAGAAGGCGGTAGAAGAGAGAACCACCTGAAACATAAAGTTCTCCACTGCAGGTGGTGGCTTCGTGGGCCACCGCAAAGGCTCCCTTGGGCAAGGGGGCTGCTGTGGTCCAGCGGTCCATGCGAGGGTCATACTTTTCTACTGTAAACAAACACTCCCCTCCAATGGCGTACAAGTAGCCATCCATAGACACAAGCTTTAGCTGGGCACGAGCCTGGTTCAGAGATCTGATCTCAGCCCATCGGTTGGTTATGGGGTTGTAGCAGAAGACTTTGTCTGAAACTTTGCCCTTGTCCCCATAGCCCTTAATCCCCCCTGCCACAAACAGGTAATTGTACATGGTGCAGATCCCGCAACCTTTAGTGTTTATGTCCTCAGGCATCGCTGTCAAAGGTCTCCAGTCATTTGCTGTGTCACTGAAGCAGTAAATCATATGGCTCTCCTCTAAGGACCCCACAGACAGAGGGCTCTGCGGTCGGCTACCGCAGCGACTTGGTGGTCGGCTTCCAACTCGATCAAACACATCATTGATCTCTGCGACCATCAGAGTCTTCCTCCCCTCCATTCTCTTCTTCAGGATGAGATCCCTTTCAGATCCAGTCAGACGGCCGTACACAGCGGGGTCTTTGAGGATCTGGAGGAAATTGTCACTCATGAAGCCATAGGCCGTCTCCTTCAGTTCGCTCAGTCGTTGCTTTTTGGCAATGGTCAGTATCTCATAGCAGTTCTCTGCATTGATTTGTTCAGACATGGAGTCCATGGCGGCTTGAACAGCACAGGGGATCTGAAGGATTTTAGCCCCCGTGATGACATCCACAACATTGTCTTTGCTGACATTCATCTGGGAAGTGTAAACATAGTCAATCAATGTGGACAAAGTCTTGTAGCTCACTCCCTTCACTTTCAGGATGTCTCGTGACAGCCGTGCTTTGAAGTAGTCACTTTTCTCTGCCAGGACAGACTTGTGTGCGCTGATCGTCTGCCCGCCAACTTCGATGACTAAATCAGGCTCTTTTTTAGCTTGTGTATTTTCAGCTTCCTGGCTGAGGTTTGATTCTCGGACTGACCGATCAGTTTCCTGTTTGGCTTGGCTGGACAAGCGTACAGAGGAATCTGCACCGTAAGACACTTTAGCTCTGGCGCCATTGTGGATCTCACTGCTTGTACAGTTTTGTTGCATGGCAGCGATATGATTGGACACAGTGGAGTCAGTATGAAGAGGGAGATCTAGCACTCCCTTATTGTTTGAGAGGTGAAACTGATCACCTCTTGAGATGTATGAGCTGTTACCTTTTTGATGATCAATATGGTTATTCTCCATCAGTCTTCCGTCCAACAGGTATTCCTTCTCAAACACTGAGGGAGGGTTGAAATCCTTGTCATCCTGCAGGAATCCCTGGACATAACCTGAACATAAATTCCCGTCTTTGTCGGGAGGTGTGACAAGATCAGGGTTCACGGCATGGAGGATGACATCAGCCTCCACAGTGATGGCCCCTCCACCCTGCCTGCGGCCCTCATTCATGTTGATGTGCTCAGTGGCGATGGGAGACAGCGTCTTCACAGATCATGCCGAGTGGGTAGACAATCTTGTGACCGTTCTTATCTCTCTTCGCCTACAGGGAGAAAAACATTGACAGAACTGAACCAACACTGAACAGAACTGAGAGAATGACTCCTGAGGCTGCAAAGACTTCTTTATTCTCTAAGGGGCGCCATTTCTCTGGTAGAACAGCCTGGAAACTATGAAATTTGCAGGAAAATATTACTTTGTGCTACCATGGCCAACTGTGATGTGTAATACATTCCTGTATTAATGAGCCATTAGCTCAGTCAAGACATTAACACTGACGTTTAATGTGAAACATCTTTATCTTACCAATGACATCTAAGTAATGCCAACATGAAGCTTCTTCAGGCTGTAAAAGCTCGACCTACTGCAACCATCACCCAGCCTTATTTGTGATAATCTGGAGATATTCCAAACGCATGCGCACAAGCTGTTGCGCTGATGGGGGAATTAATCTCTAATATGACGGGCAAAGGGCATTTGTAATTGCATCGAAAACTCTCTTTCACCGCATTCGCCCAGACCGTGTCCTTCAACGATGAGGAATCAGTTGATTCAGTCGGATCATAAAGGTGAAGGAGGTCTCTAGCTGCAACTGTAGCGACACAGGAATCTCCACAGAGGGATTTCTGGCTATTTAATGTGACCTACCTGCGTTTCCTCGCTCGGCACCAGCAGTTTCCCTGCCAGTCCCTCCACAAAGCTCAGTTACGTAAGGCGGTCGCAGTCCTGATGAAGCAGCCGGGCTGTGCTCCACTGGACGAGTTTACTTCACCGACCGTTTCCAGCCCGTTTATCCCCCCATCCGTTCACCTCTTTATCCTGCCACTCTCTGGACTGTTGCTGCTTTTCATTCGTTCCAGCGAGGCAGCCTCCCCGGGCAGCGCGGCGGAGGCGCGGCAGGGGGACGATCAAACAGTCATTTCAGGTCGCAGCACCTCCTTCGGATCAGCAGTCGCCAAGTAATTTCCTCCGGTGGAAGCTGAGGAGAGCTGCTGCCCACATCCAGCGTCCTCTCCTGCAGGAAGCCAGAGCTGTCCTGCGTGGACAGTAGAGACACGGGCTCTCTGCCTTCAGGACTGATTCTTCTTCTTTTCTTTCTTTGCTCTCTCTTTTTTAAACAGATGACTACAGTGAGGCGGTTATGATTGATCTAAACCACGCCCCCTTCAGTTGGTATTAACCCTACTCTCAACAGCACGAGGCTCCATCTGTTGTGCGCGCGCTGGACGCATCCGAGAGATGCGACATTCCTTTACGCATCATCCCTATCCCGGTACCACGATGGGTGGGTGGGTGGGTGGGGGGGGGTCAGGGATGGGAAACATAGGAAATCCCTTCTTCCTCACAAGTCACTACACACAAATAGCAAACCCAACCAGAAACTCAATTTATCATGAGTGTGACCTTTAATTTAAAATAACCCATGTAAAATCCAATAGGCTATATTATGAATATCATGTTTCTACTAGTGCACATTCAAATAACATTAGGCCTAATCGAAATACACTTCATTACCTCCATAGGCATTTTGTATTACAGTAACACTTAGAAAATCAATCAATCACCTTTACCACTATGACTCTGAACTATCTGTTCAATAGAGATACAGTCTGAACCAATCAGGATGAAGCATGGTAGTGAAAGTCATCATGTGACTTGTATGGAAAAGTAACCTTATTAATAGGAATGTCTGTGCACCTGTGTCAGTCCGGTGACAGAAGCATCTGTGGTCCATACACTACCCTAAACATGTGAGGAGGCACATCGTGACAGCAGCAGCTGCAGCAGCGTCGTTTTCATCCCTGGTCTGTAACCTCCCCTCACGTCTTAGCGACTGGCCTTCAAACACAGAAATAGAGTGGAGCCACTGCGAGGGCATCGCACAACTATCAGCCCTGTGAGATTAGGCAGCATTCAACTGGGAGGTTTTAATGTCAGATATTCCGAGAACAAAGACTGGCTGAGGAGTGATACACACGCACAAAATGAGGATCTCTATGGAAACCACAGGGTCGGTGGGAAAACAAAAGATTTCCAGTCACAGAATTGCCTTGATATGCGAGCAATGGCACCAAACCCAGTGAGACAAACTGATAACTGGGTTACTTACTAAGACTGAGACTGAGGCTGAGGCGTCGCCATGTTCTTCTCCTTTGTTAATAAATACAAGGCAGTGTTTAGTTACAGAAGTTAAACATTATCTCAGCTTCACATCAATATATTAGACTCTAACAAAAAAAAAGAAAAACAGATCAGATTATGTTTGAGTCATCATAGGGTGCTGTGGATCGTAGCATGGGAAAAACTCCAATCTGCAGTCATCTTGTCTGTTTTTGTTAGAACTGACAATATAGTGAAACATGGTTGCGCAACAGTGGACGTGGGCGTCACAAAAGAGAAAATGTCTTGACCCTCTCTGTTCAGCAGTGGGAGAAATGAGCAGTGAAATCCAGGAAGAGCTGTATCAGGCTCAGTTCCTGCGGCCCCTCAGGCACATTGCTAGTCCCTGCATGTACTGATGGCTGCACAGAGCTGGAGTGGAGCAGAAGTACAAGGTTATTTCAGAGTCAAGAAAAATAGCACACTGACACCATTTCCTCCTCCTTTTATCTCTCGATACTGCTACTTGTTTTCAGTAAGATAAAAAATCATTATTGTGTTTGGCTTTCAACTTTCCCAGACTTTCAGAAAAGCTCCCACATGGTTCACACTGGATTAGGAGGTCTCACCGAGCTGCATGCATGAAATACACGAGTTTGCTCAATAAAACAATGTTTATGTATTTGTTAATATACATAATAGACGTACAGACAAATTGTGACAAATGTATAAAGCTTTTTGTCTTTTTTTCTTTTAAATATTGTTATGTGAGAAACAAGGATGCATTAGGGGGAACAAAAAAAAGAAGAAAAATACTTGTGTTGATAGCAACTCTTTCTTCCCTTTATGAATAGAAACCTGGCCAGCCAGGGATTCTCCTCAAGCCTTCTCAAACTAATTCAGTCATTGATATTTCATCTTTTCATCCCTTTGCTCTGTTAACACATTCTCTGACCCCCAAGACTCCTACACATGTAATCCTGAGTTGTCATACTTCATATTTACAACTCTGGCCTTTGCAGATGATCTAAAACCTAATCCTAATCTTACAAGAAACATTTATGTAACAGTCTCAAAGCCCCGTCGTTACCTTACACGCCTTTCAAACGGGACAATGTCATTTCTTTTCAACACTGATTTAAATACTGCAGTCCTATACAGTCCACTAGTATGGCACAAACACTGGAGTAAGGAAATGTATTAACCACATTAGACAGCAACCCTCAACTGTGAAATTAAAGACCTTTCAGTGTTTCCAAATTAATACATCCTAAATGAGTACAGTATATCCTCTGACTGGTCTGTTGGCATCAAGCCTCATGATTGAGTGGTTTTATCGATCCTTTGTTCTTTTATGGTAGAAGACGTCATTAGAGGCTTTGTGGAAAATAATGCATGATGCAGTTCAGGTTTAAATAACATATTTAGTTGTTTTGTTTCATCTCAGATAATCTGTGAAGTGTAACACCAGGTCTCCCATGTGAGTGGTGAGCAGCACTTCGGTTTTCACCTGAAAAAAAGATAGAAAACAAAGATGACATCCCACCGTTATGCAATACAATCTTTAACTTGTGCCTGACAGGATGGAATGTTACTAACCTATCAAGGTATTTTTGGTGTCACATGTTAAGTAAGGGGATCTGCCAGATCATGATCGTGGAGGTGGTGTCCTCATGGCGAGACTGTTTGGTCTTTTTGTTAACCTTGCGATGGCCCAAACCTCCGGACACCACGAGCAGAGAGCTGACATCCACCTTGCTGGAGTGGCGGCCCTTCTGGTGGTGGGCCGGGTCATGTAGCATGTCATACAGGGCCCCGTCCTCGGGTCCGTGCTCCAAGGAGCCCTGGGACTGAGCTAGGGAGCCGCACGACGAGGTGGACACGGAGTCCTGGAGAGCCATGGTGGTGCAGCCTGCCTCTCCCAGCCACACCCCTCGTCCCTGAGCAGGAGTCAGGGCCAAATCTGCGGGCTGCTGGGTGCTCTCCGCCTCCTCCGTCTCTGTCGGCTGGGCCGAGGGGGGAGCGGTGGAGTGGAGAAGGCCTGAGGGCCGGTTGCACACTGCAGCAGCCACTGTGAGGAACTTGACCGGTCCATTGTGAGCGTGTAACGACACCATTCCCCGACCTGAAAACAAGGGCAGCCAGTGTTCATCCTTCATTGTTAGTGTCACACATGACCTACAGCTTTATTAAAGGTTTGATAAAGAACACATATGCAATATAACTCTCCCTCACTATGAATAATGTTAGAACTTCTCCTGGGCCAAATGCATTGAACCTCTTTGTCTACTTCTCCTCTTGAGGATATATGATTTCAGGGTCAGTACATACATGGAAACTGTGTACGTACGCAAAGCTTGTTTCAGCTATGAACGCAAAAATGTGAAGGAATTGCTCATTTTTATCATCATAAAGATGAGTCTGGAGGTGAGTCTGTAAGTTTATTTGAAGATGAGATGGATGATGTGCCAGCGTTACCTGTGACCTTGGGGATCCCCTGCAGTCTGGGGACAGAGAGGGCCACAGTCACTCCCAGGTTGGTCCCTACCAGAAGCAGACCATGACAGACCAGCAGACTGCTCACTGACACTCTCTGGTTTCCTGTGGATGAACACAAAACTGAATCTTAGAGATGTAATCTCTTTCTGCCGTAAATCTGCTGACATTTTGTTAAAATATAGAGAGAACAGTTAGAGAACAATTCTTTTTCTACAGAGATATCCTCCAACACAACAACATTTGAAGTATCGTGTGTACAGTGCACGTGCACACTTGTGTCTCCTAGAAAATCAGAAAAGTGCATCGTTAATGGGCCACTTCACCAGGCTGATACAGCGTGGTGTGTGGGAGGGAGGGCGGGTTGTATCTGTTTTAGTGAGTAGGGGCATTTCTGCAGCGATGATGTTCAACGGTTATTTGTCTCCAGGGCAACATAAAGAGGAGCCTGAATAAAAGCTGTTCTTTTCAAGCATCTGAACACAGAAAAAAAAATGCACCATTATGGTCCACTTTGAGTCAAACAAACAAACACAAAAGTGTTATGTAACAGAATGCTGTAATGCTGTAATTAAGCAAGGGGCTTTGCCTCTATTGAGAAAGCTTGTGGCAGCTACAAAAGGACAATCTGATCTGACCTTTTATTTTCCTTCCTGGTCAGAGAAATCACTGTAAGGCCACTTTAGACGATAAAAGCTGCTATTGTTAAGTTAACAGCACCTTTCAGTGAGGGTGGCAATAAAGTGGGGCTTGCTGACAGTCTGTGTTAGGTGACTTATTATGTGGAATTTGGCTTTCGTGTCAGACCATCCCTTCATGGGGCTTTGCAGGGAGCAAGCTCTGGAAGAAGTGGTATCTAGACATTTTTATCATCATTTTTTATGATTGTAATAAGAATCTGGGGTTTGGCAAAAACAGTCCTCTCAGTCCTGCTATGTGGGAGGCGAGACTGTCATGAGTCATTACTGCTGTAACAGCTTGACTTGAATTTCCTCCCTCAATGTAATCCTCTTGGGCTTTAAGGAAAAATTACTGCCAGTCTCTCTGCCTGACCCCCCTTCACTAGAGCTGACCCCTTGCATGGGGCACACACACACGCCTTACTGCCACACTTCCACACTTCCAGGAATCCTGCCAGATAGGCAGGCAGGTACAGTGGAAGACAAGGCTCTGCATCTTACCCACATGTGCTTCTAATGAGGGCCCAGAGAGAGCAGAAACACACAGACTGCTGGTCGGAGACCTTGCTCAACTTCCTCCTTTCATAATATTTGGAGTTCCCCACCCAGAGGGTGAACTAAAATAAACCCAAAGTGAGCGTCAACATGGCCCAGCTCTGGCCCTGATCCTATACCAGAGCACCACTTTGATCTGCACTTAGTCCTGACAACCACCACCAGGAGGGAGGGGCAAATCCCAAACATTGCAATAATACACTCTATCAGCCATCCAATCACTCTAGAAATAAGTCAGATCAGCACAACATGAAACATCATGGTTACAGTCTCTATCGCTGAATCGATATGACTCCTACTTCCTACTACAAAGATAATGGAAGTGTTCCAGGCTCTATACCCACATTTAATCTCGGATGCTTAATGTTATCAGTTCAGAGCAAAGTTTAGAGCGCTGCATCCCTTTGAGTGACACTGAGAGTCGACTTCCTAACAGCTTGTCAACAGTACTAGCATGACAACAAGCTCATAGTGATGATGCAAACATGCTGATGTTTTGATTAGATTAGAATAGATTAGATTAGATAAACTTTATTGTCTCAAATGAAATTTGTTTTGGGCTAAAAGTGCTGCACAAAGATGCCATGCAAGACAAACTGCTTTAGAGCACAGCACACCAAACAACACAAACAGTCATGACAATAAATAAACACCAGACCTAATCATGATTTGCAGGAAAATTGTTTACAATGCTCTGGATCCGAGGTTAAAAGAGAATACAGTGAGTTCTGAGGAGAAAATGCATCTGCACCAAATTTTATGGGAATCCAGCAAATAGTTTTCAAGACATGACTGAATAGCAAAATGTGAACCTCATAGGAGAATCAGGCCAAAGTCAGTATGATTCATCCTCTGGCGATCATGCACGTCTGTATAAAACTAGAATAACTAAAGATCTTTCCAGTAATTGAGGAAATATTTTGGTCTGGCGCAAAGTGGCCGACCGTGCTGTTAACGAAGCTGTATCTAAATACCACAAAGCTTTTCCTGACATCTTCAGACAAGTTTTGACTGGAGCTACTTCACAGTGCAGCTACAGTCCTTCCCCCGTTGAGTCAATGTGCGGATCCCTAAGGTGTTCATTCAGGAATAAGTGTGTTATTCATGTCGGGAGGTGTGCAACAACAGTGGCCTACAAACAAAGAAAAGCTGGAGGTGTTATTTACCGACCCCCCCTGATGTTTGTCTCCTATTAGACCATGCATGGCTGCCTATTTAGGTCACAGAGCAGCAGACAAAGGCAGACACGGCAGCCAGGAAGTCAGCCACCATCCTCTGAGATATCAACACCGCACAGTCTGCTTTGATGGAGGTCCACTGCCTTTTCAAGCGGTTATGTGGAACTTTTTAAGATATTCCATCTTTTATTTCATTTATTTACACTTAAAACATAGGTTTGCCTCCACTTTTCCTTTCATGTGAGTATTTTATTTTACAGCTTCTGCTCTTGGCATGATGTAGATCCTTTGTCCTGCTTTACTTTGGAAAAGAAATTTGTCCCACAGGATGAATATAAAATAAAATACATCCCTAGTCCAATCAGAAGATCCAGTTCTGGAAATACAGAGGGAACAGTCTGTTTTAACTGCAGGGATTATCATCCAATCAGCTACTGATATGACAAAATTACTCTAAAATATGAACTGCACAGGATTCTTTAATAAGCACCGGCTATGAGTTACAGTGGTAATGATGGCTATTACAGCACATTAACCCACTGTGTGTTCAGTGCTTGGAAAAGCAACGCCTGTCTCCAGAGAGGGGAGTTAGCAGAATTGCTCCAACATGCTTGAACATGAGAAGGATAACTGCACCTAGATCACCACCTGCATTTAACACTGCACCATTCACAGAGGTATTCACACTGAAGACAACGCCCCATGTTCTCTTCTCTGGTCATATTGTTCACTGGGTCAGTCCTGAGCCTGACAGTGTTCTGCAGACAAGCCAACACTGCATTAAGGTCTGTAATGTAATATTCCTTCTTAAAAATGTGACTTCCTGTTATTTTTTTTCCCATTTACTGAGAATATCCCTGTCTTGTGTCTCAGTAAATAACAGATGCAGATGAAAGACTCTTGGACTCTCACTCATTGATAACAGTCATTCCCTCTTGTCCAAACAGTTTGGCTGGCAATTTCAATTACATTAGAGTTTGTGCAGAAACAGCACATTTTTGGTCTCATTCTGTTCCACAGCAGCAGTGATAAATGCCGCCGTGGAACACTCTAGAAAAGTACAGACCAAAACAAATCACAAGCAGAGAGGCAGGCAGGTGGATTTCATTTCGAATCACGGTGACAGTGACACCTGGAAAATAACAAGAGCTGAGCAGCATTGTTGGATTTCAAACTGGACAAGAATCTTTGATTTCCATCGTGACTGACAGTCCAGGCCTCAGTTCAGTTATCAGAGGAAGTGAGCTGTTGATGGCGAGGCCCAGAGGATGAAAGCTTTCATGTGTGGTGTTCTGCCTCAGAACCAGCTTCCTCTGCGGTTGCATGGATCCTATTAGGCAGTATGGGCAGCGAGGTCCCAGAGCAGGCTGTTTTTATCATTCACATCTGTCCGACAAAGAGGCCTTCCACTTAACTCTAAACACTGGCATCAGAGAGAGATTCTCCCACAATACCAGGACACTCCGGATAACTCCAAGCAGTTGGTTATCCCTTTCATTTTTGCTTGCAATTAGAAATGTGTTGGGGTTATAAACTAAGAGCCAGTACTGCTCATAAATCTTGTTTTCCCTGCACTCCAAAGCATGACGGTGCAGAAATGTTGTTAATCATTGTGGCACAGTGAATAACTTGTAGCCATGGATACAACAAGCAGCGAGTGAATGGCTCTTTGTTATAGTTTGTTTTTAACCTTTTGCAACGGTGGATTCTGATATATTTAAAACCATCTCTGAAAACCTCATCATTGCTTTAAGGGGGACAAGAGCCAGATGAAAAGTGCTACCATGCCTTAGCAGACTTTACACAAATTTTCACAATTCTCCTCATGGCGCTTTGTAGCTAAATACTTAGTACTACCTTATGGCAACAACAGAGAAATCTTTCTGAAGACTGTGCACACATGCTAGGCTAATGGCAGTTCTGTTAATGATACTGGAGATGAGATAGCACAGAACCACTACAGGCTAGTCATTAACTGAAGACCACCACACGCATGCAGATTAAATCCGTATCAACACAAAAAAAATTCAGATCAAAACCTGGTTTAAGTATCTAAATATTGTATCAACTAGTCTAAGGAGGAAGGAAAGGAGTAAAGCCTACAAATATTTAGATGAAACTTCAAGACAAAGAATACTTGAGGAGATGCACGCCAAGCTGCAGCTGTCTGCTTTACTCAGCACGGAAGAGTGCAAAAGCAGGAGTGGCTGGGCTGCACAATCCAGACTTCATATCAACAGAAGCAATCTCCTCTCAATAACAAAATAAACCAAAAAATACACTCATCATTTCAGGCTGTGTGTTTTTTGGGTCATGCTGATGTAACACAACAGATTACAAGATTCAAAGCTGCAGGGCGCTCTGATGACTTCACCCCAGGACGGCTGACACAACAACAGTCATTTGACTTGATCCGTACATCCTCAGCAACAATGTTTGGCTCAAGCACGCATTGCAACATGTCAGGAAATCGTCCGTGTTTCACATCCCAGTAAACACAGAACGATCTGTTGCCACAGCAACCAAACCAGTTTCAAACTGAAACTGAACCAGAAGCAGTGTTGTGTGTGTGGTGTAATACCAGGCCTTGGGTTGGAGAGCTGTGCTTGTGCTGTGTGAATTTTTCCACTAAAACAAACATTTATCCTCCAGAATGAAAGTCATCTGGATTCAAATAGTCAGCGAGCTATGGCTCATTTGGCTCGTCTCCGCCTGACACTGTTCTGCAGATGTTACAACCTGTTAATGACAGCTTTACATCTGCAGTGTCTTACACAATCTGGGATCAAGGGTGAACCACTGTGGTGGGATGAAGTAAGTAGACTGCCTTTAAAAGCAGCCTTACTGCACTCACCATGCTACACTAGATCTGCAGAAGGGAACAACAACCCGCAGGCACTCCTACACCTATTCATATTTAGGCTACGCAAGTTACCCAGGCATTTTGATCAATCAGAGTTACTTGTCAGCAGTGTTATTTTTACCTTTTATGTGATTCATTTCTGTGTGAAATACTGAGTCTTAAAATAAGCTTTTCCTCACTGATGTTTCCTGTGGTTGAGTGGTTATTTTATGCTGAGCTCCATGAGTTCGGCTGCAAATACATTTTATATCTGTGTTATGTCATATTCCAGGTTCTTTATGTTTGGTCAGTTACTGAAACAGATGTCCTGTTATTTATGTTCAACTTTGGTCTGGATTTTCCTTTTAGACAGTGCCTTCCAAAGCTGTACAAAGCCTTACAATGAGTTGAGGAAGACAAAAAAAAAAAAAAAAAAAAAAAAAAAATCAAAAGAATCATGGCAACATTATGAATACAGCCAAAATGAAAGGGTCCAGGTCAAGTGTTTAGAATAAGGAAGCCTTTGAAAGAGGACGCCAACATGACAGACCTGCCATAACAAGAGCTGTCTGGATGAGCACCTACACTGATGTCAGCTAATTACTGACAGGCACCAAGTATGACAGCACTTTGAAAACATGAGGTCACAGGACCTGCAACACCAACCACACATACAGGGCTGTATCTGAATAAGTATACTTGACTAGATGGTCACAAGATCGCATATCAAAAGAAAGAATGACTGTGCTTTGCTGTTCTTTGTCAGACAGTTTGACACTCTCTAAAAAGTTTCAGTCTCTGTGAGGCATACAGATCACATAACTGAGTGATACTCAAGGGAAGGCAAACTGAGAATGGTGGAGGACCAGAGAATGAATCTTAAACCACAAGGCCGTGTGCAGACCAAGGACTTCTGCAAGGTGAGAGATCCTCTGAATCCTACAGCCAATCAATCTGCGAGAGGGAAAAGTGATAGCATCTACGGTTCAATGCCAGTAGGCTGCCTCCTACAGGCAAGAACAGGAACAGTTTCTGAAATGTTGACATCAGCGCCACCTGCAGGCAATGGGTGTTATATCTACTGTTATTTTTTCATAGTAGCTGTGCATGTGTTAATCAACCTTCATGCCTGTTGCTTGGATGGAAATATGGGATGCTAACCACATTTTATTTGCTGATTAATATGCTAACAGGAATATTCCCATAAATGTTATATATGTAAGGACCTTGTTTTGAATTTTGCCTTAACCAGAATACATACCTTACATGGAATATGTTGTGCACATAAACATACACAGGAAATATTTGTTTGAGAGTGGAGAAGGGATTTGTTGAGAATTTCTGGAGCATTTCCCATTTGCACCACCTCACTTATAGTGATAGCATTCCATATTACCTGCATTAGCCAAGTGTATTAAAACTCTGTGGCCCGTACGGGGATCGAACCCGCGACCTTGGCGTTATTAGCACCACGCTCTAACCAACTGAGCTAACCGGCCTCACACGTGCAGATCTGGCACATTTTTGGCAGAACGTGGTCTGTCCGTGCTGGTTACACATGTTTACATGCTGTAATATGACTCTGTTCTTTGTCAGACAGTTTGACACTCTCTAAAAAGTTTCAGTCTCTGTGAGGCATACAGATCACATAACTGAGTGATACTCAAGGGAAGGCAAACTGAGAATGGTGGAGGACCAGAGAATGAATCTTAAACCACAAGGCCGTGTGCAGACCAAGGACTTCTGCAAGGTGTGAGATCCTCTGAATCCTACAGCCAATCAATCTACGAGAGGGAAAAGTGATAGCATTGACGGTTCAATGCCAGTAGGCTGCCTCCTACAGGCAAGAACAGGAACAGTTTCTGAAATGTTGACATCAGCGCCACCTGCAGGCAATGGGTGTTATATCTACTGTTATTTTTTCATAGTAGCTGTGCATGTGTTAATCAACCTTCATGCCTGTTGCTTGGATGGAAAGGTGGGATGCTTACCACATTTTATTTGCTGAAAATGCCAGAGACTGCATACAGAGGTCAAAATAACCCCAGTAAAAAAAAAGTGACATAGATGGACTGGATGTGTCTTTGATTCAGATTTTTTTTCAGCTATGAAAGAAATATAAATAGAATTACTTTTGCATAATATTCATTTTTTTGTAGCATTGAAATAAGATGAGTTTCTCAAAACGAAGATGATGCCTTACCAGGAAGTGTGTTGTGGACAGGTGTTGCTATGTTAATGTCTTGCAGGTGCTCCAGAGTCTCTGTGTGGAAAAGGCGGAGTGTGGAACCAGAGCTGAAGGCGATCCAGATGCCCACACCAGCTACCACCATGTGGGACACCACCATGCCCTCTTCCTGGTGGGCCTCCAGCTGCCTCTGCACACAGAAGACATGACAGTGTGACAGAACATAAGCATTACATAATTCACATCTGCAATAAAGATTTTTCCCTATTTGTTCAGAGGACAGTGTGTATAATCTGTAAAACCTTTTTGTATTCCCATTTGCATTTACATCACATTTTGATGTTAGTTTGGTGCAACAATGTGACAATTTGGTGTAAATCTGCCTGAACAGGCCATAAATTGTACATTTTCATGGGAATACAACAGGTTTTTGCACCAACAGCTATACTTGTGACATTTTAAACCCAGACTACATGTTCCACAGGTTACAGGGAGAAGATTTGCCCGCCCATGCTGGCTGTGTGTAACTAGAAACTAGAAAAAAAATATCTGAAAACCCTCTGAGACCAATCAACCCACAGAAAGGCTGTCTTGGTCTGTTTAGACTACAGCAGCTCATGCATTGTCAGTGGCTATTATGTCTGGGACCCTGTGATTATGCTTTACCATCAAAATGAGTTCACATTCCCACAACGGACAACAGAGAATATGATACAATGGGTTTCTTTCGGCCAAATGTTGACTCTGAAAGATGTTTATTCAGAGTTGATGTCAATATTTCTGAAGAAATAAAACTGTCAGGTGTAGTCAAAACAGGAAGCACAGGAAGGAGAGAAGTCCTAGTATTTAATAAACTTAAAATTGAATCAACTTTACAAACTTTGCTCTAGGTGTCCCTTCATTCAACAGTTTGAATTAAAATACTTTCAAATGTGAGAAGAGGCTTAGTTTGCATTTTGTGCATAGGAAACACAGGCAACTAGGCTTTTTCCATCTCCAGAAGTTACATAATCTCACCACACATTGCTTGACGTGTAGGTGGAGTTATATTTGGCTAAGGAGAGTTCATTCACAAGTGTTTCAGTACAGAGTGATGATAAAATGTGGCAATGAAAGAGCAAGAAAAATAGAGTTAACATCTTTTTTTTGATAAGTGTAAATGCTGTAACTAATATTTAATCTACCTGAAATAATTAAGAATTTATTGAAGTATCCAGTGGCTTTGTATCCGTTCCACTGTCCATTCCTCTCAGTCTCAGTCTGTTTCATCTGTCCGACTTTCAGTCAACACTGTGGACTAACTGTAAGTCTTCAGTGAGGAAAAGAGAGCGAGACAGGCAGGTGGTCCAACATAATGAGCTTAATGAGGCTAAACAGATTATGAGTGAGTGTATGTCAGAGGAACGTTACTATTCCTGGAACCATGGCAGGTGCTTCCATTCCTTAAACCAGGCCAGATCTCACACACACACACACAGGGAATACCGTCAATATTCCAGTAAAAAAAGGAACACTGGGAAGAGAAATGAACTACTCTCATCTAAATGAATGCCTTTGTAACTTTACTGATCATATTTCACATGCTCTCCTTTGAGATGATTAATATGTTAACAGGAATATTCCCATAAATGTATATGTAAGGACCTTGTTTTGTATTTTGCCTTAACCAGAATACATAACTTACATGGAATATGTTGTGCACATAAACAGGAAATATTTGTTTGAGAGTGGAGAAGGGATTTGTTGAGAATTTCTGGAGCATTTCCCATTTGCACCACCTCACTTATAGTGATAGCATTCCATATTACCTGCATTAGCCAAGTGTATTAAAATCATGTGGCCCGTACGGGGATCGAACCCGCGACCTTGGCGTTATTAGCACCACGCTCTAACCAACTGAGCTAACCGGCCTCACACATGTGGCCCTGGCACATTTTTTGCCACAACATGGTCTGTCAGTGATGGTTACACATGTTTACATATTGTAATATGACTCTGTCCCACAAATAATGTGTCATGTTATAGTGTGTGAGGCCAAGCTAAACCCAGAGGGGGTCAAAAATAGTCAGATGTCACGATGCTGCTAATACTATATATATCTAGCTTTTTCAAAATATGCTCATGAATATGTAAATGGGAATGTTCCTGTAGCTGCTACATGTAAAAAACGTATTTGGAATATTGCCTGAACCAGAACACAGAGTTTACTCGGACTATATTGTTCATGTAAACATAATCAGTGTTAATTCTAATTGAGTGTGAACACAGGTTGAGAATTTATAACATTTCTAAGACTTGATTTACACTGATATCACTCCATATAACCTGACTTACCTGGCTAGGTGTGTGGTCATTAAAACTCTGTGGCCCGTACGGGGATCGAACCCGCGGCCTTGGCGTTATTAGCACCACGCTCTAACCAACTGAGCTAACCGGCCCCACATATAGGGACTCATTTTGTAGCACCACGTAGTCAGTCAGTGCTGGTCGCACGTTTACATGTCTCACACATGTGTCATGTTATAGTGTGCAGCCAAGATAAACGCTGAGATGGGGACAAACATAGTGTCTACATCATGACGTCAGATGCTGCTACCAGTATTAGCACACACAGCTAGCTTACTGCGAATATGCTGATCAACATCTACTTGGTAGGAGCTGTTGCAGACGTAAAAACATTTTTTAGAAGATTGTCTGAGCCAGATTATAAATATGTCTTAATTTGGTATGTTGTCAATGTAGTCAGAAATTAACTAGGTGTGTCTTGTGTCAGTTTTACTGATATGAGTCTATCGTGTACCCTAAACCTAACCTAAACCAGGCAGGTGTATGGCTCTCATTAAAACTCTGTGGCCCGTACGGGGATCGAACCCGCGACCTTGGCGTTATTAGCACCACGCTCTAACCAACTGAGCTAACCGGCCTTCATATTGCACCCCCACATTGTCTATCAGTGCTGGTTCACATGCTTACATGCTGTAAACGTGTGTCAAGTGTGCAGTAGAGATAAACAGTGAGAAGGGGACAAAAATAGTTAGATGTCATGCTACCACTACTAGCGTACAAATCTAGCTTATTCAGAGTATGCTGAAAATGTAAGTGGGAACATTGCTGTAGCTGCTACATATGTAAAAAAAAAACATTTAGGAATTTTGCCTGTAGCAGAACACAGAGTTGGAATATGTGGTGCTTGTAAACATAGTCAGTTTATTTGACAGTGGAGACAGGTTGACAATTTCTAACATTTCATATTTGTAACACTTGATTGTACTGATATGACCCCATATAACCTGACTTACCCAGGTATGTCAGTCTCATTAAAATCGTGTGGCCCGTACGGGGATCGAACCCGCGACCTTGGCGTTATTAGCACCACGCTCTAACCAACTGAGCTAACCGGCCATATGGAGCTAAAGTTTTTGTTTTTTTGCTGAACGCAGTTGGTCGGTGGTGTCTGGCTGGACCTGGTATAGGTGTGAAATTAAGGACATAATGGTTCTAATTGTTTTTTGGTTTTTTTTACTACTTTGGAATCTGGATGCTGTCCTCTTTTACTCACTATAATGATCACACATTTAAGTAAACTAAACAGCTCTTCCAGTCAGACTCATTCTCTATAGAGACACAGATGTTCACACAGACATGGAAAGGCAATGATTAACATGCTAATCATCTTTTTCACTAGAGCTCGTTTCCTGCATGATTTACTCAGACAGACTGGGACAGATAAAAAGACATGAGGCTAGGGTTATTTACAGCACACACACACACACACACCTCTGTTTATGATGCAGACATGGTAACTGAAATAACAGCATCTGAGCTAGGTTTCATACCTCCACAGAATGTGTGTGGGTGCTGATGATGAAGACCTGTCCACCCGATGAAGCCCACAGGTGCTCCTCCACTGCTAGCATGGCCTTGACTGGGAGGACTCCAAGCTTAAGCACCTTGGGCTTGTCACAATTCCACAAACCATCTGTAAGAAAAAAAAATATTGGTATCTCAGAAGTGAAACAGAATAAAAATAATACAGTTTCTATGCAAACAGAGTGCGTATAAAATTAGGATTATATTTGAAACATTAGTGACAAATCAATAGTGCAGTGCTGTATGTCTGCCGTGGTTGTGTTATTGCATTCTTTTTTGCATGTAATAGTCGGTTGGTTCATTGAATCACCGCAGCACTCACTCAATCTTTATAAATGCCATCTGTAAAGATCATCTGCATTTATAACTCTGCTAATGCTGGTGGAGTGGCCATTGATGGTTTCCACAGCCTTCACTATGAATATAGATGGGCTGCGAGGCTTTAGTCAGAGCTGAGCTTGATCCCACACACACCTCCTACACACTCTGTTCTACATGTGCCTGGGCACCTACAGCGCCAGCTCTGCTGCAAAGAAACACCACATGCAGCGGCTTTATAAATATCAACACATTAGATTTCTGTAACCATTTTATCAACTGTATTAGAGAGGAAATGTAGATTTGTTGGACAGTGAAAAGTTCTATATTTGAAGAACAGGAACATGAATTAGTAAATGTGTAGTTTTTTTTTTTCTGCATGCTCACTTTTAGCTAGAAAGGGCCCTGTGTTGAATACGAAGTTCATTTCCTCCAGATACCACATTCCCTTAGCTAATCTAGGCCAGGAAGTGAATGAGGCCTCACCGATGGTGTTTGTTTAAGAGAAGGCACAAAGGCGGCTATTGAAAGGAGAGGTGCCACGCAGGGAGAGATGTTCTTTCAGAGGTACAGTAATCACTGGGGAAGTAAAGGTAATCCTTCAATAAAGGAGCAAGGTGGGATTAGCATTCCAGCAACTCTCTCTATTTATTATTATAATAATCATACTGTGTAGGTGAATGCACATGAGGAAAAAAGAGAAAATAAAAAAGGAAAAATGCAATGGAGGAAAGGGAAAAAATAAGAGGAGTGCCAACTTGGAGGCTTATGTAAGTGGTCTCCACTGTAGCAAATCTGCCCACATCTCTCACTTCTCCAACTGTAGCATTCCTTCATGTCAGTGTCAGCTGCAATAAACATCTCCTCCCATAGCGTGTGTATGTGTGTGCGCGTAAACAGTAGTGCATGAACCAGGCAGTGAAAGCCGATTAAACAAGGCCATCATTTTTCTTATTATGACAACACTGTGACAAACAACAACAGTAAAAAGCAGAGGCATGATGCAGAACGGCAGAGTAGAGTTTACGGCCGGACTGCCTGTCTGTGTCATGTGACCTTTGCCGAGTCATTGCCTCCTTCGTTCTCCATCTCTCACACAGTCAGTCACGGAGGAAAGAGCAAGCGGGGCAGAATGAGGCTGCCTGGCCAGCTTCAGACACACTGCTTCAACGATCACATCAAACATTTCTATGCAGCATTACTCAGCACTGAAAGCTTTAAAGACGGAGCCACAGTGCGGTCTGTTCAGAGTGTATCTGATGTTTCATTACTGTTCGCTGTGAGGGTCCACTTTGATCAGAGGACAGTAAAGGATATAAGCTGATCATTCCCCCAAGTTCTGCACTCTTTCTTGTCTGCTGTGTAAACCGCTGGTCCACTTTAAATGCAAATGGAGTACAGGCATAGTCAGTCACTGTGACAAAGCACTTGAGCGGCATTACAACAGGCATGCGGGGTACAGTTTCTCTACCAAACTGTGTACGATGAGTCATCATTTTAGCAAGCATCATGTCCCAGTGACAGAGCTGTTGAAGGGTGGAAATCACACAAATCAGACTTTAGGGCCAGGATTTCCTTCTGGGAATTAATGTGGCACACCAGTGGTGATGAATGGTGAAAAGCAGTTACTACAGTTACATCAACATTGGCAAATGCTGTGTCACTGTCTAATAACTGGTGCATGGAGGGAAGCATACATATATTCAATGTTTCTTACTGACAAACAGTAGCTTGAAGGACGGAGGAGTGAGAATAGTTGTCATCCTGTCTTTCTGTCCTCAGGCTATCATCCATATTCTTTCTGTGTGTGCTCCAGTCTTCCAGTCAGCGTTACAGAGCAACAGAAGAAAAATGACAAGGCTAGAAATCGATCATGGAAACGCAGACATTCTTTCTGAGAGAGGCTGGAAATGTAATTTCAGTCATATGAGGGCATGGAGAGGAATGAATATGTGTGACTAAGGTTAATAAAACATGCCTCTAGCGATGGTGGCATCACATGATAATGACACCCATACTTATATTTGACAGCCAAGAATTACAAGGATTTTATTTACTCATGTTCCAAATAATGAACCTATCTTCACTCATACAATGCTATGGAAAACATCAGACAAAGACAGAGAGAAGCAGACAGACAGGATGAAGAAAAGGCTTGGAGACCCTGTGTGTGCAACGCTATGAAAGCCAATAAGAGATGGAATAAAACAGAATGTGAAAGGCTGTGGGAAGAGAGCAGCCCAGATCCTCTCCTCTGCTGCGTCTGTGCTCGTCTGGGAGGGAAGACGCTAAATAGGTCAACGCTAACAGACTGGCTTCTCCTAGACTACGAAGCAAATGGAAACAGAACCTCGACACACAGCAGAAAAGACCCCTGACCTACTCTGATTTACACACTAACAGCAACACAGATGAATAACAACAAAAAAATGCAGCTGAAGCAACAGACCACAAAACAACAACTCTGTGTATGCACTATCTAGAATAACTCTTTTTATTCAGTGTTACCAAATGTTAAGTTGTGTCAATTTAGCACCAATCCCTTTAGCATTTTAAGACAGTAAATCTCCTGCCTGGAGCTGGAGTCACCAGATGTGGTGCCTCTGCTAGGTGATGTTGGCAGAAGTGTGTCAAAAGTGGATGAATCCAAAAACAAAGCCACTCAGTCACCCATAATGCTCGTATTCATGCACGTAGCCAATTATGGTTTAAGTTACAAAACTCAAGGGGAGTGCAGACTAAATAAGTCAATGTGTCAGCCTACACTCCTAAATAAATCTAATTAACTCAATGAATGCATTTCTGTTTTGCACAATAACAGTGATTTAACCAAATTATAGCTGTTTAAGAGAATCAACAAACTGCACAATTCTGAGACTGTAACAGAAGACATACACAAAGTCCACCCCCTCCTCACACCACGCATACACACACACCTTGTGATCTTGTGTAGATTGCCACAGAGCCGCTGACCAGGCCAGCATACAGACAGTGCTTCTTATAGACCAGGCTGGTGACAGTTGACTTGTCTGGTGTGAAGAAATGCTGCAGACGTACTTTCTTGGTTCGTTGGCTGCTCTTATACACGATGATGCTGAACAGGGCAGGAGATAAAATGAGTAATAAATTACTGAGTTAAATTATTTACATCAGTGAAGACTTCTCTAAAGCCAGTTGTACTTTACCTTCCCTCCTCCATGCCCAGACAGACACTGGGAGTATCAGTGGGTTTTGCTGGGGTGATGTGGTTGTTTTCAGGGACCTTCTCTCCATTCTCCTGTTGCTGTTCAGCTGGGACGTACGCCATGCAGAGGATACGGGACTCCACGTTGAAACACTCAGTCACCTTTGGGCTGGAGTTCTGCATGGCCACAATAGCTATTTGGCCCATCTGATTAGTGCAGCTTGCAACCTGGACAAACATAAAGAAAACCTTACTGTTTGGAGGATGATTTAATCCATTTATATAACACAGCTGTAGCTGAACATCCTTCCAAGATATACCCAGCCTAACCCAAAAAGCCAAGTGTGTGAAAAGAGAGCAAACAATACTAAACAAACACAGCTGAAGTACTCTCAATTGGATTCACAAGGAAAGACAAAAGTCCCTCCACAGAGCAAAGTTGAATTACATTAGAAATGCACATTAAAGCAAAGCTGTGACAGGCCAGTTCAAAAACAAAATAACTTAACCCCCAAGACATTCAGTTATGTTGAAAACATCTTAAAAGTGCAAATTAAAACACCTCCTCTCACAGGTGAACACCTTTCAGCAATATTTCATATTTTACCTGACCATGAAAAAAAAACAGCTAGAGAGATGTTTATATTATTAACAGACCCATGATGTTCCCTAAAGGGCTGAATACACCAGTAGCAGTAAATACCATGGTTATGACACTGTCATTGGTCGTTTTGAGAAAACCTAAGCACTGCAGCAATAACTTTCAAACTATAATTGTCTTTCTCAAGAGAACGTTAGACATTTAAATAAATAAAAGAAAAACTGGACCATCTGCTAAGCTGCGGCATTATAGGGAAAAACAGCCCCTTGCCAAAACTAATACGCTTACTGATAGAGAGGTGTTTCAACTTAAATGGTGTAAACTACAGAAAACAATCCAACAACTCAACACACTCCAGTCTGAGACTCACATTTCAAAGCTGATGCTCATTAATGTGTTCCTAGAGTTGTACAAATTTAGTCCATGACCTGGATGGAACAGACCCACATCATAGTGGGCTGCCATTATAAAGCCGCAAGAAGATCATGTGTGGTATAATTGTTTAAATGTGAGCTAATGCAGTACTTCTTTTGCAAGTGATGAAGGAAAAAATGTCTCACCCAGACACATCCATGGCCCACGATGGGAGTGTCTGCTGTGCTCTCTGTGTTGATGTGGGGCTCTGGGTTATGAACAGCACACTCCACCTACCAGGAGGAAACGAGAGGGTGATAAAAGAAATAGTCAAGTCACTGCATAGTAATTGACAGAGTGAATAACAAAAACATGTTAGTGGTGTTCAGTAAGACATCATGAGTTTCAATCATCTTGTAGTTACGAGCTGACAATGCTAGCAATGTGCTTATTGAGTTCAGTCATTGTTCTCCTTTGTGACTCCTGAGAATTCTGGTCAGGGAGGTACAGACACATTATTGTAACACGACGTCCTTCAAATTACTACTCAGTGGGATCTAACAGATGCTTATGATTTCAAAACTCTTGTCCTGTACAGGGTTATTGCCTGAACCAGAATCCAGAATTTACTTGGACTATGTTGTGCATGTAAACATAATCAGTGTTGATTCTATTTGACAGTGGAGACAGGTTGAGAATTTCTAACATTTCTCAGTTCAACACTTGATTAGTACTGATATTACTCCATGCGACCTGAATTAACCAGGTGTGTCAGTCTCATCAAAACTCTGTGGCCCGTACGGGGATCGAACCCGCGACCTTGGCGTTATTAGCACCACGCTCTAACCAACTGAGCTAACCGGCCATTCACATGTGGATTTGGCTCATTTTTGGCACCACACGGTCTGTCACTGGTCCTCAGATATTTACATGTTCTACAATGACTCAAAATGTCTTACAAGTATGAGTCATGTTATAGTGTGCAGACAAGATAAACACTGAGATGGCGACAAACATAGTGCCCACATCATGATGTCAGATGTCATGATGCTGCTACCAATATTAGGACACACAGCTAGCTTACTGAGAATATGCTGATCAATATGTACTCGGGAAAATGGCTGCAGCTGCTGCAGATGTAAACACATTATTTGGAGGATTGTCTGATATAGAATATATAGAGTTGAATGTTATCCATGTAGCCAGAGTTAACCAGAGGTGTCACTTTGTGTCATCTGGAGTGTTATGCCTCTCATAAGAATTGTGTGGCCCGTACGGGGATCGAACCCGCGACCTTGGCGTTATTAGCACCACGCTCTAACCAACTGAGCTAACCGGCCAACCGTAACAAACTTAGCCCATTTTTGGCACCATATGGTCTGTCACTGCTGGTCATACATTTATCTAATTAACCAGTACGGGTCATGTTATAGTGTGCAGCCCAGATAAACACTGAGATGGGGACAAAACAAATGTGCGGACCATCATGCTGCTGCCACCACCAGTGCACATTACTAGTTGAATATGCTGATTAATATATAGTAGCAACAAATGTAAAGATTTTATCTGGAATTTTGCCTTAAGCAGAATACATAGTTTACATGGAATACACTGCAGATGTAAATTGTGTAACTGTTAGTTTTACATGACAGCAGAGAAAGGTTGAGGATTTTTATCTTTGATATCTGCATGCATTACGCAAGTGTGTCAGTCTCATTAAAACTCTGTGGCCCGTACGGGGATCGAACCCGCGACCTTGGCGTTATTAGCACCACGCTCTAACCAACTGAGCTAACCGGCCACATGAAGCACCACCAGAACCTGCGCAGTTGGTCAATAAACATGTGACAGTGTGCTAGATACAGGGGGCACTGTGATATTTAAGAGATTAACATCCACAAAGCAATGACAAGATACGTACATAGAGAAATGTGGACATTGTTTAAGATTGATGGAAACGATGGCAAAACCCAACCAAATCCCTAACAACAAACAAACATTCCTCAAATTTGGTTGCGTCTCATTGTGCTGGATAACAGTGGAACTACTGGATCAGTCAATGATCACAATGATGACACTGTGATTCACATAACCTGAATCTCATCAAAACAGCTGGCATTTCACATGCTCTCCTTTGAGATGATTAATATGTTAACAGGAATATTCCCATAAATGTTATATATGTAAGGACCTTGTTTTGTATTTTGCCTTAACCAGAATACATACTTACATGGAATATGTTGTGCACATAAAGAGGGAATATTTGTTTGAGAGTGGAGAAGGGACTTGTTGAGAATTTCTGGAGCATTTCCCATTTGCACCACCTCACTTACAGTGATAGCATTCTATTTACCTGCATTAGCCAAGTGTATTAAAACTCTGTGGCCCGTACGGGGATCGAACCCGCGACCTTGGCGTTATTAGCACCACGCTCTAACCAACTGAGCTAACCGGCCATATAAACATGTACAGGAGCCCTTCTTTTTTTTTTTTGCCCAATGCGGATGGTCAACAGTGACCATGTAACAATGTGCAACATACAGGAAGGACTGTGACATTTTAGAGATCAACATCTACAAAGCAAGAATTTAAAAGACAAATACATAGAGAAGTATAACAGACAGATGATTTAGATTGATGGACACGAGGCAAAAGCCAACCAAATCCCTGAAACATGGTCTGGGTCTGGCTGGACCTGGTACAGGTCAATGTGTGAAATGTTAAGCAAGTTCATTTTATTTGTATTATGCAATTGTCTGAGCTTATTTTTCCTTTTATTTATATGTATCTATCAAGCCAACTGGGTAAAAGGAGCACTGAGGGAGTTTTCGCCAACATGGTCACGTGGCATTGTGCTGAACAATCATGGATCTACTGGGTCACTAACTGATCACTGTGCTGGTGCTGCTTACACAGTATAACTTGACACCGGGAGATGGATGTCATGAGACCTTTCATCACATTAGTTAACTTACACTAATTCGTATGACATGAATCTGATTAAAACTCTGTGGCCCGTACGGGGATCGAACCCGCGACCTTGGCGTTATTAGCACCACGCTCTAACCAACTGAGCTAACCGGCCACATGCAACACATTTCATTTCAGTTTGTTTGCGAGTTCAGTAAGTGCAGGTAGACATGCTAACACAGTAGGTGCTGTGGGACATAGAGGGGTAAGTTTGGTATTTTTGAAACACATCGACTAAAACATGGACACTCACTTATTTTCAGAGAACATTATCTCACCTTGAACTCCTGTAGTTTCGACATGACCACAGGCATTTGTCGAAGCAACAGAGGGTGTTTCTGCTTTTTGATCTGATTTGCATCATCTTCTGCAAAGAACCAGCCCTGCAGATTGTCCTCTTCTGTTGTAACACACACACACACACACACACACAAATGCTTTATTGATTCAATAATGTGCAGCATGCAGTGAGTGCAGTTTTAAATGTTATCTGATTTGAGAGGGAAAAAATTCAGAAGTCACACTGTAAAACTAAAATGATTATATTTATAATTCAGTTGTGGTCAGAATATCTAGTAATGTTTGTAATGTAATGTTTGATCATAGTTAGTCATTTACTTGTAGGCAACTGGCTGAATATAACAAATACATGCACACACAATCAAAATAGAAACAGAGGAGTGGTAGACCAGGCAGTGAACATACCTAGAGCCAGTTTAGCCATCTGCAAGTTACTGATCCATGACTGTTTGATTGCTGGGCTGAGAGTATTGAACACTGCACTGAAGTAAGTGGGTTTACCCGATCTGCCAACAGAAAGGACAAAACAAAAACACAAATGGTGATAAAAATGAAACAACATTCCAACCCTGGACATGGTTATACATCACAAATATATGATGAATATATGCCTGTTGTTAGCCAACAAAGTACTGTTTGGATCAAGAAACGCAGGCAGCGTAAAAGTTATTTTATATTTTCTGTATATTATATATAAAAGAAAATGGAAATAACTCTCTAATTTAAGGCAGAAAACATGACTGGCATTAGGAGATCAGATTAGATCAGGTCATTTGAGATTTTAATGTGAGACTTTAAAAAAATCTCACATGTCAGTTTGTATGAACTTGACATAGCCAAACATCAGAGACGCTTCAACAGGATTGTACTGAATGATTAATGATCTGCGAGACGTGTCAATATTTTGGCAACCAGAGGGTTTTAATTAGCATGTACATTTCCTTAAGCAGTGATGTTAATGTTTGAAGATTCTTGCAGACACAGCGGTCCAACATTCAGCATCCATTATAGTAAAGCAGCTACTGTGATCGAATGAAAAAGAGTTATTGGGCTGAATTGCAGGGGAGGAGGCAAATAAGTCTGAGTATTCAATGCAGACCAACCAGACTGACTGTGACAGAAATGCGATAGAAGTCGATGTCAGTTATCACCACCAGCAGCTCTTGCACACAACTTGTGTGTGTTGTTGATGTGTGTGTGTCTCGGGGAGGAGAGGGTCCTGTTTGAAATGCATCACTCTCGTCGCTAGCAAGACTTGTGAGAAGTGCCGTGGTTTGTGTGTTTTGCAATTGAGGGATGAGCAGAGGAATAAGGAAGGCACAGCTGTGTTTCCAAACATACCCATGGATAATCTCACCAGCTAAATGGAGCAGGGATGAGGGATTGAGTGACAGAGTGAAAGAGGCAGAGAAAGTATGACAAAACCAAAACAAGGATCACCCCTGAGGGACCACATGCAAACCATAATAGTGTGTGTAAATGTGTGACATGAGTATTTGTGCTCAGCAACAGCTGCAGCACTGGGCAGACTCTGGTTGCAAACAATGATGCGCATTTTCTCCCCTGAGATTCATGCCTCAGATTAAAGCTGGTGGAGGAACTTGTTTATCCAAATATCCAAATGCGCTCTAATATTCTCTCTTTAAGCTATAGGTGGGGGGAGAAAGCAGGCTAAAAGGGGATAAAGACAAACGCAGGATAAACAAGACAAGGCTGGGGGGCGGGGCAAGGACTGTGACTAGAGTTGTATATATGAAATAGTAATTGAGGCTAAAGAGGTGTATTTATGTGGGTGTAAAAAAAACAGACTTGTCTTGTTTGCCAGGCAGCTGGAGCTGGATCCTGCACCGGTCAGCTGCCCTGATCTCCTCCTCCTTCTTCACTATCAGCCTCTGGAGACCTGACACCCAGTCCTGGGCCACTGTGGGGTTTACATTCTGTAAACAAGAATATCAGAGTGAGTGAAAAAAGAGAGAAAGAGGAGAAGGGGTAAATTTACACATCGTCATACAGAGCATTTCAGATCCCAGAGATGGTATTATTAGAAATTCTGGGTATAACTATGTCTGTTCTCAAATTCAGATTTAAGTGATTTGTTCTCACTGTTAGATCGCACTGTGCTGCAGTCTAGGACAGCAGTCCTGTTGCAAACACTCCTTTTGAGAAATGTATCATCTTTATCTTTTGATTTCTGAGGATGTAGTTTATATTATTGTTGTCTTGAGTGCACAAATTCAGCTGGAAGTGGTTTCTAGTTCATTGGCTTCTCTGTGCATATAAATGAGGTGGCAACATTACCACACACTCCCTTCGATGCTCTCTTATCAACATGCACTGTGACAAAAATACCATGCAGTTGATTCAACCACTGCAGATGTTCATTTGTTTCACCGGCACAGTTGAAGACTGGCTTACGTACTCTTGTTCTGCAAATACCAAGATTCTCTCTGCAGGAAGAAGACAGGAAATTTGGCCTTAAACTGTCATTACTAATTAGACAAACTGTATGAAGCACCTTTCAGTGTACAAGTGTAGTAGGAATACTGTTTTAGAATATGGAATTAGGTGGTTGAAAAAAGAAGAAGAAAAAAAAAAAACGCCTGGAAGTGTTCAGCACCCCTCTCTCCCCCAGTGCCTCCCTCCCTCCATCTCTGGGACACATGTCTCTCTGAGAGCTTCTCTGTTACCCTGCCTCCCACTCTGTTCTGACAGATCTACCAGCACAGCACAAACACAGACTCATACGCATGCTGTGGTCTGCAAACTAAACTTACAGCCCAGCAGCACAGGCAGGTGTGTGTGTGTGTGTGTGGCCATATGATATGACAGGCTTGAATTGTGCAAATCAAGACTTAAGAGACTCCAAATCTCCACAAGACAAATTGTCCATGCTTGCATGTTCCATAGCTTTAACATTATACGCCTGCATGACAGCCCAACCCCATCAGAAGGGATACACAGTGAATGTGTTTTTTAAAGTCCTGAGGTACACTGGAGAAACATTTGACTGTCAATTTTTGTCAAGCTTCCAAAAATAGTAACAGACACTATAACTACTCCAGCAGACCTCCAACACTGTCAAAATAACATAAAAGACAAGTGCTCAGTTATTTATGACATATTAGACATACGACCTGCGCTTATTCTCTGCCTTTGTGATTTTTTGACTTGTGGTACTGGTGTTCAGTGTAGCTGTACAGTACCTGGTAGTTTCCTTTGAGGCTGCTGATCATGCTGGAGATCTGGTTGACCAGGCTGAGGTCATGGATGAGGTTCTGCAGATCTTGGTACAGCTGACCTGGGCCCATGTACAGTTTGTCTAGAAACACACATGGGCAAAATATTTTGTCAAAAACAGGATCTTTTATTCTTTATCTCTCTCTCAAAACTGTGAGGCTGCTTGCAGTTCAAAACAGATCAGATGTAATGTTACAGCCTTCAATGGTACAAGACTTTCATGGACTCATACTGTATTACAGTGGTGAGTTATAGTCACATTATCAGCTCATAACTTGCTGTGACAACAAAGCCACATTAAAGGTTTAAAAAAGCGACATACAGCATGGAAACTGAGCTGAGACCTAAAACGCTGACATCTTCAACAGTCCTCTGTTGTTGGAAACACAAGCAGTAATGAGTGAGGCCAGTCTGATGACAGAACCGGCTGAAATTGGACTAACGAAGACAAAGATCAATAAGGGGCAATCAGTCAGTTTCCCACAGGAGCGGTGACAGCTCTGCAAACTTGGCAGCGATTCTCACTAGAGTGCTCACTTGTTCACAAGAACACTGTTATCTAACGTTGAGTTTTCAGAAGCCACACTGTGTTTGTTTTCACATGTCATACCACCTGTCTGATGTGTATCTGCTGCATGCACGCAGCTGTAGGGATACTGGTAGGTACTTGCCTCTTGCCACTTTTGTGATGATGAAAATATTTAATGTGACGATCACTGTACCATATGAACAGTTCGATGATCTTGAGCAGCCACTGTGTTGTCCTGCACTGAAAGTAAACAACGGCTTGCTTTGTATGTATGTACACAAAGGAAAACTGCCCAGGACACAGAGCTCATCAATGGTCTGACAGGCCAAGAGTCTCTCTCTCTCACACACACACACACACACACAGAATTCTGGATAATAATCATGAAGAAAAGCACACTGTCAGTCAGCCAAAACTACCAACTGACAAATTTTCAAGGTCATTTGACCTTCAATTAACAAGTTCAAAATAAAATCTAACGGCAAATATTTGAGTGTGTCTATCCTCTCCTCCAGATTTTTCAGTTTCAGTTCAGTTTGTATATCTGGGGACAAATGATACTAAACTGCATTACAGCCTCTGGCACCTTCAGCTCTGTTTGCTTCTGCCCTTCTACTTTGCTTCCTTCTCCTCCTCCTCGTCTTCTTCTACAATAGTCCCTATGTCTGTCTAGTGCTCCAATGCCATGGCAACCCAGTCCAGTCCTCTCCTGAAGGTCTCGCTGACTGGGCATTCAGGGGAAACTTTACCCCAGTAACGCGTTTGTAGGTGGTCTCCGAGAGAATGACTCTAAGACGTCTCCCTGCGAGTCTGTACACAAGAGGCTGCTCACAGACTCAGAAATTCTTTGCTGGCCTCACACACGTGTTAGCACCCTGCACACCAAAACACAAGCACTACACAGCAGGCATAGTGTGGTGTGCATGGACTTGGTGTTTTCACGGTCAATGACCTCCTACTTCATGTCATTCGTGTCACTGGATCAAGTCATTCCTTAATAAGATTAAATGAGAATCTAATTGTTGGAATGTGTTTTGCTCTTGTTTGCATGTTTCTGTTCATCTGAACGAACTTCCTTGTCCAATGGACTTATGCACCATTTTCACAGAATATCGATCTCAGTGAAGGCTGAGACAACGGGGGCTGAATTGAACTGGGATAATGTGTCTCTAAGTGGGCTGTGTGCTGTATAGATGTAGAAATGCTCCCTCTAGAGAAATGCCATTAGATGTGATTTAAGGAGTGATAATGTCGAAAAGCTCTGGTAATGGAGTGAAATTATTGGATTAAACTAATAATCCTGTACATGATGGGAGTTTAAATTAAAAAAACAAACATCTTTCTTTCCTCTTGTATGAGTGTATATTAATAGAAATCAGAAATAATATCATGCAAATGTCCAAATCAGAGGTTAATACCATCTTGTGATGTTTATTACCTGTATTTTATAATACCAATAACAAGATGCCAGGGAGAACAGAAATGTGCTGCATTGACCATTCCCACAGACTATACTGGCACTGTGTAACCCGTTTTAAGTGGGATCCAACTTCCTGAATGGCTCTTTGTTAGAGTGCCAAATGCCAAGAGTTTTCTAACAAAACAGGCCTGGGAGCATCTTCAAAAGCAGACTAGTCGTCCCAGCAATTAAACAGCTCCAAAAAAAACCAAAAAAAACCAAACAATATATCTACAAATTACTCACTGGCTGTGAGAGCAGCGGGAAAAGATAACTTTGAAACAAAACATAACTGACCAGTGTGCGTGGTGCTCTGATGGCTGTGTAGCATAGCGAGATGACAGACATGCAGAAAGGTGACATCATACATTGAGTCTTTTCAGTGCCTTTCAGCAGGCTGGTCACTGAGCAGCTTTTGGCTCAACAGTGAAATGAGAAACAATAGTTTCTAGTTGTTAGACGTTCCTGGACAATGCACACATTTGTATGCACACGCGTACACACACACACTTTCCCAAGGACAAACACAAAGCTGAAGAAGGCCTGAAGTGAAGGTCAGTATTTCATTGTCGACTAATACGGTCTTTCACTTCTGTCCAGGGGATAAACAGCTCTTTCTGAAGCCCTATGCTCGATCCATATCATGTCAAAATCAACTTTCATAACATCAAATTCAATTAAATGGTGTCCATCCTCAGTCCCGTTAGGAGAGAGTGCATATACACTGTGTGATGAGGCTGTGAACCTGTCTGTCAGTTCCAGCCTTAGGAAAACCTGACAGTCAGACCAGATGTTACACAGGCCTGTCTGTGCCATCTGCTACATACACTCATGCAATAGTTGAGCTGTTCATATAGCTCAGTGAAATATGAGAGCAGGTGGTCTGACGGGAGCTTAGTGCAAAAGAGATGCACCAAATGTAGCTTAGGTGGAGGTAACTGCAAAAGGATAAAAAATAGGCAGATAAAAATATTGAAGGAAGTGGAAGAAGGGGAATATGTGAGAATTCACCATATGATATATTCAGCATAAGAGGATGAAGTTGGGTAGCAGGTGGGTGTATCTGTGTGCAAAGGACACATATGGACCATCTAACTCCCATGCTATCATCTCCATAATAACTCCACACAGCAGGAGCTCCAATAGAATAACATGGGCTTTGTCAGACTGAATTTACTGCTAGATAATATGGACATGATCTGAAATATATCCTGGCTATTACTGAGCGGTCGTTTTCGGTCAGATATAGTTTATAGACTGTGTGCTACAGCCCAGGCAAAACCTAGCTGCAAAAGACTGAGTCTTATATAAGTGAATTACAGATAGATTAGAGAGGGGGAATGGGAGTAGGAGAGAGCATGAGAGAGAGTGGATTTGTTTAGTGGTAGTAATTCCAGTCCACTACCATTGGCAACTGAAAGAGTGTGCCTTTGACCTCTGCTTGAATACATATAACCTCTGACAGACCAGGGATAATACAGAACAAAAGCACTCAACAGCCCAGAAATGAGCACTGCCATTACTTCTGCACAAACCCATACACAGAAAAATCTAGGTCCCAAAATAAAAACTGCTGTGCTGTGGCCACAAAATCATACACTCACTTATGTGCCTCTTGTTTGTCTGATCTGGGCCTTTTAAAGTGGCTGAGCAGCTGTCTGTGACAGGGGAGAACCCAGTGGAAAGACTGAAATCATTGGACTCAGCAGCCAGCAGTGAGGATTGCAGAAGGGAAAAAATACACACTCAGTGACTGGAAGGTCAGTGCAGAACTGACACCATTTTAGAAATGTCTGTAAATGTCTGGCAGGAAACAACTGCTTATTAAATATATGTATTTATGTGAAAACCAATTTGATCAGTTTATTAAAATGTTGCTGTTTATAACTTGATTTATTGATTAATAATAATAATAATAATAATACTAGACAAAACATTTTATTTTTACCTTTCTCTACCATTTAGACCTTTACCAAGCACAAGCACTTATAAGGCCACGAGGTACTGGCCCCTATCCAAGAGTCTGAAATCCTCATTTACTTGGTGCTCTAAAATCAACCCAGGTAATTAAACTCTGGCACCTTTCCTGCTAGACCTTCTGTCCTGAGTGCACAGAGCAAGAAAAAAAGCACAGATAAGACAGACAAAGAATAAGAGGGTGTCAAACTGTGCTTCATACTTGGCTTGGCGTTGATGACCACCTTCTCCCCTGAATGGGGTGCTGGGAAGCGGCTGTTGTCAGCCATGTCCTCACTGGATCCAAACTCAAGCACTTCCACAAAGCTCAGAGGCACACTCCACTTTAGAAGGAACTTCTGGTCCAGTGGAGCATTTCCACTCCCGCTCCCACTGCCATCCTGACATCTGGACAGAGCAGAAAGAGGTGACAGTTATGTGACAACGTGACATGGCATCATGGTGGTAACACTGTCTGTGTCTCCTGCTCTGTATGAGGAGAAGGCAACTGTGTGAAGGAAATGCTGAAGGTAGGAAAAGAGAACAGTTAACATCACATGGATGTCCTGTGTGACAGACATGAGGAGATAAACGTCACTCATCTGGAAAACCAAAATTTTTGTACAAGCCATTGCACATTTCCCAGAGGCAGTATGTGGTGACCAGCATGTTACAATTACAAGACTGAAGCTGACACGCTCACGAACAGGGCTCTCCATCACTATTCATTAAATATCAAGGCACAGTGGGTGCATGTGTGTCCAAACCCAGAGATTCAGTGTGGTTTTAAGTCACCCCAAGGACTACACTTACTTACAACTTGCTTCCTATCTTCTATTCTCCTATTGGAGATCTTTTTACTGAAATCCCAGACATATTAAATATTCCAGTACAGTAGACAAAGTGATCTTTGACCACAGCTAAAATAAACATGGAGCAATTAGTTCCTAAAATGACATAATGGTTTAGAGATAATAGAATGTTGCACCCAAACACAGGACAAGGTGCAATTTAGAGGAGAGATTAAGAGCAGGTCTGGTTTGTGGTCACTCTTACCGGATGTTGGGTGTGGCACACATGAGCACGTCATTGAGCAGGAAGAGGCGTCGCTCCTTGGTTTTGATGATTTCACCACGGTCGTTGTAGACCGTCTCCACCATGTCGTCTGAGCGAATCAGGTAGCGGCTGCCGTTGCTCAGGAGCTGAGGGATGGAGATGATGAGTTAGAGTGATACAATTTCAAAGTCAAGTGGGAATTTGGACCTTTACAAAGTTATTATTTGAGTACCTCACTAACAGAGATTAACAGTTCTCATATATCACTATTGACTTACACCAGAGAACAAACAAACCTGAAGCACTTCAGCCTCAGACAAAATCTTAAAATAAACACTGTTGCCTGTTTACTTTTTCAACTCTGGATATCAAGAGGAGATTTAGTCTGTTTCATCTTGATCTTTTATCCCCCATGTTTCCTGTCACTCTCTATCATGAAACCACCCATTTCAGATAACAGCATATAATTCATAGCCATCAACAGTGACTCTGAACAATTAAAGGCTATGAAGAACAAAACTCCTCTGCCCTATGTGGGGTATCCTGTAAATACATGCTTCTACACAGATGCCAGAGAGGGTGGCTGCAGATAGACAAATAATTATACCTTGGGGAAAGTTGGTGTTCTGTGCACATGTTGTGCTGAGCCATTTGCTAAAAATATGGTATTCAGTCAGGAGAATAGTTTGTAGAATATGTGAAGCTCAAGTGCCTGATGGCCGCCCACACTGGGACAGAGGGAAATGCCACAGCATATGCTAAAAGAATCAAGCATCAGCCAAAAATTTGCACAGTGACCGAGCAATGAGTGCATCATCGGCTCTGACCACGGTCTTCACCAGAATGTAAAAAAAAACTCATGTGTCAAGAACAAAGATGGATCATTGCTAATAATGTGCACTGGGGCACACAGGAGGTATGGGCAGACCTTGTTGAGGTAGCGTTCGTTCATGGCCTTTGCAATGTGACGGATCTCACAGCGCTGGTCAGCTTCCCTCTTCTTCTCATTGAGCTTTTCTGCCAGTGTTTCCAGTTCGGTCAGGGCCATCTGCAGTGGCAGGCGGTCTGCATGACCCACTGGTGTGTTCTTCAGCATGTCCTGATGAGTAGCCACAGAGAGGACACACATTAGTCAGTTGTGAGTTAGTTACTCACACTAGGCACCAGAGCTTTTCATCAGTGTCAGCAATGGAATTAAAAACTGCACCTAAATAACTCCTTAGACCCACACAATCATATCTTGTATAGTATTTGTCTAGCAGAGGTATGCTCTCCCTATTTTCTATATCTTTATAACATACATCCTACTGACAGACGCAGTGTCCCATATAATGTGTGATACCTTCCCACAAGAGACACCAGCAAAGTAAACATGCCAGGGAAAATGAAAGGAGAGTTAAAAGAGATCTAAGGCAACCATTTCCCCTCAGAGCATTCCTCCTGTCTACCCTTGAGGCAAGTACCTTGAAAAACAAAAAAAAAATCACTTGTGTGGTTAGCTCTCCCTCTGGTGGTGAATGTAGATACTACACTGTATGATTACACATACTATAAGGAGATTCAAATCAAAGGCCAGTGTACCTGAAGGAGCAGAATGAACTGTGGGAACCTCTGGATAGGTTTCATCATCAGGCCATACAAAGTCATCCTGTCAGTGTTGGTCTCCTGACGATGCTGCAGACGAGAAGGTGGGTTTAAAAGGGAGGACTAGAAAGGATGGTGGACAGTTCTACCATACCTGTAAAAGTATGTACTCTTGGGATTCTTTCTTCAGTGTTTTGTAATACATAATTATTAAATTGTTCTGGCTATCAGGCATTTAGTGTGACTAGCTGTCATTACTAACAGCAGCCAGATAAACAGCAAAAAGTTCCCTTAATAAATGGTTAAAACAAGCATTTGTAAGCTCATATTTACTGAAAGAAGCACAAGAAGGAAAGAGGCAAAGTGAAAATGATTTTTTCTTGAAAAAAACAAACAAACAAACAAAAAAAGATGTTTTCAGAAACTTTGCATTTGTGCATTTGTGTCAAACCTTAAGGAAGTCCAAGAAGCCAGGTTTGGATGCACATGTCTTCCTCACCACAGCCATTGCATTGCTGAAGTTGTTCACATACTCACTGTAGGCGTCCAGCACCATAGACTTTGAGAACTGTTGAGAAACACACATACAGCAAGAAGATTGTGGCATCACATCAGAAAAACCTTCTATGTGTTTGAGTCTGATCTGAATATAACCTTCGACATTATCATTAACCCTTCTTCAAATATCCTTGATCTTTTTTTTTATGCCCACCAGACTGGACCATTGCCCTTTATTCTGGCACGAGCAGGCAAAATGTCCATAGACAACAGCTGACACAAAACACAGCTACCACCAGGGTTTAAAAAAAGTGACCATATCAATTCTTGCAGTGCTTCACTGTTTACCTGGGACTTTAAGAGTTTTCTGCTTGTTTTTACAGGTTCTATGGTCAGTCAGAGAGAGAACCAACACACATATATATATATATACACATACACACACACACACACACACACACACACACACACGTTTAAAAAATGAAAACAACTTAAAATTAATTTGATTATATCTATTACATTATTCTTTTGTATATGAGCACAAAGTCACGGGGAATATTCCACTCCCAAAATAAGCTCTTACTGTGTGAGTGCTGTTTTATGATGGGATGACAACTGTGAGGTGAAAGAGGGCAGTGAACAGACTTCAGATGGGTCTCAGATGGGTCTCACCGTGCCTCTCTTGTCATGCCAGGGGTCAGTTTTCATACAAAAACAAGGAAGTGAAATGAGAGGCAGGACTGTGGGACGTGAGGTCTTTGTTTGTTTTGAAGATTCTTGCCAATGAGTGGCTGGAGAGGCAGCCAAAGACAAGAGGCGGGTGGAGTGCACTTAGTACTTTAAGAGAAAAGAGTGCAGCTCTCTTTGTCTGCATGACAATGACTGTCTTGACATCAAGTAAGAGGGTCAGACAGGGTGGAGTCTAGCTGTGCTGCATGAAATCATCATAAAAGCCATGAATGTCAAACTGATTTCAAAACAGCAGGGCTCAGGGAAGTCAAGGGTACCACAGTTTATGTGTGCTATTCATTGGCAATATATAAGTGCAGTTCTTTTAAAAAGGCTTTAAAATTACAACCCCATCTTACCGATGCCACAAAGACATCTCCAATCATCTCCAGGCTGTCCCATTCAGCCACACGGCTCGCCAGGGCGATCTGAAACAGGAAGTGGCACTGCAGGATCTCACGCACGCGATAGAAAGTCATCTTCAGTTTCCTGTCACTCAGCAGCCTCGGTTCAATCTGGGACAGGGGCTTCTCATATTGCTGATGAAGAGATAAAGTGAACTGTAATAACAAACCCTCAGAAGTGGAACTGGCATTCGTTGCAGTGGTGCTTACATACCTCCAGTATCCTCTTCAGTGCATCAAGGTAGTTCTTCTCACTCTCCAATATGGATCCCAATATACATCTTCTCACCAGCTGCAGAGGAGAGATATTTGGCATTTAGCAGTTATCTTTAGGATCAAATTCACATGGCAAAGACTCACATGAACTGGAATAAAGGTTAAAGTGCATGTCAGTTACCTGCTGCTGTGAAAGACCCTCTGGTGCTGGACTTAGCACTGGCTCAACATTGAAACAGTCCACCTCAATGAAGAGTTCAGACTCCTCATCATCAAAACAGGCCGACTTCCTCTCTAAAAGATTAGGAAGAGAAAAAAACTAAAACTGTAAAATGGTTGCAATTACACAAATGTGCTGAGAGGAAAGAAAAACGCTGTCCTGAATAAACCATATTAGCCTCCAGAAAAATACAGTAGCACTAAACAGAGGGCTGGCAGAGTGTGTATACAGTTCTACTGAAGGATTTACCTATTTGTTGCTGTTTATGAAGAAAAGCTGTCGTTTTACGCTGACATACCTTGACAGAATGACTTCGTTTTGATGAAAGAGCGTCCCTTTTTCACTGCCGCTTTTGTTTTCTCAAGCCCATCTTTGGTCCCCTCCTTAGCTGCCTTCACCAGCTTTTGCATCTTGGAGGAGACAAAATACATTATTATCTATATTACAAAGGTAACACAAGGTAATTTTATTTTTACAGTCAAGAGTTTCAGTCCAAGGGAAGTTTAGTTGACTGAAGTTAGGCTGACTTTGTCTAAACCCATCTAAAGCTACAGAGCTGATCTAAGCAGGACAGAGGCGGTGTTAGAGCAGGGATGAGGATAACGACAGATCATGTAATACAGGAGAGCAGAGCTGGTCAGAGAATGACAGTAACTGGGACAGCAGCTAAAAGCGATATGTTTACATACTCATACAATGACTGGTTTACATGATGATTTTTTTTTCAGATACTTTTTAAAATACCTTAAATTAATTGTTAAAAATAAAAGTCAATTGCTGGTGTCTCAGTTTACTGATAATATCCTAAGCTTAACAACCTCCAGTGCATAAACATATGAGAAAGCTCAATACAGCAGACAGGGAGGCAGATGAAGTGTATGCAGACCCATCACCAGCACCACCATCACCACAAGTCATTCACATCAGAGCAGTATAAAGGTACCAGGTTAAGTGTCAGATACCCAGAGTGGTTAGGTAGACTGAGAGTAGAGGGTTGGGACTACTTTGCCTAGCACAGGCAGGTGAGGTGAGCCTCAGGTAGTTTACCTTCTGCTCGTGTTTCTGTTTTAGCTGCTGCAGCTCTACCGTTCCCACTGTATTTGCCATTAGATCTTTCATCTTTTTCTCATAGTGTTCTTTCAAGCGAGTCAGATCTTGAGAGAGCTAAACAAAAGCAAAGCAAGCGTTACTGGTTATGGTTTTGGAATGAGCTAGAACTTAAATTTTGATATGTCTAATGCCAGGCTGCTGTCTATCCTCCAAATATCTCATGTCGCATTAGAAGTGAAGTGAACTGACAGTTCCAGAGGGCAACGCCATCCTATAATGTGATGATTTATCTTTTTGGAGTACTACTAAAATATGACTTTCTGACCACTGCCTCCAGTTATAACACTGACCTTTCTTTTTATTACTGCAGTTGTTTTTGTTAAATTTTGTTCCTCTTTCATTCTGACAAATATGACAATAGTTGTATTCACGTGTAAATAAATATCCATCAGCTCATCATATAAAATGTACAAAGTGGGCATAAAAATCTTTCTAATTACTGGGGACAGTTTTCACTGTGTATCTACTGTAATTGGCATTTGATGAAATTTCAAAGGATCTTTCTTGCCTGATGGAATTAATTAATTTCTGACTGTGGTCCCAAAACCAAAATTCTCAAAACCACAAACCAAAACATTTCAGAGTGCAGCCAGCTGACTATAAGCCAGAACAATCTCTCTCAGATTTGCAGAAGCAAATAGACTGTTGATTCCACATCAAACACACATGGATTGTACGTCACTGATAACTTGATCTATAAACAGTTTATCCACAAGTTAAGAACAAGCATAAAAAGAGATTTGTAAACTCAAACATTTAAATTACATCATACAAATAAATGACCTCTGGTGTCACAGTCAGTGGTAAAGTGGATATGTGGAGCACAGAAGAGACACATAATCCCCTTTACTACGTTCCACATTTACAAATAAAATGAATCCCTCTTTTTTCACTGCTGTCATCCGCCTACCCACAGATGTACAGTGTATTGACACAGGATCTAGTTTTTGGCTGTTATCCAGGCAGAGAAATGGGAGGGTTACACACATGGGTCTTCCTCTGGGGCGGCTTCCCTCTCATGAAGGCGTGGGGCAGGCCATTCTCAGGGCGACCCTCCCCGTCACTGGCCTCGTCATAGCTTTCAAACTCGCTAGAGCTCCAGCCATTGTCGAGGGAGCTGTTGCAACCACCCTCCTCGCCAAGCTCCACGTCATCATAGATCATTTCATCTGGATCTGCAAGAAAAAAAAACAGGACAGAGAAGATATGTTCAAATAAAAAGTAGAGTTCATATCCAGGATTGTTATTGGTAGTAACTATTGAGCCAAGACAACATTTTGTATGGTTAGTCTATCAAATCTGAGAAGCATATAGTTGAACTCACATCATGTGTTGTACATGCAGATAAACATGATCACAATATACCACAAAGAACAAGAACAGCCTTGAAACAAATACAATACAGTTTGTACAGCTGATAATGCTCAATTAGTGCTGAGTAGAAATGTGCTGATTTTACATGGTCATTTGCATAAAATTTCATTTTAACATAGCTTGTTCCTATTTGTTAACACCCTCAACAAATGAAACTGCTGAAATCATGAGCTTCAAAGAGGGTAATATTAATTGAATGGCTGGCTATAGATGTGGATTATGAACCAGAACAGTCAACATCACTGTCACATATTAATTTTTAATAACATTTTTTCATTCAACAGCCTAAATTAATAATTCAAGTGTTATATTCGAGTTTTGACAAAAAAAGGCAAGGAAACTGGAAGTAAAAGAAAAGTTTCTGGCCACAGGCAAAGACTAAAATACTGAATTTGTGAAATGAAATAATGAAGAAGAAATTTCACAAACCTGTATTGGAGTCAGAATTCTCTCTGGGCACGTCATCATAAATCACCTCATCTGGATCTGAGTCACGAAACAAATGAGTTAATGCATGATTCCTTATATCGCAGAGCTGGACTGTTCACAAAGCAAACAGGATATAATGTAAAAGGGATCTAAAAGACAGGCACACACAAGGGTCTGCTTCCTCAAAAGAACAGGGAAGGAAGTGTCTGGGAATTCAACTGTGTCAAAAGAAAAAAACTGGTAATAGCAGAGTGTGTGTGCAGAAGTGAGGCCACACAACGGAGACAACACCAGTATTCTCTCCACGGGAATTATAAATGCATCCACACAAGTTCTACATTAATAATGGATATCGTTCCTTACTTTCCATCCATGCAGTGTTGGCAGGATCTGATGCCCATTTAGCCAAAGCATCCTCTTCTCTAATAGGTGGATACTCTTCACTGAAAACACTTGAAAAACACAGAGACGAACAAAAACTTAACTGTGAATATCTTAGCAGAAGACCAGGAAATAATGATATAATCTTATCTTTGAATTAAGTGACACTTATCCATGCATTACCATTGACATGAAAGTAGCAGTCATTTGTAACATTCTGACAAGGATCAATAACTAAACTGTTTCTGCGAGCGGTGAGTCGGTGAGTAGGTTTATGTACTACAGATTGCTATAGACATGCTCTGACTGCCACACACCTGTCAGCAGACGTGTTACTTGTCCCAACCACAGTGACTGAAGGAGGAAAAAGAGAAAACATTACACAAAAAAAACCAAACACAGCATATTCTTTTCTTAAACATTTCATCTCTGAAAAAAAAAAATCCAGCATTTAGGAACTCTTCTGCTCTTCAGTGACACCACCAGATGTCACTGATGATAACACGTTTCCTGCACTACCTATGATTGTTCCTCAACTTAACTTGTTTTCATCTATTTCACTTCGCACATGCACCTTATGTAAGATTCAATAACAAGACAAACTCATTTTTCTAGTATATCTTTTCAGGGGAATAGTGGCATAGAAAGCGCTGACTCAGCACATCATGAACAAAAGAACACTGGGATAAAAACCAAAACACTGAACCGGTGTAAATGATTTTGTGCATTACTGCACAAAACCTACATGGTACTGAGCTCTGCCACTATGACCTTGGTGAGATAATTACAGTGTAATCAGACTCCTCAGCGTGCCAGGCCACAGGCTTGGACACAGCTACTGCAAGATTTTAGGGAAACCGGAAAATCCTTACAGCCAACACAGATCTTTGGGGAGGGCTAAATTTAGTCCCTACTTCCTCGTGGCAAGGCTTTAGGAAAAACAAGAGAAGGAGGGAAGGATGCAGCAGTGAAGTAGCTCACATATTCTCACTGCCTTGTATCTCTAGGTTTGTGTATAAGGACGGTGTTGCTGAAAGGACAGGATAAACATAAACAGAGCACAACAGACAGACTTTTGATGTGCAGAGAACAGTAAGTATTTTCAGGGTGTTTCATGTCGGTACTAGAGAGTTGAAAGTGGAGAGATGACAGGAACTGAGGGAAGAGAGAGGTGGAGAATTCCATCACAGTAACCCAGATATCCACAGATTTTATGGTGACCTGGATATTTCAGAAAAGCACTAGCTATAAATACATTATTATCATCACTATTTTATGAATCAAAAAGTATTTTCCCCCCTGCTGCCAACTCTACTTTACCATCCTCGTCCACGGAGAGGTGTCGAATGATGACAGGTGTGGTGTAAGTTGGTGTGATGAGTGGGACACCAGAGGGGGTCGCATAGCCACAGGGCACTGGGACTGAGTATCCTGAAGTGATTCCAGCAGAGCCACTGTGGCTATCCCGGTTTTCTTCCTCTCGTTCCTTGGGCTCCATCGGTGACGAGGCTGAAGAGGAGGGCCCGTGCTGCTGCTCAATCTGCTGCAGTTGGAGAGGAGTGATGTCAATCACAGAGTAGGGGTTAACTTTGTTCTGGGAGGAGGTCCTGGGGACGGCCTGTGGAGTGTGAGGATCATCAGTGGATGGAGCCTGGCCTTCACTGCCTGGTCAGAGAAATCAGATACAGTTCATTTAAGGTTACAGTTGCAGTCATACAGTTATTTATACAGTACACACAAAGTGAGAGCTAATCACAATGTACAAATGCCATGCAGATGAAGCTAACTCAAAGTAATTTCCTTGATTATTAATATATTTTCAACAACTCTAAACACAGAGCCAGGCTTTTTTTGAACACCTCAACACAACTGACTACACTGGGAAACCTACAACTTCAGTATCATCATGATGAGCATACACTGTATATATGATATACAGCCTTTTTATGCACTTAAATGGGGTGTGTTTCTCTGCCAGGTGCAAACTGTATGCCAACACAACTGGAAGTAATTCTTTGATTTGCCTGGACTTGCTTGAATTAGGTTTATTTTTAGCTGGTGCTATTATTTTTCAATCAGTGGCCTTAACGTTTTATTAATATGAATTCATTTATCAAGTATAACTCCAACCTTTACCCTGCTGTCAAAGATTGCAGTGAATTGCATTTGCTCAGTGGTCAGAGCTTGTATGAATCATGTGTAAAGAAACAAATGCTACACCACAACTTGTATCATGAGCAACAAACAGATCTACAAAGGTAACTAACCCATGCCCTGTGCTGAGTCTGAAAAATGCTACAGTTTATTTTTTTTATCTCAGTTAGAACTAGTGTGAGTTTCAAAGTGATGATGAAGAATTACGAGGCATATGCACATGGGTAGGAATCATGAACGCTAAGGTGAAAAATTAGTGCTTAGTTTTTTTTGCAGTACTAAAGAATGAGTGAGTGAATAAGCTGAGCCTGCTGCTGCTGTCACAACTTAGTGTGATAAAAGCCAGACAGCCTCCAACACCACGCAGCCAGAGATACAAGGTGCCATGAGAGAGACAGACTGCCCCACTTCACGGCCTCACTTGAGCCTGAGCTGAAGGGGCTGGATTAGGGCCAGATAATGTACACAAAACATGACAGAAGAATGTGGAGAAGCTCCGACCACTGCCAGAAAACACCACAGGTATTCAAGGATTTATCTGAAGTTAACAGTGTCTAAATGCAAATATGGTGTTGGAGGAGTCTCTGTCTCAGGGACAGACAAAATGGGCTCAAACACTCACTTCCCTACAGCCATCAATGAAACGTCAACACTTTTAGACTGCAAACCTGTTCTTCCAGGATCTGTCTCTGCCTCATCAGTCAGAGGAGGGGGAGGGGGTGGAGGTAAATCTGTCTCTATATCATCAGTTCCCTCAGCAGCAGATGTTGCCTTTCCTTCTTCTGCTGCTCCACCTGCTGTGGAGCCTCCACTCATGGCAACTGTTGCGTTTACTGACGATGGAGCAGTGTCAGATACGGGGATAGGTGCTGGGGGGTCTGGGATGGGAAGATGGGCCTCCGCATGGGTGCCCTGGCTCTGATCTGCGCTGCTGGGGGGTGGAGGAGCTGGAAGTGCAGGGGGTGGGTGGTCAGCCTCAGGGACGTCATCACCACTGTCATCAAAGTCAAAGGCTTCCCCCTCATCGTCATCTGCCAAAGGGACGCTGTCTACCAACACTGGAAAGAGAGACAGGAGCAGTTGAGTGCTGGATAAGAGCGGGGCAGTGAGATGAGATGTACCAGCGGTGTCGCTATACACCTCTCTGATACTGTGACAGCACTAATATGATGTATCACTTGACAATTTATGATTGTACTTGGACATTTATGGAAATACTCCATGTATTTTATCCATCAAGAGCAAGTCAAGGAAATTTCCAAAGAAAAAAATAATCCACACAACACAGGCACATGATAGAAGTTTCCTTGGTAAAACATATGTGAAAGAGCTTGAGTACAGCAGTACCTAAATGCAGCACTGGCTTAGCACCGAATGGTGATTAGGGTTGCCTTGAGAAAATAAGAAAAGTTTACACCTGAACCCTTAAGTTACAGTATATAAAGCCAAAGAAACTGTCAAAGAAGCACTAATGTCTCAACTTCTGAAAAGCTCTAACCTGATAGTCACAGAAAGTCTTTTTACAAAAAAGGGGACATTAGCTCAGAATAATAAGTTACATAACTGTGGGATGGTTAATCATACCACACGATATGATTTGGGGCTTTGGCAAAACAAAGTCAAATTGAGGTGGGATTTAGTGCAATAATCATATTATTTCTGTCAAAGACTACCCCAGAGATCCTTTACAGATTCGCTGTGGGTGGCAGTTTTAGTCCTTAGGCTGTAAAAGTTACAGGACTGAGCCACATGCAGACTTGTAATTAAGGGCGGGGTCTACAACAGCAGTATGTTTTCTTACAGAATTTTTTACATCAAGGATTCAAACACTGCATCAGCTGCTCTGATTTATAGCAAAAAAAAAAAAACAACTAGGGCAGAGCTACAAGATATAGTTAATGTTCAAAGGCGTCACATTCACATCAGAGCGCTCACTTGGCAGAAGACAGGAAGGGAACAACAAATGTCTTTCCAGTTTCCACACTGCAATTAGGCCAGCAGGAAAGAGAGCTGTTACTCCCTTCAGTGCGTAGTGCAGACAGAGTTTATGCATTTTTTTCTCTGATCTGATGAATAGAGTGGCCCTGGGTCAGGGGATTTCAATTGTGTTCTGGCTCTAACAGATGAATGTGTAAAGATGGTAAAGATTAGTTTTCATTCAGTGGTGCAGCAACAGGGAAAAAAGGACTTCAATATTCCCAATATAATTTAAATCAGTGCTGTGGAAAACACTGGCTCATCATTTAAACAGGATTCGCATACATAAACCGAGCCAAAACCACAGAGCCTGAGTGGGAGAGACTTGTATTACCAGAGCTCCTCCATAGTGCTGCTGATTTTCCTTTAAGGTGCCAACATGAAGGGAGGTTCCTTTAACCACTGGGAGTGATACTCTATCTTTGTCACAGTTTTGCTCACAGGCATACCATGGATTCTTTCAGAGTACTTTCATCGGTCGTCACAGCTTGACTGTATTAGCCTACAGTCTTAAGTCCTACTCTCATATCCTGACCGTGTTCCCAAACAAAACAGTGAATTCCAAGGTTGGATGAGTTCAGACAGTCACCATAGGTCAATCTGATACCACTCCATGGTCCCACAAGCCGAAATAGCTCAGTTGGGAGAGCGTTAGACTGAAGATCTAAAGGTCCCTGGTTCGATCCCGGGTTTCGGCATTTTTCCCCTTTACCCTATGACTGCCTCATTAAATACTCATGTAAACCCTGCAAGAGATTTCCCACATACCAAGACTGCACCTTTTGCTTTGGACATATTTCAATATCAGTTAAATTTCCAACTTCCTGTCTTGCCCAGTTAACACAAGGTGTGTGTATATGGTCGTTTAGCTGATAAGGTTATTCTTTACACACAATTACAATTAAATGAGCCATAGTCACTGTTGTAACATGCTGTTCCCTGCCTCTAGGCCTGAGCGGTCTACTGATAGTGACCAAGTAAATCTTAAAGAAACTCCCTGTAGCAAAACCCAGTTACTTTGAAGTTCCTCACGGCAGCGTATGCAGCTTTAAATCACCAGTGCAAAGCCCTCAGGCTTTGACAGGTAGCCGTTCAACCCTGTAGTCAGTGTGTTAGGAAACGGTCTGTGACTAATGTTCCAGGTCAACATCGTGACCCCCCATCCATCTGTGTCCATGACTAAAGGTGAAAGAAACCAAACGTGAAGCGAGCAAATGTAGGAACGGAGATGCTATCAGTCTTTTTCCCATCTGTGCAATAATGAATGGTGTGGTCCACAGAGATAAGGCACAGCTAGCTGGCTAACAGCCTGTGGTACTCCAGCACAGTGGGATTTATGCCATATGACAATACTGCATATGCACTCAGATCCCCTCTGTGGTGTCAATGTGAAACGTTTGACTGTGTCAGAACAGAGCAGGACTTGATTTGATTGGATTTGACCAGATGGTTAATCACAACTAGCCATTCAATAGTACATCTGCAACTCTGTGTACATGAGGCCATTGACAGTTGGCTGTGTGGGTATGCATGCCAGCAACTTAATTACAGGGACAGTTTGGGATAGCGACCTCACAGTGTAACCACACACATGTGCACACACACACACAAACATGCAGAACCACTCATCGTGTCAACACGATCAATTACAACCATACCCCAGCCCTGAACTGTGAATTAAAAAAAATCTTTCTATTCTTGTGAGAATGCAAACCACAAGCTCATGGATGATTATACATACAAGTGTATGGACGCGCACACTGACACTCAACCTTGGTCTAGCTGAGGTTCCCATTGTCAATTCATAACTACAATATGGATTCTGTTTGGTGGGCTTATCTCCACACTGCTTCATAATGGTCTGCTCAAATGAGTCACCGGGTTACGATGGGCTCCAGCATCACCCTGGCAACAAAGCAAGTGACTAGCCAGCTGGAGACGAAGCATTTCTCTGGCCCGTGTCTATCCCCGGAGGCTGTATGTGTGCGTTTTTTTCTTGTGTGGATGTGTGTGTGTGCTGCTGCAGCAGTATTCAGCCTAATACTGAGGCACATTGTCTGGTGTTCACAGCAGCGCAGCACATTTTACCCTTCTTACTCCCTTGCTCGTCTGCCCACATACTCCGGAGGAGTGCAGGAGAGGAATCTGTGCTGTTTACTCGTACTGTCCAGTTTCAGCAGCCCCTCCAGGAAGTGATGTGGCCTACAGTAGCTCCCAGTGACACTGCCGGGCTAACACTGTGAAGGTCTCCATTATAACAAAACACCAAAGACATGTCACAAAAACAAAATCACCTCTCAGTTAATGTTGTTCAAACTCAACTTTAAAATCTGTCAAGTTTAGAAAGCACTGCTACGGGTGATTAATGTAATTATCAATTAATCTGTCAGGTGTTTTCTTCTGTAATTGATAAATATGGATGTTTAGAAAATGGTGCAAATGTCCATCACCATTTCAAGTCAAACATCCCATCTTCAGATTTCATCAGTCTTCATCTTAACATCATATGTGATCGAGAACAGAAGCAAAATCCACTTACTTTAGAAACCAAGACTACATCATGACAGTTCTGTTTGGACCTCAACAAATAACTGAATATCTAAATTATTATAATGATAAAAGTGACTATCAGTGGAATAAGTGATGTTGAGTGATGTTCGTATTTTTGTTTTGCCTTTATGTCCACATGTTGTTCTGCTTTGTAATGATATTGGGTGAGTGAGAGTTACATGACAAGTACAGTCAATCAATACTATATATACTACCAAACATCTTATTCAATCAGCTCCAGAAATCTCAATTCAAAAGCTGTGGCCCGTACGGGGATCGAACCCGCGACCTTGGCGTTATTAGCACCACGCTCTAACCAACTGAGCTAACCGGCCACATGTAACCCTCTTCCCCACCCTTATCTCAAGTGGCCCTGTGAAGATAACGGTAAAGTGCATTGTTAGTGTGGGTGACAAATCTTTGTTGACTTTACTTTCAGGAGGTGGGGGAGGAAAGTCTTCCACGTCCATACTTGCTGCTCCTCTCCTGCACAAGCTCTTCAGACCACTGCATGCAGGGGATCGACTAGGCTGACACACATTCCTGCAGGAAAGGGAGAGACGTCATAAATGGCAAAATAGGCGGGTTGATACACACAGTATTTCCATATCAATTAAGCTCTGAAGAATGTTTCCATACAGCATGACTTAGGCATTTCTCAGTCGGGCCTATGTAAGCCACCCAGTCTCTAGAGTCCCAACCACACTTGTTGTTATTCCATGTTACTTAATCACACCAGTAGCGTGTCAGCAGAGGAGCACGGCTGTGCTCTGGGCACAGTCTGGTACCTTTTGTGTAAATAGCAGAATCTGAACCACAGCTAATTCAGACAAATGAATGAAAACAAAAGAAGGTCTTATAGGGCTCCTGGGGTCTGTTGACACTACCACGTGTTTAAGTGTACACACCATTCTCATTTGCAAATTGTGGGCGTGAGTCATGTCATGCGTATAAAGGAGCTTGGCCACCATTATAATGGATAGGCTTTACCCTGTGGAGTAACCATTATGAAACCAGGGGCAGGAGAAGGGGGCTCTCTGGCTAAGTTGAAGTTATTCAAAGGGTTTTGACTCTTCATTAAGGCGACATGAAGTACATCACCCAATCAGTTCACTCAGCCCCGCCTTCATCACTTGTTTTTTTATTAGAAGTCTCAATCAACTGGTTTCCCACAAGTAGTTCCATTAGAAATTTGCACCTTTTTCTCAAAAGATCAAATATTATCAAATGTAGAATAGGACAGTGAACACAGCTGAAGGAACACAAGTTCTCTAACTCTGAGGTGTTTTTGTTCAAGCACAAGAAAAAAATGAATCCTTTCGCTTTATTGTTGAAAAGGTTACATTACGCCACAGGGTGTGAAAAAAAAAATCTTTCAGTGTAAACTAAAACCTGAGGATTATTTTCAGGTCAGGTTACCACTGGTAACAACATTATACAAATAGATTTGCCTTTTTAACAGTATTTGAAATAAAGTATAAACATTAAATGTGCAGAGGTCAACGTGACATTTTGCCTTAACAGCAACCATATATTTAGGCCCAGGGAAATGTCATTAGCATGCTGAGGCAGGAGAGACCTTTGGACCTGCATGGGCATGAGAGACACCGCATTCCTGAGCAGCACAGCCTTTGTTTGATGATGTACAATTCATATCCAGAGGTGACAGTTTCTGTCAAAGGCCTACTCTAAAAAAAAGTTGCACTATTACCATTCAGCTTGTTCGTATCCATAAAAACACATGTCAGAGTCATGACATCATGCTGCAGCATAAAGCAGCCATTGTAGTGGTACTATGTACAGTATGTCCCATATTTTACACATGTGATGTCTGTGGTTGAATGCAAACCACAACATAAGTTTACAACAGTCAAGGCCTGACTAAGACAAATGCACACCACGGTACTGCAGCAAACAAGATCCAAAAGGATAACTCATTCTCAGTCTCAAAGCTTGTTTTGTCTACAAATAATGTGAAATCCTCTGCTTCTTTGTCCTCCACCCTATTCACAGGGCACAAAGCCAGAACAGTGGATGTGAACACACAGGGCTAGTGTCTGCTGAATACAGTGCGGCTGACAGATAATGCTAGCACTAACAGAGGCAGGTAGAGTATGCATAGCCTGAGGAGAAATAGTCAACACAATAGGGAGGAGATGGCCAAGGCAGCTAGTGTTAAACAGTAATGATGAGGCTGTCTTTATGTTAAGATTGTACAGCTTGGAAAAAGTTCTGTACAAGTCTGAAACATGGTTGTAAGTTTACTGGTACATGTTGGGCTGAGAAATAACAGCCCTGTCCTGACAGGAGCTTTGAGTAGTGACTCATCTACCCCTTCAAAAGCAATGTTCAAGGTCTAGGGCAGCAGGAAAAAGGAAGGAAGGGAGGGGTAAAGGAGTCAAATATTCAGGTGTGCTCCTCTTGAAGCTGAGGCACAAAAAAGAATGAAGCCGTATTGTTTGTTCATCAAGCCAACATGATGACATTTATTGTTCTCTACAGGAGCTGGCTCGGTGTTCGATCGCCCTGTCACACATCAGTCAAAAATGAAAGACGGCCTTTCCACTTCTGCTTTGAAACCAGACTGCAAATTCCTCCAGTCCTCCTCTGTCCTATAATTAGTCGGATTTTCGTCTTTTTACCTGCTTCACTGGAGAAAACCAAATGCACCTTTCCACAAATTACATCCTGCCTGGCCCGTGGTGAGGGGTGACTTCAACCGTGGTGTGCACCACACAAGCACCTGGCTCACCTCATGGAGATGATCATCTCAACAAAATCCTGCATCTCAAGCATCTGTCAGCAACCTGTTGACTGCCACGCTTTAAATAGTGATACAATTTGCAACACAAGTGAGTACATCCAGTCTGTGGACCCTCACAGAGAGGGACAAAATCTCTCTGCAAACCTGCTTAGTGTTTAATAAAAAGGTACTATATCACAGTCTGATCTGAGAGCAGTGACTGAGAACAGAGTGGAAGATGGCAGAGATGTAAAATCAGCCGTATAGTTGATGACAGACTCAGCTGAGCATGTCATTACACGTTGGAAAGGCTGAGCTGTGCTCTGCAGACAGGAAAACAGTCATCTGGCCTGCTGGTGTGATGCAGACAATTTGCTCACAATGTTTTTTTCTAATAATGACAAAGATCCAAAATCATGCTGACAAAATAGATGTCACTTACAAATTGTCAACATAATCCACAGTGTGGAGAATAAATTACCACCTAGGCTCAGTCATAGGTGGCAGTCTCATCCCAGGAAATTCTACGGCTGCCTGCTGAATGACACTTCAAATGTCAGTAAAGTTATTTTTAGTGTCATTTAAGCTGTTTAAAATCTGAGAGACTGTGTCTGCTCCTATGACACCAATTTCCTCAAATACACAGTGACACAAATGACATCATCTAAATTAAGGAAAGCAAGGAATGATGGCGCTTACAAAGACAGCATATGGTAATAGGGAACATATTTATCCATTTGTCTAAAATCATATCACAGACTTCCCTACAGGTTCCAACCTGAAAAAAAAAAAAACAATCAGTCATTGCTAACGCAACCAGAAATCTGTACGGAATAAACTGTGTGTGTTGTTGAGTGCAATTCTGCATCAAACACCCTGGTTTGGCGAGGAGTTTGGAGTCCCCTGTCAGCTTTCTCTAGCCCACTTAATGACAAGTGGCATTCCACACAGACTGAGAGTCATAAAGAAAAGCCTGGAGGAGAGGGAGCTGAGGGAGAGACAGACAGACAGACAGACAGACGTGCAGTCTTCTGTGAATGTCTGTCTTTGGCTTTGCAGTTCTTTGGCTGCCCGCTTTATTGAACAGTGTGCCCTAATCTTCTCCTTCTACCAGGCTTACAGTAATCAGGCCTCGACCGAAAACAACAGATCCCAGGCCTACAAAGGGTGGACGGACAGGCTTAGCAAAGTACTGTGATATATTTGTCGGGAGGTTCAGGGGAGGACAGGACAGAGGCCTGCAGCATACTAAAAAGGAAAAAAAATGTGCTGCATTCTGGTCTCTATTGCCACAAATAACTTACATTTATTAGTTTATGTAGTTAATGTGTCTGTTACATATTGATATGTTGCTTGTGCAATCAGATGCTTGTACACCACTGGCTAAAAAAAGATACCAAATAGAAATCAAATCCCCATCTTTGGCATCACTGTTCGTGGTTCCTTGTATTATGAACAGCATGGTGACAGTATGTATGTACCCTAAATCTCAATCCAAGACCTCTGGTCTTCATGCTGGATCAACCTTTGCAGTATCGCAATATCTGGGCCAACTAGTCTTGACGAACAACCACACTTCACCACTCACTCTGACCTCAAAAGGGGTGGGGAAACTTCCAGACAGACACCAGATAGCTGACTTTCTAGAGAATCCTCAGTCTTGGCAAGTTGGAACTGCTGTTGCAATCAGCTGAGGATAAATTGGAGCCATATTCACAGACACAAATATCCTAATAAATCACAAACAATCCTCCTTATAATTACATCTCCTTTTGTTCCTGTAGCAGCGAAGGCTTTCTCATGCATGGCAAAGAGTTTACGCCCCCATCCAGTCCTCCACTCAGTGTAATATAACCTACCCTCAACAAACTCAATAACCCAAGCAGAAGATGAGTCTGGTGTTCCCCATCAGCAACCAGTTATAATTACAGGCCTAAATGGTGTGGATTACAGAACAATACATTTCATTAAGCAGGCTGGACGTCTGCAGTGTTTTTATCTGATGCAAAAAAGAGCGAGCCATTAAATACATGGGCGAATTGCAAGCCAGGTACAAGCACTGAAGCTGCATTTCTAAACCAAATGTGGTCAATGTTGAGTTCCCACAACTGCACATTACTGGACGGTGTGACCCATCACATTGCAGTATGCAGTGTGAACAAACAGTGTCAAATTACTACACTACACACTTAGGAATACACCCTACAATAACAACAGAATGACATTTTTAAATTACAATCATAATGTTTAGTTTTCACATTGACCTTAACTGGAAGACTGAGTCTGTTTTCAGTTAGAGACATAATACTGATGTGGCCTTCCCAGCTTGGTAATCACTGGACAAAATGAAAGTTCAAGGCTGCATAATATTTCAAATGTGGTGTCCATTTGAAAACAGAGGCAGCCACAATCTTGGCTGTCACTGGTCTCCACCCAGTGAGCCACACCAAAGCTTTGAGAGCCCAACATGTCACCAGAAGAGCACTATATAGTGAGTGGTGAGCAGTGGATAGGCAGCTGCTCCAAAGATCTTTTGTTGACTGGCTGGAATTAAGCTCCGAAGGCATTTTAATATGAATAGAGCAACTCCTTCAGATTACAATAAATGAGCACATGAAACTGCAATTTAATCATCAGTGTACTGGTCAGTGCTCTGACTTCAAAGTGAGGAGACACTGTCTGGCGCCAAGACTGCCAATGACCTCCAACCTTTCTTGGCTGCTGAGAGTATTGCTCAACTCACAGAGCAAAAGAGGAATCAATGGTGTCTAGTGACTACTATATACAATGTAATCGGTGCACCCATGTCAATATGTACACACGTTCCCGGCTGCTAAACAAGAGTGTGGTATGTGGGCAATTTCTCACATCCACCTGCAGATTAGAGCTGCGGCTCTCTTTCCCAGCTGTTGCTGAACTGTGTTGCTAATTCATGGCTTATCTCAGTGGATCATTTGAGGGGTCGTGGGTGGACACTGAATCCATTACTGCCTTTCTAAAAATGAATGGTATGTTCCTCTGCCTTACCACTGTGTACTCTGGCACGCTGAGCTTCGTCATGGTAAACAGAAGGCATTTCTATGAGCTGCTCCTGCCAAAGTAGTGTCACTGACTGGTCACAATTACTTAAGCAATTAGCAATCCCTGGCATTTCTCCACTAAACTACATCTGTGTTGACTATTACAACAACAGAGGAAGATACTGCGGTTGCAGGCTACACTGCATTTGCTGAGGCCTTAAGGATTGACAGGATGCTAACTGTCACCCAAGGCGTGTACAAAACAGAAATGGAAATAGTGTTAACGCAAACTACATTCCCTTCCTCAAACCACCAACATTTTATTCCCAGAGGTCTCTACCACATTCCCAGTCGAAGCAGTTGTGGTTAGATGAGGAGAAAGTGTCACACAAAGAGTTCTGTGTGTCTACATGCCTCACCTGAGTGCTTGCAGTAGAAACCTGCAGAGAAACTCAGCAAGAAAAAAATGATCTGTGCTCCTTTAGCAGCCTTCACTGGGTGTTATTACAAAGGGTTGGGGTGTTAGGATCTGTGTTTGCAGCCAGGCCACCCTGGTTATTTGCTAAACAAATTACCAGTGGAGACTTTGTGTACATGCATGTGTGTGTGACCCCCTGAATGTTCTAACTCATCCATGTACTTGTTGAGTGAACTGGACACGCAGGACACCAGACAATACAAATAAAGATCAAAGCACTCCCTCTACTTAAAACCATCTTTTGAGGGCTTCTCTGACATTTAAAGATCCCTGGAAGCTCAAAGTTGTTTTTTGTGCAGAGAGAGGCACTTACTGAGGGAAACAGTTTAATTAAATTATGGTTTTACTACCTGTTTAGGCTGATCTTCCACTTGACTGAAGCTGTGCAGCCTTTTCACTGAGGAATGCTATGCATGACTACTTGAATTTGTAGCTGGGTAGCTTGACTGCGCCAGCCCAGGGAGAGCTCCACACTTATTAATGACTTAATATAAGTAAAATATCTATTCTACTTTCTATGTATAAGATGTATGAATGAAGTTCATGTTATTATGAAGATGGCAGACATGATTTTAAAGTCAGTGGTATGAAAGGCAAAAGGCTATCTTGCACCTGCAACTGCATCCTTGAGGAGGGACAGAGAGGGAAGAAAGGTTTGAGGTTGTACTGATACACCTCAAAAATATTACTGACAGAGTCAAAACCAGAGGTAATATGTTAGTGCCCTGTTCAGTTCACATGTTAAACAATGAGGAAAAGTTTAGCTGACACACTTCACGCTCTTTAACAGTTCATATTCAAAATTTGGACGCGTGAATTAACAGAAGTGCGTGGACAAAAATGCATGTTTTTTTTTTTTTATTTGTCATAGCAGGTAGTGGAGAGTTGGCAACTTGGCAGTGTAGCTAAGGCGCCACGTTATAACCATCCCCCGGTACAGTGTTTCAGGAGCAAAATACAAGACAAATAACTGTGATACACAAAAGACACATTTCTTTTCATGGGCTTATTGAATAATTAAGGTAGAAACCCACCTGTGGAAAAGACATAGCTAAGTTAGGGCTGTTAAAAACTTTGTGAGAAACGTGAAAAATGTCCTCAACTCACCATTTTAAGACTTTTCCCCGAAAGAAGTAAGTCGTCCTTGCTGCTGTAAGACTATAAAAGTGTTAAACGATGCGCATTTCTGACTTCGACTCTACTTTAAGAAAACATCAAAACACATCCACTGTTTGCTCAGTGTCCCTCTTTTAACTTCAGACTCTTCGTTGCAAACCGACTCCATCCATGAAAACTCTTCACCTCCGCCTCCTCGTCGCTGATTGGCCGTCGTGTGGGCTATCGGAGACTCTGATTGGCTGTACTGAATATCAGTCAAAACGTTTGCAGTCTTCGGTGGAATCCATATGGGACAGGACAGAGGAGTTCCCAGCTGCCCCACGTGATGTGTGAGGTGGCTTCCCTTCGAAACAGCTGTCCGGAGGTGATGTTGCATTAAGTTTTGTCGGACTCTAAGAATGTCTGTAATATAAAGAGGCGAATCACATCCATTTGTTCATATCATTACCTGCTGCTAGTGAACGTGATTGAAATTGATTTTGAAATACACCAAAGAGCTTAGGCTAATATAACATGACAGTCTGTGGTGTTGCTTTGAAGACAACGGACCTGACCGTGAAAAATGCGTCAAACTCAAGGGTGTGTGACGAGGAAAAAACTGGATAATATCCCGATGAGATAATTATCCCCATGCTGCCACCTACAGGCACAAACGCTCTACTGCACAGCCTTAAAACAGACAACAATGAATGTCAGGAAACATTTTAATATGCAACTCAAAGTAACTCAGATCGATGCATTCCCCAACAAAAACAGGATGTTGAACATCGAGCTCAGAGGAAACCCCCAAAACCATCCCATAATACAGTACAGTATTTCAATGCTGTCATCACAGATGAATGCAAAATGAAAATAAGACATTGTTTGATGTTAGTAATTTTTGCAGTACAAGATCACATGTACAATCAAGACTCTTTTAATTGTATAGCTTCTTTATAAGTGGAGTGATGGAAATATTTTAAAATGCTATCAACAGAGTTGTTCATCTGTTCAGCTGAAGATGTGATATGCAAATGAAATTGAAAAACAGAAACGTCTAAAAATGTACAGCGAACAAAATTAGATGTGAGCTACTGAAGCAAACCTGTTACATCCTGAGTATCTGAAGGTTTTTAGCATTTGCAGCATCAACTGACTGAAACAGTTCTTGTGCCAGAAAATGACAACAGACCAACTCAAGCCCCAGACTTCACGTACAATGAAGCCATTGTGTGGAAAAACAAAAGCGCCAATATTTTGGAAATACTGATGTAAGGTCAGTAGAGAAAGCATCTATCTTATTAAAACACCCCTAAATTAATTTACAACATCAGAAAAAGAAAAAGAAAAATGACGCTTGGTTAATCTGTATTAATACTGCTTTGCTTGGCTTTAGTCACATTACATCTCCACTTTGGACAACAGAAGCTTTGTGGAGTAAAGTCCTGAGCTTTCGTCCACCAGACAAGAAAATTCAGTTAACTGCCTTGTCTTTTATGATCATGATAAACAGTTCTCTTTCTGCTCAGAAGGGAGTCACTGTCAGAAATCACCGATGTGACTCATGATTTGACTGATCCAATTACCCAGTTCCCTGCTCCAATGGCCAACTTTTAGAAGTTCATTCTTTAACTATAACTCAGTTTTCTTGTCTACTCTGCCCAATCAGCGCGAAATAACTGCCCATTGAAAAAGATCCTTTGGTGCATAACCTCTCCTGTCTCTGGACCTCACTTATTCACACCAGTAACTGTGGGCTGATAAATACAGTACAATACCTCCTCCATGAAGACAGGCTATATATTTTTGAATAGTACAAGTCTATAGTAGCTTCATTAGCTTACTTTTTTAATGTGTTTTTTGATTCCAATTCAATAACAAAAAACTGTTAAAAATCATTAACTCTTGCTGATTTTTCCTTCTCAGAAAGATCAGCAGATTACAATTGGTAATTTTGTATTTTTGAATTGCTATTGCAAGATCCTCTCTCTCATATTTTTTTTGCTGCTGTTAATGAATAACCAATGACGTGATTATTTTTGTGGATATTTCACAAGTCATTCAAACAAGGAGCTGCTGCCAAGCCATTCCACATTACACAACCACACCTACCACCTATGAAGCACTAACCAAATGGAAAATAAATATTCTTTAAGCTGACCAAAAACAAATCTAAATGAAAACTGCCTGAAAGTAAACCCTGAAAGGCTGAAAGGCAGTGCAGTAACTTTTTTTTTACCCTGTGGTATCTGACCAGGGACCTAAGAGTCTCATTATCATCACACCAAAAGTAAAAGTCACTTAATGCATCCATTATTACGGTTTTAAAAACACAGTATCAGTCATTTGAGGAATGACCTCCTTGGGGCTTCTCAACTGGCATGAGGTTTGACACGAACCCTTGATTGGTCCTCAGTGGCACCATTGAGGGGAACTGACTTGTTGCCAAAGTTCCAGTCCACAGGGTTGAGCAGCTGCATGGTCTTCTTGTGCGTCCAGATGGGGTTGATAATAACTGTGAGCAGAGCAAGGCCAGTGAAGAAGAGCAAGCGCTGGGGGAGAGCCACATGGGTGCTGAGCTCCCCCCAATGGGTAAAAGTTACCCACCACATGTAGTAGGTGAGCACCATGCGACAGTGGAACATGTGGATCATCACCCACTGGTTGGCTTTCCAGATCCAGGTGTGTGCCCAGCCGGCCTGGAAGAAAGAGAGGTATCAGATCTCGGAGGGGCAACAGTGAAAGTGTAGGTAGAACACAGTCCGTTTTTTTTAGAACTTCCTCTTTCTAAGAATGCTAGACTTTATTTGGTGACAGTCATAAGGTACACAAGACCTAAGAGGAACTGAAAACTTGTGACATTTCCAACACTTTGTTTGGTTGTTGACAAGACACCATATGAAAGAGACGATCAACCAGCAGTGGCAGATGCAACTTTTGCTCTAAGATACTGGTAAAACACTGCACATGAAGAAATATTTGGAATCTATATTTCCTCTGTGTTGTGCTAAATAAAGAAACTGTGTGTATGGAGCAAAGTGATAACAAGTGGTTTCACTGCCTACCTTCAGTAACATCCAGGATATACAGGTAAACGGTGTGCTCATCTCCAGCAGCAGTGTTACCATTGGCAGGAAGTGGCCCAAGGAATCCCACACTACTGCCCCTGCGTATCCTGACAGGGCAAAGAAATGGTGCGTCGCAAGTGGGAGGTCGAATGTGCAAAATACCACACTGGAGGCATGAAGGGCTACATTCTCAAACACAAAGAAACCCGTGGCTGTGAGGACATTAAACCACGACCAGTTCTCTTGGCCTACCACTCTGTCTCTGGCCAACTCAGAGTCCTCGGTCAGGGCCCGGAGACCAGCTACACTACTTTGTATCCCAAATACTGCCCGGGTGGCTGCGAGGTCCCAGAAAACTTTCTCCTTAGCAAGCAGGGAGTTGTAGGTGCGTGACAGAGCCAGAGAGAGGAGGTGAGAGAGGAGGAATATTGCTGTATAAAGCCAAATCCCAGACCAATAAGCTGGAGGCGATAGTCCCACTGGAAGTACTGCTCACTGAGATGGTGAGGAGAGCTGGTTTGCTGGTCAGGGTCCATTGTGATGAATGGAGGTGGAACTGAAGTTAAGAGGGGGCGTTCAGCTGCAGGTGAGGCTGTGGGCAGGGTCTGGCACGTGCATGGTGTGTGTGTGGGTCACCTGCAAATCACCTGTTCAAGCTGACGATGAAAAGACAAACAGCAAATCATCCACTTAACACCAATAATATTTAGTAATACATTACTGTCACCGTAAAAAAAGAAAGAAAGAAAGAAGAAACACAACAGAAACTGTGCCCACCCAGGCTCATTTATTCTACACGTTACATTTTCTGACGTAAATACGACTTTTCCGAGTTGGTAGCATTAGTTAACACTGGCGTTTGTATAAAAACACAGAAACAGACGATGACACCGAATAATAATCCTACTTTTAGCCATTTAGTCCGAACTTTTCTCTCCAAGTTCTTTCTAAAACAGATGAGTCAGAGTCGAGTTTCAACGCACAACTTCACTGCGTAGCAACATTAGCACAGAAAACAAACCCGAACGTGGCTGTGGCCGCTGAGATGGTATAGTGATAGTTGCGGTACAAGCTCCTTCACTTCCCTGTTACACTCACCGACAGAAGAGTTTCCAGTGAACACGGTGTACGGTACAGGCACGACAGGACACAGCAACACACAGCGTATATCCACAACAGCACAATTCACATCATACGACTTCAATTTGGTCACATGATCTACAAACAGGAAGTCACGCCTCCTCTGAACTTCCGGATATCTCATTGGTTAACGCGGCTGAGCGACCCAGGCTATTGGTTATGGTTATTTCTTAAATTATGAGCTGAAACCAAACGGCTGATTTGGTTTTATGGTTTAATTATGTCCATAACGTAACGCAGTAATAAATAGACGAATCCAATGCAAAGGCAGGCCTGAAGTTACTAATATGTAGTCACGTGGTTTATTGCATCTGTTTTGTTTTGCTTGTACCTAGAGTACCTTGAGAGACACTCTACTTGTACCATAAGTCTGCTTGAGTCACACCCATAGACTGTATGGTCACACCATCCATGTTGTTTAAGATGGAAAAAATGAAGACAACAGAAAACTGCTCTAAAACAAGAGAAAGAAAACCTCCACACACCACTGAAGGAAACCCACACAGGCAGTGGCCGGGTGAGGTGGACCTTGTCACTATAATGGGACAATAGTTAGCCTACTTGTTTATTAGATGAATAATAGCACTAAAGGTCCCATTATCTTTTCAACCTTTACCATCATCAAATATGTTCTGGAACTTTGTCAAAGCATTAAAGACACCACTTCACTGCAATCAGAAATAATGGAAAAAAAAAAGTTAAAATAAAAGACTGACAATTAACAAGTGACTTTTATATAGTACATCATGGCATAATTATCACAGCAGTGCAAACCATCAAATAGAGAGGTCAGTTAAATCTCCATTAGCTAATAAGGGCAGAAAGTGTGGAGAGAAATCCAACTGCGGCATCACCTTTTGGAAAAACGCATGCAATTCCTTCTTTGTCCAACAGGGAGCGACTTTGCCTCATATATATAATATTGTGAAAGACAGGGCCCAGGGTTCAAGATCATTTGTACAGTGTAAAATTTGTTTAATGGAAATAACTAAACACTACAGTTAATGAATGGCTGCTGAATCCTTGAAGTTTCATATGAAACCAATCTAATGTTAAACTGAAGGAAAAGGCATAAAGTAGCACATTTAATCAACCTGCTTTGACATCCTCCTGAATCTCTGCCTAGTTTTGTTGCAGAGGACGTATCACACCATTTGTTTGCCTGACAAAGAGCTCACAATGTAAAATGTTGCATTAATTAAATCTTGTGGGAGCATGTGAATCTCAGTAATGGAAGAGCTTCTCCTTTTCCTTAAACTTACATCTTTATCATTTTTATTAGTATGCGATTCCTAACATATCTCTTTTATCTGCCAGAATAATGGGGCCTCTCAGGATGATCTGGAATTTGAAGTTTGAAAGTACAGCCCTGACATATTGCAGCAATATTCGTATTCTTCCAGATGCTACTATAACCCTGCAGAAATATGAGTATTAAGTGTCTACATTTCAGAGACTAAACCTAAATATAGCACTGCTGCCAGTGGAATCATCATAGATATGGTGCATTAAACCTGTTTGCTGCTGGGCCTGAATCAGATTACTGTTACAGCAGAGCATACATAAAATATGTAACACTATTAAATGCAGTGTTCAAAACCAGCTTTCCAGTACAACATGCAAACATTGCCACTTTGACATCCAGACACATACTATGTTGGATATGAATCATTCTGTTGTGTTGTCGACCAACAAGGTGCTTTTGAACAATCTGTCCAAAATATTATATGTTGAGTGCTGGAGCTGATTCACACTTGGTGGCCATGAATAAGTATTGTAGCATATATTGAGGAATACCATATTTTATCTATGATATAAATGCCAAGTTGCTGGTGACCTTCCAGACTCACTTAGGCAAGAACAGTGACAAGTAATTTCAATGTCTTTGACAGATGATTCAAAACTACCCTTCATCTTTATCTCATTGCTATTTTGGTTAGCAGACTGTATATAGATATAAAATGCATGAAATGTCAAAAACAGTTTGATAAATCCACTGAGCCTTTCCCCTGTGAGCTGAAAGCCCTCCACTGGGAATACATTTGTTGTTAAGAGAAACATGAGTAGATGTGGTTTTATGCCTTCCTGCTTTAGCAGATATAATGTAGTTTGGTGTCTGACTATGAAGTAAGACCTTAAAGGGAACCTATAACATTTTACTGATATTCACATATTACTATAACTTTGCAGGAGCAGAGAGTAATCAGCACACATTTGTCAAAGCAACCACACAGACAAACGTTTCCAAACTTTTTCTCCAAAAATTTAATTGCAGAATTATTTACACCGGATGACCTCAGCAATGATCAAACTACTCAAAGAGGCAAAATCTTTCAATAGCTCAGCTAGGAAAGAACAGAGGGGAAAAAAATGCATATGTTGTCGCAAACTACTAAAGTAATACAAAAATAACCCAGTGATACAGTAACTAGCACTGAAATGACACACATTGAGAAATGCATATGTGACCAACTGAAATAAATACGTAACATCTGTGAGACAATGTCGTCAGTTTTTGATAAAATAAATAAGCCTACATTCAGATCAGTATTTCGCATGCCATCATATCAGCTTATAAAATAACTGTAACAAAGTAAAAATGAAAACAAAACATGAGCAACAGCAGAAAATAGTTATGTTTCAATGAAGCATATATTATATATTTATATATCTATATATATTTCTTTACAAATAATGAATATTTGGAATTATATTCATCTTCACTATAGATATGATATACAAGAGATGAAAATAGTTTTAGCTAAACTACCTTTTTCATTTTATCTAGTAATTATAGAGTTGTTTCACATTCCAAGTTCAAGGAAGTGTTGTATCAGGCTATATCTCAGTGAGTCTGACGCTCTTCCCATGGCATGGTTACGAAAAAATCCCCTTGAAATATTTCACATCATGGGGTCGAGAGTCAAAAGCGGATAGACAGTCGTATACCAGAAGAGAGGCCACAGGATGTCAAGATGTGGGCTGAAATGATAGAAACACGTGACTAGAAGAAATGGGGAAAAAGGGAGGTGGCAGGAATGGCTTGCTTACACAATACTGATGGAAAGATTTGTGGCTTTATGGAGTAATGTCTTTACAGTATGCTGGATAAGTCAAAAAAGATGGCACTTGTAGTTAACTGCTGCCCTCATGACATTAAATGTGACATTGATTCAATTTCCTGCCTTCAGGAGCTTGTGGTGGGTGACCTGTGAAATTACCATAATCTTTTCATTTTGGGGGGGGGGATTTGCAACAGTTACTTCCTGCAGTGTCACATGCACACCGCACAAGCAGATGTCAATCAAAGGGATCCAACACAGAACACACTAAAACAACCCTCACTTAGGAAGAACAAGATCACTTTGTCACAAAGTCATTCCACCTGTCCATCTAAAACTGAAAGAAAGAAACAAAGAAACTAAGAAATAAAGAAACAAAGAAAGAAAGAAACAAAGAAGACTTCTCCAAGGTGGGAAATGATTTTCAGTGGGACAAACTTGACCTGGCCATTACAGCGGAAAGATTTTGTTCATAGCTTAGAAACAGCTTTGAGAGCGTTTCAGGAGTACCAAGGTAATATCCTTTTCTTCCAGAAAGGAAATGGTTCCAAAACTAAATGTGTGATTTCTCTGAGCCTAATTCTTACTTCTAACTGTAGCTGTAAATTTACTGAAGTCTGTGTCTCTATTGCACAAATCCTTTTCAACATTTTCTGCTCCCTGGTGACTTTTGGCACTGATCTCACTTTGCTTTTTGAAATGGCTCGTTCATGGTCTAACGAGAAGAACGGTCTCATTACAATTATGTGAATGCCTCTTGGAGGAGGAAGAGATATGCTTCAAACTGAACCAAGGTGGTGGATACAGTTCATTTCCTTTTTCACAGCCCTGAACAATTTGCATATGAGAGGAAACACCTCTGTTGTTTCAGTCGCAGCCTCCGGTTAAACCAGCCCAGCAGAGATTGATAGAACCACAATTTATATAGTGCTGATGCTTAGGTTCTACAGTGTAGGCCAATATTCAGCAATACATTTATCAACACAAGCTTTGAAGGGCCTTGGAGGCTGTTTGCTTGATCTCACCAAGGACCCGAAATCTTACATAAGCTGCTTTGCTTAGTCAAAAGCAGGCTGAAAAATACCCAGCACAGCGCCCAGCGATCCACACAGAACAGCCTTCCAGCTACATAACAGTATACAACACCAGCAGTTTGGGGCTCAGTGCAGAGCTCTCGTCTTCTCTAAGCCAGCATATGTCAGGCCGAGTCTGTCTCTCCCCCGTCTGCCTGCCACTGTGGCAACAGCAGGGGAACGTCTCTGCTCTGCCAACTGCCTGGCATCACACACCCAGACACTTTCCAGAAACCCGCTGTCACACTCTTTAAGGTCCCTGCCTCTGCAATAAAAAAAAAAAAAAAAAAAAAACAAAAAAAAAAAAACAGCAGAATTATAGATGAGTGTGTTTTAAAGGAAATGTGTAATCTTACACTCAGCTGTGGGCTATTAAAAGCCCAGTCTGTCACTGAAGTATGGCACCGCATGTCTGAGACTCTGTCACCCTACAGCTGATTTTGGATGTTGAACTGAAAACACCTTTAGCTCTGAAATTGTCTGAGCTGTGCCGGGAGAATTCAAAACAACTAAAAGATTAATAATGCATTCAGATACAGTGTAAGGTTGGTTTGAAATAGGAGTAAACACATCTACACTTGGAGTCATGAAGGACTCAGAGCTGTTTTCTGTCCTCAGGGACTTTGTGTTTTTAAGTTTACCAAAGCTGCATGTGGTAATGGATCTGAGGGGGAGTAAATCCTATGTTATGGCGTGTGGAATATATTTCAGCAGAATGCTGATGACACAGGGACAATGTGTGTCAGTGTGTGTGTGAGACAGAGATGCAGGTCAGGCCACAGTTGGGTAGTAAAAGAGAAATCAAGCCAACTCAGCCGCGCACTGACCCCATATTCACCCCCTCTTTATCTGTCAGCACTGCACCACAAACACCAGATAAACACGCACATATCAACAGAACACACATGCACACAAAATATTCAAATTCACTGAAATATTAATTCTCTACGATAAATCCCCCTGGTCCTACCTTTAAAGAAGCCAGGCACACTGGCACATATAATCAACAAAAAAAAAAGTCCTAAGTCATAAAAATAGACTTTCAAGTGATGTTCTGATTAGCTGATAGCACGTTGTGTTGCACTGATTGTTTATCTAGTAGGCCTACTGTATTGATTAAATAAAAAGCAGCACCATTTGGTTGATTGATTATCCAAAGTTTGAACAATAAACTTCGGTCTTTCGGTCAGTGATTTGAACATAATGGACAAGTCAGCAGAATTTTAGCTTTTGCTCAAGACAAGCTTGATTTATGAGTAATCTATTCAGAACAACCTGGATGTAAAACTTTAATGTTGGTTCTTCCACTTTCATCTCACATACCAGGATATGCACCAGTTGCATCAGTTAGTCATAAATCCATCACCAAGTTTGTGTGTAAGATGCCTCCAAAGGATCTCCAGATCTGTTCTGAACAAGTGATATACAAAACAGGGTTGCACCACAAAAACTCAGACTTGAGTATAATGTTTAAATCAGTAACTGGAAACATGGGCAGCATGGTACGTTCAAGAAACTATTGAAAAAGGAAGCTCTACTGTCAGACTTAGTGCTATTATTTAGACTGACTTTGATTATGTTCATCTATCCAATACAGTTCAGTCTATCAGTATGATGTAATGAGCAAAATATTGTTCACTTTGTGGTCTGTTGACTTATTTTCATGATATTTAATTGATAGCATTACTAACATACATCATTTAAACTTTTAAAGCACTTTATCTAGTATCATGTCAGATATTTCATGTGAACTCCTTGACTGTGAATGGGTCATCAGTGCACTGTATATGAAGCTAGTTTGTCAATGCAGGCTCTAATGTTAACTGCCTCAGTTAGTTTCACTGCAGTTACACCTAATGGCTGTTTTGTAAAAGCTAATCTCTGTGTATGAATTTGTTTGTGTGATGCAACCCAATATAATTTATGCAGAACTCTCTGGTTTTTAACATCACACTGTTGCAATACAACTAGTTTGAGTTTACAAAGAACTGGTGCAATCAGCCTCTGGAGTGCATCTCAGCATCCTGATGGTAATACAAGGAAAATGGTATCATCTATAACTACGTCTGTTGCTGCAAATCATCACAGGTCTGCAGACCCACAGACAATTAATATTCCATTCTTCATGTATTTTCTTTCAACGGGAGTCTGCCAGAGTTTTAGTTATTTGGGACTTGCTTCTTGCCTCCCTCTGGAACGCTTTTGCCCCAATTTCTTTTCATTACTCCTCTTCTGTGTTTCCTAGAGGGAGTCAGTGCAGTAGTGATACTGCTTAGGTAGACTTTCAGCAACACACAACTTTTCAAGAAATATGAAAATTACAAAGCTCTTTCTTTGATTAAAGGAACCCGTACGCAGATATTTTGTTTATGTTTTGAAGGGTTTTTCCATCATTCCTCATTAACTGTGGCTGGGGGCACTATTTCTGAGGGCCTGAGAGAAGTATATTAGATGAAAACACAGCAGTTTGGTTTTGTCTGTGTGTGTGTGTGTGTGTGTGTGTGTGTGTGTGTGTGTGTGAGCCACTGTATGCAACAATCCCAGATTTGTCAAAAGCAATAGAGAGGGCAGGCAAGCAGTGGATATGTAGGAAAAAAAAGACACAATGAATATTCTTCCCGCTCACAATTCAAAAATACAACAGTACTATTGTGAACTTGGGTATGTACATTTCCCTTGGAAATAGAGACAATTGTAATAAGTGCATAAGTGCGTTTGTCTACACATTTTGATCTAAGGAGTTACACAAACCTTCGTAGTTTTTTTTCTACTGCATTGACATAATGAAAATGTTGGCACAAGACTTGCATGTTTTTCTGCTTCAAGTAAATGTCAATATTTGAAAGTTGGCAACAGGAACATGAGATATATAGGAACGTTGTGTGAAATGTGCATGTTGATGAGCTGACAGATGTCAATCTTCCACCAATCCAGACCATGAAAAGTGTTTGACTACAACCAGATTGGGTAGAAAGCTGCATTTTTCAACACTGACCAGTCCAGAGCTTATAAGGGCTGCCTGAATAACCTTGTTGAATGGGTAATCAGTGCCACATGCACATAGTTGAGGTATTTCAAGCATTGGCACTTTTCAAAGTTTTGAACTTAGAACAATTTTGTGATATTTACCTTGTAATTAACATTTACTCCAAAACGAACAGAGAAAAAAGGAGTCACAATGTAACCTTAAAATATTTAAAAATACTGAAGGTTTACTAACTTTGACCATTTTTGAACAACTTGAAATAAATATAATTTCTCTCATTTACTCTTTTAGCTCAAAGGCCTGGTTGCTGGTAGGTTTTCAAAGCTGCACTTTTTAAATGGCACTTTGCAAATGCTGAAAAACTACAGATGTACCCATCCAGGACATTGGATGAGAGAGCTCGTAGGCTGGGTATCGCGATCACCAGCAAAACAAGGAGAAACCCAACCAACCCATGTCAGACATACATTTTCTGCTAACACTTTTTCTGGCAATGGGAGAAGAGGCTTGGCACATCCTACAGACCGATGGTGATGGGCACTGAGGATGGCTATCGAGATCAGACAACAGATGGATAAAGGAAGAGTAAAGAGAGTAGCAGTCTAGAAAAAAGGCTAGTTTTAAAGTTGTTTGAAAGTGGGAGCAGGGAGACGTGTTGGCCCCTGACCCTATCTCCTCAAAGTCTAGTCTGAGCCTCGGGAATATAGATCTCGATGCTGTCCGCTCGCTCCGAGGCTGAGTTCTGCCGGAAGGAGGCCGCCCGCTTGGCTGCCATGAGCCGTCGACGTGCCTCCTGTCGGTGTCTGTCGGGGAGGTCCAAGGATTTCTCCCTTGTCACTGCACTCCTCTGTCGAACTGTCTTCTTTGGTACAGGAGCTGGTGGCTTCAAGGAGAGGGGAGAATAATGAATAATGAAATGGCTGCACATTACTTCAGAAATTTTTTTTTTTTCAAAGGGATTGTTTGAATATTATTGCGGCAGGGAAGGTGGCTGAAAATATGTACTGCATATTATAAAGCAGTGCCTGCACAATTTATATTTTCTTTGGACCTTCATCTCAACTGAACACTGTTACATCCTTTCACAAAGGAAAAGAAATATAACATAAATAGAAAAAAAACCAAAAACAAAACACTACAGAATTCCTATTGGCCGAGAAGCAGTAAATCACTTCCAGTCTGTCACTGTACCTGACACAGCAGTAACACCTTAGGGCTGCCTGAGGTCAGGGCTAACACTGCCAGGGAGACTTCTCACCTTCTTCTCTGGGCTGTCAACAGGCCTCCAGTTGTTGTTCTTGATTTGCTGCAGCTGGTCAAACTTCATGGTGACGTCGTCAATGGAGAGCTGTAGCAGGTCCCAGAACCCGGCCAGGTCCTGAGAGGTGGGCCTTGGCATGGCGCTGGGGTCCTGCATGAGATGAGGGTGGGAGAAGTTATAACTAAGATGTCTTTAGATCTATGGTGATAAAGTAATGAGACAGGTAGTTGGGTCGGTGTCTGTGGCTCAGATAACAAGGATGCAATCAACAGCGAAACATAAGCACCTACATACATTTACTCAAGTGCAGATACTTGACTTCCATTCTCTGCTGCTTCATTATTCAACTCCACTACATTTCAGAGGGAAACGTTGTACTCTCAGTCCTGTGACAGACTGACAACCTGTCCAGGGTGTCTTGCCCTCGCCCATTGTCAGCTGCGACTGGCTCAAGCACTCACCTCATGACCCCATAAAGATGAGCGATATAGCTAATAGATAAATGATGTACTTTCTACTCCACTAAATTTATCTAGGCTACTTTAAAGAAGAAGACTGCACATATTGGATTATAAAACAAGCTTTTAAAATGAAACATATTGTTAACAATTGAATTACTGGTTTGCAGACTTTGGGCTTCTGACACTTAACAGAAAGCAGAGTGAAGTCAGGGTCATAGTTCTGATCTTGTGAGTCTATGTGCTAACAGCTCCATCAAACGAGTGATTTTTCACTCGAAAACACATCTTGCTCTGCTATTCCTTCTTTCCATGACCCCTCAGATTCATCTTGTGTTCCTGTATAGAAATGAACTCAACCTAGCAGCTTCAACTTACTCACTGATGCTTCAGTATTAATCAGCTAATGATGTCAGCACTTTTACTTGCACAACAATTTGCTTTTGCACTTTTTCACCTTGTTGTACTCTCACTTTTACTTAAGCAGACAATCGGAATACTTCCTACACCTCTGCACCTGAGTATCATAGTGGTCACTGCATTTCAGCTTGGATCCACTAGATGTCCTTATCAGATTTAAAACTGGCATAGATACCAGTTGTAGGACTTCAGGGTTGAAATGAGAGATAACAAATGTGATAGAGACCAATCATATTCCAGTAGATGAGTTCAGAAATAATAAACTGCTTTTGTCAATCGCTTTCTATTCACGACTTGACTCCTGAAATGAAAGGAACGTCAGATTGAGCAGTGTCTCATTGTCTCTGGTTGTAATGAATCAAGAGAATCTGTGCTAACCCTCTTTTTTTTTTTAAGTAACAAAAAGTCAGTCCACATTCTTTGTTCACCTCAATTGATCTACAAAGAGACACTGTTGCAGGATGATCTGCAGTAAAACAATGGTGTGAGACAGACAGTTTTCTCAACAATGGTCTCATCGTACAAGAAGTAATTCATACAGGACCATTTATAGAATATAATGCTAATAATACAAAGGTCAAGAGTTTGCTTGTTATATGAACCATGGACAAAGGAGGCAATGATGAGCACATGAAATCTTTCACCGTAACTAAAGAAAAGAAAGTGTCAATGAAAGATTGAATAAGAAAGCTGTTGAAGTGTCCCAGTCAACCTGGATGGTTGCTTTTCAAACTCTCTAGGTCAATGTCAGATCCAAGACTTCAGGAGCTATGGACCTCCTTCAGCACAACATCTAAGATGGGACATGGCTATATAAACCAGCTACATTACCACACTTCTATCACACTTGAACAGTGTCCAACAGACCAGCAGTATGATGGTACCATGGCTACAGCCTTATCCCAGCCTTATGTGCAGACATTTCATTTCTCCTTCAGTGTAGCATCACATCCTCCTATAGCTTCCTTTTTTAACTAAATATATGGATATCTGATTTCTAGTTATTGACCACTCTGGGTGCTGGGAAATAAACTACCAACCTTCTGATTAGTAGATGACCTGCCATGTCATTACAAGAATGAGTGAAAAACAAGACCTGTCATTAAGCTCTCTTTAAAGACTTTCATCAGCTTTAGACACAATGTGCTTTGCTGAATTGAAGATAATGGTTTGATATTTACAGTATCATACTGTGTTATTTGTAATGTCAAACAGTAAGACTAAAATTTGCATGTTGTTATTCATCAAGTTAGTTTTACAAGCAAATGCATGAATGAAAAACACACAGTTGATTTTAAATATCATACTATTCATCAGGTAAGTTAAGCTCAGACACATTTCTGTTATCTGTAATTACCGTGGAAGTGCCTCAGCACTTCATCAGCTTTATTCTGACCCCTGAACTTGAGATATTCCACAAACTGTCTCTCGGAAGTCTTAAGGCTCCAAATATCCAGAGCTGACAGATTTAGGAGGAGTGAGAGTAAGTTTTAAGCCCTGGCTGTGTCAGTGTGTGCTTTTAATCCTGGAGCTCCTCCCAGAGAAGTGCTCCACACAAACTGTTTGTCTCTTTTCAGAACACTTTCAAGTCAAGCTTTATGAAAGTCGATCTATGAGGTAGAGAGAAGCAGGCTGTTAAAATGCAATTAGACGTCTTTTCAAGCTGCTAATTTGTGAGAATTTATCCACAAATGAAGCCTAAACGTGCAGCGAATTTTGATCTTCATGCATTTGTGATTCAGAGAAATGATGCAGCTGTTTGTAATGGGGAAGTTGCCGAGTAAACTTGCATAATACTGTTTCTTTCAGATGAGAAAAAGCACTTGACTTGGTCTAAAAGGCTGGTTCACAATCAAATCCCCATGCAACCCCCCCGAATAAGCAGGTTCTGCTTCACACTGCAAAAACAGCATCACAGTCTCTCAGACCTCCACACCTTCATTTGAAATATTGGGCTCTTGGCTCAGATCAATATAACCAGTTGTAAACAGTGCAAAGAAAAAACACGCAAGGCAGAAACCCCTGACCCTGTGTGTGTTCCTGACCTCCTGGATGAGCGATAGAGTCTGGATATTAAAACTAAGGATGTGAGGACACGTAAAGGAATGTGGAGCCAAGTCAAGACAAATCTTTTTGTGCTTGCTTTGTTCACATGTCCTCTGTGTCATACTAAATTGTCTTCTCTGCACTTCAAATTCAGATGTATTATTCTGATGTATTCTGATTTCTGCATACAGAAGATACTGACAGGAGTAACATTATTCAAATTCTGACCTACACCTGACAAATGGACCAAAAAAATGTGTCCTACGTGACTTTAACTCTAGGTTTGTCTGAGTTGACATGAAAAGAACAATATCACATTTTCTCCTAAAACTGAGACATGATTTGTAAATTACTACATGGACAAAATCGACCATGTTGTATTCTGTCATATATGGATAATCATACAATAAGCACTTACTGTCCATTGTTTGAGATCATGTTAGTAGAGTATTGGTGTCTGTTATTCTTCTTAAGACATATAAAAGCTCTTTTGATATTATTTAAGTCAAATGGACAAATTTCCTCTAATCACAAGAAGAGTTTGCATGAAAAAATAATGTATGGAACAATGTTACATTTAAGAAAATGTAGGGGAAAGTAGGACATCTCAGTGTGTGTGTGTGTGTGTGTGTGTGTGTGCGCGTGCGGACACTCACATACTGCTTCTCTTTGATAGGTTTCTTACCAGGTTTTGCTGACACAGCCAGTAGAATTGCTGAAATTTCTGAGACATGAGCAGCTGAGCGCTTCCCACTGCACTTCGGATTTTGCCTAGGACTGAAACACACACAGCATATCAAATACAGTAAAACTCACACAGCGAGCGCCATATGTTGAGTGTATAGGAAAAAAAAGTCAGAAGTCAGAAGAAATATCTGAAGCTTTCAGCAGACCACTCACTCTCCTCTGTCAGGTCATTCTCCTCAGCCTCTGCCTCCATCTCTTTGCACCAGCCCTCCATCCTCTTGGTCTCCGTGTGGAGCAGTTGCATGAACCAGCTCCCGTCCCTCCGCAGGGAGGGGGATGCCCTGCCCGAATCGGCTGATGAGACCGTGCTCTCCCGCGGGGAGGGGGGTTCTAACTGCCAAGTGGTCTCGCTGGTCGTCTCCCTGGGGCTGGGTGGTTCAGTAGGGGTACGATAATCCTCACGGTAGCTGAAGAGCCCCTGTGTGCGCACGGTTCGCACCGCACCGTACTGTGTGGGTGTGCTGGGCTCTGAGTGGCGCTGGAAGCCCCCACCAAACTGCAGGCCTTTGTCCTCCATGGTAGGGAAGCCCTCCAGCTCCATGTCAGCCTGCACAGCTGCAGTCACACTGTTGGAGCGTTTGAACCTGCCCTGCCTGCCGACACACATACATGTACACACACATACACACACACAAATACGACAGAGAATTGCAGTAATGATGGGGATATATGGTTGTAAAGTGAGAGAAACATCAAAGATCAGACAATTTAAACTACTATCTCACCCCTTCTTGTCATCTTCTACCTGGATCCCAACAGAGTGGTACTCCCGTAAGCCTTTGCTTTCAGATTCAGAGTCCGTGGCCGCTTCCACCTAATGCAGAGAAATGATACAAATCAACAGTGCTTCTAATTATGTGAGCGGCTGTTCTCCTGTGTTCCTGGGTTTATTGGTTTGGGACTGGACAAAGCACCTTAACGGTATGCTGCCTGTCAGAAAGTAAACATTGTATGATTTATGGAAGCTGGAAAGGTAACAAGACTGAAGAGGTTTACTGCAGTGGCTGCGATGCATGTTTCACTGCACGCTGTATCGCGTCTAAAATTACTCTTTTTAGTTAGTTATTTTCAGATTTTTGCTCATTAAGGTGTTGCTGTGGTGCAGTGCTATGTTGAAATGAGTAAGAAGGACACATGTGCATCATAACTCTCAAATCCAGGTCATATGATTTGCAATGAAATAGAGATACAATTTAAAAAGGTAGAAAATATTTTCTTGTGTTATAATCTATATATTTTTAAAACTGTCAAACAGGAATCGATGTGGTTAAAGCTGCAATAATTAGTATGTGTATGAGACCAGTGGGTCACATAACTATGTTTCCGTTCACTCTCAACATTCGAACATTGTTTCTCGATGTCGGCAGCTGGATAAAATTAGCAACTAGAAACACTGATGAGCTTTTGTTGGCTGAAGATGAAGGTGTTTTCTCATATAAACCCAAAAGGAGAACAAACATTGGATTCAAATGAGTGCTAATAGTGCTAACAATTTAGCCACATCAACATTTGCATCTCGCTATATTGCTCCCAAAAGGCCTTAAAAAACAGAATCCACTGGAAAACTGCTTAATGCTGCAAGTGAGGTCATATGGATTGGCCGAGTATTCATGGCTGTGTGACCATAGTTACGCAGTGACAGATAGAGCAACATTAGTGGATATTATGGGATGGGAAGGAAGAGTGACTGATGATGATCCTCCCTGCTGCTGCGTGGCTGAGATCCTGATCCAGCAGCCCAGACTCAGAGACTCTTTATCGCTGCCTGCACCGCTCCCCGGAGCCTCACATTTTACTGGCTTTATGGAAACCCTGTCACTGCTCACCATTTCTGCTGTGCTTTTCTATCTGTCACTTTTTACGTGTTTCTCCATTTGCTCATCTCTTTCTTTTTTAATTTCTTTGCTTTCACTGTTCTCTTTGTCTAGCGTTCACAATTTCCTGCTGGCTTACTGTCACAATCTTTTTCTGCCTTTTGTGTCTTAAGCCTCTCTCGGTCTTTTTTTTGTCATTTGAGTTTTTCTTCTTTAGTGCCCACTGAGGCTTTTTTCATTGTGACTGTATCAGAAATGCTCTACACATCAAAAGTTTGTACAGAGTGGACAACATGGTTACTGGCAGAAAGCACTGAGCCATTTCTTTCATTCTTTCTTCTCATTCTGAAACTAGCTCTCCTGAATCCAGGTTTCTACAGTAATTATATTTTGCTTAATATGGTTATATACTGGTGTCTGGTGCAATCTGGTGCAATCACTCTGGCGTCTTTGTCACCAGAGTGATTGCAGGAGTGGTTCAGAAATGCCCACATGAGGCCTCTAGAGCATCTGACATTCATAAATCTCCAGGGAGAGTTTACAATAGAGAGTCAAAGGCACGGGTTCAAAATAAAGGTGGGCTTGTGTTGTGGAGAAATGTCAGCCCTATCTTCGGTGTGGAGTGGTCAGTATTAAAGCTGTGGAGTGACATTTTTGGAGAGCCATTTTGTATTCTGTCAGGCTGTTTGGGAGAAGCTGTTAGCGGGAAGGAAATGAGTATGGAGCAGCTCGCCGAGGTGACCTCCATTACTTTGTGTTAGAAGCAGAGCAGAGTCCACCTCATGAAGAGAGAATGAGTTTCATGTCTGTGATGGATGTGGACTGAAGGAAGACAAAACATCCTGGAGGCTGTGAGATTTACGTCCAATAGGCTTACCTACCCTCAGGACAGTTAGGTGTGACATAGACATATACTGCAAACACACACACACACACACACACACACACACTGCATCAGTAATCACAGCCACAATGTAAGCACAGGTGTGGAAATTGTGAGCATCAGCGGAAAGCTGAACAGAGCCGCTGTGCCTTTCATCCAAAACACACAAACACCACCTGGTGACTTTTGCCAGCCGGTGACTGTGTTTAAGGTTAAAAGCTTTGACTTCTGCTTTATAAAACTTCATTACGACTCCAATTAAGACTATTTTTGTAAACAATCAATCAGCGGCTTTAGAACACAAGCATGTCTCAGCTTTAATCTAGCAAAACTGTGGCTGTAAAGTGGCCTCTCAGGACCGGGGGTGGGTGGGTGGGTGGGGATTCAATACAACACCACGTCCACACGGTTAGAGATTAAAAACATGTTGACCTTCTGAGAGAGAGGGTGTAAAAAGTGAACAGCAGATCAATGCAGAGGCAGCTAATTCAGGTTAATTATGCTTCCTGTAGCAGGTGCAGCTGAGTGATTGGCCACACGATATGATGAGGTCAATGGAAGATGTCTGAAATGTAGATGGATCAATATTGAAAAGTCCAAAGTGCTCTCTTTGTAACACAATATGGTCATCTTACTTATTCACTGAAATAACATCTATTAACCAGTTAGTGGTAAACTATATCACACTGCTCTGTTTCAAGACAGACAGAGCAGCTTGTGCGTGTGCATTACGCATGCACCACAAAATTGTGTTAAGTTTGTAATTCAGCTATAGTTTCTGTCACTTTTACATTTCTCTGGGCAAAAAAGCAAACTCTAATTAAGACCCATCACTCTGAACTTTATCCCAATTCAGACTAAACTAACCAGAATAAACAGTTTATAAGTCTAGAATCAAACCCCAATTCCACACAAGTTGACAAAAAAAAAAAAAAAAAAAAAAAGCACCATGAAATGGTCTTGTTGTGAAACCAGTGTCAAATGAGGTCAAATGCAGCTCTGCTCTGCAGAAACACACTGGCGCTATGATGTGCTGACAGTCAAACAGACATTCAAAGTGGTGCTGGTCTGATGATGAGGGGCTAGACTGCATCTAAAGGGAGTTCCTGGGGCACTTTAAATGTTGCCAAGTAAAAACTGCCCTCTCTGCACTTCAGTCCCTCTCAGATGCCTCTGTAGATATAAACCCTTTTTTCACTCCTGTATTTATAATCAAATGTTTTTATGGATTTTCCACAGATCACTGCTGCCCATATGAAAGAAAATCTAATTCTGTCGCTCTAATTCACACACACATGCACACGCACACACACGCACACACACGCATACACACACACGCATACACACACACACACACACACACACACACACACACTACTCCCATACGTTCACTTTCATTTCTTCTCATCCTCTTAAACAGCCTCCTGCTCTTTCCGCTTCACATCTCTCCCCTCCACACTGTATCTGATATGTATTCACCTCTGCTGGTAATGAATGAGCTAAATCCGAACTGCATGTGTGCTGATTTGGAAAGATGGTGCCACGATTGCATTTCGCCCCCTGTGAAGTTTCGTGAGGCATGACAATGAGGTTTTGATGTTGCAGCTCTGCTATTTAAAATTAGCACTCATCAGTGTGGTCAGGCGACTGATCAGCCTTGGTTGACTGACTCTGACTCTGACGAACAGGAAACGGAGAGTGGAAGTATCCTACTGTACATGGGTGAAGTATTAGGTGTGTGACAGAGTAAAGACTTATCTGCTCATTGAAAGAGTGGTAAAGTTGTGAAAGGGAGACACAGGAATGAATACAGGACAACGTAGTGTACAAGGCAGGAAAATAATAGAACCTGGTTACTGTGAAACTTATTTTCACGTTCAATTGATTTGTCTCAAAAAGCTGCATTTCAACATGTCAGTGATAATATTAATGGCTCAGATATGGGCCACACTTCTTCACACACATGTATGGACATGCACTGCACTTTCTGCTCGGCATAAGTGAATAAAAGTCCAACAGTGTCTTTGTGTGTGTGTGTGTGTGCTGTGTTTCTTCATTCAGAATTGTTCCTTTTATTATCCTTTCACAGCAACACTTTACCTGAAGTCTCTGCAGAAGTTGTGTCCACTTAACCTGGAGTTCACCGAGTCATTCAACATTGCTATGGTAACCAAGACTCTCTATAATTAAGGAGATCACTTTCCAGTGAAGTGAAACTTTGTGTAAATTGCAAAAGAGTGGACAGTAACCAGGCTTCTTTTAAAGGCTGCAGACTGAAATCCAGTACATCATTTTAATAGCCTATTAGAACTAATGTGTTGGAGGCTGTTTTTCATTGGTTGCATTTACACATAATGGAGAAATGTACTGTGAGGGTAAAACACACTGTCTAACTCTAGATATGATAGAGTGCGGCGATGGGAGCAGGATCAATTGACTTTGAGGGGATCATTTATTCGCTGGCCGACTCCCCAATGGCAACATCTGACAGTCAGTGGCTTCAGTGTAATTTGGGTCCTAGACCAATCTCCAGCCAAAGGACTTTATTAATATCAGCTGAAAAAAGCTCAGCAATTACCCTTTAAGGTGCACTTGATTTATCTTGCAAGAATGACTTGAACAGCACCCAGTGACTTTCAAACACCCCCAGAATGAGATGAATGGACGTTTCCTCAAATGTTTGAAAGGTTGAGTTCAACTTTGCACTTGCAGATTGGACAGTCAGCAGAAATGGGTGTAAGTGTGTGAAGGTATAGATTTATGGCTTGGAGGAGAATAATAATTGTGTTAGTATACTTAGGAAAGATAAATAGAGGAAAGTGTATGTGGACAGAGGGAATTATGATGATAAAGAGGAGCTGAGAACCTAAAGTATATGAACTGAGAAAAATAGAGAGAAGAGGAAAATTACTACTCCCTATGCTCAGTGTAAGAGAGGATACCATCCATAACTTTTAAATTCTCATATTCTCAGAGTATCTTTGATATTCTGCTTTGAGCAAACACCGAAGTGACGATGTGAGCTGCCAGAGATTCCTCTGTCTTTGTTCTGCTGCAGACCTGCAACCTTTAGACTGTGACATGAGATCAACAACACCCAGAGCCTCAGCCAGTGTCAAAGATTGAGGGAAAGATCACAGGGAGTGGGAGGTGTAGCAGGATGAAGAGCTAGAGGAGGAGGAGGAGGGAGGAGAGAAGAGAGAGGGACTGTGAATGAGATTGGATAGAGAGAGAGAGAGAGAGAGAGAGAGAGAGAGAGAGAGAGAGAATGTACAGTAAGTGGAGAAGGAGTGAATGAACCGTGGACTGAACGATCATTCACTAAATCCTGCTACAGCATGAGTTGAATCTTAATTGATGGATTGCAGTAATATGACTCACTCTTGCTATTTTTAGCTGCTGAAAAGAGAGCAGCGTTTCTGAGTGGAATGTACTGTATGTGTGTGAGAGTGTTTTGTATGATTACGCAACCATGCATATGTTTGTGGTTGTAGGAACACAAGACTGACCTGTATCCCTATAGACGACCGCGGTGTCTTCAGGTACTCCTCAGCCTTGGACACCAAGATGGCCTTGTCGCAGGTGAGCACCGAGCTGTGGCTGTCTGTGGACGGGTGTCTTTTCCCGGCCATGACTCCGGCTGCCTCCATGGCTATAGTCACGGCCTTGGTGCTGTCCAGACTGTCAGTGGAGTTATAGAGGGCCCTGCCTGGGCTCAGCCCCAAACTGAGACCATCAGAGGCCCACATCCCACCATGAGGGTGCCGCCCCTCGTGGTAAGCGTCCTGGGTGGACTCAGTGCTGCTCTGGGCCGTGATGGAGATGAGGGGTTTGGAGGTGGTGCGTGGTGGGACTGGAGGAGGGGTCTTCTTGTAGTTGGGTGTGTAGGTGATGGCTGGAAAAGGTGTAAAGACATAATTATTTGAAAAGTTATTGTGAATGTTGATAGGATGCTTTTATGTGTCGTGGGGATCAAAGTAAAATGTAACTTGATGGACATAAACAGATAATGTATGAAGTTTCAACTAAAACAAATGTAGAAATGTACCACCTACTCATCAGTCAGTACATGACAGCGTAATAATGAAAGAGAACCACTGAAGTGAAAATCAGTATTCCCTCCTGTATCTCACATCCTCCTTTAGAAATTCTGTTGTAAAGGTTAAAAACAGCACTGACACCATATTCCATTCCCTCACCACCACATGCCTTACAGGATCCGGCTGCCGATGTTAAACGTCTTTACTTTTGTCAACAAATCCTTCGAAAAGACCAAAACCAACAGCTTGTTGATTTATCTCACTCAGAACTTTGCGATTTCCTGTCTTTGCCCGCGGCTTTGGGATTATCTAAACTACATTTATCTAATCTGAGTACACTCAAATCAAAATGGCTCATAAACATCTAACATAAAATTCAACTCCAACAACAGCTGTGGAATATAGTTTCCATAAATCTGTTCCTCAATCAGGAGCGACTGCATATTTGCTGGGGACCATTTTCAGCTGTGGATCTATACACTCTGAGAATTAGGACTATTAAAACAAGCAGGACAGCGTGTGGTTACCAAACTGACGTTGAGATGTTTTTTTTTCTTAATTTGCTTGTTTTTCGTCTTTTTGCACGTTTCCCTCGGTTGCAGTGTCTTGTGCTCTTGTATGTGCAAATGTATATCACAGGTTGTTTGATTGTTCATTTAGTCATGAACTTACGCTGCAGTGGATCTTAACCTGATTTTGTTTGTTTTTTACAATGATAGTCGAGACAGACAGGAAAGGCAGGCAGAGAGAAAGACAGAGAAGGTACCATGCAGCGTTGGGCCTGTGTTCTGGATTTGACTGCTGCAGTAAGGAAACATCATGTGATCACCATATATTCACAGCCAGTTATCACATAACAAGAAGCTGATTATTTCCCAATATATTATCACTTAACTTTACCACTTAATAAATGTACTTCTATTATTTAATCACCTCATTAGCATATGTAGTGAGCTAATACATCATAGTGACATTAGGCTGAAACGCTATTGTTTCCACTTAATAAATTAGCTAGTTGCTAAAAATGAATGAAAATATAACTTTGTTTTTTATACAGTTCCTGGTCAGCTCATTGATCTCAGAGTGAACACTTGCTGTTTTTCATGGAAATCATTTTTTCCCTCATTGCCAGATTTCAAATAAAGAGAGAGAATGGTTGAAAATATGAGCTCTATTTCAATGTGATCAGTGTACGTTTCCCTAAATGATGGAATAAGTCGATAACGTGAAAGAGGACATCAAAGCAGCCGTGACCTGAGACTCTCTTCAGACATGGATGATAGTGAAAAACCGGAGCAGCAATCAACAGCACTCATGTGGAGGATCCCGGTGAGGAGCTCCTGCTCAAGCAAGGCTGACAACTCTCATCTTCTTATTCTGTCCGTTTCACGACAGAAGGGGGGGGGGGGGGATTACTTTCTTTCAAGTGCAAATGAGAATATGGACCTAATCCACAGAGAGATGGACTGAGGAACAGGTCATGAATGCCTTCTAGGCTTTGACGTGTCTTTATTTTCAAGCGAGGCTTTGAGAGAGGAGCTCGGTGTAGTTACAGGCCGAAACATCTGAAGCACAAGCTGTGTTTGGTGTGTTCTGATCAAAGCTGAGAGTGTGCCAGGTACCTCGGAGCCAAGAAGAGAAGAAAGAATAAGGCGAGGAGGAATAACAGTGAGTCATGCTGCAGGTTAAGTTATGGGTTATCGTTTTCCCTGACAAAGAAGCAAATGGCATTGAACTCTGTTTCTGTTCTTGCCTTACAAATGCTTACATCACACAAAGCAATTAAGGAAGAGCTTATGAGACCAAAACAGGATCTATTTTGAGTTCTAATGAGCTGCACGCTTCATGCAGGCCTCCAAAAAGTTAAGGCAGAGATTAATATCATTTCACCCTCATTAGACTGTAGCCTGAACAGAACAATTCAAGAACAAACACACTGTCTAAAACAAGGGACAGAGAGAGCATGACTTATATTTAGGTTCAAACCCTGAGTTTCCCCTTAAAACCTGCAACACCTTTTGGCCTCTCTCTCACCCGTATTTTGGTTGTGCTTATAAATAGCCAGAGACGTCTGGTCTGTGGAAAGCGTTCTGCTCCAGGGGCTTAATGACGCATGCTGCTGTCCATTCACAAAATTAACTTCTCATGGCTGAGAAGATGCATTAGTGAGTAAGATGAGGTGAAGGGAGACAGAGATGTAGGAGGGGGAAACTGGAGGGAGGGTGGATTTGTGGGGGACCAGAAGAGAGGGTGAGGGTTTATTTTGTGTGTGTGTGAGATAGAGAGGAAGGATAATTCAGGGAGTGAGGAGAGATCAAGGGAGGAAAGGGATGACCTGTTCAGGGGGCATGATTCAGCAAGAGGACCAAAATAGAGCCATTATTAGCTAGCCAGTTGTGCAAAGGGGAGGGGGGGTGTCATAACTCTGGCTCCCCCCTAGCGATGGCAGGATTACTCAGCATTTATTTATTTATTTTTGTCTGAAGTGACCTCAGTCACTCGCACTTTGCAATGTTTTCTGAAGGGAAAATAAAGATTTTATCCATCATTAATCAGAAAAAAGCTTCATGTTGTCGTGAGTGTCACTCACAGACATATAGCACTGGAACCGCATGTTCAGTAGGAATCTCACATTTTCTAATTGGCCAGCGTGCACCAGCGTCGCAAGTGATGGGGACACATGACGGATGGGGAAAATGTGCTACACCTCTAAGGTTAAACGAGTCGGATTCAATGAGCAAACAAGCATGCTCTGATGTCAGCACAGCTATTGGGATTCAGATCTATTCAAATAGAAAAATGACATTTACAGTAAATGATTGTCAGAACAGAAAAGCAAACAAAGCTCCTCAAATTACCATGTCAGTCACATCGAAATAAGGCGAAGATTATCTCGCAGTATGTGATGAGAAATGTGTGAAAGGAGAATGCAGTTTGTGTTCTTCCTGTCACTTCAGTAAAACTCAACTCGACACTTCATGTCACCAGCTTTTCCAAAGTTATTAAAAGTTTGCTTGGTAAATGAGATCACAAAGAGCAGTTTATGTGAACATGTACAGTGTTTATATCTGACGTCTAGGCTGTAGCTTATATATTCCTATATGCAATGTTGGCCCTGAGAGCTCAATGCACCGCAATTTAAAACTCTAGAGCATTTGTGTGCTCTCATGTGTATTCTTAAGCTGCAGTGTGTTGAGCTGTCAGGGCCACCGTACTAAAAAAAGTGTAGAAAAAGAAAACCTAGTGTGAGGTAGAACAAGGAATCAAATGAGGACAAGTCTGAGTCTGGGTCTCTGTGTAGAGTGCAAAGCGAATCACAGATTAAAATACTCTATTATGTAGCAAGCAAGAAAATATACTCACTCTAGTTTGGAATAAAGTGATTTAGCTTCCAAAAAATATTTGTCAAAATGCCAAACAGCAAGATGAAGAAGGCCGCTCCTGGTGTGCATGTGAATTTTCAACAACCAGTATGTACAGCGAGCACAGTTAAAATGATGGAGGATGTTCAGTGGGAATACTCCAATATATATATATATGTGTGTGTGTGTGTGTGTATACACACACACACACACACACCTCACATACACATACAAATAACATCCACTGTGCCGGTGAGGCTGATAAACATTAGACACAAAGGCAGTGATTTAACTACTCCATCTCTGTTCTGTTAGGACCTCTCTATCTATCAGGACTGACTTGTATACTAACATGAGGGCGGGGCTGAGGGGGATTGAGTGACATGCCGTTAAGAGTCTTTCTCCCCAATTGGATTTATCACTGTGAGGGAAATGCAGCAGTTTGTTTGGCGACAGGCTTTTAAGGATATGCAGATGATGTGGAGGGAGGAGAGAGAGAGAGAGAGAAAGATGGATGGTGAGCTCCATTATTGGCAGCATCACGAGAGTTGCAGCCAGAAACAATAAAGACATTAATTTAAAAATAGCCAACAACAGATAACAAAAACCAGCCTGGGCGAGTCATTACTCAAGCTTATTTAACCAACGCTGGATAGTTTGCAAAAGTTCAAAAGTGTCAGGAGCAGTGTGATGGATCACTGAGAACAAAAAAACAGTGTGATACAAACATAACATCCCTGCAGCAGCAAATGTATTCATTTCATGGCTGGTTCTTCATGATCTGTGGATCAAGGGCGCTCTTTTCCCCCCCGTTGCCTATAATGCCTCTGATGTTGTCCCACTGTTCATGAAAGTCACACTACTGAGTGTTGTCTATAAGTAATGGCTGCTGCAGCCTGTATGGAGACAACCCCCCCTGCTTTAGCTGCTGGTGGGATGCTGAACAGCATTTGCATGTCACCACTTAGATGCATTGTCACTGTGGTCTAAACCTCACCCTTTCAAGAAAACAAATGGGCCTCTTTGGTGACTTAGATGGATCACTAAAATACCCAACGGAAGCTAATAATAGAAACATCCAGAGGGTGGTGTGTGCAGTCGTGCCTGCACTCATGTGATATGGCAGACTTTGGAATGGAGGCGGTTTGAGAAAGCGATGCAATCGTAAATATGTCAAGCAACAGCACAGAGAGCACTCTAAACAATTGAGGGTCCATTGAGACTATACAGTAGACTCTACGTCAAAAAAGCAGGATGGTTTAGAGTGTGGGTGCAGTGGGACAGCTGCATTTTACAGTCGATCTAGCTTCTGAAGGGTCAAGCTCTGCATGGATGAATAAATAACTGATATTTGTATTGAGGACACAGTGACAAATGGTAAAACTGCATTAATACACAGTGGTCTTTTGGATTGTTATGCAGTAAATCCTATAAAACCCCAGCTGGAAATTAGCATACCACATAGCTTTCAGTAACATTATTCAAAGTGGATGTTTCATTAAAATAATGTCTCACATATTGATAATGGAGCAATGGGGGACGGCCCAGGTAGCAGGTTTACCTGGGGGTTGCTGGGGAGTCCGATCAATGCTGCTGGTGGAGGGGAGGCAGAACTGGATCCCTGAAAACAAGGGAGTGGGGTGGATATTCAGAAGAATGGGCTTATCTGCCCAAACATGCAGCACAGTACAATCTATGATCTTTACACAAGGAGGGAAGGAGAGAGGGAGAGACTGCAGGCTACTGGGACCATCCTGCACAGTGGCATGTACAGCAAAATCACAACAAAGAAGACACTCTTCCTAAAAAGGCCTTCATAAGGAGGCACGCTGACCAGGACATCAGTCATCAAAAACACACAGTATTAACAGCACCACATTTCAGCAGAGCAGGGAGTACCAGCGAGGACCAGGATTCACACAAATACTGTTTATTTCCTGACACATTTGTTTTCATCTCTGAATGTCCATTAGGCTCATTCAAACCTAATGTTATTGTACACCATTTGCAGATGGATGCAGTCACCTGTGTTTGAGATCAGTGTGAACACATCGCGTGACCTCGCTGTGTGATTGCTCCTGCCCACTTCATTTACCACTGATACAGGTGACCAGACATCAGCAGATATTTGCAGTGTGGTAGAGTCTAAACTATGCTCAATTTCTTGACATGTTCAATAACTAGAAATAGTAACTACATAAGTTCTCGCATGTTGTTGTGGCTAGGTTTACGTCAACGTGGTAAAGAGAATATGTCTTTATGAGGACTCTTTTTTTGTTTTCATATTTTTTATGCTCAGAAATTATTGGTGTATTTCTTTAAATAATTTACTGATCAACTGATGTACTGATCAATAATTTAGTCTCAGATTTAGGTGCACAGTGCGCCGCCTTCATTTTGCCAGATTTATTCTCATGAAAGAAGGGCTCATAAAGAGTGCTAACAATGCAAACAAGGCTTTGATGATGATATCTGGTATAATTTAACTCAGGATCTATGTTTTTGCAGCCTTAAAATTAGGGCTGCACAATTAATGCAAATGTAATTGAAATTACAGTATGGCCAAGTGCAATTTCCCTCTGAAAATTAAAACGTGTCACAACATTGTTGTGCATTGTTAGCACCATAAGTGTTGTATTGCAAATCATACTCTCAAGATGTAAAGGGACATGTGTGACCCTACAAAAATCACATCAATTTTATATTTCTTTAAGTGAAAATGAAAAGCAAAAGTGACCACTCCACTTAAAATATACGTTAATAAGTTCAGCAAAAATGGGAGTGAATGAATAGAGAAAGCAATCGATAATGTAAATTACAGTAGGGCAGTTCACTTCTTTAACATGCCATAGAGGTCATTGGCTTATTTGCCTTTTAATGATATAACAGTAAATCCTGTGTTAAGACAAACACAGCTCAGTTAGCACATCAAGTTTTCTTGGCAAAAATCCATTCAGTCCAGCAGAGATTTCATAACTTCAGCACCATTCCCTTTGTTCTGAAGTTCACAGTAGAGAAAAAAAGGCCTATCACATGCCAGTACTTTTCCTTGTGTGACTGTATCCTGACAGTTTATTCTCAGACTATATCATATCAATAAACATAACGTCACTGCAGTGCAGGTTAAACTATGTGCTACGTCTAGATAACAATTTGTCAAATGGAAATTTAAATGTGGTAGGGGTCCTGGGGGAAGAGGTTGTTTTTTTATGCCAGTGAAATGAGCAGAAAAATGAAACAATACAAACTAATTGACTTCCCACCGCTTTGAAAACCTTTCAGATTCAGTCAATTTAGCAAAACTTTCATGAAGTGCTCTGTGCATATTCAATTCAAAACAACACTCAGGAAAATCCCTTTTTTATCCTGGTAGCTCACTGATCTTCAGCTGAAATATTCCTTTTGTTCCAGTGCACTTTATTAGAGCACAGACTTCAGTGGGTGAGTCTCTATCGAGGCCATTAATTGGATAGATAGCACAGATGTGTCGTGTGGTTTGCCTGGCGTTTTAGCTGTTCATTGCTGGTAACAGAATTCCATAGATTTAGTGGTATGTAGGCTCCTTTCATTCATCATCGAAATGAAACTATGAACAGAACCAAATACTTACAGTGAGGCACTGTGTATGAAATGCACAAAAAAATATTGAGGCAATCTGTCATGCACCATTACAGCATAATTTCCATCATTCAGTGTCACACACCTTTAAAAAATAGCCAAACAAAGATGTACACCTTTTTTCAGCAAGGAACACAATTCAATTTCATTTCATTACACTTATGTCCCGGTCGTATTACATTCTCAGTCTTTGATTCCTGAGCATTGAGATGATATCTTACTGTAAAAAAATGCAATATCACCTATCAACAAGGCCTATTATTACTATAGTCAAATTATAAACTAAATTTAATCATGATTTCCTGTATAATTATTTTTTTGATATATGTATCTTTATACTCATGTCCAGCAAAGATGAGTGTGTACAGTAGGCCTATGTGCTGTGTTTGGTAGCAAAGTGTATGTGCATGTAGGTAACATGAGGTTGTGAGGCTACATGCCCTAACTGTACTGTTTTGATATTATATTTGAGGATGAGTGTGAATGATAAAGTTATTTCCCCAATAAATTAACAGTATAGATTTCCAGCTCTGTCTGTGATTGTGCAAACATCATTCCACACCACCATGTCCTTTTTCTTTATACCTGCAGAGTCCATCCAACAGCTCACATAGTAAACAGTATGTCCTTATAGTTATATGATAACTGCCAAGATTTACTTCACCCCACTCTGGAGTGACACGTCAGCAAAAGGAAAGTTTCCATTATTACTGCAAGGATTGTCTGGACCTTATATACATAAGGCCATCTTGTCCATGGTTTATAATAGAGCTCCAGAAGAGTCTCTAAAAATAGATGCGTAAAATGTCTTTGATGTAATCCACTGTCTGAACAGGAACATTCATTACCAGTGTATCCAGTGATTAAAAAAGGTACTCTGAAATAACCAGTACCGTCCTGGAAGAGAATTCACATCAGTGGTGACAACAGGCTTTAGAGAAGTTCATGTAGCTTTCAGTAAATGTTACTGAAGCATCCTTGTTCAGTATATTTGTCACCACAGAGGGTTCATCAGTTTCTTGCAGTTAGTATCATATGTTTTTTGCTGCTACCAATGCAGTCTTTTTTTCCTGGGTTTTTACTGCAGGCTTGTATATAGGAAAGTCCTTTCCTTGAATGCCAATGATCACATGACATTTAGATCGGCACATCGCTCTACAGTGCACTGGCAGCTAGAAACCATGAGTATACTTTGAGCTACATTTTGTCTGCTGAGAATGAGGTATGAACTCACAGAGTGAGAGACACGTATGTGATTTCTGCACTGTTATACTCATATCTACCGCTCCATAGCTCCACACTGGCGCTCCTATGCATTGATTCTCGTCTATGGCCCCGCTTCTGCCACCTGTACCACAGAAAGGCCTTTTCACTTGAGGACCTCTCTGGACTACCTTGGGTCTCTTCTTCCACGTGTTCCTCATACTCTTGATATACTATAATATCATCTGGTTCCATGTGTGTTAGGTCCACTGGCGGTATGACTATTATATCTGGTGGTGATGGATCTGCATTTGGTGGAAGAGGATCTAGGGCTTGGTCTGTGTCTACTGCAACAGTATCTGGGCCCGGATCTGTGTCCGGGGGAAAGGATCTGTGTCTGGTGGAAGAGGATCTTGGGCTGGATCTGTGTCTGGTGGAAGAGGATCTGGGGATAGGTCTATGTCTGGGGGGAAAGGATCTGAGATTGGATCTTTGTCTGGTGGAAGAGGACCTGGGGATAGATCTATGTCTGGTGGCAGGGGATCTGGGGATAGATCCATGCCTGGTGGCAGGGGATCTGGGGATAGATCCATGTCTGGTGGCAGGGGATCTGGGGATAGATCTATGTCTGGTGGCAGGGGATCTGGGGATAGATCCATGTCTGGTGGCAGGGGATCTGGGGATAGATCTATGTCTGGGGGGAAAGGATCTGAGACTGGATCTATGTCTGGTGGAAGAGGATCTGGGGAAAGATCTACATCTTGTGCAAATGGATCTGGGACTGGACTTGTGGGTCCAAAGTCCATCTCCAGTGATGTATCTGGAGATACTGAACTTGGTGGGGATATTGTCACCATGACCTGTGGCAGCAGGACTTCATTTAATTCCAAGGCTATGCCCTGAGGCAGGTGAGCCAGTTGATTCTCCAAAGCGAGATCTGAACTAACAGATCCTGTTGATTGTGAAAGATATAACGGACTTAGGGGCATGGTGGGGTCAGCAGCAGGTATGGGTGGACTTGGACTATCTAAGAGGTACATAGGTGGGTCTAAATCCTCAGCATTAGATGGAGAATCAACACTCACATCAAATGGTTCTGGTTCAGGGTCCATGAACACTGAGTCGAGATCATCTTGATCTAGGGAAGTCAGCATGACTAAGTCAAAGTGGACCAGATCAGCGTGATATATAGCAGTGGTATCAAGAGGTTCTGGAAGGGGTGGCCACTCTGAGTCTTGGGGCTCTGGTTCTGTGTTTGGTGGAGTGTCTACTGAACTGGCAAATGACGAGACTGATGTCATTTGCTGAGGGGGAGGGTCAGGAGGATAATCTGGAAGGGTGATAATGGGATCTGGGTCACTGTCAGATGGGCTTAGAGGAGGTTCTGTGTCCAGGTATTCTGACACCACAATGGATGGACAGTTGATGTCAGCCACTACGTTACATGGTACAACAGTATCAAGATCAAGTGAGGGTAAATCACAGGCTGAGAGTGGGCCCTGGTTAATTGGGTCAGTTGAGGATGCTGTGGGTGAGTCCGATGGTTTGGGCTCTAAATCTGTTGATTCTACAGGATCAGGATCTTCTGATCCTAAATGTGGCAAGGACACAGCAGTAGAATCTGGCTTGTTCACAGTGTTGGGATCAGGAGACTCTGAATCTGACATGATAACATCATCATGTTCCTCAGGTGGAGACACAGTAACTACAGGGACTGGATATGGTAGCAGTATCTTATCTCTTTTAATTAGTTCTGCATCTGGAGATTTCATGTCATCAGTCTGAGGCAGTTCAGTATCAGATTGGGACTCATTATCTGGGTCTATATGTATTAGCTCTGCAGTGATTACCATTTCTTGTTCCACCATCACTGTATCCTGGGGCATGTCAGGGGCTGTTTCTGATGAAGGTGGCACTGTACCAAGAGTGGTGGCTGGCTCATTAGTAGCCATGTCAGAGGAACTCACCATTGCATGGTCTGATAACTGTTTTTGGTTCTGGCATAGCTGCAGAGGGCATAAGAGTCATGTCAATGGCTCCAGCTGTGTTCTAACAGAGCCTGTAAGAATTGGATCCAAAGAAAGTGGTATGGCACTCTCAACATACATCGATTGTGGACAGGCAAGAATGCTTGGGTCCATTGACAGCTGTTTTGGCAGATTTCGCCGGGCCCCTTTCTTCTCCTCCTTTTCCTCTGGACAATTGACGGCTGCATCTGCAGTGCTTTGCCGGACGAGGACCTTGCTTTTGGCCTGGGTGCCCACAGACACTTTGGATACCTGGGTCTTCTTCTCTCTTGCTCCCCCGGTGCTTCTATCTACTGTAGCGGTTCCAGTCCTCCGGCTCCTGCCCCTGTCTCTGCACTCTCTCCGGCTCCTGCCGTTGCTCCCGACCCTGTCCCAACACCAATCCCTCCCGCTAAACCTACCCCAGGTCCAGTTGCCATGTGACCCCCTTGGGGAGACCATGTGTTGTAATGCTGCGTGAAAGTATTGAAATTACTGTTGAAAGCACGAAGCTCTTTACAGAGGTCCCTCCTGAGTTCAGCAAGCTCACGACGCATGGCTGAGACCTCCTCCTTCCACTGCATGCTGATAGCTGCAGCCAAGGTAGCCGACTCTTTGATACTGGCCTGGATGGCTTTTGGTGATGGCCGCTCAGGGGCACTAGATCTTGGGGATCTGAAGAGGCTTGGAGAGACAGGTGGTCCTGATAAAGGTTTAGCTGTAGCACCCATGCTATCCTGTTGGTAAAGTCTGTCTCTTCTGATGGGGCAGCCTAGATCATCATGGGCCAGAGGGGCTGTGTCAGCCAACTCCTCATGTATTTTGGTCTGGTCGGGTAAACAAGAGTCTTCCTGCATATAATTTCTGTCTGGAAGACAAATGTAAATATGTATCTGTAATAGGGCCAAAGGTGTGAGCAGCTGGAGAGAATGTGCTTTTAATTGCCACAAAGCAGTAACATCAAGTCATGCACTAAATGCCATGAGTCAAAATAAGATAATAGCAGATATGTATAACAATTAGATGCCAACCTTATGATTATAGCCCCAATTCACTCATTTGTCTACTGCTAATACATACTGAAGAGTTTTTAAACCAGAATTGTAATAATCTGTAATATCATAGAACATTACAGTGTTGAATACTAGTGTAAGACTGAGGAAGTGCTCCCATTTTGACTCATTTCCATTACTGTTACACTGCCTTCTCAACCTTAATTTGAAGCATGCATTCTTCACATCTTTTCAGTGCACAAAGCTGAAACTCCTCGCTCCCGGAACACATCACAGAGAATGGACAACATTTCTAAGAAATGAGGTGTAAGACCAGTCCTTGCAGCCTCTTCTGCTTTCAGGTAAAGAAAAGTGTACTTTGTGCAATGAAAAGAGGCAAAGATGAGCAAAGCTGTAAAACCTTTTCTCATAAATCAGCAAGTATAGTATGAACCCTATTGAAAATGCGATGTCCAGTTTGAACCAACTGATTCGAAGTACCAATTGCCCCTCATTCAAAATAGTGGCAAAACCCAAAACATACCAAACTCTGCATCCTAAAAATGCAAAGATATCTGAGTTGACTGAGAAAGCAGTGTAAGCAAACATTTACAGGTATGAAGAATCGATCATAAGCACATCTCCAGATGTCCACACCCCTAACCCTCCCTACTACAGTCCGACTGATGTGACTTCATGAATCTACTGTGGGAAGAGGTGGAATCCGCTCAGACTTCTTGTCCAGACACTTTGTCTTCTTTTCCTCCCACATTCTTCATCTGTACAAGGATGTATCATTTCCTCTGTGAATCCAGCAATCATGGGAATTGTTGAAACCATCAGCAGCTTACAATTTATAATCAAGGCTCAGTACCAGAAATAAATGCACGTGTCAGCTGAGTACGTTTAGATTTATTGCAGCAGTTTATGTATGTGTATATATGTGACTAACCAAAGTGACAGTTCTGTTACTGATGTATTCATTGTCAGCTTTATTATTCACTATCTAAGGTCCACACAAAATAGTGTGCATTTCTGTTATAGGATCTCTTTATGTGTAGACATGAGCTTTGTAATAAGACAAAGTAATTTGTATGAAGTTTGGACGAAGAGATTTCATAGTGTATGCTGTGATGTTTAAGGGGTTTGGAGCACAGTGTAAACTGAGTTTACAAGTAAAGAATGCATACGTTGCATATGGCAATTTCGCCTCTGACCAGCTAGCAATAAAGCTGTGAGTACGTTCACAAGTGTCACCATGTGGCCTCAAAATTATCCAAAATGTAGCGGACAAAGCAGCCATGTCCTTATTCTGACCTGAGTTTTATTTCAGTTAATTTCCATTTGTGATTTTCAATAGGGTTCATAGCTTTACTCTCTGATGCATCCAGTGGATGAGCAGATGAAGCACTGTATCCAAAATACAGTAGGATGAACTGGCACAGCTCACAAGTGTTAGCTAGAGTAATCATACCTCCATCAAAAACAATGGAAACATACAGGAGTGATTCATGCAAAGATATGAAGCTGTTTGACAGCACTAACTGTTCTCTATTCATCATTATCACATGTCAATGCCAAGTGTCAGCTTGTGGTGTCAGTTTGTCACTTGTACTTAAGAAGCAAACAGAAATACCAACATCCAGGACATGTCACATGTTGTATTGTGCAAATGAATCTTATGTCAAGTTATCCCTACCTGTGGTCGACCTGATGGTGGAGGTGACGGTGGAGGCTATGGGGGGGATGCAGTCATCATCTTGGGAGTAGCCAGCCTGGATGGCTCGTAGATAGCTGTGGCTCCGGGTTCGGAAGCAGCCGGGGAGATCCAAAGCTTCCATGGCTTGAGACTCCACCTCACTGAACACCGACTCACACACCGACTCAAACTGGCCATTTATTTCTGTCTCGCTCACCTGTGAGAAACAGAAAAAATCATCAGCATGTTTATCCACTGTTAAAGCAGTGAGGGTATTTCTCTGTTTATCTAGAGGTATTTAATTGGTTGGTTGTAAAACATGACATTATGTTCTCTTCCAGTGTCCCTTTGAATGAAAACAAAACTTCCCGCTCCAATAGAACTATTTCTATCATCACATTCGGATGAATGTGACATACCTTGGTAATGTCTATGATACTGACACGTTACAAATAGTTGTTTTCTGAATAGAAAGTTGTTTGATGGTCGTCACTTCGTTCCCAGCATCTCAGATAAACATCTTGTTCTATTGGGATTTGGAATAAGTTGGAGTTTAGTTGACTGAACAAATCAATACACCTCTCTTTTAAGAGGGAGATGAATATCTCAACAAACCCTGCTGAAGTCCTTTAATTTAGACAGATAAACAATGTGCAGTGAACTGTTGTGTAAAATAAGTGTAAATCAAATGCAGCCAGAACAAAGGGTCTCTGAAAAGGAGATATACCCACAGCTCTCACTGAACTTCAAACTGACAAAAGTAATAATAAATAAAAATAGTAATTCATTTGAAAATGACCTAGTGAAAATCAGACACTGCTTTTGAATTGTGGTTTAACAGAATTATTTTAAAAAACAAACTAATGAAACTGGCCTGGGCAAAAATGATGGTGCCCTTAACTTACTCTTAACTTAATATTTTATTAACCTTTTGAGGCAATCACTGCAGTCAGGACATTTCTGTTACTGTCACTGAGACTTCTGCACCTGTCCACAGGTGTTTTGGCCCTCCCCTCATAAGCAAACTGCTCCAGCTGTCTCAGATTTGAAGAGTGCCTTCTCCAGACTGCATGTTTCAGCTCCTTCCACAGATGTCCAATAGGATTTAGATCAGGGCTCATAGAAGGCCACATCAGAATAGTTCAGTGTTTTGTTCTTAGCCATTCTTGGGTGTTTTTAGCTGCGTAGTTTGGGTCATTACCCTGTTGGAGGACCCCTGACCTGTGACCTAGACTGGGCTTTGGGAAGCACATTTCACTCCACAGTGCCTTGATAGTCTTGAGATTTCATTGTAACCTGCACAGATCCAAGACACCCTGTGCCAGGTGCAGCAAAGCAGTGCCAGAACAGAACCGAGCCTGATCGCATGTTTCACAGTAGGTTCAGCGTTCTTTCTTTGTCTGCTTCATTTTTACATCTGTGTACAATCAGCTGATGTGACTTGCCAAGGAACTTCAGTACTGGATCAAAACTCTAGTTTTGCTCATCTGTCTGCAAAGCTTCTGAGAGAGCGTCCTTTGGTCCTTTACTTCTGTCAGTTTCAACTTATTTCAAAGACAGTTGTGGGTTTTTCTTTCTTTAACAGAAGGGTACCAACAATTTCGTCCACATCTGTATATCTGTAAGGTGAAGGACCTCCTCCGTCCGTCAGCAGTCTGCAGTGTAGGATTAGAGACTCTTTCCTACCTGTAAGGAAGCAGACTCACCTGGCTCACTTGGCTAACACAGCTAGCCTGACTGAGGGTGCTGACAGCTCGCATATAACTCTGGTTCCTGGAGCGAAACTTGGGCGAGTTGTAGTTGGCAGAGGGATCCAAGGCAATGCTTGGGTGCATGTCCCTGGTGGCTTGCAAGTGGTAGCTCTGACTGAACAGAGAGAGACACAGAGAAGCAGACAGGAAGTGGGAGGAGAGCCATGCTGATGATTTCTTAAACAGTTAAATAAAATTGATCTAATGATCAGGTACATCTGACTAGTGGCTACAGGTGTAACATAATCAGAAAAACAATCAAGTGCTATCAAGCGCAGCACGCCTCCTCTGAACTTGGGAAGGAGACTGGTTACGACAGTGTGTCTCCCAAGAGACGAGCCTCACTCTTTCTGTGTCTCTCCCCAACTACACTGATGTGTTCACCAGTGTCCTTAAAAAGGCAGTTCGATTTCTCTGGTGCTGAAACATCCAATCAATGCTTGAAAATGAGGGAAATGCAAATCAGGAGCTAGTTAGTGAGCAAGCACTTCAGAGAGGACCCCAGTGTCAGCCAGGTCAATTAAATGAGCTCCCCCAGCAGGGCAGGAGAGATGCTCAGAAACCTGAAATCTGCTGGAGAGACGATGAGCATAAAGGCACCAAGGAAGGAGGCTTTAAGTAAACTAAAGAATGCTATGTGAGTGGCATTGGAAATACCAAAATGAGGTTCCCTCTGCCAGATCTATTTGTAATGGCAGGCAGGGATGAGTAAGCAGTTTCTGGGCTTTTTATAGAGATAAACGCTGGTGTTTGGCAGCGAGGAAAATGCCAGTGTGATTAAAAGTCCCCCAATCCATCTTGTCATGCTGTAGCAAGGCTGTGTGTATTTGCACAGCAAAATCAACCTTCTAGACATCCAAAGACATCCCACAGCAGAAACACCCAGAGATTACTTCTGAATGAAGTGGTAAAAGTGAAGTCGCTTAATGGGAAGAAGTCCTATCTCTTAAATAATGTGGATAATCTCTCTAAACACACAATGTCACAACATCGCTTTCACCTTTAATATGAGAAAGCCTTTTACTGCCATATAATGTATAACAGGGAATCATATCCTATCTATATTGTGTTTAACAGTGCCTTATGCTTTGCCAGTACAAGCAGATTGCCCCAGGTGACCTCTCACTGACTGGTCTTGAGTGTTTGCTCTGTGAGGCGTCCATATTGAGTATGTCAGCAGGGCAGCCAGCCAGCTGGCTCCTACGTCTGACCACTGCAACATGGCAGCAACAGGGCGGTAAGGGGAGGGGAGGCACTGAGCCTGTATTCACCTTAAGTCTGCAGCAAAATTGGTGATGTAGTTACGCATGTCACTGTTGATTTTATCCAGGCGGTAAGAGCTGTGGGTAGAGAAGAAAACAGAGTTACTGAGTCCCACAAGTGGGAGTTGGATGGATGTGTCGTCACTGGGTACAAGTCCAATGGAACTAGCTCTGTATGGTTACTGTGATACGCTGAATGTTTGCTTGGGGTTTTTCACCTAAGTGCTGCAAACATTAGGGTGATACAATATGACCGGCATGGCCTTTGAGTGATAGTGGAGGTGGGAGAATGTCACAGTTACATTTAGGATGCAGGCAGGATTGCGCCTTATCGAAGCAAATGAAACACGAGCACATGCACACAAGTGACGTGATGAGGAGTATGTTATGAGCTTTGTTGCACAGGAGGTGCACACACATACACACACTGCCCACCAGCACCAACTAAAAATGATAACAAAGCACTTGAAAATGAAAAGTTGCACAGAAAACACAGTTACTCTACATCATAAACCACATATTCTTCCCCTGTGTGGGTAATTAGATTGGGTTAATTGAGCCAAATGAGAATTAAAAAAAAGAGAAAGAAAAAAAAACACCTAAAGTCTTTCTCCGAGCAATGAAATTAAGAGGAGCTTTTAGCTGACAAGATCAGATAGAGGTGCTCTGGCTCAGGCAGAACTCAAGTACACTTAACTTATATCCACCCCTGTAGAGAGGCTGTTTTAAGAATGCCTTAGTCCTTTATCAAATCATACCACAGCAAATGTTCTCTAATTATCTATGGAAGCCTATAGGGGACTGTATTAAACTGATAAAATGTAAACTTGAAAATGAACCTAATGACACTATGAGCTGTCTGAGGAAATGTAAGTCATATGGGTGTTTTATAGGGGTGTGACGATACACTCAGCTTACGAGACGAGACGATACACGATATTGGATTCATGAGAACGAGGCGAGACGATATTTTACTTTATATTACTTTTAAGAAAACTACAATGACAAAATATGTGACTAGACAAACTGACTTTTTTATTTAACTGAGTCACAAAACAATGCAGGTGGATTTTGAAATGTTTTATAACTTTGCATGCATCACCTAAGCATGAGCTTTTAACTGCTGCTTTTAACTGCGAACTTCTTTGCACAAATTGAAACTAAAACTAAAAATTATAAAAGTTAAAATAAAATAAATGAGACCTTTGGGCACTATGTCTCCTGCAGTTGAAAAGACAGAGGTAGCAGATAGGAACAGAGTTTTTTTTTTTTTTTAATCACCAGTTTATTTGGCCTGGGGGTGGGGGGGCTGTACAGGGGCTGTACATGTTGGTTGTTGTTGTGCGTGATGTAGAGCTGCTGAAAAGAGCAGAGTTTGTTTTGTTTTTTATTGCTTGTTTATTTAGCACGGCGGTGCACCAATGTAATCACACTACACGCACAACTTTCAACTGATCCACGGGCCGCTTGCGCACCGATCTGTGGAGAGCGATCCAAACGGATCACGGATCAACAATGATCCGTTGCACCACTACAAAATGCTGCCACACAAATGCGCATTACTGCCCCCACACATCACAAACAGAAGTTTGGATAGCTCACAGTCTGATAGGCATCTGCCCTGTGCCCGCGAGACAGTTTCTCACTTACTGTAAACGAGAAATATCATCGTCACACCCCTAGTGTTTTATAAAGTAAATTTTAATTTGCAAGTTTGCATTATTATTCAATATTGTCCTCTATAGGTTTCCATAAATATTTCTGTTTGGTGCTGATATACTTCATAGTTGACCTATTTTAAAGCAAGGAATGATCTCTGCAACATTTGCTTTGACAGTTGTTGTCATCTGCCAATTTCTGAGGAGAGAGGCTCAAAGTGAGGCATTTGATTGAAAATGACATACTGAAGAGAAAGAAAGAAGGATGATTCTGAGGCACTAAAATCATTTAACTGCAGGAAGACAAGAATCTGCACAAAGGGTTAATGTGTAAAATACCAAAGAGAGCAACTTGGGAGCACACACAGACTAATGTGAAACGTGTGCCAGTTCAGAACCAGCACATTCAGTGCGCCTCTTTCTTGACAAACAAAATGAACTGCAAAGCCCCATGGGAGACAATTGGATCTTCCTAATGGTTCCCAATGACAATAAAAACAAGAGGAATCTCATCTTGCTGAGGAAACAAAAAGTTTTCTGTACTGTATCCACGGTCTCTTAGAAACACACACAACTTTTTCTTCTCAAGCTACAGAATACACAAGCAGCTGCAATGCTTTTGAATCAGATAAATAATTGGACGGGTGGCGGTGTTCAGTAAAAGCCTAACTATGCATGACATGTCCCACGCACACAGCCCTGAATGGGTGGACACGAATTCTGCTTTGACCTTGGGATGTGAGTGAGAAATGCTCACACCCATGCTGTTTGAATGAGTAATTACATTATGTCAAATCAAGAATGACTGGATGCTTTACTAGTGTTAACTTTGATTAATTATAGCAACTCGAGGAGCTAATCATGGATGGGAGGCACACAAACGGTATTATTTTATAAACTGCCAGAAAAAGGTCTGATTGAAAGGCTTGTGGGCTTCAGTCATTTATGGAGAGGTTAATTTGCCAGAAACTGATGTTGATGCTGCTGCTCTGTACATGACGTGTCGTTCCCAATTGACTCAGTGACTCATTATGCTAATGGCTAATAGTGAAATTTGCCACATGTCACTCAGTTCCTATCATCATTAATACATTCTTTAAACATCTTTGGCAGGCCCTTCTATGATACAAAAAAGGCCGATTCATATTCAATTTATCATTGTTGTCGGCTCTACAGGATATACAGGACCTGAGGGTGAAGTTGTAATCGAAGGGGGGGGCAAAAATGGTTATTAATTAAAACAATCATGGACATCTAACTTTCCTTCGAGTGCACAGGCTGTTTCAGCCCAGTGAGCCAGTGACTGTGATGTATTCTTTATTGGAGGGATGAACAAAGAGGCGACCCTGTCAACCACAAGCACGCAAGAGGACTTGGAAAGTGGGGAAGACGTAGCGAGGTGACACAACCTGACAGCCTGTTCTCACTTTAACATGATTTGCTTCTGGGACTTGATGCTGTCAAATTTGTGTTTGGCCCATCTGAATGCCCCAGCGGGACGTTAAATTGCTACAAGTGCAGGGGAAATCCAACCTACGCCATGTCTGTCTTGAATCCAATCTAATTTCGTTCCAACAAACCCAATGGAGCATAATAGCATGAGAGCTCTCGTGTCAGGTGGCAATCTGTCGTGACTCTTGTGTGTGGACTCGAAAAAACTACTTGATATGGATCATATAGTGCTGTGGTGCCAACTGACAGAATACAAACTGTAAATAGCCACATGTACGAACAAATGACAAGAGATTCACACCCTCTGTCAACTATCTGATAATAATAATACACATTTATAATGGTACTGGACGGGACTATTGTGTACACTGTGTTCTAATAAAACTTATTTAGATGGATAGGAAGTCAGGAATATCTCAGGAGATTTAAAATGTAAGGGTGAACAACACCGGCTGACTCACCAGGTTCCACAGAATCTGATCTTACGGCTGTTTGGTTTCATTAGACTTTGATATTATTTGGTGAAAGAACACAGACCGGCCACATTTGCAAACATGAAGGTACTCTTTCATTTTATTATTATTACAAATGAAGCTCTGGGTACAGTATCATCTGCAAATGACTTATCAGTGATACCCAACCAGGGAGGAGAAGAGTTTGATTTGGCGGGTGGGGTAAAATTCAGTGTGACATGAGCCTGGTCACATCGGGTTACAAGTGACTCTGCTCCTCTGCTCTTTTATTAATCAAACATAGAGATGATATTTATGATGATAACCTCGTGAATTCATAAGGTAGGGATTTTTATGTGCTCCTGGAGAAACAGGGTGGTACTTCCTCTGCAACAATGAAGTAAGAAGGACCACCGCCTTGGGCAAGGAGCCTCTCTCCTGTGTGTGTGTGTGTGTGTGTGTTTTGTTTCCTCATTTGTCTCACTCTCTATTTAAACACTCGGATCTACAGTATTTACTCATTAATCCAAGGTGCTGGAACACCATTTAGCCTGACTGATGCTGCTTTTTGAGGCTGATGCAGATTTGAAGGTATAAATATAATATGCTTTTATGTCTTTTTAATGAAAGACGGATAAAATAAACATGAGAGCATTCATTCAAAATATATTCATCTGCACTATTGGACTGCAGTATGTATACTCTATTCTATTCATCTCTATACCTGCATTACTGTTGAGATTCCTGGCTTGTACTCCTCTCTATATTTTCCTCTTTTGATCAATAAAATAAGATCACATCTTAAATTCCAAATCAGGTTTTCCCAAAGAATTGGGAATTTACAGATGAAAAGTGTCAGTGTTGTCTTTTGCATTAAATATACAATTGACATAAGAGTTGTTTATAAAATACCTCACACATCTTATACTCTTCTACTTCTGAAGTGCACTTCAATACCAGGATATATCTGGAATTAACTAAAACAATGATGGGTTTGATGATTAAGTGTTTTGTTTGGTTTCGCACTGCACCAAACCAATCTCAATTTGTTGAAATTGCTCTCTCTTGATATATATGCATCTCCAGCTCGATCCATGTCAGACAGCACATTATGGCATTCTTTGAGTGGGTTCAGGACTCTTCAGTAATGACACCCTTGGGGAAAATCCTGGTGTTTGAAATGAATGCAACAACAAACCCTCTCCTTCAGACTCAATAACAGTGCTGCTGCTGTCAACGGATTCTGAGACTGGCCACACAGCCTGATCCATGCTGGTCAATATCTTCCTTAGAGCAGAGCCCAGCAGAATATCGGTATAACCACTGAGAGAGCCATTATTCAGAGGGTCCTTGGAGTACAATAACTGCAACTGATAGGCCTTCCTGCTGTTGCATCCTCATAAATCATTCACTGTTTACAGCTATTCAAAATGGATAGTCAGGGAAAGCTTTGGAAGATGTCGAGAAAGGAGCATACTTCACTGTGGCATGCCCCTACATCATAATCTGAAAGAGTTAAGAGCTGCTAAAAAGGCCAAGCGACTGCATCTTCTGTGACAAATATCATTATCATCCTGCCTGATCACAATCCATAACATTCGATCTATCATCATACACCCACTGGGAAGAAACTCTGGTGTACTACAGTGCGTACGCAGAAACAGAAACTGTTTGACAGCAGAGAGTGGATCTGGATCCCTGCTGCCCTGCTTCTGTCTCCTGACATCCTGCAGAGACACGTCGCACTCGCTCTGCCACAGATGCTCATCATTAATTCTGTTTGTGTGTTTGCATGTACGTGTTTCCATCGGGGTCAGGTTAACAGATGTGTATTGAATGAGTCTATGCCTCTGCTTAAAAAGTCATTCGGTGTGATAGAGGAGGAGTTGAAAATCTCAGCAGTGGTCACGGGGGTCGGCTAAGAAACGAGAACGTGACAATAATAGTGAGGGAACGATCAGTGTATCAGTATCACTGCCTCTTACTTTGACTGTGATATTACATTCTGCAGCTATGTGTGTAAGTCACAGGCTGCACTCTACACTTGAGGTCAGATACAAGGTTGTCTTTGCATAATGTCTGCAATTTATTTGCCATTATTTGCCTCTGGGCAAATAAAGAGAGGTTTATGCAGAAGCTGCAGCAGGACAGAGTCCTTCTACACAGTCCTGCAAACCAGCCTGAGTTAAGTGCCCTGTGTGGAGGAGAGATGAAACAGCCTCGAGTCACATTGTGCCCTCTTATCACGATAGACTATGCATTATTTTCAACTATTTGTTGTGTTTCAAGTATACATCTACACACATCTTTTTCCTCCCTCAGCCTAAATGTTTCCCTAACATTTAATCTTAAGATACTATGAAGTGTCTGATGGATGGATAATGTTCATACCAGCTTAGTGATTTAACAATAGAACATAGTTTTTTAATAAGAACAGAACATTCGATTATAGTGTCACGATATCCTGAGCTGTACTATGAGCCATGTTGAATGACCTTTCTACCATGATGCTGACTGGAGAGACTTTCGAGCTCTGGTAGATCAAAATATCAATTTAATGATGCACAACAGCAGTCATATGGTCAATAGCTCTGGATTAATTGGAATGAAATACTTATGCAACTAACAACTGCTCAATATTTACGAGACTGTTTTCCTGTGAATAAAGGAGCCAATAAATTGTTTGTGCTTCATGTTATTATGACCCATAGTTATGTTTTGTTGTTAGGTGGCAACTAGTGGACATGGAGAAAATGACAAGAGCAGAGGGAGGAGCGCAGTGACGTAGTTTAACTGCATTAAGTTTATGTAAGAATTCCTACATTAGACGAGCTGTTAAATTGTTATTACTGAAATCCTGACAGCAAACGCTGAGGAAGTACCTATTTTAACTGAAATCATGGACTTTTCGTTAACCTGACAAAATAGTTAGTAGTGACAATGACAGTGACTGAGTGGCAAATTGAGTAACCATCATAACTGAGGTTGGTTACCTGTGGCATGTTAATTAATGGTAACCAAGACAAGTAATGGCTGGTGCATGCCACTATAGGTGAGCAATTTAAGAAACACTCGGATGGGTCACATTATAAGTTTGATAAATGACCTATCCAGTTGCTTAAAAAACAATCTCTAAGAATATTGCGGTCGCAGGACTTGGATAGTTTCAGTCTCAAACTAACTGAGATCTGAGGTTGAGGTTGAGTCACACATGGCAAATCAGTTTAAGCTTTTAGTGAATGTTTTTGTGGCAGCACCGGATTTCTTCCTTTCATCACATTTTCCCTACTGATGGGAACTGATGATTTAATTGGTCAGAAATAAAAGCAGGACCCACAATTTTTTTTAAAAGCATATTCCTCTTAAAGGAAACATGACGTCTAATTGCAAATGATTACCAGAAATCAGTTGTCTCTTATTCTGTGCTTTCTGAAAGACGCCATGGATTAAAAGGCTCTGCATGGGTTCATTCAAAGGGCTGAGTTAGCTCTAAAGTTTTCTCAAAAAGAAATAAAAACCGAAGGGAAAAACTAAATGAGACGATCCAGAAATGAGAGGGCGCAATCAGGTGTGCTGCTTTTTCAGTTGCCGCTTAAAGGTCTTTAATGGAATCCTCCACAGTGAACTCAGACCTTGACTGGTAAATGCGCTCAATATATACAGCTGACGAAGCAGAGCGAAAGGCAGATAAAAAGATTGTGCTTTGAAAGAACAAGTCTGGGGATATTTTTTTTTCCAAATTGTTATATTACTAAAATAGACAGCTGTAATTACTGTTTGCACATTCTGCTGCACACAAAGAGAAGCAGGACTCTTTGAAGGGGGAACGAAAGTGAATTTGCTTTCTCGTATTGCCACCTTTAAAAAAAAATGACTCTGGAAAAGATGAATCCGTCACACGCCATGAAATATTTTGGTGTCTCAAGTAGTATAACAATACAATTTAAGACCACAATAGGCAGTAAAATAAGATGCAAGGTGAAAGGTCTCACTTAAAGATTCATAATTGAAAAATGAACACATTTTTTTAATGATGGACTCTGATGAATGAATGTGACAGGTGGTGTGGAAACATCTATCTGTCTACGTCTGTCTCTATGTATGTAGTCGGTGTTCACTCAGTAGGCCACGTCTCAGTGGACTGCGCTGGAAATGAATGAAACAAAGATGGAGGTCGGATGTGATGTGCTGCAGAAGGTGAGTTACAAAACAGCATAAAATAGACAATTATCAGCACATACAACACACGGCGTGAGAAGCAGAGTAGACGAGGGAATCCACCTCTGACCTCAGACAGCTTTGGTGTAACCTCTGCAGCGTATCATCACTGTATCTCATTCTACTGTAATTGGCACTGGACATATAAATAGTAACAATAGTGGATCATTTGAATATTTCTGTTGATAATAACACAACCCAGAAAACCCTTTGGGGGCAATGCTGTTACTGAGCGGCCTCTCCTTAATAGCATTACTGCAGGTGAGCCTATATTACTCTTTTATGTTGATCTGAGGACTCTATTATCTAATTTCATTCTAATCTAATGGATCTGTTAATGCTATAATCATAGCAACTCTTCTTCTATCTCGCCATAACATAATTTCTTGTGTTTATTTTCTTGTGACATTGTCTTGGGCTTGTCTCATCCTGTAATCCTCTTATGAGCGTTTTCTTCCGCCGCTGAGTTACCAAAACAAAAGCTCTCGATTTCCTCAGCAATTAATAAGATGCATCCCAGAAGAACCCGCCGAACACTTTCTTACTGTTGAAGACACTGATATGAATACCCATGAAGGGATTTGAACGAGCGCGGAGTTGAGCTATCAAGTGTTCGACACTGATGTAGCGGTGAGGCCATACAGCAAGAACACTGTCAACACCGCTCGAGGGAATGTAAATTAGCAAAGAAATAACAAGCACGGTCTCGCTGAGAACAGAAGCAGATAAGATGAGAACAGTTGCACTGTTAAAAAAACACAATCTTACGACAGGAACAAAGGAATAAACATGTCTTAAAGATACACAAAACACCTTAGAGTGTTGAGATGCTTACAATTTGAAACTTTTCATCTGTGACACCCTCAGGGCTTCTATCAAAATAAATGGGCTGCACATATTTTGTCTTGGATTTTTTTTTAGTGTTTTTGTTTGTTTGTTTTTTATTTTAATCAGTTTTCTACCTCTGAAAATTGTTTTTTTCTGATTAATGAAAAAAAAGAAATGTCCTCAGGATCATTTTTACGCCCACAAACAAATGCACCAAAATCATGACACTGATATGATGTGAACAACAAAAGATTATCATGGCAAAACAATTTGTTAAACTATTCTTAAGTGATAAAGAGGAAAAAACAAAAAAACATTTATGATCAGACTGAGAAGATCGATTACTGCAATCAATTTGTCCCTGTTCGCTTCTGTAGCTGACAGATGATTTAATCACGCAATTATCTTCCACATGATTCATTTAAAAATTCATGACACAAAATGAAGCTGGTGATAATCGTTCGTTTTGCAAAGTGAATGAATAAACAAGGACATGCTGGAAAATAAAGGAAACCATAAACAGAGTGTGTTGTACCTCTGAGAGTCCAGCAGGTCCCTGGGTCTGATTATGGCCTTGACCAGGGCGTCAGGGCGCACCGACCTCTGAGGAGATGTCTTGGGGCTGGAGTCTGACTCTCCGCTCTCCTCATCCCCCATGGCTTTGACGTAGCTGCTGCTCCGCATCCGACGACAAGGGATCTCGTCATCTTTCCCACCGCCGGGGTAACCCCCCCACTCATCCTGGGGCACCTGGGTGGAACAGTGAGGGACAAGGACACGCATACTGGTTGGTTTGTTGACTTATACACTATCTCACGTGTCTGTGAAGTTTTGCGATGCCATTTTTAGATACGATATAATTCCAGGGTAATTAGTTAATCTGAGCTCCATCCATCAGTTTAGCCACTAAACGTTGTGAACCTTTATCTGAAAAACACTAAAACATCCTGTAGAGCTGAGGTAACAAGTACAGTCAGGTGATAATACTCCTTTGTAATATATTGTGGGTTGCTATAGCACTGCGGATAAAGACGATGATAGTACATCCTGAGAGTACATTATATTCCCACCTCTGCATTGCTACGGCACATTGGCCATGCAGTTTCAAGGATTATGAAAGTGCTGAGATTTTTCTTAACTCCTCAAAGACCGTGGAAATGTAACTGAAGCGATGTGGAAGCTTTAAAATAATAAAAAGCGGTGATGAAGCAATGTCGCCATGTGACAGACACTTGGATTGAACCCTCTACCTCCTGGCACAGGTAGTTTCATCCAATGAGCTACACAGGACCATTTTCACGATGCGTCAGCTCACATTAAAAACCTTCACACAGCTTCCACAGCTGCTGAGCATCTCGCCTTTTCTGTACTTTGGCTTGGTTACAAACTGCTGAAAACCTTGACGGAAATGTTGATATAAATTTGGCCGGGTTTTAATCACAATTTCTGGCAAAAGAAAGCTTGAAAATAGAGTGAAGGAGCCATCTTTGCTCCCCCTGTTGTAGCTATCGCATATGGAAACCTGCCATCAAAACAAGCCAGGCAGTTTACATGCTGTAATTTTCTTCCACTCGTTAAACCAGGTAATTGAGTATCCAGACGTCACCATCACCATTATCCCATTCTGAGTGAGAACAGGGCGTCTCACTTTGCACTCGCTGCTTCTCTCTACTGCATACGAAGTGAATATTTCACACTGAACAAGCAGCATCACAGTGGGCTAAAAAAAAACAAAAAAAACAGAGCATCTCTCTCACAGGCGAGTGGCAACAGAGCACTAAATGGATTTTAAAGCATTCCCACTTTAGTCCTGCATGATCATACGAGGGCTATCTCACTCCTGAGCTTGTTTGGGACCACTTGGTGTCACTTTTTAATGGACTGGGTACCCCTTCATCATGTCGCGTGGTCCAATAGGCTTCAGATCTTCTCTGCTGCTTTGAAGATAAATGCGCGAGTTGAGAAAATTGCAGCTCATTGTCTGCTGGTCATTACACATTATGCTTTTCTCAAGCCGAACACACGCAACTGTAAGGAAACACATATACAGATCATATGGAGCAAGATTATTTTCTGATTCACGAGTTTACTGCTAAGTAAAAAAAAAAAAGAGACTCCATTATGGTACATGCCATTATACAGCATGTAGGAAAGTAATTATTTGATCCTAATAGGTGAAAATATTGGAGGTGGTTGTGTGGCTTATTAAAATCTGGTGGGCTAAGTTCTCACACTCATGTAAATGAACAGAGGATGAATATTCACAAGCTCATTACACACAATATCACGCTCTTTCTCCTTCTAAATCTCTCTCTCTCACACACATACACACTAACACACATATGCAGACGCTCATTTTGCTTTAGTTAAACAGCACAGCAGTTCAATTACTGTGACAACAGCAGCAGCAGCTGAGTCAGGGTCTCAGCTTCTCTTACAAACACACACACACACACAGGTGATACAACACAACACACGCTTACACAGACCCTCTACAGTCATAGAGCCAGTCAACAGCACGCAAATGCCCCCTGGCTTCTCTGTGCCTCATTTCCAGATTCACCATATTTCGCTCTGCTGACTGTGTGTGACGGCCTGGAGCTTTAGCTGGACACGCATTTACACGGGCAATGATCTGCACTCACAAAATATGACAATGTCAGTAATCATTAAATACTATGTGGGGAGCTGAAGGTTTCTCAGATGCCGTAGCCATCCGTCACTTTAACTTCCTGGCAGCCGGAGCGGCCATCGGCGCAGAGCCAATCCACTCAGCTCTAGATTTCATTAAGTTAAATTTGACTTGGGTCCATATTTCTTTGATTTTACAGTAACTCTGCAGTCAAGACGGGTTTTAAAATAGACCCCTAACAGCTATTAATTATCAAAATACTGCATAAATGTGGGGTTATGATGATGATACCGGTTCAGTTTTTTTGTTTTCTTTCTGAAAATCCCCTCTGTCAGCCGGTGACTCACTCACTACTCACAGGTTCACAGTGAACTGGGTGACAGTTGACTGGCTGTGGCAAATGTCATGAGGAGATAGGCTGCGTCCAAATGTCAATGATGCGTGTCAAACACAACTCTTTTCCTTTACCAACACAAATGTCATCTATTGGAAAGAAAAACAACTGTAATGTGCTCATTATTCAAAATGAAATACAACCTGACATGTTTGTAACAGCAAACTATTCACACACAAAATTCATCAGCAGCTCTGCAGGTATCTGATCATTGCAAATGAAAGATTTCCCTGTGACACAAATTCCACTGACCTCTGGCATCAATGCACGCCCACCCACAATTACTGCTCTAACAAGTGTTACATCAAATCCAAATGGCTTGAATAATTGATCAATTATAGCTTTATTACATCCCACTCTGTCAGACACAGAGGCTGCTGGATGAAAGCAGCCTTCGACGCTCACGTTTCCTCTGGTGTGAAGTTTGCATAGGGGATGACATGACTGATGGGGAATTGTGATTTGTCCTTTTAGTCTTTAGAAGCTGAGGAACAGATTTCAGAGAGGAGCGCTGGTGTTGCATCAGGAAAAAAAAAAGATGCATTGGTGAATGTACATATGGCAAAAAACCAAAAACAGAAAAGGACACAGCCACAGCTGATTGAATTACGATTGGATACATAAGCGATGTCTTCTATCCAGAACATGCATTGATACTTATCCTAAACGGATGCATACCACCACACACACACTCAACCGCGCAACCCGATAGTAGTCATTCATCTCCCACCCAAAGACAGGCATGCACCAGCTACCAAATGGAGTGCATGGGTTAATTAAGTCTTGGAGGGGTTGGTATTTTTAGACATCTAATTAATGAACGGAACGCCGGAGGACAGGCGCAAGCTGTGGTGAGATTTGTTTAATTTGGATTCACTGATAAACCGGAGAGATTGCAGGGTGCAGGGTGTCTCCCTATGAAGACAGAAAAACACAGGCCAGGCAGCAGCAGTGTGTCCCAGCATGCTCAGCGGGGCTGGAATACAGACACTTTTCAACATAGGCATTCACCTTGACCTAAACAGCCCATTAAGGTAAAGACGTGCGATTCGGAGGTAACGATTTATCAAATTGCTCACTGTGCAGTCATGGGATGCATTTTCAGGCTGTTTTTATGGTTCCGTTGCTTCTCGATGAATGTGACAGACACGTCTTGTTCTGTTCAACTGTGTATTTAATGGAGATGACGTAAAAGCTCTTTGCAAAAATGAGCTAAGAGCTGTGTGAAAAGTCACAGCTCAAGAGTGAAGATTCATATTCAACCTTTAATTCACTGAATTCTGAGCCAATGATGATCTAAACTCTTTACACAGCTGTGAGAGCCATTAAATCATGTCTTTGAAATGTCTACAGTACCTTTACTTTCAGTGCTGTGGTCTGGGATTCTATAGGAGGCCACAGGAAGGATACCATGTGTGTAGCTGCCAGCCCTCAGCCAATGCTCCTGCAGTGCAGCAGTGCATTTCATTGATTAACTCTGCGGCTCTATCTATACACAGCGCCTCTCCCACTAAGAAACCTAAGTCACTGCCATTAAGTGAAGAAATAGAGTGGGATAGACAGAGACGGGGAGAGGCAGGATGGATGGGATGTAATGTAGAGAAATGGCTCAGAGAGAGGCAGGAAAGCAGTGTTAGAGAGCTCTTAAAGGTTCAGTCATAAGACCCCCCCCACACACCACCACCACCACCACCACCAGCACCACCAGCCTGTAGCCCCTCATTTCTTCTTGTGGTAGACTGCATGGATATGTTGTGTGTTAGAACGGGTGTTTTCTTTTTTTACTGTCTCTGTTTCCTCATCCCCCTTCACAGTGGAGAATGAATAAACAGATCCTTACCAGCTGACTGACTGAATATCTACCACATGCCCACCACACACTCTCCTTCTCTCGTCCTTTCTCTTTCATGTGTAAACACCCACACGAGCAACATTTAAACGTCTGTATGGTGATCCTGTCTGCACGTTGTTTATTTATTGACACTTCAGAATATCAGATGTTGGCATCTTAGTGTAAACAGACTCTCAGTCATACAGTAAAAGGATAAGGAGGCAGTGTATGTGAAAAATCTAACTGTGTCATTTTATGCATTTGCTTCCAATCAAAAAGCAAATACCCATGCTCTCTGAGGTTAACATTAAACCTGTGAGGATTAGCAAAATACCAGGTCTCAAGCGTAAATAGCAGTACAACAGCAAATGCTAATTTTATCATATCAACAGCTCCATATGCTAATGTGATGATAATTAACATATGTATATCCATATTAGTTTACAATTTGCATATTTGCATTTGCTTCATTTAACTAACTTCATTTCTGATTCTTGATCAGCCTAATCATTCGGATGCATTATATTTGCCAGTTGATGAAGATCTGCACAAAATCTAGCAGCTACTCTATTTATTCAAACATATTTCAGTCTGAGCACCATGCAACAGGTTAAAATTGCCACCACTTGAACCTCTCCACTAGCATGACTGAAAATGTGGCTGGAGTCAGTTTTTTCTGCTGGTGACTCTTATTTATATAGCAGTGCAGCTTGGATAAAGGCTATTGACATAGAAGAAAGCAGAGTCCTTTCACTTGCCCTGATTACACCAGAGGTCTACACAGCCAATGGACCGATTGTGTTCCAAGAGGCTATTTCTTGATGCCGCCCTTACTACACCTCCCACCACTTACAGTTAGGACTCTAAAAATGCAAACACACTATGTGGGTCAAACACATACAGATACACTTACAGATATCGACAGGGGTAAACTGTACAATTCATTGTCATTTAAACCCTTTAAACAAAGTCAAATTGTTTAATTGAAGACACACTCAGCCAAAACACATCAAGCTCTTCACCTCAACTTTGTTAAGAGAGGGGTGTAAAGAGGCCAAGGAAAAGAAAAGCTTTCAGAGACGAAAAAGAGAAGAAGCTTTGAAGAACAGACAAGGTGTAGCAGGTGTTGGACATATTTTGATGGCAGTAAAAAGAGAGGGGGTGTGGTTTCTCCAGGCTGTGGCAACAATATGCTTTGTCTGCTTTACTCTGCAGGACCAGCAACAATCACCACACATCATACTTGAACCTATGTGCACATTACAAGTACAGCTGATCTCCATCTACCTACTATAAACACCTCATAATTCAGTTAACTAATTGGTTTAATAAGGTACCATTTACATTATAACTCTGCGTGTGGCCTCCCCTTTGTTGTCAGCCAGATAGAAACACCTGTTCATCTGTTCCCAGCCAGGTTTATTGGCTGGAGACAGATTAAATCGTAGTCACCCATTAACACCGCCAGAGACACACAGACAAAGACAGACAGGCAGGGAGACACTTGTCAGAAATGCATTAGTGAAATGGCAATTATACATCTGCCAAGCTGTTTTTGAGAGTTTTAAAGGAAATCTCTCAATTAACTGGCAAATATAATGAAGTAGAGACCAAAACAGAGATTTAACAAATGATTAATTGGCTGAGATGAGGTTTCTTGACGGGGTCTTAGTTTTTGGAACAGAGTGAGGAACTCTGGAGTCTGGGAGGATCTCTGTATCCTGCTTCCTCCGATCGAACACCAACAGCAGTACAGGCGCCTTCTGCTTCGCCCCAGATTGGATGCGTTCCAGCCACAGCTGTCTGGAAGGAGACCCCAGGCCAGATTCATTGGAGGGAGCAGACCTCCCAGCAGGCCTGGCAGCACATGGAGCAGGTGGGGGAAAATGCTGAGGAAGGATGTTCAAGCCAATTTCCAAGTATAATACCGTATCAAATTATGAAATTGTAAAATACACCTATAGGAACAAAATTTCTTTTTCATTTCTAAACCACAGGGAAGATACTCGCTTGTCAGTTAGCTGTCACAGGTGGTAATTTCCTGGTCAAAGTTGCACACTGTCAGCATGCTATTCATCACGGATCTCCTCCCCCTGTCTCGAGGGCTATCCTCGTCAAACTCAGAAGGCAACTGGCTGACAGTGGAGGTTTGTCCGCTCATCATCGTAAAAGCTTCGCCCTGCCTCTCTCCCTTCAGCTCACATCCCCTGTACCCCACATCATCGTCTTTTGCACCTTTAACACCTCCACAACACATTACTCACACATCCATGATGTTCTTTCATCGCTGATGTTACTTGCACAACCTAATTACGTTAATTTAATAAACAATATTTAACCCAATCTCTTGTGTGTACTCCCTCCCTGCCAGTTTATGTTAATCCACATTAGCTGCTACGTCCAAGGTGTGCAGTCTTCATGGAACAATAGCAGTTAATTACCATCAAACTAGAGGCTGTGAATCTTCATCTGCATCTCTTCAGCTGTTGACGGCTGATGTGCTAGCAAGCATTAGTTGCTTGGTTTTACAGCAGTGGATGGGGATTTGGTGTTTCGGCACTAACATTATCGCACCATTCATTTTCTATTTCGCTCTGTTCTTGTGCCCACAAACTCCTTCAATAAAAGATAACTGGCTCCTCAGCTCTAGATTTTTGACAGAAGCTGCTGCAGCTTTGTGAGTCTGCAGTCTGCAGCTAGAGAGATACTGTACATTTGGTTTTAGTGGGAAATGGCTGCTCATATGAACGTGATGAGAGCTTTGAGAATTTTAGCTTCAAGCAGATATACAGTCAGACATATAAGTGAAGATATTCAAGTCAGGAAGTACATGGAATAAATGAACACAAATAGAATGATGTCAAGGATCGCTCTGTTTAAGACGTCCACATTCCTCAGAGTCAGCTCATGGGACACCACAAGGTCAAACCTTGCTCTGGACGTTTTTGCACCAAATGGCACGAGCAATTTTTTGAATAGAATGAGGAGTTCTGGGTGTCAAACATTATTAAAACAGCAAATATAGCTCTTAAACCCCCAAGAATTGTGATAGTTGGCCGGTATTATTGATTTGGCTTGGGGAAGCAGTAGCACACAGTATGCTTAATAATTAATTGCTGGTTATCTTCTGACAATCTCCATGTGGAATGTAAGAAAACTTGAAGGTTGAGGTAATAAAACATGAATATGAGCAGATGCTTGCCGACACAGCGGTAGCCACGAAGTCATCGTGTCGCCTCGGGCTGCAGCGACGAGTAACACTTATGTACAGACTGCTGTCGATCCCTTGCGTACCTGGGACAGAATCTTCCGAAGTAGAGGTTCATGGCCTGATAGCTATCTGGAATGAAAAAGTTAGGGAACCCCTATGTGTGTGTGGAGGTGTGTGTTACTGTAGCTTTCCGTCACAGTGCCAGTTTTGTTTCTGCTGCTTTGCACTTCCCTTTTGTATTTTAATCATCAGCCTTTCTGCCTCTCAAGCTCCACCTTTGGCAAGCCAACATGGCAATTAATTGGCTTATTAAATCCCCCTGCAATGCCCCATCAGCAAAACTATCAAAGACTAATCCTCCCTTTGTACTACAGTACTGTGTGCTGGGAGAGAACAGAGTAGCATGCGCCGGAGCAGCAGACTTAATCACGGCTGAGAGCTGTCAGTAACACAAAGTTATTGTGCTGTGGAGTTGCGGGCTAGAAGGAAGGATGGTGGGGGAGGGATGGATTACAGCTGTTCTGACAGTCCAGGTGTATTTGCATATATAATGTAAGAGAGTGTATGAGAGAGCAGTGGAGAGATCACGTCTCACACACCTATACGTAAACACGCTGAAATTCATCCAGGTTAGCCTGTCGCTAACAGTAGATGAATGTTTTGCCAATGACCTCCTTTCATTAATATCAAGCTCACAGTCAAACTCATGCAATATTACCAAGGTGTGTGTTGCGGGGGGCTAATCAGGGTTAATTTGTGAGATGACTTAGCCAGAGACAGAGAGTGATGGCCAATGCCAGGTGTGATTCTCTAAGATTTGTCATTTCAGAGAAAGAGCAGCCAATATTAATCTATCTCTGTCTTCCCCAATGTCCAGTTAATCGATCTCTCTCACTCTCACACATAAACACGCGCACACATGCAGGAGAGTCACAAACACCTGCTGAGAGCACACGCATTAACACACACACACAAACACGTCTTTCTCTTTGTGATCTCATACTTTTGCAACACTTCAAAAGTTTTTCATTGCCTCTGTCATCAACCAAGGACGTAAACAAGGTGACTAGCACATCACCAAACCATCTGGTGTGTGATAAATAGACCCCCCCCCGCACTTCCACCACCACCGCCACACGCTCTCCCTCACACATTCAGTACAGTACAGTGCAGACAGTTGTAGGTAATCCCAATTCAGCAGCGGCAGGAAGAGAAAAGTTCTCAATGTGACCCGTGTGTGTGAGTATCATTCTTGACTACTGGCTCTATCTCTCTGCTCCGCTGCTTCCTGTGATGAGCAACAACAGTAACCATAGCGTCAACAGCCATCTCTTTTTCCGTTTCCTCCGCCTCTGCTTCCTGGAGTATCTCAGCCCTACACATCTCCAACTTTCTCTCCGTCTCCCCTTCAATACATCTTCCAGCTCTCTGAAAGGGCATTGATTCTCCTCCAGGGAGGGAAGATGTGTCACCCTGCACGGATTGGATTGATAACGCTGGCCTAAATATAGCCCTGCGGCAGGAAGCAGGAGAGGAGGATATTTTTAGAAGTGTTTATAGTGCAATGACTCGGACACTACCTCAGCTGAATGACCAAGTGGAAGTAAGGAAGGGGTGGTTACTGGGGGGGGGGGGACACTAAACTCTGCAACTCTCTCATTGAGAGATTACTGCACTTTGCGGGATTGTAAAAAACATTTAAGTGGATGAATGCATTGTCCATCTGGATGAAATTGACCATCAGTTATGTTTAAAAACATGCCAGTTAAGATTAGTCCTCTGAAATATTTCTGGGTGACGTGAGCTTTGATTGAGTGCTTTCCTTGGCTCCATGGGCTGATTTGAGTAATGTATTGGCTTTCCCTTTGTAACAGCCTCTAATCCATACAACACACTCTGCTTAGAGTACTCAGTCCCCTTTCCCAATGCTGAAGTGCTCACTTTATTTTGGCTGCGGGCGATACTTACATGATGATCAGATACCACGTTGTTGAGCACTGCTTTTCCAAAATCTGTTTTTTCCCTGCTTGGATTTGCAATTTGGGATTCCTAAGCAGGCTTTTTCCCTTTTCTTTTTTTCATATAGCCTTCAGCATGCATATAAAACCCGATCTGTGAAAATTGCTGACTCACTATTAATTGATCCCCACGGTGCTATGAGGTCTCCCGCAGAGCCGATCATGGGCCTGAGTTAAATGCTACCCTTTATCAGAGCTGAGCTCTATGCAAAATCGAAGCCAACAACAAGGTAAAAATCAGCATTGATCTCTGGTCTTTTATGCTCATACAGCCGACTCCTCCACTCCGGTGCAGATCATTTATGGAGTTAATTGATTTGTCCTGCTGTGTGAGTCCCCTCTACTGCTAGCCACACGCTGAGCCATAGGACAGGTTCACATTGTAATATCCAAGGGCAGCAACAAAAGAGATCGTTGTCTTTTAAATCAATAAGAAATCCAGCTGTGGTGAGTGACTTTTCTGCGTAACAACTCCTATAGAAAAATAGCTTTTTGTGTCAAACCATGCAGGCTTGGGTTTTGTGAATAACACTGAGGAACATTTCTGTGTTGCAGTGTCAAATCCTTCTGAATTTCACATTATATGAATGGACACCCAATTGCTGCAGTGAATGAATGAATGTTTATGTTATCTCATTTGCTTAACGCTATATAATCAGATGTGGCTCCTTGCAAATTACCTTTTTCTCCTTTCAACAACTTCTCCAAATACCCATCACTTAGCTGCAGAGCCATGCATGTAAACAAGCTAAATTTGTTTACAGGCTGTGAATTTCTCCACTCAAATGGCATCTGAAGTAATGTGCATGCATTTTTTATCTATCAGTGAAATTAAAAGCCGTAGTGGTTGAACTACTTGAACAACTTGCAAAGCCATGGGAACTGCTTGAAAGATGCAAAACAAACTCACCTGCAGGTAGTGACAGGGCCTCAGGTTGGGCTTGAGGTCAGTGGGCGTCATGGGCTTCTCCAGGTTGAGTGAGGACTTCCTGTAGGCCTCCTTGGCTTGGCTGACCGTTAGCGTTGACCAGGAGCTCCTCTTCATGAACTTGCCCTCTGGCGCCATGCTAATGCTCTCGCAAGCTGAGCACTTGACGTCATTGTTGCTCTTGGAGGTCTTTAGTGATAGGTCTCCTACCAGGTGGCCGTGCATGGAGTCAGGGTAGCAGTGGCTGATGTGGTCCACAGGATGCCGCGACATGATGCTCGGTGTTCTGTACGTGCTGTCGCTATCCAGGTTGTCGTCCGAGCTCCACCAACCTCCTGAGCGCTGCTTGCTGCTACCTTCAGATTTACGGTCCTTGCTCTTGCTGCGTTTGCTGTGTTTGTGGTGACCTTGGTGGTGATGATGGTGGTGGTGTGAGCCGTCCCGGTGCGAGTCGCTTTTGGTGCCATTCATTTTGGAGGATCCTTCTAGAGAGTGCGACTTTGTGAAAAGCTTCTGCACTGAGTGAACTAAGTGGCGTATTCGGCCGGGGCTTTCATTGCGCTGCTCTGTAGTTGTGGTTGTGGTGGAGGTGCGTTGGTACTGCAATGTGTGGAAGCCATCCCGGTGCAGTGGCATCTGCTTTTCAAATTGGTCCAGGAGGTTTGCTGGGATTCGGTTCATTTTGCCGCTGCCGCCATGAGAGGATGAGCCACCGTCGTCTCGGGAGTCCCTGCCACCGGAAGTGTTTCCACCGCTGTCCCGTGAAGCGCTACCGTAGTGCATGCGAGGGAAAGTGCTACTTGAGATGGAGTGGTCGGTGGCCGACATGGACACCGGCATCACCATGCACTCAGAGTGGATGGAGCTCCGTGGGGAACAGCGGTGGTGGCCTTCAAGTGGGCAGCTTTCGGTGGGGCTGAGGAGGTAGGAGGGGGGCCGTGAGTCGCCATGATGGAGGTGATGGTCCAGGGAATGGTCGCAATCAGCCAGGCCGCAGGTGTGGGCTGAGGTGGGAGAGGTGAGCTGGAGCTGGGCAGGGCGGCCACCAGAGAGACCCTTCATGTTCCTGGGTGGAGGGGAGTAGCTGTCCTCATCGAAATACTGCGAGGGCGACCATGAATACTGCTGGTCTGAGAGCAAGACAGAGAGAGGGCATGTTAGAGCAGACCTGAGGTAAAAAAAAAAGCATTTTCCCAGAAAAAGAAATGCATTTTCCACATAATGGTGCACAGGGCAGAAGCCTAGTACCACATCACGTCCTAAAACAGGCTGGTTATTATCCACTTCCACTCCAAATGACACACTAAAAAACTCACATCTGAAATGTGGCAGTGAAATCAACAGATTGCACAGACAGAATCTGGGCCGTCGTATTTTTTCTCCTCTGTTCAGCTCCGTGATGGGGGAAAAAGAGAAACGAAAGAAAGAGAAGGACAGGCGACAGGTAGGAGCCTGCATCGCCATTTATCCAATGCAAAGTGAAGTAATAGCCTATCACTCTGTGGTGCTGGTGTCATCCATCAAATCCCTGAGGAGAGCGTGTGAGCCTTATGGCCGGGTAGGCGTCCTTGGGAGGCCATCGCCAAATGCACCCTCCCTCCTCTTCCTTCTGTTGGCCATGTAGTCTTAGATTAAAACTCAGCTCTGTGTGATCGGTCACCAAGGGCAGACGTCCCAGCACTCTATTCCAATGTATTTAACTTAATCACAGGGAAGGTTTACTTTATCTTTGTGCCTCACCACTGTCTGCTTCCACTGTAATTACGTTGCCCTGCCTTTGAATCACATCAGGATGATTGGAGTTAAAATTTCATATGTGCTGTTAATAATGACACCTGTACTTGATCTTCTGCCTTAACATGACTTTATCTGGGAATTAATAAAACTGCGCAACCGATCCCAGTACTAGTAATTGTAGTAATTTTAATTATCCGATGTTATCAAAGTGTAAAATCACATTAATGAGCAGAATCATTTGCATACAATAATAGTCATTTTGTCAGTCCCGTTGCATTGCCCTCAATAAAAAGCCAAATATAATATACAGAAAGGAAGAAAAATGTCTCCCTGTCACATTTCAAACTTATCTGCACCTTGTGTGAAAGGAAACAAACAGTATCCCAGCTCGTTTGCCTGCCAGTGATACGCTTCATAAGCCCCCCCCCGCTGTTTCACTCCCTCTGTAACCCCATAAAATGAAGGACAGCTTTTATGAGCTATGAAAAGAGAGGAGAGGAGTTTGAGTCCAAACTGGCGCACTTCTAAAGGATATCAACGTATAAATATATCAATAAAAAGTTATCATAAACTAAATTCTGATATACCAAAAAACTAGAATTTGACAAATGGGTTCTCAAGCTGTGGTGGAGAAAAAAACACCTTGGGTTCTGTTTGAATAATGCAAAGCACTGCTTTAAACCGCATGGCGAGTGTGAAATTAGGGTGCGTTCATATCCACTTGTGCTAATTCACCGACAAAGAAACATGGCTGAAGCACCAGATGCAAGGGTCAAAAGGGTTGCACTTGGTTTCTTAATTAATCATGGGAGCTACGTGGGTGTAACGTGTATTAAACCAATCAGAGCGCCATTACCATTATATAAAGGAGAAAATAAGAGCCAGGCACATTTGCACCTTGGTGGGTTGTTATCATAATGGCGCAGCGTTTCACACAGAATTAGATTGGATTTGTGGCACGTTGATAAGGCTGTATACATTGTGACTCGCCAGTGAGCCAGTCCTGGTGTATGCATACATCCCAAGGGCTGAGCGGAGACCAGCACACTGTGCACAGCTCCGCAGTGAAGAACAGTGCAAAACACAACATTGCACATATATTTTGAGATGTATGAATGGTGGAGACAAATTTAGCTTTGCATCGCTTTGAACTGGGTATATAGGCCTATTTATTCACATGATGTTGGATTTTAATGCAAAATCATTGGAATGACTTACTACACTGTTAGTGAGTTGTGACTAGGAGTGGATGTTTCCTTCTCATCTCTCAATTTAGATCAAAATTCTCCTTTCAAACTTATTTTTTAATGAGGTCTAAGATCTCAACCCCTGAGGTGCAGCTGTGCTCTTCTGTTGCTGTCGTCCTCCATCTGTCGAGATGAAAACAAATTCTCGTTGTTTACCAGTCTTACATGAGGACGTCTACTTGGCAGCCTGATGTAAAATTAATCCAAGCTACTCTAAGCATGCATGGGGGGGGGGGGCAACAAGACACTTTTCCCTCAGGAGGAACTGTTTTTGTATGAGGCTGAGAGTGCCCATCAAATATATTAGTACAGAGTAAAATTCAACAGGTTAAATCAGGTGAACCTGCCTTGCCCAAGTCAGTCACGCTCACCGTTTGCTTGTAATTGCAACAAAAGGATGATGGTGCATTATTGATTGATGAGCGATGCTACATTTCTGTCTGAAGTCATGTCTCTGTTTTACTCCAAGGCCTTTCTTTGACTCTTTCCATGATGTACCTCAGGGAGCCGCACTGAATAAATTATCTACCGGCAGAGTTGTGGCATTTCCTGGGATTATATGACAGATGACAGTCTCATCCGCCCTCCATCTCTCTTTCTCCTTTTTCACCTCTTCCTCTGCTGATACAGAATTGTACTTTAGCTGAAGGAAAGAAAAAAGAAAAGTAGTTGTGCGGTTCAGAAAGTAAGCCCTACAAAGGTTATCTAATATTTACATATTTACAGACTGAAGGGGAAGCAGCTCTCTCACTGAAAACAGGTTCTTCTGGCAACTGCTCTGCAAACAGCGAGACAAGTATCTGTGACATCTGTGGACGGGCAGAGGGCTTGTTGTTTTTACTCTGATACAAGCACCTGCCATCACATTAACGGCTTCCTGGCAAGGACGCCGACTATGATGGGCCTGATGGAATGGTGAGTTCAGAAACTAGATGGCAATGAAATTTAAACACGGCGCACACAGGAAACATTTTCATTAACAGACAGGCTACTGTGCTTTTAAATGTTGATGGGGTGATGGACGCAGTGATGAATGATTTAAAGAAAATCAGATGTCTGGAATAAAATGAAAAGGCACGGATCCCTGACGTTGTTTTCTTTATGCCGCCCGCACGCTGAAAGTCTTTCATTTTGTCTTAATACACATACAAATAAACCACATCACATTTGACTTAATGTTTTGCAATCATTCAGTCATGTCTGAATCATTTTAACCAGTACCAAGCTCTATAATGTTGTCACAGCGCTCTGGGCTCGACTTTGATAAACACAGTGTATATGAGACACAAGGTGTGCAGGGAAGGGAAACAGAGTCAGAGGAAGAGGCTCATTTATTAAGGGCTTCTGTTTTGTGCTGCTGCTCCGCCCGCATGCAGAGTGTGAGTAAAGGTCGTCTTGCTCCTTTTAACACATTAGCATTTAAATAGCATTATATCTGCGCTGAGTATCACTGACAGCTCCCACTCTTCCTCTGGCTCAGACCCTAACTGGAGTTGAAAACAAAGTTAAAAGATAATAAAGCACTGGACTAGACTGAGAGATCAAAGGCATGCGACCTTCAGACTTGGCAGTGGTTTGAATGGTGGCTAGCTGCAGCACTATTTAAGAGAGGATTAGGATAAAGGCGACTGTAAGGGACAGACCAAGCGTTGAGGCAGTACATGAGAGACTTGTGATGACAGCCTTTAATGTTTTGCATCACTGAAAGAATCTGTAATTTCCATGTTGTGTGGCATCAGAAGTCTTGCCTCAGAGATTTTATTCGGCCATCCATCCATTAGCTATACCACTTATCCTCATAGGGTTGGGAGAGGGCTGGAGCCACCTCGGCTGGCTGGTGAGGATGGTGTACACCCTGGGCAGGTCACAGGGCTGACATGTGGAGACAAACAACCTCACACTCACTTCCTCACCTACGGATAACTTAGCATCACCACTCAACTGCGGATGTGTTTGGACTTGGACTGTAAACTCAACACTGTTCAAACCCAGAACCCTCTTCATGTGAGGCAACAGGTCTTACCACTGCACCACTGTGGTTTGGCTCAAGTAAATGATTTATGAATGGGAGCAAACAGTGGATTCTTGTAAAGTGACAGAGAGTAATAGACATATCAGTAGTTTTATCCTACCACTTATTAAACCCAGCAGCATCAGTACAAATGTCAAACACAACAAAGTCTTTTGCTTGTAGAGTTAGTAGCAGTGACAAAATAAGGATAGAAATATGTTTTCCAATAACAGAGAGTATTGTCTAAATATATCAGAACATGCCCTACCAGCCGGCCACAGTAAGTCACACCCCTTATTTTCTGAGTAAAGACAGATCGATCGATCTTATCCATCTCCCAAAGGTTAAATGCAGTCTCCCCAGAATTCTGGCCTTTCTTCAGAAAATCAAAGTAAGGGGAATTGTGTCCTCAACCCTCGGGGCAAATCAGCAATGGTCTGGGCTATTAGATTTGAGAAGGAGCCAATGGACAAAGCGAGTCTGTCAGCTTTGCAAGCCTCATGATATCCACCATAGCGGCTCTGATCAAAAATCAGAGCCTGGCTAACAGCTTTGGCAGAAATCCTGCTCACTTGTCCATCCAATTGACAGCGCAGGACGATTAATGTGTGCATTTCAAGCCTTGGCCGTGAGCTGAAACTCAACCTGCAGCATTTTAATTGCACATGCAATACTCAACTAACTGAGCTGTTTCAAACAGCCACAGCAATTGGGAGCCAATTACTTGTCACTGATATTTTTCCCCACAGACCATCTGTCTGTGTCCGACTGTGACACGTAAAATGCCAGGGAAAAAAAAAAAAAAAAGTTCCTTTCATGTTCGATGCTGTGACTGACACCTAATGCTGAGACATGAGCTATTAAACCAAAGAGTCTGTGAAATGACCGTGTGCTGAGTCAGCACAGCATGTGCTTACACACTTGCACAATGGGGGAGGACTTGCTCTCACAACTAGCTTTAAATCAAACCGGGACTTCATACTGGGCTGATTTAGAGCCGAGCCAGTGTCACATGAATCTATACAAAGCACCGATCTATACTATTTAAAAAGACCAAGAACCCAAAAACTCAATTCTGTGAAATACCAAGTAGCGCGCTGCTATGGAGACACCTGGTTAAATATTCCATTGTATAGACAGGGATGTCACATGAATCACTCCAGACATGTGTGGCCACTGGTATCTGGACACTGCATATTGCAAATCTCAGTGTATGAACTCACAACAAGTCTCCTCCTTTTTTCAATGGAAAATATAAATGTATGTGCACCTATCTCGCCAAACATACTCTGTTGGCCCTTGTAGTGGTGTTAATACAGTATTATAACACATACTACTACTAGTACTATTTCCTTAAAGCAAGCCATACACACTCGCGTAGGCATGTGATCGTATTAGGACACTAAAAACAGGAATGCAAATGTTTCTGTATGGCTGATATTGTGTTTTTGCACCTCAGAGTTAGATAGGAATTGTTTTTCAACACATATAGAAACATGTGCTGTTTTCAAATATAGATATTCACTGATTCTAGGTATGTTTTATTATGCAGTGTGATCGCACTAAAAAATTGGATATGCATTCTAAATATGGCCGACTTCTGTGCTGCTGATAGACTTTATTCTCGTGCAACACTATACTATGACAATTAATACAGGGGACACAGCTTATAATAAAATGTCAAGACATTTATCAATATCTTTTTATAATAAAAAGTCCATATAAAATAAAAATCCTGTACAGTGAGAGAGGGGGAGAGCGATATATTCCCAGGAAGAGATATGTAATGAGAAACACTTAATCCTGACCTGCCACTGATACACATGACTGCACTGATGTCAGTGTTTGCACTGTAGCCTCTGGCTGCTGCTGCTTGTGGTTACACTTACAAACCTGAGAGTTCTGTGTGAACACAAGAGATGGAAAAGAAAGAGAACTCCCCTTCGCTTTCCCCAGTGATCAAAGCCTCCGCCCCACTATCTCTCTCCCAGGAGGGAGTGAGGGTTCGCCTGTGAACACACAGGAGAAGATTAGAGTGAGGAGAAGCTAGCAGAGGTGCCGTCTACCTAGCTGCTGTAAACAACAGTAATGATATGGGGAAGACAGTTTGCGTGTGGCTATATATTTTGGGAGATAACAAATACAGGGGACTGGAAAATGACACTGATACAAAAGGGAACAGAAGCCATAGCAGCAGATATTCATATTCCTGTAACCCCCTAAAGAGCTTGGAGTCTATCAGCCTCTGCACTAATCTCTTGAAAAATGATTAGGCTATTGGCAGGCTGTCCCAACAAATGCAAAATGACAATTTCTCCTCTCTAACACCCAATTTCAGCGACAGAGTGGCGAGCTGAAGGCGGCCATAGTATTTAGCGGCAGAGAGATTATGGTGGCCAGATAAGGAGACGCTGCTGAATGTCTGAATACTTATCGTGAACCCGCTAATGATGAAGTGTGTTATCTTGTGCTTTGCTCAGCGCTCCTCCCTGGCTCCTCTCTCTCTCTCTCTCTCTGCACCAGTCACAGTGAGGACGGAACGATAGGTGACATGGAAATTACCAAAAAAAAAAAAAAATCAGGATCAGCGTTCCTCGTTCCTTCCTGAATGACAACACTTAAAGCTTTTGTGCTTCTCGACTTCCTGCTTCCTCTTTTACATCTTGGAGTTGAACACAAAAGGATGAGGTTCTAGTCTTTACGTTGAAAATGCACCGCCCATCTCATCCTCTGCTGTGGTAATTTCATCCCTCACAAAAGCCACAACTGTGCCGAATGATCTTGCTATCTTTGTATCATTTTCTTGACGACCTCGTCAATCGGAATCGTTTCAAAGTCCCCCTTTTATTTACAACAGCCACAGAAATTGACTGGGAGTCCAACAATGCCCCTGTGCAAACTCTTGCCAAGAGTGGTAGATTGCATGGGCTTGCAATTCACATGGTGGAATCATAAATCCAGCGCAGCTATCCAGATATGAATAAATCATGCTGAATGTGAAATTCTGCCACAGGAAAAGCCCTGTGACTGTGAGTGTGTGTGTGTGTGTGTGTGTGTGTGTATGTGTGTATGTGTGAGGGAGAGAGAAGGAGAGTAAGTCCCATCTTATGTAACAGCTAGGACCGCATTGCCAGGCAACTTGTTAGAGGAAGCCTCAGAACTGTTCCTGGTTGCCATAGCAACACACTCTGAAGTTCACATCCTTTGCTGTCTCTGCAGCCACTGAGGAGTTCAGGAGAAAATGAGAGACAATTTGATACCATCACAGTGTTTGTTATCTGCAAGGATGACGTTTAAAAAAAAAAAAAAAAGACACAAATGTCCGAGCCAGACGAGGAGGTCCGAGATCCACCCCAGCGCTCAGCCCCCAGAGACAATCCCATCATGAAACTTATTTTAAAAGCACTACAGGTCCCCTGAGCCCTGCAGGCAACCACAACCCTCAGCCTGAAGAAGACAATTGAAATCCTTTCCCCTCTAATGTAATTTTCCTCTCTGCAGACCACAGCAGCCCAGAGAGCGGAGGGTGGGGGCCGTCCATAATGACTTTTTGGAGATGGAAGTGATACCGACAGTCCAGTTGAGATCCTTGTCTCTCACTCGCCTTTTTCTCCAAAGTCAGCCGGAACATTAGAGCCGCAAAGTCAATCAGTGTGTTAAATGATTTGCTGTGATGTTAATCTGGACAAAATCAGATCAGAAAAATTAAGTGCACTGACAACATCTGAGGGGGGTAGACAAGTCTTAATTACAGCCAGGATCACATGAACTGCGTGTGAGTGGAAGAATCCAACCGCTGAACCTCGCGGCGGCAATGAACATCGATGAAACACTCATTTGTGTACACAGACACACTCTCAGACACAATGAGCATGCATGCGTTGAATCGGATGGAGGATGATTGCATGTTGCTCAGGGGAGCAAAGGTGTACTTGGACACATCTGACAATGAAATGTAATTAGAGTAGGTGTCTGTCCTAATGTTTTTCTGGCCTAATTCCAAAGCGGTGAAATGAAAAAAGAAGAAGCTGTGAAAATTACCTGGGTCCACTATAGCCAATTTACCAGCCTATGGTAACAGCAGCTACAGCTACAGCTATATACTGACATACATTTTCACTAATACACATATAAACACAGCCATTACATGGTGAAATAAGTGTGGTCGATGTGAAATCTAAGTTCAATCTTACATAAGTGGGACTCCCATTACCTGCATGCATTAAATATTACTATTCTTCAAAATATTTCATTTCATTCTGCATGGATTTCAATTGCCCCTCAATCAATTTACTTGTAAATATCCTAACACTGACAAAAAGAGAAAACAGAATCAACTCAATCATGGCCAGTGGCTTCCCATTAAAAATAAACAAAGAAATCATAGCATGAGCAAAGACTCATATGAACTTATACTATCTCTTTAACTCCAGTGTGTTCTTACAGCTTTTCATATCATCATGTAGAGCATTGGTTCCCAACCTGGGGTCTGGCCCCCCTCAGGGGGGTGTCAGAGATTTCAGGGGGTCCACAGAGCTTTGTCTGTTCTGAGGTCAAAAGTGTATTTGTGCATATTAACATTAAAAATCCAATAACACGTCCAATTGGATAATCAAAGTGATGTCTAAACAAAGAGAAGAGGAGCGAAAACCTACAACCATTTATTTTTTTTGAGTAAAAGTGTGTATGTGTGCAGGCAGGGGTTGTGGATGGGGGGGCTGGCTTGTCTTCGACACAAGTAGGGGGGGGCTTCAAGGAAAAAAGGTTGGGAACCACTGATGTAGAGCATTCCATAGATTCACACCAGCCACTGAAATACACCTTTGCTTTAGAGTTGTTGTTCATGTTTAAAATTATAATTATTTCCTTCTGTGTTCTTCACCCTCTGTGCACATGAGGAAACAGTGAAAAGTTGACTGTGAAGGTTCTCAGTCATCCAGGTCATCTTTATCTTGTGGTTGTAGAAAACAAGGCAACTGGACTTGCCAGTCCAGTTGCCTTGTTTTCTACAACCCCCATAGTCCAACAAACAGTGTAAAACACAATGATACTCACTTTATTATTATAAAAGACTAAGGCAATCATCAAAGAAGGAGTTTTTCCCCTAAATCTGACCATGAATGATTTAAAATGATTGCTGATTAGTTGTATGTGACTGTAGATACTTTAAAATCAATCTTCTCTACACTTCGATTGGTTGTGATTGGATGTGAAAAACACTGATAAACACATATAATGTTAGTGTTTATTCAATGTTACACAGAATGTACTGTACATTTTAATGAAAATGATTCAAAATGAATTCAGCTCCTTTGCGTTTGCACTGATTGATCTTGTCCGGCAGGTTTGAGCTCATTGAACACCACCTCAGAGAGCAAGCTGAAGCCCAAAGTCAATAACAGACCAAGGGTGGTACAAAAATGACCTTTGTGGGATGAGAAAGAGTCCAGTACAAAAAGGTCACAGAACGCCAAGCTGTCTTACACACTGCATGTTTGGTAACTTGGATCCTAATCTGCATTTTTACAAACAAACATTTATCAAATTCCCCATTTACAGCTCATATAAGAAGGCTATGCAGGAAGGTCAATGTATATGTACATCATGACAGATGAAGGTGAAGGCAACTCCCTGAATGAATCTGAGTAAAACGAGTAGAGCATATATGTACACTCAAGCTGCCTTGATCGTCAGCATCTGTGCAAAAGCACTCTTAAGAGGGCAGCAAGTCTTTCATTTGCTTCCCCAGGTAGTCACTGAAACCACATGGTTCTAGTAATGATTTGATAGAGTGAGTGGGCTGATCCAGTTCCCCCTCCAGATCCAACACGAGTAGCTGTGATGGGATAAAAGGAGATATGGAAAACATGGATATAGGCTCTGAGAACAGACTGGATTGGATGTGCCTGTCATTTAATGCTTCAGATGCAACCTGTTGTTCTACAGGTGTGTAATTAAAGAAAGAAAAACACAGGAAGAGAGAAAACTTATCAACAGCATGAGATTGATTGGTGACAGGCAAACAGGTCTCCAGTTTACAGTTGCTATTCCTACTTCACACTCCCTTTATTCTTACTCTCAGGGGTCTTTCTGCTTCCACTGAATTTCGTTGACAAGCCATTTTTGATTCTCTGCGATGTGACTAGAGGTAATTCAGAATGTCAGACTAGTTAGTGCACATGTGTTTGTGTGCAGGAATCTGAGCACTGTCAGATCGACAGAGTGTGAAGACAGGTGGCAGATGAGAGGGGATGAAAGACAGGTCAGCAAAGTTTTGTCAGGAACATTCACTCCATCAAATAAATGGTGATGACAAAACAATTTCACTTGGAGGTACAGTAGACTCTCAGGGGTTAGGATAAATAACATGCAGGCAGTACTGCAAATAGTCCTGCAGTGCCATTATTGAGTGTAGCTTTCTTTAAAATAAAACAAAAACCAAACAAACAGAAAAGATGACTAGGGAATAAAATTCATGAGGTGCAAATAAAAACACTGCAGATATGGTCTTACCTTGTGGCAGTAAAAGCTCAACAAGGCTCGCTGCTCTAAATACAATCTCTGATGTAGACCATTTAAGTGGCAGCACTACCTAGCATCCATCCATCCATCCACCCACCAGTCCATCCATCCATCCATCCATACATCCATACATCCATCCATCCATCCATACATCCATACATCCATCGTTGCTTAGAAACAAAGCCCAAGGACAGCCAGGACTGGAATGTTGGTCTTTCCCTGGGGCCACACATACAGTGCATTAGTAGGTCTGTGCTTCCACAGTGACTACACATCCTTACAGTTGATGGTATTTTGTAATCCAGTTGATTGTGTAATAATGCATTCAGGAGATCATTGTCAACAAGATGATATAATTTCATAATCCCATCCAAAAATGTATCACTCCAACAAACCCAATAAAAAATGCTGCTGCTTCTAAATAGTAAACAGACATCACACTGAGTTACAGATACAGAGAATGAAGGAGAAACTATTGTGGTAATTGATTAATCAACATATTGTGAGCAAAAATGCCAGAAATTCACTGATTCTAGTGTTAAATGCCTGTGTGTGCTCATCAAGCCAAGCAAGCAATCTGAAAATGTCAACTTGAACTCTGGGAAACTGAGTTGATTTAATGAGGTTTTTTGGAATAATCAACTCACAAAATACTTGGAAGGATTAATTAATAATTATATAAAAAATATATATTTTAGTAAACAAAAATACACAAAAGAGCTACTCAGTTTCAGCAACATGAGTACGATGTTGACGAGTACCTCAATCAGATCTAACAGTTGCATCCCTGAGCACAACATCAGGCTGAAGCCTTAAATTATAGCAGTCAAAAGATGTAACATCTTTGCTTTATGCTGATGTCACCAGGCAGCATTGAGAATTCAAATCAAAAGGCTGTGCTGTTGCTCTGTGACACGAGAGGAGAGGACCAATTAAACATGTCCCTAGACCCCTCACTAGCAATTACATCATTGTAGGTCATTAATGACATTGTTATGATCATTTTCAAATGATGCAGTAAATCATTCTCACAACAAAATGCACTGTACATGAGGATGTTTCAGCATGTATTGGTATGAATATTGAAACTGCACAACATCTGGGTGGTCTGTCCCTCGGCTGAAATCAATTAAAGTGGCTGTGATATCCCTCCCACTCTCATTTCCATTTCCAACAAGGCGAGCCCTGGAGGGTAACGACCGCATCGTTGCATCACACTGCTTCCTGATTGGCCTCTAATGCTTTGTCCTTGAGGCCTGGGCTTTGAAAAATTCCTGCGTGTGATGTGTACGCACGCTGCAAACGAATGAGCCCACAATAATTACATCACTGTGAGCACCGAGGATCATGATCGAAAGAGGAGCGTTACATTTGGGTAACACAGCCATTTCATCTATATTGTCTTTTCTTGCCTCCTGTTCCTCATCGGAGAGATTACACAAGACTGGGAAAACATTAATTACAAAGCTTTCAATATTAGCAGGTGTGACTCAGAATCAACAAACTGTTGCGTTCAGTGAAGTCTGTGTTAGACCATGTGATGCTGCTGCGAATGAGAACAAGTGCTGCAATGGCTCACGTCGTTTTGTTCTCTGTAAAGGTAGAAATGCAGCACAGGCGGAGAGAGAAGGGAGCCAAACAAGGGGGTGAATTAACATAGGACAAGGTGAGACAAGACAACGCATGCAGCAAGGCATGCTTATGATGGATTAACACTGTTTTGCATGAGTTAACAGGGAATATATGAAACATGCTGTGAATCTGTTTCACTCAATGGTCAATTTAATGCAATTTAAGAGCTAATTATGTTTCACTTGTCATATTTAAATGCCGCCTGAATGTGAACAATGCGAGGTGGTGCTTTAATTGATGCTGGTCCTTCGTTCAGCTCTCTGTGAATATCATGGCTTTTGTTCGTCTGATAAAGGCAATAGTTAATAAGTCATTACCTTGAGTTATTAATGTTGTGTATGTTCACAAAGCAAAGGGCATCGCTCACTAGTCCTGCTGGGCTACTTAGCGTAAACATTGATCACAAACAGATTAGGAGGGATGGATTTGTAAACCCTAGATGAGGCTCAGTTACTATTATAGTGAGAGAGAAAGAGTGAGAGTGGGAACAACCCACAGAGTTGCATTATATGAGGATGTGACGTTAAATAGCACTGGAACTAATTACAGCCTACATTGGTTTTTCCAGGATTCCCAAGATTGAAAAAAATACTTGAAGGTCACCACATCGGAGAAGGAAACAATAGGTCTTGACCTTAATTGGCCATTTCTTGATGCCTATGTGAAATGTGTGAAATTTTGAATTTCATGATGTTTCCAGTGTTAGAGGGCACCCTGAATTCAAAGAGCTCTTAAACCCTTACTCAACAAAACTGTTTTGTTGAGTAAGGATTAGGGTAATAAGATGGTATATGACCAACAGGCACACTTGCATTATACTGCGCTTCATCTCCTCATTTGCAGAAAATACTCAGTGGCAGGCTGGAAACCATAAGATCAATGCTGCAGCTTGAAGAATCATCATTACTTATAGAATAGTTCTATAGTAAATTTCCTAATATGAAGTAAAAATTCCAAATTCCCTGCTTTCAGCTTATCAGGTGTGGGTGTTTGGTGTCTTTTGCTGTGTTTGGAGCCTCAGCATGGATGAAGACTAACAGTCTATGAAGCAGCACTTTAACATTGAAGCTATTTCAGCGCAGCCATGCTTTGAGTTAAATGCAAAAATCAGCACATTTACATACTCACAATGACAGTAATGACAGTAATGCTATCATGCTGAAGCTTATACCAGCTTATGCCAACTATGTTTATCATGTTCTCTGACTTAATTTAGCATGTTAACATGCGGGCATTGGTTAAACAGAATGAAGCTGGGTTAAATGGCAATGCCCTGTCATTACTTTATTTGGCATTGACCATGTACAAATTCCCTCCTGGTGACAATGCTACATCTGGTCTTCAATCACTGATTGATCCTGAGGGAGTCAGGAGGAATTTGTGGAATAAATCTCATGACAGTCTGTACAATAGTTGACAGAGATTTCTTTTATAAAGACAAAAATGAATGTCCTGATAGTATCATTCAGTTCATCATGTGGGGAGCATGAATGGCTGTGTAAGATTGAACCAATCTGTCTGATGGCTGTAGAGATATTTCAGTGGGCCAGAGTAAAAAAAGATATGTTTTTGACGGCAGATGAAGAGTCAAAGGATCACCAAGGTCGGTGGGATTCATCCTGTGGGAACCATGAATATCTGTGCAAAATTACGAGATCATGCATCTCATAGTTTTTCAGTCTGGACCCAAGTAGAGGACAGACCAACTGTAGTCCAATCCAACTAGCCATGCCTCCTCCATGGCTCAAAATGATATTTTTGAACAATTTTAACTTTTTGATTTAACAATGAATACATTAACAAAAAAGTAACAAATTCATCAATGACAATCACTTGTTGCCGTGCCGCTGTGAATAAACTATGGAAGCCAGGAGGGATCTGTCTTAATATAAATCCTCATTGTGTGGCATGAACACATGGACGTACCATGCACCCACCTCCTCACCTCCCACTGCTGAGGAGAACAATAATGAAGTAGCTCCTATCAAGCTGTTATAACTGCAGCCTGTGTCATCGCACAGCTCAAAACATGAATCAACCTCAGTGAATCACAGCGACCAGAGAGTAATAGAGATCCTCTCCATTCAGACTGAAGGTCGCACAAAGTGCTCAGTTGTTTGCAAGTGCTCAGCTGTTGCACCTCAGAGGCGGGGCAGGTAAGTGGCAGTGTGAGGGTAGTTTTTTTATTTTTTATTTTAACTGGTTTAGAGAGGTCTTGAGGGTGCCAGGAGGAAATACCACAGGTTGCATTACTTCTACAGAAGTGCCTGTGCGGCCGACAGTGATGGATTGTTTGGTTTTTAGAATGAACGTTAAGTGGGCCTACCTGTCACAGTGTGCAGTGTTTTAAAGTGAACGAAAATTAAGTATCTTGCATGGTCTTTGAAAGCACTTCGGCTGAGCTCAGAGCCAGTGACCCTGCTGTTGCAAAATGGGCATGCGATAAGAACTTCAGTGCTCCCTCATTTTGAATTCTCAAAGATGCAAAACAGGTTTAATTCTACCTTCCCGCAACTTAAACGGTGAGTTACATTTAAGGGAAATACATCTGATGGAGGACCACGAGTCACAGCGTCCATCCATCATCCATGCCTCCACAGTCCAGTTTCCTGCCTCAAAGATTAACCCAACATGACCCCCACTGAGGCTAGGTGAGGAATTAATGTTTCCCCAGGTCCGCATTGAACCCAAGCACTGAGTCGTTATGAGAACCCTCAAGGAAGTGAGGGCCTTCAGGGTGACGACAGAGTACACACTATTAACCCCACTGATCTTGGATTATTGCCACGTCAGTCTGATGCTGGTTATCACACACAGACCAGGCCAAAAGGATCGGCCATTGTGTCCTGAGGTAGGCTTACCACAGGAGGTACTGTGATTGAACACTGTTGGCCACAACAAAAGGCTCCGCTCATTCTTCTTTTCAGACGCACGGAGTGAATTTCCTGGACAAAGAAACCAAATTTGAAGCAATCACTGCAGTTACGACACTTTTGGGGCGTGATTCACATCATCATCAGAGACCTGTATTCAGTTCTGAACACCAACAATCCCTGGAAGGTATTGGGAGAATTTCCAAATGGTAATCACCAATAAATCATGTCTAAACAAAGAGCTCAGAAATAACACTTCTCCAAACTTGTGTGTGGGTAGAGAAATCATTTGCGAGCGAATCAGCCTCAGTCACACGGATGATTCAAATGTTCCCTGATGGGGAGGGAATGAAGAGGAGGGGAGGGGGCAGCACGAACACACGAAAGTGCAATATTGTCATAATTGTTGCTGAAAATAATGACAGTCCCCTACAGCGGTTCAAGCTATGTGCACTGTCCCTCTACTGCTTATTTATGCTCTTTGGTAGTGTGTCTCCTCTTGAAAATCAGGATGGGGGGGTGGGCATGAGATATGTTTATTTTTAGCAATGAAAAATGTGTCTCCAGCTCTAGGACTGCACCTCGGGGGCATGCAGTCATGACTGTCATGAATGGGAATGAGGCTTTGTGCTTCAAGTGTTCAAGTGCTCCATGTTTTTAATGAGAGGCAATTTTTGATTATATAAAAAAAAGGGAAACACTTTGTGTTGGAAGTCACTGGGAAGAAGGCAAGACAGCTCATCAGACACAGAGCGCCATAATGACAAGAAAATTAGAGACTGCAGTCGGTTATTGACCTGAATTATTATGTAAGATTCAATACTGCAGGACCTAGTTTTGTTACAGAGATAATGGCAATGTTGTTTCCTCAGCGTCATTCAATTTTCCAGGCTAAACTTTTGGTCCTCTGAGCATATGTGTGCTGTGTCGCTACAAAGTCTTAGCCTGACTGAAGGCAATGAATTCTGGGCTTCTGGGAAATCTGTCTGACTTGCTCAACTCATTTTGCGTTCACCTGAGTTGCACTGAGGTAAATAGCTAATAGAGCTGCAGATAGGGTGGTTCGCTGAAGCGCTATATAGCAAGTTCCAATGTGGTGGAACGTGCATGTACCCAACACACATATGATTAAAAGCCAGTGTTTGGTACATTACGTGTGATATCATGGGATTTCACATGGGCTGTGAGGAATGTCTGCTGTCATCAGAGCAGAAAAGAGAGGACCAGATGAAGAAAATAAGCCTATTTCCTGCTGGTCGACATGCTGTCAGAATCTAATGTCTTCTCCCAGCACTACTGAGTCAAATATCCAGCTAAATGAAGAGGCTGCAGAGCATGATAATGTAATTTTAGTGCAAGTGTGTGAACCAGAGAGCAACAACACAAAGTGAGAGGTAGTTTTTGTCAATGACACAGGAGCCGCAATGCCCCGATGTTCTACTGTAGGATATGTGTTTGATTCATTATCTCTCACATCATGATGATTCAGTGCCACTGAAAGACTTACTGTCTGTCACAGGGCGCAGAGGACCGAGTCTCCCTGTTACGTAAAGGGATTGTTCTTCTCTCTGTGACCTCAAGCTGTTTCAGCTTATCAAGTTGTAAACAATGCGCAACAATAAACCGATGAGCGCTGTGTCATCAAGCTGCAGCCCCTCTTGTTTTATGAGCAGCTCTGGGAGCACAGAGTCAAATGTCAATGACGTCAATTAGGTTGAAATGAAAAGGATCAGACCCGGCATCGTTCCCCCATCCCACTCTGCTGAATCTTGTAAAAATAAAATGCTAGTGAACAGGAGACAACTGCTCCAGCAGGAAATGTTCGGGGGGGGACATTATGTGGAAATTCAGATGGGTGAAAGCAGGAGTGTTCATGATTCACCCATACTGCAGCCTGACAGAACCCATCAGTCTTATACTCTCCCGATCCATTCTTCTGAGTGCTCCGAGCCTATACATAGCAACAGTGCACTTGCGATTCACTAGCAAGCCAGTGCATCATCCGCTATCTCTGGCCCTGTCTAACGCTTGGCTACCCAAGCGGTGCATCTGTGGAGACTTCATGAATAAAAATGCAGCAATAAACTTTGATTCTAATCAAAAACCAATGCAGGGCTTAAATACGACGAGTTTGCACTGCTCTGTAATCACCGGGATCTCTAAGGTGCCATTGTTTTGCAAAGCGATGATTAATTTCTTTGGGTTTCATACACATGAGGCTCTTGATCATATAGACCAGGGTTGTCTAAAATGAAAGCACCGGTAGAGAAATGATGTGAAATGATGACATTGGTGGTTCAGCAGGGGAATTTTATGAGTCTTATTACAGTAATTGGTTCTTGTTGCTGAAAAATCTGAAGAGTTCATGCCTGACTGAGTGGAACAAACTGGAAAGAAATTCCCACCTTTGCCCTCGAGTGTGTGTGTGTTTAAAGAGGAAGGGGAGAGAGAGAGTTAGGTGGTGAAGGAGAAAAGATAGCAAGAGGCCCCCACAGGCCAGGTTTGGGGTTTTAATAAGCAGCTCTGAAGAAAGAGGCAGTGCCCGCAGGGACAGAACCTCCACACTGATGACTGCAGCGAGTGTGAGGAAGTGGACACACTCATATTAAAAAGAGGACAATGGCAAGACAGATGGAAGTGAACCAGAGAGAATGAGACCTGATGATCAGATGGCTTCTGTGTGTTTCTGTGAACCAATTCCTTTCACCAGTCTCAGTTCACTGAAAACCTCAGTGGACGTTCTACTCTTTCCCTGGTTTTAATTAAATAGATAGAGTTGAGATATTTACCAGCAATTAGACAGTTTCTAAACTGCCATTTTGTGTAATATAATGCAATAATGTGATAACATTAACAAGCTGTGGGAAATTTGATCATTTGAATGCAGCATTCTGATATGACTGTGTTGCACATCAAGTTTCCATATATTACCTTGTTCAGACTGATGTGCTTATTTCAGGATGGTGCACTGAACAAAGACGAGGGCCACTAGACCGAAAGAGGGAGAGACAGAGCGTCAGACAGACGCCGGCGCAAGCCATCATAATCATGAGGGACTGCAGCCACATTACAGATCATTTTCCTACCTGAATCCAAATGTTAATGGTCAATTAAATTTGACATTGAATTTTGACCCCTTGGCTCCATTTTTACAATATTTGGAATAAATGTTTTCATACGGGTAATAATACTTGAATCTATGTAATTTTCCTTCCTCTCTGTGAATCATTCATCCTGTTAACGAGCTGCACATTAACATAATGCGCCATACATATATCAAAGTAAGTGCTTGTGTATCAGCGCATACTGATTTGTGAGAAAGACCGGATGTGTATGAAAGATGCATTTGAGGTTGCAATGATCATTCACCACATCACGACAAACAGCAGCAAAACTGTCCTTATGAAGATTACACTAACTGTTGGCTGACACACTAACTAGCTGTCAAAGCTCCTCAGCCTGCAGCTTCACGTTTCCTCTTTGCTGCTCCACTACTGTCATGTCATGTGATGGACAGATGGTTCATCCAATCAACTTTCAAGTAGATTAACAAAGTGCCTGCCAAACTGTTTCCGCTGAAGCCTTCCCAGATCTTTCTGTGTAACAAATCATCTTGTGCAAAGTCCAGTGACTGACACTGAAGAACAAGGCCTGCACCCTCCTTTTACTGACTGACAACCAAAGGTAGCTATTTGGTGTCAAGTACAGCAAAGGTAAAGCCATGAGGCAACTTGACCGTAAAGCATTTACCAGTGCTGGTGCAGGTAGTTCTGGTGGTTTATTATACTCTGTCATCCTCTGTCATAGGAAGCAAGAATGATTGAATGGACCATTCAAATCCACTTACCTGGCAACCGACATAATCACACTTCTTGGTGACGCACAGCAATCAAAGACATTACATTTCTGGGGTCTTAAATCTGCAGCCAAGTTTACATGCAAGTTGCAAGAAATGGAAGGTCTGAGAAAAAAAGGAAAGATGGAGTAGAAAGACATAAAGAGAGAAAAAAAGCTAAATGGCAGCTAAATACTGCAAAGTAAGAGACATGTTTTCTGTCAAGGACGCTGAAGCTTGCCGGAAAAGAGGAGTAAAACTAGGCTCTGCCAGCATGTGGTCATGCTACATAACCTGAAGGGTAAGTGTGTAGCCTGACAGCAAAACAGGTTACAGTGATGTAACCAACACAGTGATGAAGATCAGATCAATGATGTCATCTTTATTGTTGTTTTAGCCATATACAAGCAACATCATCCAACCACCCTTAGTCTATACTGCTTATCCATACAGGGTCACAGGGTACAGCCCTGGACAGGTCACCAGGCCGGGCTATGGAGATGAACAACAGATACACAATCACATACGACGGGCAACCTAGTGTGCAGCTTTCCTCCCCCAATTACATGGCAGCCCTATATAAAACTGGTGTTTTTTCTGTTATATCAACAAATAGGGTTGGTGGTCTATGTGAAAAGAGTGTCTGGATTCTGGGCCACCCAAACTCCCAGCCTGATTTATTGTCCCAGTTCACTGCCACTGAGTGCTACAGCTGTACTGTGATGCAACAAAATGTTGAAACTCTTCCATCAAACTTTAACTCACCAAGCCAAACAACAGCTCTCAAGCTCAGATGAGACATAAACTTTATCTTCCTTTTCCTTGCTGCCTGAATGAATGTAACTGATAACACTGTGGTGTGCAAGACACTGTCATGGTTTATTCTGTATTTTCTTATTGTCAGTCCTGGCAAATTATTGAAGTACTAATGACTTGGTGCATGGCTTGTAGATGCAGTATGATTCAGCAACTACATCTTAAGCAAGACTCCTGAAGTTGTCCACTGGGGTTTAAAAGTGCAAAACATCTGGTGGTTTAATCTAGTTTTATCCTGTTTCTTATTCAAATGCTGACATTATTCACTTAACCAGTACTGACATCACGCAGTATCCAAAGGAGTGAGCAGAGCGTTTAATATTAAAACCACTATCTTCAAATAGGAGTTGAATGATGTCTGCACCAAGAGCAGAGTGATGACACCTCCCTGGGCCAAGTTACACCACAGCTCCCGGGGAGCTTTCCTTGTAATGAGAATATTTGCATGCTGATGGTCAGTTGCTCTTGTTATCACCCCCAGAGTCAAATAAAACCACATGAGCCCCAGTGAAGTTAGAGGCAGCAATGAGCTCAGAAGTATCACTCTCATTTTGCTGACTGTATTCTGATGCTTATGGGCGACAGCAGCACAAATATTTGGAGATATATTATTCTGTGAGTCATCTCAATGAAACAAAACACAAATATTGCATTTTTTCCAACAAGCTCTTGTTGCGTTTTCTTTTTAAAATGAGTCATAAATGGGAGCATTCAGAAAAAGCTAATCGAAGACATTCCCATCTGAGTCAATTCAAACCTCCTCCTGATGTTGCTGCTCATCAGTCTTTTGCCTGAAGTGATGTCAAGCTTTCCTCCCTCGCTATCCCCGGATTCTCTGAGCAAAGCTGCTCCGTATGCACTCCCCTGCAGCCATTACAGCCGAAACCTGGACAGCTGCTCACCTGGGAGACACACACACAAACACACAGCTCCGCACAGTTAAAGCTCCTGCTCTCACCACGCAACCTGTGGTTTCTCATGTCATGCTGTGGAAACAAAACACTAGCTGTGGTGGAGCGAGAGAGACAGGAGGCACCTCTGATATGAACTTGAAGCTGCTTATCTCTGCTCTCTCATTGTGTTAGCCACTGATGTTGGCATCACTGGAGAGTCAGAGGTGGACGGATCGGTGCCGGCACAGTGAGAGGAAGAGAGGGGTGTCCCATTTCAATCTCCAGCTCGCATTAGTCATGCTTGTGCTCAAACTGAATCTAGATTCGATGGCGAGGAATATCTGGGGCAGTGCTAGGGATCTGCCACAACTTTCCCCTCGCAGCCTCCTTCATTATATTGGTCTCATAAGATTTTTTATATCGCTTACCTAAATGGAAGACTCTCCCCTGGATGTTAAAATTTCATTTCAAATGTACTGTAGGATAATATTAAGTGTAAAAATATCAAAGCGGGAAAGAGGAAAACGTCAGGAGAGTGTGTGGAGTGACAATAAGTGGTGGTTTTGTGGTTCTCTGTGCGAGTCTGCGACTCAAAAGAGAATGAAGGGTCTGGATAGCTGAGAGAGCAACTTTGGTTACTTGATGATAAGCTCAAAAGATTGACTGCCTGCTGCACTTTTCCCTGACGCCTGGTGAAGGAAAAAAAATGCTTGCCGTTTAAATAGCATGTTTTTCTTAATCCTACTTCAGTGGGCAGCTGCAGGCAATCTTCAGATGTTATATTTTCCTCTTATTCTCCCTGCTCGCTCGCTCTCTTTCTCTGTCAGATGGCTGTTAGTGACATAAAGCTACTGCTTTGCCATCCTCTCAAACACTAAGCCCCTGAAACATTGTGTCGGCCTCCCAGAGCTGAGAACGTCGCCACAATCCAGTGTTGCACTGTTGGCTGTCAGACTGCTTGGCTCCTGGACTGTGTACAGTACGGTGTATGGAGCACGGCCAGATCTGCTGGCAAAGGCCAGTAAAGCTGCAGCCCAAGATTTAAGCAGAGAGACATGACTTGTCAAGCTGAAGGCCAAAGGTCTCAGAATATGCCAGCTCCACTATCAAAAGCAGAAACTGCAGCTTTGCAAGGCTTCAACAAACACCACTGGAGAGTCAAAGATACTGAGGCTCTTACTGTAATAAAATAAAGTACTGTATATAGAGCTGTATTAGATGCAGTTTCATAAGGTGGGGTAATGGGCCCATTGGAGGTTAAAAAAATAAAGAGGAATAAGTCACAAAGCTTTTTCTTGTTGGTTTGTGAGATCATCCTTGCAAATTTGTGACTTTATAATGTTTTTTGTTTTAATCAAAGAAAACACATCTCTATCCTTTGAAAAGTTAGAAAAGCACAGGCACTATAATGAAGGTGAGCCTGGGCTACAATATCAAGTACCTTATTGCGAGATCTGACTGATAAGTGGAGTTATAAGCTCTTCCACTGCAGACATAATGCAAAACAAGCAAACCCTGTGCAGCACTGCAGTGTCTATGTGTTTCCTTCCTTGATGGAAACAACAGATTGCAAATTTGAGCTTCTTTTCCTATAAATTTGTGAGTTTTCTCACATATTTGTGACTTTATTGTCATATCATGATTTAACTTATAATATCATGTTGTAGTTTCATGACATTTTATCTAAGTGGGGAAATATACCCAAATTGTATTCTATTTGCTTTAAAAGTAACTTCTGTCTGTAAGCTGATAATAGTACATGAAAATTCATTTAGTCTTAGAGGTGGCAGTGACTGGGGGCTGGATGGGTAGGAGGTAATTCAGAAGAGCTCATTAAAAAAAATAAATAAAAGAATGAAGTGAACGTGAACTTGTTTTTTTGGGACCAAAAACTTCAAACTGTATTTTGGAATCACAGATTGGAGTAAGCAATGGAAAAGCTCCAGTGCAGAATAATAAATACAACTCCAATTTCTTTCTTCTGCTAATTAAAACTCTGACCCAGTGACACACAGGACAAAACATCTATCACTGATTCTTGAGCTTATTCTAAATTCTAAGCAGAAAACAGATTTCAATTTAATTTTAATTTGACAAAAAAAAAGAAGAAGAAAACAGGACTATTGTTATGATTATTTTGTTTTATCTGCTAACGGCTGCAGAAACACACAGAGCAGGAGGACAGAGCGAATAATCAAGGCACATGTGCTTCTGTGTAGAAGGCATGACATCAGTACTCCCCTCACACCTACCAACAAGCCTCCTCTATATTGGACACTGACCTTGGCCAGAAGTCTGGCATGCATCCTGTTCGTCTAGCCGACATACAATGTAAATGGGTTTCTGAAAATTAAAAATCCATGCTGCCCAATTCAATATAGGACAGTGTTTCTGGGCATGGGGAATATGCATTAGGGGGTAATGATATTACCTATAGCTCCAAGATGCCCCCCAGTCTCTTGAGGAAATGTCTCCAGGGGTCTAAATACATACAGTACTTGAATACGGAGGAGTGTGTGTATGTGTGTGTGTGTGTGTGCACCACAGCATCACTGAGAGGCAGCCATTTGCAGTGTTGATGAAGTACAATTTGTGGCACAGGCTAATTGGATGGATGAGAGCTTGCTGCCTAATGGATGGCAGTTCAGTGCACTGACTTGTGTGACATGTTTGCTCGGCTACCAACACACATTGATTCAGTGGCATTGAGGAGGAGTCATTAAGGAATTAGGGAAAACACGGCGACAGCAATGTATAAGCACCACACTGCGCTTAACACTTTCATTCAGTGTGACTGAGTGTTTTGATTTCTGCACAGCAGCCGGTCAGCCTTCGCCTTTGTCTCTACAGTCCTATGTTCTCATTCTGCAAATGTCCCTTCTGTTCCTCTCCCGCTCTGACCTTTTCTCCTACAAATTACATTTACCTCTACCAGGGCGAATATATTTTGATAGAAATGTGATGTTCCTTTCTCCTCTGTTCTCCTCTCACACACAAAAACACAGATGAATCTTTTTTTTTTTTTTTTTCCAGTTAGCCATCTGACACACCTTTAATGGAACGGACACAGCCCCATTTTATAAATCCAGCTGTCTCCACAGGTCACATTATAGTTCATGTTTTATTTGCAGCATGCACCCATAAACATGACCTGAAGTGTGTTTTTTATGCTAACTACAGTGACTGTAAATGTTACAGTAAGTACAGTGACTGTTTACTGGGCACTGAGTGCTTGTAAAGTGCAGATGACCCACGGCTCTGACTTACTGTACCCAATGATAACTGAAGCTGCTGCTGCTCACCCTGCACCATTTGAAAGATAACTGTGTCAGTGAAATGATTTGTATGCCAGCCATCCACACCAAAGACCTCTCTATGATTGCCATAAGGGACAAAATTGCATGAAATGTCTTCACTGGAATAAAAATGCAGCAATCATAAGTTGAGCAGTATACAGACTAGATTTCTGGGAGACAGTGCAATCCAGTCACCCTTAGCTTTCCTCTCTCTTCCTCTGTCCTCCCTGATGGATCTCACTCATCACTTCCTTCCATCCCATTCTCTATCGACCAATTCTCTTCTTTCTCTCCCTCACGGTGAAGTTCAGGGTCTCAGTGAAGGTTTGGTTAATGATGAAGTGCTCTGTCACACATGTGCTCCTGCTGTCTGTGAGCAAACTGTCCATGCATCAGCTGAAGGTTGGGGCAGTTATTGTGACACGAAAGCAGCTGTGATTTCTTTGTCCTCACATGAGAAATGCAAAACAAGCCCGGCGCCATATGTCAGACCTTGACTAGACTTGTTTGAATTTTCATTATTGATATTACATATTCTGTGGGTGCGACTCTAATAATTCCACTTTCTGTGGTTTGAAGTCACAGAGTGGCTGTCAAGGTGAGTCCAGTGATTTAGACTTTTCAGTAATGTTTAGATTTCAGGGCGCCCTGTCTAGGAAAGCGTCCTCCCTGTCCTTGTTCTATGATAGCTATTATTCACAACTGTGATTTCTCCCTCTGCAGCAGGAACAGTTTACAGACACAGCTGACACAGTAATGTCCTGTTTTTTTCTGTGTTACATAAAAGTGTGTTATTTTATGTCACAGGGCTTTCTCAGTGGGTCTCAGTTTTTTTTCTCTCCACTGTTTGGAGCCATGTATTTCATTTCAAATCTAGGGCACGGTCCATTTCACCCAACAACCAAAGGAAAAGTAGTAATTGGTGCATCTTAAGAAAGAAGAAAGGAAACTGCGTAGAGAGTCAACAGAAATGATCCAAACACAAATATTCTACAGGAGTTACTCATTATGCTCACTGAGCAGCCGTGCCTTAAGTATTTCAAGCTCTTATTTAGATTGTGCACTGTATGGCAAAAAAAAGCTCCATGACAAATTAAGTGCTACAAATTACTCAGTTGGAACAATCTTTAATTAAACACATACCATAGAAATACACTAGGACTTTGCAACAATCAATTACTGGAAAACACTTAACTAAAATCCCTTCACACCCCTCAAAATTATGAATATGTATTTCATATAATGCTGTCACCTAAGATTGCGTCCAATAATGATTTTATGTGTTAGTGGGTGTGTTTTGTGGTGTGAATGTATTATGAGATATGGGGGTGAGCGTCCCAACAGGACATTTTGCCCCTGGCTCAGCGTTCTGCACAAAGAGAGGGAGACAAGATGTGCAAATGTGCATGTTTGCACTTCAATCTCTTTCTGGCTTTCTTCCTCACACCATCACACGCTCTCTCTCTCTCTGTCTCTCACAGGGCAGCAGCTACCTGCAGGCAGTGAGGCCTTGGTTGGCCTTGTAAATGCATTCAGTTCCTTTCTAACAATTCTGAGCAAACAGATAGGTTCTGGGTATTTTATTTAATTTTGGCCAAAAGTGACCACGTGATACCTCAGTTCTGATAAACATTACACAATGGTACTTCTTGGTACTTCTGTTTACACTGAGGAAATTAAAGCTGCACTAATGTTTGATCTCCATTTCCTGTTTTCTTTTGGTTTTATGACCTGTAATTATCAGTTTGGTTCACTCTCGCTTCTTTCATCAATCCCATTTCCAGGGGCAGCAGGCAACTGTTTTCAGCAAAACACCCATTAGGTTTTCACCAGCTCCATCAGTGTCACTATAGTGTGGCCACTCTCAGCAGATAAGTCTGAGGCTTCGCTTTCATAGGGATTTATGACCCAATAAGTTCTACAGGGGCTCTGTCCGTTCTCTCACAAAATAGGTTTTCAACAGAACCCAGATGCAGACTCAGAAGGTGAGTAAATAAACAGAACAGGAACTCAGGCCTCATTCACACTGCAGCCCTGATCAGCGTCCAATCTTACTGATTGACAGTCCACATTACATATTGCAAGTGATCAGATCAGCGTGTGCACATCTGCATCTGTCCTATGGTAACAGGCTACACCCAGAAAAAACAAACAAGGAGGGCAGTGATCTGTGCCTGTTTCTGTCCCAAATCAAGTAGAGCTGCAGCACAAAAAGTCTGCTAATAAACAAACAAAAAAAAAGGCTGTTAATTGCAAGGAAGCGACAGCAACCGAGGCGACTGCTGAGTTGTGAAACCTTTCATGCTGCCATCACCGCTGGTGCATTTCGTGCAGGCAGACCAGCGATGCCTGGTGGAAGATGCTGGAGACTTTGGACAATCAATGTGGCACTAAGATTTCTGAATGTGAGAGCAGGCATTCCACATGATATGTCGATGTCAGACGTTTAACGCACCGTCGTCATTGTTGTTGTTTCTATTCGTGTTGCGCTGCGAGTGACACAGAGGGAGCTTCAAAGTCCTACTTGAGCAACGGAGCTGTTCACATCTGTGAATCTGTACATATCTGATCAGAATCGCATTTGAAACCACCTCTGTATGTGGTTTGGGTCAGATTTGTAAAAATCATATCTCATGTGGTTTTTGGCTGTTCAGACTGTCAAAAAATCAAACTAGATATAATCTGTACAGTATATGCTAAAAATCCAATTTGGAGTGGCAGTGTGAACGAGGCCTGAGTTGGAGCAGATAGATTGGAGCAGGGAACTCACAGGCAGAACACAGAACAGTCCGACCAAGGACAAGGGAAAACACTGAGGTCTAATGAGACACAGGTGGGGAAATCACACACAGGTGAGACACATGAGGTAATCACAGGAGGGGGGGGGGCACAGGAAGAATGGGACACAGGCAATTTCAAAACAAAATGGGACATTTAACTGGGCAGAAGTCACAGAACTCACTTTTCTTCAAAGCAGCAGAACTCGTGGTGAGCTGACTGCTGTTACTGATATTACGTGTTTGTTGCTGCTCTATCAGGCTTACTGCCAGCACTGGTGTGAAGCTAATCATGACAGTGCTGTTTTAGTGACTAAATATAATGAATGTGCAAACAGTCAACTAACCATTTAAACCAAAGCCATTAGTCAATAGGGAAAAGCTGTTATTAAGGGCAGCTCTTCAATAGTTATCTAGTTAGTTTTAGATAGAAATGCTGTTGCTATAGAGCCCTACAGACACAAAAAAAACCTTCACACACACACACATATATATATATATATATATATATATATATAATATATATATATATATATATATATATATAGATAGATAGATAGATAGATAGATAGATAGATAGATGCAAGTACAAAGACACTCTTCTCCAGGGCTGTTCTGCCTTTTGAGGTTTGCAGGACACCATCCTTCTCCCTGTGGCTTTGTGGCCCTGTGGCCCTGATGCTCAGTGCAACATGAAGCAACAGCATGGAGGTGCCTTGGGAGCTCCCTTCCGCCCAACTACACACATCTTTGCACACATAACCTACTGTAAACACACACACACACACACACACACACACACACATTCCCCGTCCTTCCCTGAGGCCTCTCCTCCCTCCTCTCTCCGCCTGTCTCAGCGGGAAGGTCACAGGCGCACAGTTATCGCGTTCGATTTGATTATGTCTTAATCCAATCAAGCAAAGAAGAGAGAGCGGCATTGATTTTTGAGACATTGAATAATGCTTATTGGGCTTAGAGGCACATGGCTGATTCCTGGACAAGGTTAAGTCCGGGGGGAAATATCATATCTGTCACTGAGCCTGTCACTGAACATGTTTATGCTTTATTTCTAGATTCACCCTTCTCATTGCAAAATGTAAACAAGGCTGTCAGCTCCTATTGTATTCACATTAATTTTGGGTCACTTTTGTTTAGTAACATCGTCAGTAACCGTAGACTGCCATATGAAACCCAACAACAGCTACAGATTAAACGCCTGGGCAATAATGACTCAGCAGAGGGACCAGCAAGGAATAATCACCCCTTGAAAAATGATAATCCATGCAGAGGGATGGACTCTGGCTTTAGGAATGAAATGGGAGACATATGGGAATGGCTTGCACTTGGAAATGGAGGATTAGGTTGTATCAGTAACATGAGAGGAGCACTTACAATATAGTGGCAGGCTTGAGAGCTAAGCAGCTTTCAGTTATTCAAATACATCTGGAGCATGTTGGACACAGATGATCACACAATTACACATGTGCATGAGTGCATTAACACTCACAAAGTCACATGTGTAGACAGAAATCGTAACATTCAATGAGATGTGAGGCAGAGGCATGTGTGGTTATTCAGCAGTCTGAGGGCATGTCCTTCAGCCTTCATGCTGTCAATCAGTCAGGTCAGTGAGAGTAACCTCAGCTGCACAAAGATGGCCGTGTCCTGGAATTACATTTGTTGACCTCGTCCATTCTACACCTGTGATAGTTGTGCAGGGCTCCTGTCTGGATGGTTTGCAGTAAATGAAACCAAAGATGTTATCTTTATAATGTGTGGTCTTTCTACTTGGAGCCTAAAAACTGGCCTGTGCTGTTGCTCTGCTGAGTTTGAAGACTGAAGAACAGTGTGTCTGCAGCAAAGCGTCGCCCCCGCTCCTCTTCCCACCCTCCCCAAACAGCAGACAACAAGCCGGGAGATGACGATGACAAGAGCTTTTGGGGAATGGCGAGGCCCACTCACCTTCTGGTTCACCACACAGTGTGCACTGTGATTCTAAACAAGGACCAAAGAGAGACAACAGCAGATTAATAGAGGCAACACATATGTGAAAGTTTATGTCTGTGCATGTGGGTTTGGGGACAAACATTAGCATCACCGCCTTGTATGTTAAAATGCTAACAACTGCTATTCAAGATTCAGCGTCACACACACTCTCTCTCTCTCTCTCTCTCTCTCTGTGTATTGCTGTCACAAACAAATAAAAACAATGAAACTGAACAAATAACACCGAGAACAGCAGAGCTTTCCTGCTCCTTATGTAGCCCTACTTACAGAGCAGAACCCATGTGCAACATAATAGAAACCCAGCAACCATGCATAATATGACCATCAGCCACATGCGGCTGCATAAAAAGATAAAATGATGCAGAGACAGGCGTCAAATGGAGAGAAAAAAAAAAAGAAAAAAACAAAATGAGACATCATATTGCTTCAATTCATCACTGCCATGTGTGAGAGATGCTGTTTGGCAAAAACTATGAACACAAACCTGGGTGAGGCTGGAAATTCAAATCAAAAGCAAAAGAGGCATTGATTTTTGATTGCACACTATCCATCATTTTTGTCATCTACATAATGACCGATCCTTTAATTTTAAGGGTATGTCAGGCTTTACATGCATCATGCGTTCTCATGTAAACATGGACGATGAGTTGCCGTTTTCCTTTTGTTAATCAGCTGTTATTATTCTCATGCAAGCCTCAAAATCTAAATCAACATATGGGAGCCGCTGATAATGAAGTATCAGTCTTTCCCAGGAGCCAACAGTGTGTAGGCAGCCTGCAAGAAGTGCTCCAAGTTTATTTTAAACAAACAAGATTATTAAATGGGTTTGTTTTGTAGGGACAGGCACCGGATATAATGAACAGAATGATGATGAGAATGAGCGGTATGTCCTCGGGCCTTGGTTTCTACAGACTGTCCCAAAGCAGCTGTGGTGTGTCAATGTTTGTCGCTGCTCCCTGATGTAGCAACGGGCCAAAAGAGGCCACATTCCTTTGTATTTTTTTTTTTTTTTATCTAATCACCACTAATTAGGGGCCCAGTAGATAAGCAACAAGACTTGTGACTTGACTTATTTCGATTAAACAGTGACACAGCTGCTTTGCTTGCTCCGTACCCTTCACTGATGGGGTAGGAAAATAAAATAAAACACGAGGATAAGTGCTTGAAACGCTAAAGTGCTGCCATTTCTCCCTCCCTCTCTCCAGATGACCTTGCTCATGGGCAGCAAGGGGAGACCAGCAGATGAGTGAAGAGCACTCACTGTTAAAGGCTTGCTAGCTGTCAGTCTGCACAGACTGTACAGTGTCCGAGCCACGCTGCCCTCGCATCGCAGAGCTGCCTGCTCCATCTTACCTTTCTGCAGAAAAAAAAGCCTCTGTTCTTTTTCTTTGCCATTAGACTAATCTGCGCACCATGCCCCTGACACTCAGAGTGAGAACGCTGCAAAAACAATACAGTGAAAAGACAACCCTATTGAGACAATCCTGCTGTTGTTGACACTTTAGAGAAGCACTTGCATTCTATAACTTTATTCGGATGTCTGCTCTCGAGTGCTTTGCTGGGGAGGCGATGGTTGGAGTCTAGCTCTGGCTGGCAGCACAGTGGTGGACGGCTGAAGCCTGGAGAACATTTACTGGTTTAATTAGTCTTTTTTACTTCCCTTTTTCCCTTCAGAATAACTCCACAGACTCAAAGCAATTGGCTCCATTAATTTGTCCTGCCTGTTTAAATCTAAAGCTCTGTTGAATTTCTGTGTGTAGCCCATATTGATCTTGGTTGGGCAGCTTTTACAGTAGGCTATAGGACCTGTTCTTGGTTATTTCTCATTTGAGTTTCAATTGGAGGTGTGAAGCAGCTGCCAGCCTTTGCTCATAAACTACATTTATTATCACTTTTAAAACTTTGAGGATGGAGGAGCAGAATATGTTTCTAATTTGAAATGCTAGATCAGTCACAACTTTGCCAGTATGTGATCTGAACTATTGGCAACATGCTCAAAATGTTCATATGTTTTATGGCACATACTAACATTTGTTAGTTACCAAAATACAGCACAGATGTAACATAATGTCATCAAGCTCAGCTGGTGTTTGTTCATACACCTGAAAGGTTTATCCTCAGAGGACCATTAATGCCTCCAACAGGTTTCACGGCTAAAGAACATCCCACCAAATGTTTCTCTCTGGTTTGAGGTAGGCTATGTGGAAACTACATATCTCCACCTACCAGTCAGAATTTAACAAAAGGATGAGGATGTTAAACTTATCACCAGGCTGGAAATGTGTGTTTTATTGTCCTCTCTTAAAGGCAGATGGAAACTTAAGCCTTCTGACATTTAAAAAAAAAGTCAGTCCAAATATCATGCTACACATGAAGAGTATCATCTGAGTAAACAATAACAAAGGTCTTGTTTGAAGGTGAAACCACAATCATGTAAGGAGGTTTTTTGTCTTGTGATGCCTAAGAAAAGGAGACACATATTTACACATATATAACTTCTATCCCAACACAGACCGTTAAAGATCTATTTCAGATTGTGAAATAGAGTAAAAGTCGACACTGGCCTCTCGCTGCCTGTGAGTGAACGAAAATAGAAAGTCACAGGGTCTGTGGTGTCTCCTGGTATCAGTCTCCAAAGACAACACACACTTGGTATAAATCTTCAGCCTTGATCTGATAATGTATTCATCCATAATTAAAGCCTTCATTTCCATATCAGTATGGCTTGCTCACACCTTCCTCGTTGGCTGATCTTTCTTTTACAGTACCTCCTCTCTCTTTCTCTCCCTCTCACTCTCTCTCTCTCTCCTGATCATGTGATGGGTGAGAGATACAGGTGTTAATTAGCTAGTGCTAAGATTGTTCTTGGCTTTTTCACAAGAATGCTGTGTCTCTGAGAAAGCACACAAGGTTATATAAAGCAAGGTGAGATGGGGCTTGGAAACTTTGTTAAGGGAGTTGGTGCATTTCATCAATGACTTAAGATTCTCCTGGAGGAGCAGCCCATAAGCTCTGTTTGTTTGTTCAGAGTCGGGCCAGCACACAGATTGGGACATAAGTCAAACAGAGGCCTGTTTATTGGGACGGGGTCAATAGATAGTCAATAAAAGGAAGTCGTACATCTCACACGGATGTGCGCTGACACAAATAAACCAGCAAAATTGTGTACTCACAAGCGTGACCACACACGGACGCAGATAAACAGACTCGCACAATTATACTTCAGTAAATCACAAGAGCAACACACCCCCACGGCTTCCAGCCTCATCTATGTGGACGGTCACCAGTTTCAGTTTACCTTCCCTTTGACTGGCACAATCCATCTTCAGCGGCGCCCCCTGTGTATATGCAGCCTCCCTCTGGAGCTGATCTAGCACTTCTCAGAGGAGAGGCTGTGCTGAGCTCAGAGCTGGAGGAGAACTCATCAGGCTGGCAGTACAAACCCCGCCTGCCTCCTCGGGGGCTAATTGCACGGCGCTGTCAGATGAACAAGTTCAGTTTTTAAATATAAATGTGCGCATCACCTATAATGCTTTATGGAGACAGTATTTATGAATCACTGGGTTTCAAGGTTCACATTAATGATCATTTGGTATTTCAGCAAATCATGTTTCATTCACTGTTTTTGCTGAGAGTCAGAAGATTGATAACTTTACCCATGCCTGTCTCTTAAATGGCTTGTTAGCGTAGCTTGGCATAAAGACTGGAAGCAGGATGAAACAGCCTGGCTCTGTAAAAAGTTTAAAGATATCAGCTCTCAAAGGTCTGAAAAACATTTTTGTCAAGATGAAATTTAGTGAGTGTGTACAACATGTAACCACATCTAAGTGTTTCTATTCATTGCATCATTGCACAAAATAAAAAGCCATACTAAATGGTAAGTCTATGATGATCACCATTTAGTCAAACTTTAGTTTACCACAAGGTAAAGTCAGAACCTCAGTACAGAGTGAAAAATAAGAGTTTATTTTAAAAAATGTTCATATTCCTGCAAAAGCAGGGAAACAGCAGGCACCTGACATCAAACAGCAAGTGTTTGAAACAAAGCCAGCCATCAGGGCTCTGTGGATGAAGCTGCCGTGAGAACACTACAAACAGCTTCATCACTGTGGTGCTCCGAAATAAGATGCACCAGAACAAACGGTTAATAAAAAAACAAAAAAAGCTTTTAGTCGCTTCGTGTGCACAGAAGCAGCAGTGGGCGGTTTGGTGTGACGGAGTGTGTGTGTGTGTGTGTGTGGATGGGTCTAAACACGACCTTCAGTCACAAACGCTGTCATTCTGCGGCGAGTAAAAAGCCATCACATGTCAAGATGCATCCCCTGTCTATTCACAAAATATGAGTGTGTGTGCACATGTGTGGCTGTGAGACCACTGATACTTGAGGCAAGCACATCTTACTGCAGTGAGAGACTGATTATAATACTTTCAATACAATACAATTGGATTATTACAGCTGCTGAGAGTTTCTTAGCATTTCTTTTGTCTTTAATCTGTGCAGTTAATCTATTTGCTACATATAATGGATTAATAACTGATTTTCAGCTCCATTAGCGCATATTGATAGAACAGTCTCTGTGTTTATATATTTATTAGTCAGCTTTGACAGTGTGTCTGGTACTGTTTGCACTTTGTGAGTCTGTGTCCATTTGTGTGTGTCACAGAAAAGTATGTTTCACCACAGAGGTGTTCTGGAGCACTCTGGCAGTGTGTCTGGGGAGGGATTTTGTCAACATGACAGGTCAACAAGAACTGGATGCAGATTCTTGATGTTTCACCTCTCATCAAAAAGGCATCTTCAGTGGATGAGAGGTGAATGTCTTCAAGAATCTCCAACCAAGTCCAGCTGACCTAGATTTAACTTCCTCAGGGAGCTATCACCTTGATCACAGAGAACCTCCACAGATGTCAACATGATGGTGTCACAGCGGTGTAAGATTTAACCACGAGTTGGGAGATGGATATGCCCTGAATATTGATGTACTAATGTTGAAAAAACTGCTGAGCGTTCATGGGTTGGAACATCAGTATGCTGACAGCTGATGTGATCCCATCACAACATGGTCTCTAGTATTCAGCTGTGGCCGTTTCTTCCCAGTGCTGTGTTGCAGACTTAAAGTCATGTGATTTTTATTCCTTTTCTAAGCAGATTGTTGGGTGTCACGCAGGATGAGTCTTAGAAGCTTGATGGCCGAATGTGCTGTACTTTCTTGTTTGGAAATAAGAACAATGATGGATATGAGTACTTTCACATCTTTATGAAAAATGGGGGTCTGTGGCATTTAATTACATCAGAATCCAGTTTACTGGACCCTCGGATTGAATTTACTGTAGGTAGTTTTATTTTACTCTCACTGAAACTTAAAGGTTCAAATATGATTTATAATCATCTTTTGTTCGCTTCAAGCTAAACAAGTATCATAAAGTATAAAAAGCTGATTATCAGCTGATTACAAACACACACAGACAAACACATAGACATACACACACACACACACACACACACACAAGTGCACAGAGTTAAATAATTTATAACCTGCTGTCTTCCGAACACTTTATCGCTGAGTGGTTAAAATGTTAAATGCATATATAGACCTATAATATGCATGTTCATGTGTTTGCATGTATGGACAGTATGTGCCTGTTTCTATCTATAGTACAAGTAAGTGTTTGTGTGCCTGTGTGTGCATGCAGAGTGTCCTGTAGTAGCTACAGTGTGTGGGTGGACACACTGTGTTCTCACTGTGGGTGTTGTGGCACATGTGAACCAACATTTTGTTTAGCATGTTCAGTCTCTGAACCACAGCCTGACTGTGACAGGAGGGAAAAAAACCAGACAGAGGAGAGAGGGGAGCAGTGGGTTCGGTTTGGTGAAGGGAGATCAAGATCTGTAAAAAGAGGAAGAGGTAAAACATCCCATCATTTTTCCATCAACCCCTAGGGCCCTGGGTCAGATTTATAGGAGGTTTCTCTCACCTCCTGGGAGGTGAGGAAAGCTGAAAGGAAGAGGGGGATGAATATTTTAGGGAGTGAGAGATGATTTAAGTGTAAGTCTGAGACTGTATTTGAGTGATTTGTTTGCATCTTAGCTGTGTTGAAGTGCAGATGGTAGAGGGAGAAGAGAGGTGGATGTATGTAAAAGCGAAGGACAAGTGAGGTCGGACAGATGGAGAAGGATGGTGAGCCAAAGGAGAAGAGAGAGGTATACAGACAGAGAGAGACAGGGAAGGGAAGATATTGATGGCCTCCTTCACGCCCCGGCAGCCCTCTGTCTTTCTGGAGCATCTATCAGCAGCGCTCGGCCCTGTGGATGACCGTATTGACACTTGCTGATGGAGGGGGGGTGTCGCCATCGATGACACGTCCCTGACCTCTACTTCCTCTACATCTGCACATCCTCCTTGCCCACTCCATCCTCCCATCATCATCATTTTCTGTAAACTCTTGTTAAGCCTTACATACATCTAAACTGACTTATGTGATTGTAACAGTAGTGCCAAACAACAACATGAAGGAGTCACTTATTTATATCTGTCCACAGTGTATGGAGGGTCAGCTGCTGTGATAGGGTCAGTTATGTGACAGCACCAGAGTGAGTTTGACAGTCATATTACTGAAGCTTCTCCCAGGTTCAAGCAGGTTTAAAGCCTCTCACTAACAATCAGAGCGCCTCTCACCGCGGAAATCAAACCCCACTCAGAGCATGATATACTACACGTCTGTGTATTATGTTATATGACAGTCTTGACACCTGGGAGTCAGTCATCTTACACTGCAGTCAGTTCCCATTCAATTGAACCCCCTGTACGTGAAGCATTTCATCATCAGTCTCTGAGAACATGTCAGACATCTAACCCCCCCATCTTTCACTGTGTATAACATTGCCGGTAGGTAAAACTTTTAATAAAGTACTATGTCATTTTGTGACACAAAATATGGAGAGGCAGACAGAGATAAGGCTCTTTGAGTTTCATAATAACAGATGGGAGGCACAGGGGGAAAACACATGTTTATTGTCATCTTTTAAAGTAAACAGAAATATAAAGTAGTTCTGTTGAGTTATTTGAACATATTAGATCAATACTGTTGTAGCCTCCTACCTGTAGCTGTGGTGTAGTGATGTAGTTCATGTACTGTAGTCTCTATAATTGATTCATAAAGTGCTTCCAGGATTACAGAACACAATCTGTATGTAAATATCCAAGAACGTCAACTTCCTTAAGTGACTGAAATGAGGCTGAGCAGATGCTAAACTTGCAGACTTACTATTTATTTGATGGTAAATGTAATGAATCACTCTGGGGATGATAACTGTTATTTCTAGGAATCAATAAATGTAATCGTTGTCAACCTCTGTCGCAGCTCATTGCCTTCAACATGTGCATGGCATTGTGCTCGATAACAGTGGACGAAGAAGCAGAAAGGAGGCTCTGTCAAGCATGAAAGTAATCAGCAAGGTCAGTGACAGTGGTACTGAGGCTACTGTCTATTATTCTTATTCATTCAGACATTTTAGTTTTGTAGATAGAAAGCAAACCAGACACAGAAAGGACAAAGCGGGAGAAAGGGGAAAAAACGCAGTGTGTGTGTGTTTGTGTGTGTGTGTGTGCATGGGGCTCTCTGCAGGCATGTCCTTCTTGCCTCTTGAAACTAGTGAAAAAATGACTTGATTTGTTTCCGATGGAGTTTCCCTTGTTCCAGTAATTCTCAGTTATGGAACAAGGCAGACGACTACAAATCACTCCATTTGCATTAAGAATATCAGACTTGATTAGATTTAGTAATTTGGTTTGAAATGGAAACAAATTTCATGGCCCAGAATTTGTCGACTTTCTGATATCCATGTCCAACGCGAGACAGAACTGACTCACTGAGATGGTTGATTTTCTGATGAACACCTGAGGGCCGTGTCTCATAATTCTACTGAGCATCAGCAAGACCAACTACAGTCTACACTCTGTGCTTTGTGAGGTTAAACACAGTGATGTCTGGAGCTAAATGCTATCTGTAATAATTCTTCGTCTTCTGTTTTTGACATCCATCTGGTTGATGTCTTTTTATGGATAAGTCCAAACTTCCACCTGTTGATGTTGCAATATGAAAAGTCTGGGAATCAGTAAACTCATGGAATTCATTCCCTGCGCCCAAAAGACACGTGTACCAAATTTTATGGCAATCCATCTGATAGATGTTAAAGCTCCTACAAGGAACTTTCATTTTGTGTTGATTTTGGCGACCCCTGTGGACAAAAGCGGTAGGTTTCTCTTTGCGGATCCCATCCCAATATCGTCATGATGAAAATATAGTGCTGAAATTGAGCTTGGTTTTTACTCGCTAGCGTAGCAGCAACTGCTTATTTGTAGCCTCGTCAAATGTGCCATCTCCTCTGGTATGAGTGCCGTACACTGATTCGTCATCCTGTGGACCGACCCTCTTGAAGGTAAAGAGTTACACTATTAGCTTATCTTCACTAATCACTAATCACTAATAGCTTATCTTCCCACCGATGGCTTCATGTGCTGTTGTAGGTCACACAGAGTCATCAGCAGCAACGACAGACTTTTGCATATCCAGTTAAAAGTTCCTTGTCGGGGCTTTAAGATATTTCAGTCTGTGGACCAATCGCTGTCAGTTACTGAAATCTGGCATCAAATGTCTGGTCAGATTATCTTATTTACATTCTCTTTGATCTGTGAGTTGAGTTGAGTTGAGAGACTATTTTATTCCAGACAAGTTCTTGTGCAGTTGCTTGTGTTCAGACATCATTAAACATTTGAAAGCTTTGTGTTCTCTCAGTCAATGAGAAATATGTTTTCTTGTAAAACATATTCATATTTCTCTGAATGAGGCTCATTGAAATAAGCACTGTATTAGTACTGGAACACAAGTTATCGGATCAGCACCAGCATTAAAAAAACCTAATGCGACTAAGCTATAATCTCAATATATTTGATTGTTGATGCTTATCTGTTCATTTTAAGTTGGACTATGCAACTCACTTAAACAACTGAACAGCTCAGTAGATAGTGGTAACTATTACAAACACTGCCGAAAGCAGCAGATAAAGAAGAAGTCTTCACATATCTATTACAATATAAACATACAGAATAACTTGATCTTAAAGCCCAACTCAGAGTTCTTTCCTTCTACTAATCACCACACACACACTTTCTCACATGCAAAAACTTCATAAAGGGGCTGGAGTGTGTGCATGTGTGTGTGTCTGACTAAGTAGCAATGGCACAGTGTCACCACACTCATCAATCTACTCGCTCTCCCTGAGGATGATGTCATTGGCACCGAGCCTGGCTGGTGGCCCACTGGACTGAGGGGACCAGCTCTCATTATCTCCCGTCCAGATTTATAGGGCTGCCGTGCTCATATTTTTCACCGGGGAACATGGAGGGCACAGAGGGAGGGAGGGAGGGAGAGAAGGGGGGAGAAAAAAGACGGAAAGAAGGAGAGAGTGGGAGTGACTGAGAGCATTTACTGATAAATCACCCTGCCTGACTATTCACTCTTTAAAGAAAACTCTTCTGGCTATCAGCACTTTCAGCACCATCAGATATCAAAGACAGTGTGTATGTGTCTTTTGTGTGTGTGAGAGTTTGTGGGTTGCTCTTTAGATGCCATATGCAGCCACTATGGACAGAAATGCACCTCACTCCACACAGTGGAGACATTGAAGGTAAAGACTTGCCTGTTTATTTCCCTCTTTCTCACACACAACCTACAGAGGTTACCACCTGTGCAGATGAGTTATGACTCATCCCGTCTGGCATACAAATACACAAACACTCACGCACACTCATCTGTTCACTCACTCACAAACCCGCCGTCTCGCCAGTTCTATCAAATCAAAACAAACTTCAAACAGCCAAACTCTCCATGTGTTGGATGCAGATGTGTCGGAGAACTTGGCAGGGCTGAGAAACACCCTCCTCATCCTCTCCCTCTTCCAAACTCCCTCTGTCTCTCTGCATGTCACCATAATGTCACAACATTGTTCCACGTGATTGGGTGTCTGTGTAACGATGAGAGATTGGCACTCGACATCACCACGCAGCAGATTTCAGCAGGCACACACCTGCTGCCTTTGGCGCAGACTGCTCCACCTGGGACTGGTACAAGGTACAGATGTAGTAGTGCATGTGTTTGTGTGTGTGTACTTTATGAGTACTGTCCAGGGTATTGCATTATTCTCCATCTCCTGGAATGGGCCTAATGGGCCGTGAGGAGAAAGCAGACGAAGCAGGCCCAGAGGCAGCGTACGATGTGTCTAACACCTGGTCAGTCATGTCACCGGGTGGCCATACTGGATGTGTGCCGGGTCCTTCTGCCTCTGCCTCTAACTATAGTAAATGCATCTTGGGGAATAGCCAGGGTGGCTTCGCTTACAGCAAATTCTTAATCCAAACCCACTGCCTGCAGACTAGCAAACTGTTATGCCAGACAACATGTATTTAAAAACTCTGTGTGGTAAGTACTCTGTGTTTTTATAAACTGATGATATTACATTGGTAATTAAAGAAACCCACTGGTTATTCCAACCAAATTTTAATGTTCTTCTTCTTCTCTTCTGATAGTAGTAGTAGTCGTAGTGTAATATTAGCAATATATACCGTAGATATAGATTTATTTTTCTTTTCTGTTACTTCTGCTTTTTCTTAAATCTACATGTCCTGTTTGTGTTGGGGAGCTGTAAAAACAACACTGTTATTTTATCATCCTTTAAAGTTAATATGGCAAACTTGTTAGTGATTTTTGAACACACGCAATCAACAATGTCATGTAATATCTTTCAGTGCTAAATGGTCACTGTGTTCACTGGCTTGTTGCTAATTTTGTGTGTCTGCTGTGCAGGGCAGGACATGCAATACAGTTGTTGTTTTTTTTGAAATTTTTAATTGGATGCAACTGCCTCCTGCTTCTGGAAATACCACTGATGGGAGCATTGAGGGCAAATGAAAACAATGACATTTGGAGCCCTAGAACCAGAACAGTGATTTAAAAGATGAAGGAATACTCCACTGAGCTGAGGGGGACTGTGTTGTGGTTGGTCAATTCACTGTGGGTTCATTACATGTGACCCCTGACAAGTCACGCGTAGAAACATGATTCATTTAACATACAAAAATATTGATCAGAGCAGCTTTAACCCTCACACATCAAGAAGGAGAAATAATGGCAGACGGCCTCATGCGTGACTGAGCCAGGCTACTGTGCTCAAGGCCGTACGTGAAACAAGTGAATAACGATAAAGTCAAGATGGGGCGCTTTCACAGGGCCGTGAATAACAAATTAATTTCAAAGCAAAAAAGCATGACATTTTTGTCTTGTGACCTTAGACAGCTGCAACACTGAAGGGACCGCAGCCGGCATATATAACAGATGCACAAGATCAACATCAATAAACCACTGACCTCAGGCATGTAAGGAAGAGGAAATAAGGAAGCACCTGTGATAGGCTGGAGCCAAGAAGCCACACACACATACCGGTAAATCATGCCTGATAGTCCAGAGAGAGGTACTCGCTTTGTACTTTCTACTGAATGCGTAAGGATGTGTTTCCCATGCACTGACGCCTGGAGATTGAATGTAAACACGATCACACTGCTCACTGGGCTTTCCCTGCAGAGTGATTTGAGCTCCACTGACCTGTTATCGTCGCTCTGCTTGTAACCACGTCGCCATCACCGTCAGTGGAGCTTAAAACTGTGTCACAGCAGCTTGATGGGAAACTACTGTTCTCCATGGGATATACCCATTAGATGCTGCAGGGGTGGCTTACGGGGGCAAGTGCTTACAGTGCAAAAGCCAAAAGGCTATAAGAGCTGACAGAGGCTTGGACCTGTTCATCTGCATCCCCTTCAAAATAAGAGGCGAGCTGGGGAAGACCAGGCAACTGCAGTGCAGTATGTGGCGGGGGAGTTTTTTTTTTTTTTTCCTAACAATGCATCACAATGTGATGACTTCAAAAGCCCGCTTAATGCTGAAGGCCATACAATGTGACAACTCATAACTGAGGAATTCTTCAGAGATGCTCTGTGTCCTTCTGTAGCCTAGCAACCCCAACACAGCTCATTTTGCTCTGCAGTGTACATTACGAGTGGAGGCAGCACTAACTATAACACGAGCAAATGTTAGCACGCCTGAGGAATGAGGGATGACATGTACGAGGAGAGAAAAATAAACAATACGGAGTGTACAAGTGTGACAGGAAGTGACACAAAAAGAGGTGAGAAACAGGAGGAGAGAAAAAAAGGATTGAAGAGACTCACAACTGCCAAAAGCAGCAGATCTCCGGCCTCACACGCAAATCCAGAGAGACTTGTACATTGTTTCACACAGGTCTTTATCATTCATATCCAAAAAAAAAAAAAAAAAAAGCTGACGCACTTATGTGACAGATTCACACACCATAGCTCTCCTCTTTTTGAAGACATCCCGTTGCCATGGCAATGGGCAAGGAGGAGGAGGCGAGCAAGGTGTTTGTGGAGTCTCCTTCCTGTGTGCAAAGTGTTTTCCCTCACACTCACTTGCTTAGAGCAGATGCATAAGCACAGAGCTAATCCGCCGTCTCCACCAGGACTGATTTAATGTGGCCCACTTCCAGACAGGAAGACGCCCATGGAGGGAAGATGTTAATGCTCTGCACTCTCTACTCGATGGCCCTCCTTAGGACCTGATGATTGTGCTTGAAATCAGGAGCTGAAGGATGAGGAAGGGTTTATCTCTGACCGAAAGATAAATATTACATGACCCCAGGTCATCCGCGATAAATACACTCATGAGTCATGGAGTCCTAGCAGAAGTGCATTTCCAAATGCAATAAAACTTACATCTATTGCTTCCTTTATGTCTTTACGACTTCATAGGCCCGGCTATCTATCACAGCACGTTATTTCATTCGTAGTCTGATGGTGCGAGAACTTCAGAGGCGGAATCATTCACTTATTCATGTAGCCATTTATTAGGTTTAATCTCCTTGATTTGAACAAAGTGTGATCTCATCTGCAAGAGTGGTGGGCGAGTGATAAATGTGGGAATAGCACGTTGATGCTGAGTCTGATCTATAAAAATTCCCACTGTTCCCTCAGATGTTCTCTGAGCATCGATCAGTGGGCCCTGTGGATAGACGAGTAGTGGTGTGCATCCAGCCGCGGATTCCCACATGACCCACACCCACATAATAACACCCTCAGCCACACACTTACACTAACCTATATTAGCACATGTCCACCCACATATTTAAGCAGACTTGTACGCTACTATGTGCAATGATGTAAACATTCAAGCTCTTTATCACTTGTGCACGTGGCTGACGTGCCTTCCACACATAAATGTAGTCATTGCATTCATCTGAATAGTGACAGTCCATTGTTTCAGCCTTGCTCCTTAATAGACTGACAAAACTCCGGAATGACTTCTGGGGTATATTATCCCTGACCTTGCATTCAGAGTGCCTGGGTTAACAAGCTCTAACTAGCAGGCTGACAGCACAGGAGTCCATCAGAGGTGTCTTTAAGTAGCCATGACTAAGTGGTGGTTGGCTCCAGATGGGGCCAACTCAGGTTTTTAGGGGTGTCAGTATACTCTCCACTTTACTGAGGCTGCAAACTGCACCCATGAGCAAAACACTTATATTGTATGCACTTGGCACATGCCTTTTTGTGCATTCATTGGAATCAGAGAGAGAGGCTGATTGTGTTTTAATCAGAATAAATCCCCTGCTACTAGAGGTTGCCCAGAGCAGGTTGTGTGAGTGGGTGTTCATTGTTACCGGTTACAAAGAGGTTGATGTGACTGTGGAGCTTCGACTACGTCATGGGCTGCCAGAGTAACGATGGCAGTAACGATTCAGGCATAGTTTGCAATGAAAATGTGGCTGTGTTCAAAGACGATGACTTAAGGCATCACTGCAGGTGTATTTTTTTTTTTTTTTTGGAGGTTATCAGACATTTAATCAGCTTTTGGCTTTTTCCTGCTTCAAACTGTCGTTATCCTATCGACCATTAAAAATCCACTATCGGTCGACCTCTGCTACTTGAGGTAAAGTATCAGTGGCAGAAAAGAATTACTCAAGCTCGATCATCCCTGTAAGCATTTAATACAGTTGATAGAAAAAGTTGCCAAACATTAAACCACCATTCTGCACTTGTATCTTCTCATGAATGAGTCATTGTGTCGGTGTGGTGTGGCCTACCAGCCTGCTCTAGCTTTAATAGGTGTGGCTAGGCCAGGCATGGGCAAACTATTCCACAAAGGGCCGGTGTGGCTGCAGGTTTTCGTTCCAACCAAGCAGCAGCACACCAGACTTGAGTCATTCAATCAACTGATCTCAGTCTTCAGACAGCTGATTGGTCAAACTGTGTGCTCTTGGTTGGCTGGAACAAAAACCTGCAGCCACACGGCCCTTTGAGGAATAGTTTGCCCATGCCTGGGCTAGGCTGACAGGGTCTGGTGTAAAAAAACAAAAACTGAGCCTTAATTTTAAAGCGAGAGCAGAGAGCAGTTCCTTAATTTGAGCAAATTTAAACTTTTTATCTTGTGGCATGTGAAAACGCCTGGGCTCTTAGTGAGTCAGTCAACTCTGTAGCAAGAAGAGGCAAAGTTCCCTAATATAGTTAATGGCTTCGACCAGCAGGAGGCTGACCGGCTTGTTATTTGGTCCATCAATCAGATGGTCACTCAATTTGGGTTTGCCGAGGGGAAATGGGCCGGGTGCACACCACATAATGGAGATATCTGCTGGTAACTATTTTGAAAAAGCTCATGTTTCATATGACTCACTTATTAATCATCAGAAATGTAATTACTATAAATGATTTTGATTGCTGATGAGGTGATGAGGTAATTTATAGTATTTAATATTCACTATGTTCAGCTCCTCAAATGAGAGGATGTGTTGCTTTTCTCTTTCAGTTATATATTTATATTATTTATATGCAGGCTATGTCTAATTTATATTATTAAACATGATAAACAAAATAAAAAATTAACTGACTGATGAGTCAGTAATTTAAACAGTCATTAACTGAGGCCCTGTTTACTAAGGTAATAAACACTTAAAACTGTTAATCAAGTTTAGATGTCATCATCATTTGAATGGAGCATCAGATCTTAATCAGCATCAGTCTTAAAAATTTCAATATACATCCCATTTTTAATATTATCATCTCTTCGATTGCTGTTTGGAGATAAGAGAACAGTCCAACTCACCCACAGAAGAAAAACAAGTCCATTTGTTTTTTAAGTGAAGTCACATGAAAGAAAAAGTGAAGCCAGATTTTGAGTCACAGTAACTGGAGGGTGCCGTATGAAAATGGTGGTGATGAGAGGATTAGAGCACATCAAAGGGTAGAAGGAGATTAAAGTGTCTGACAATGTCGTCTTTGTGCTTGGACACAGAGAACCAGGGAGAAGATGTGGACTAATATTTGGCCTCTAACATGATTTAGGACCCTCAATAACAGGTGGAGAACCTGGTTTTCAAAAAAATGGATTTGCATTAGCATTTCACAGACGGTACGCTTTTGGGTTCATGTTCTGTGACTCAGACATCAATTTCACCGGGAGGAAGAGATAAAACATGTTGAGCCTCATCTCCATTAGTCAGTCGTCCCTTTGGAGACAGCACTAAGAGATTGATGGCTTGGTGAAAATAAACAGCTGGAACTTATGGGAACGGTCTGTCTGTGTCAGGACCAGCCTTGAATTCCCAAGGATGAAAGTCGAGTTGTTGCGTGGCTGGTTAAGGCCAAAAACATGCAGTGATACATGAGTCTGAGGTCTGATTTACAAAGTGACCCTGGTATAGATTATTAACTTCAGGACAACTGGGTAGGGTGATGGCAAATAATGAACTCTGTAATTACATCAATATAATGTTTGATTGCACTGATGTGTGAACGTGCGTCAGTTTACACCGAAGAGTCATAAAACACATGCATGTGAATTAAATTTTGTGGCTGGGGACAGCAGACACAGTCTCATCTCAGTGACGGAGCTGTGTGGAATAACTTCATCCAATCAAAGAACACTCAGGGGTCAAATGCCTTTCGCTCATAGCTGTGCCATTTGCATTTTTCCCCACAATGCTGGTGATTTACACCCCTGGAAGAGAAGCCATCATCCACTGGTGGCCTCTGGCCCAGGGTGATTTAATTAATCGCAAACACATCAACTCCCATATGTGGAACATGCCTGGGAGTTTGCTTGTCGATCAGCATCTGCCACCCTTGCAACAAAATATGATTCCAATCAATGCTGTAATGGCTCAGAGGCTCTGGACCTAATCAGCCTGGCAGGAGCCACAGCAGCAATGGCAGGAATGATGGAACATTTTGTGTATGTGTGTGTGTCAGAGAGAGAGAGTGTGTGTAGTCATGAGTCTAACCCAATCCAGTAATCTGATCAAAGATGTTTCTATTATCAAAACTGAATAGTGTTTACCGATCGTGTTCTATGAGACAGCTTTCGCATGAATAATGAAAAAAGCTTTTGTTATTAGTGTAAATAATGGAATCACTGGAAAGCATGGAACAGGCAGAGGTGGGGAGGTTGGTGTGTGTATGTGCACTTTGATCTGTGGCTGGTGACTGCACTGAACTCCTAACACACCGTCAGACTCATGATGAGCAGCACTGCAGCAGAACCAGAGACATTGTCCTTTTTTTCACACATTGTTACAATGGCAAGTATCAACAATGCAACGTTTGATAGTCCTGAAACAACGTGATGATGTCCTGCTACCAAGACCAAAGGAAGGCATTCACAAAGTAAAAGGACATCGTGGAGATGAGATCACGAAGTCACAGATGCCCAAATCATTCACATTGGTACGGTGTAATGAAATTCAGTCATGTCTCTGTTCTATTCAAGGAAAACAGGCCTCATGCCTGGTGAGAGAATGACTACAACTACATACTATTTAAAACTTCTGGGCAACACAAATTTGAGAAAGATGATTTCCACGCAGGTATTTCAATTCCTGATTTCCATTTATGATCACAGCGGGGGAAAAAATAGATGGATAGAATGGTTCCTTTTGTCATTTCCTGTGATTTATTATGACAATATAAACAAAACAAAACCATAAGGGAGAAATGAGTCACATGAGGCATTGAAACACACCCAGAAAGGCGACCTGACGACGCTACAGGTGAAACGTCTTGTTCGCTATTAATAAATCGTAGTAGAGCGAGTCCAAGTCAGTATGTGGTGGTTTGTTTGTTTTTTATTCTATTTCATACGTTCCTGCTGCTGACCAGCACCTGACTCTACCTGTGGCTGCAGGGATATTTGTTTTACTCCAGCTGTTTCCTGTTTTTGGTTTTCTCAAATCAAACAGAACATTTATTGACTGAGACGTACATGGAGCCTGAAGGTACAGGGACTATTTCATTCGTTAAAATTGAGCACTTCATTCTAACATGCACTTTTTTTCAGCATCTGTTATAGACTCAGTACAGCCCCACCCTTCGGACTAGGGAATTTTGCCTAACTGGAACTTGTTGAATTTTAATTGAAAACCCCTGCTGGGATGTAACAGTGAACATTTCCATTTGAAATAGTTCAACACAGACCAATACAATGTATGTAAGATACGCTCGAGCCTAAATGCTGAAGTTGCCAGCCTGAATGATATCAATGCAAGCCCAGTGGATTCCTCTGGGGCTCACTTCATATGCCTGCTAATGAAAAAAAGCCAAAGTCCATCTGTACAGTGCATCTGTTCCCTGGAATCACTCACAGACAGTTGAGGAAGCTGACACACTGATCCCCATTGTCATTCACAGAGTTGCTGTCCTCCTGCGTTGGGCTGACAAATCCAGGGCTGTCTTGGTCTCACAGCTCTTAAGTGACACAGAGAGTTGTCTCTTTTGTCCCCAGCGGATGCAGATCCAATCCACCTGAGAGCCAAACTGGCACTGAGGAGGAGCTGGATGAGTACATGTGGAGATGTAGGAAGGTGGGTCATTGCTGGATGGCACCACTGCACGCCTGCAAACATTTATCCAGGAAATTTCTCTTACTGGCTTATTTCATTCTCATTAAGCATTACCGTAGATCCAGTTTGTACCACAAAGTGCCAGTGTGGGAAAGAGATTAAAAATCATTATTTTATTGAGCAATGAATTGAATATTTTTTAAACCAGATGGTTAGAAGAGTCTTTGAGGATTCAGGAGGCATTTTCAAAACGGCAGTAAATGTTGTTAAATGACCTTCTGGCTCTTTAAACATCCCGGGGTGTTTATTTTTCAGACAAAATTGATGCTTAACTCTGTGACTTGAATATAATGGCAAAACAGGAGAGGGGGCTGGTTGAGTGTTTTTCCCCACTGCTGATCCGGTCCGGTTTCACACAGGTAGGAAACAATGGCCTCACACCTAAGAGCTACAAGAGCCACAGCAGAAGCAGAACGAGTCAAACTAACAATCAATGTCAGAGCTGCCTCTCTGACATTTCTGGCCATTTCCATATCTGACACCACACATAATAGCAGATTAAGTCCTGATTGTGTTTTACTGGTACAATGATTAATGATCTGACTGTGCTAATCTATAGTCCTGTCTGTAGGTGTTAATGCCAGACATGTGCTGCGCAGTGGGTATCACAGCAGCACCACCTGGCCTAATGACCCTGCCTCTTACCAGTCAGCAGGTCGTTGGCTCGGCCTGCCACAGATCAGCTGTAAGGAGGAGGGTGTGGGCATGAGGATGGAGCGGGGGGGGGCGTAGGGATGTGTGCGTGGACCCGGAGATGAAGGCGTTGGCTCGCTACCACATCATCCCAAAGGTGTCACATTTCTACCAAGCTCACACAGAGAGGGTGTAAATGTGAAAATTGCATTTTTGTGTAATGACTCAACACGATCACTACTTTTTTTTCTTCTTCTTCTTTTTTTTTTTAAAAAAAGCTCTTCTCTTTGAAGCAGAGGAGCTGTGTTCATTCAGTGTTTTTCATCTGAATCACTGGTCGCATTATGTTTGGAACCACGCTCATAGTTACTTGATTTAAATTTAGCAGTGTGTCATGGACATGTCACATAGATGATTTATCTGTTGCTATTAATATAAGCTGTGGGGGAGTGGGTGTAATTGCATTCAGATGATAACTGTGTAATGTGGTGGGCAGTTTAAGTGGATGGCAACAAAGCGACACATTCTACGCTGCTGTGGCTCATTGCAGGGCATCCAATCACTTCATATACATCAGTGATCAATGATCAACAACGCTCGCTCTGCTGGTCTGAACAAACTTACTTTTTGAGGTCTAAACTGTGCCAGGGTGGGGGAGTGGGTGGGGGGTCTGATTCAAGTACCTACTGTATGAAAGACGGCACAATTTCAATATTCCCAAGGACACAAGTCTGTTTATTTTATGCTGATTTGCCTGTTCCCATTGTTTTATATAACACAATTGTGCACACCTGCTCTACTCAGTGCTGCACCTGCAATCCATTGTCAGAAAAAAAAGGGCAGGCCTGCAGCCCACATCTGTATTCTGCTCCAGCTACCACCACCTTTACCAAATAATTTGGGGTCTTTACTGAAAGGCTCCTTGAAAGATTCCCATAAATTCTGTTTTGAGTGTGACAAAGACATCGGCTATGATTTAGCAGCTGTAGCAGGCAATTTGGTCTATGTGTGGGGAACTAAAGAGCCCTAACAGGACATTACCCTGCCTGCAGCCCAGTGAATTATAAAGTGACTGTGAGTTCCTCGAAAAAATAAAATAAACACAGTCGAGCAAAGATGTTGCATAGTTTGTGGGATCTACAGCTGCCAGAAACGTAAACACTATTATTAACTACCCATGACATAAACACCATTAAAGGTGCTTTTACACAAATCTGAATTTTCCACACACAGTAAGCAATCAACCATTACACACCATTTACATATTGCCTCACAGTAAACTTACATTAAACCGTGGCTGACAGACACACCTTGCAACTCTGATCATTTCTGAGTCCAGTGTTAGCAAACAGGTGGAGTACATTTTTCTATATTTGAGTATGGTTTTGGAGTTTGCTAATTAGTGGACTGCTGCTTTTCATTTTCAGATTCAGATTATTCAACAATATATATAACCAAGAAATCATAATATTGATGAAACCACCCAGCATTAACAAAGATATTTACCAGCTGCAACACTATGATGATGTGAACTAAAACAATCAGTGCTCTGATATAGTATCAATTAGATGATTCAGTCTGCACAATGATTATTTATTTTTACTTAAATTACTACTAATAAAAGTAATTTAATCAGTTAACTGCAGGAGTGATCCAGCTAAGAAGGTGCAACAGATGGGAAGGTTACAAGTGTCTTTTGGTAACACCAGAACTAAATTCATGTACTCTTCCACATGGAGTGCATCAAGGCCTCCTAGTCCAGGCCGAGTACACAGATGAAGTTGAGATCAACACTCCATCAAACTCCTACAACTGCAAACAAGGTGGTGCTCCAGGCCGCCATAACTGTAATGGAACTATAATGTGACCCAAAAAGCTGGTTGTGTTACCAACTCGACCGACATGTTTCATTATATTCATGATGAGAAAGGACTTATCCAGAGACTACTGGGTTCATACACACTGTGTATAAACAACAAGCTTTTCATATTTACTTCAAAGTCAAACAGCACGGGAGACGATGAGAATAATGACCTCATGTGAACATAAAAATCTTCGACTCCAGCTACATGTTGTCAATGCATACTGGCCTTGAATGTCACACACAACGCAAGAGGAGATCATGTCTCGTCTGACACAACGCACTGCTATTTTTGGAACAGGTCAGTGCATCACATTATGGCTCAGCTAAGTGATGTGACTGCAGCACCCGTTGTTCTCATTAGCAAGCAATAGTCTAGTCAAAAACGAGGCGCTTCAAACAGTCCTCAGATGGTCTCTAATGCACCGGCTGTGTTTTAATGCAGGGTCTGTGAAGACATGGGGAGAGAGACACAACAGCAGAGACTTGTGAGAGAATACATTAATACCCTTGAAAAGATCTGGATGGTTTATTTGTGCGATTCAGTTTTCAGCGCTGCCAGAACGCATAGTCTCAGTACATGGACTCATCTCTCTCAGACAGAGAGAGAAAGCGAGCGAGAGAGAGACGTTCAGAGAGAATTTACAGCAGTAAATCCAGCACTTGATTCTTTCAAGATGTCCTGGGCAATATTAAACTTTGCTTGTGCTTATACTGCAGAAAAAGCACACAGAGTAAACAAGGGAAAGAGGGACTCAGGACTTGGATAAGAGAACGTGTGGGTACCTCTCTGGGTGAGGAGCGAGCACCGAGTAAATTGGTTGGGAAAAGATTTAGGGAGAGGAGACGTAGAGAAAAAAAAAAAAAACTCCAGACAGCTTTTTGGCTGCAGTACAATTCAGATTCAGAAGGCCAGTGCCTTAATAGTGTACGTACATAGCATTTTGAATCCTGACTGCTCTGAGTATTTGGTATAATTGGCTTAGGAATCTGCACCTGAAAACCCCTGTACCCATGGTCCAAGAACTGCACAGACTATCTGCCTCGCTCTGGTCATTTGCCAATAATTAGTCAGCAGTTTAAACTTGTTACGACCATGATGAAAGACAACAGATATTAACCAGATGCTTGATTTTGGTTAATTGGGTTGGTTTTGTGCAGGAACAAACGTTGCTGGTCAACATGATTCCCATGAGGATTGTGTTCACAGAAGACTCAACACCAATGTTATCAGTGGAAAATTAAAATGCTTATTTTCTATAATGAAAGCTTTAAATTCAATTCTGTTGTAATCAATAAAAAGGAACAGAAACTGACCTTTGCAGATGCCACTGCCATCTTCCCCACCCTTCCCCACCCAGCACTTGATGCTACATACTTGACAGATGCAAACGCTCACTCACCAGGCCTGACTTTCTTCCCCTGTTCTCTCCACCTCTATATTTCTCAAAAATCTCACAATGATGACTCCATTTTCCTCATGGCTGCACAGTATCACCTTTGACCTACCTCCCCAGGCTGCTCGCCTTAAGGGAGCGTAGTGTGTCCACAGTACATCAGAGGTCATGGCTATTTGTCACAGATCTCAGCACCACTGTTCACTCTATGCCTCAGCCCTCTGTGAGTGAAGCAGGAACAGATTCGCAGAACTTAAAACAAATGAGGAAAGTGTGAACAAAGTCATTTCACCTGAATCTTTCTATATATGGAGTTATGATTCTGCATGAACACTAAACAGGACAGTAAAATTATTAAACACCAGACTGAAAAGTACAAGCCATGTTCCTTAGTACATCACTGTGGATTGCTTTACAGATTCAGCTCTACTGATATGGGACATGAGCACAACGATGTGAGGATATATTACTGTCATGAACTGAGCAGAGACACTTTATAATGAATCACTGCATCCTCTTATCATATTGACTTTATTCATGACTTATTTCACAACCTTGATTTGGAGACATCTACCTCAAACAACACGACTGAACCACAAGATTTAGTCAAATGGATCCATTACTTGAAATATAACCAATTTAGAGCCATTCCAGGTTTTCTCCCTGAAGACTTCACTTCATAAAAAAAAACAATACAAACGTCCACCTTGATGCAAAACTCTAAAGTTCTGCATCCAATACACTATTAATAATGCATTTACAATATTAAACAGGAACAATGTCCAACTGTGACATCTGCTGACCGAAACCAACAATGCAACCAATAAGCATCACTTGAGCATTTCACTGTCTCTATAAATGAACACAACTGTAAAATACCAGAAGTCCTTTGGTGATCATTGTACTATATATATAAGTTAATAGACGTTTGGCAGGCAAGCAGACTATTTGGTACAATGAATAGAATTTTTAGGTAATGAGGAGCCAACAGCCACAGTGGGTGATCAAATATTGAGTCACAAACATTATGTACAGTAAGTATGAGGAAGGGGTTTTTTATTGAGGTGTGATTACCAGGTGAAACAGTGACAGATAAGCCCTGTTATTAATTATACTCAACATCGATATGTGGTCATCTCAGTAAACAACTCAATGCACTTTACAAGCATCTAAACATCATTTGAGTCATTATAAAACACTCATGTGTGATAATATTGAGGATGAGTTCAGACTTGGCATCACGCTGTGTGAATTGGCCTCAGCAGAAACTTCAAGTATTGCAGCGCGAAGCCCCCAGAGAGAGCAGAGAGTTGCAGGGATCAAACTGAAGGCAAAATAAGCTGCACTGTTGCGGCATCCCTCCACCCACACACTCACTCACACGTACGTACTCCACTCATCGCTGCTGGGGGGAAGTGAGTGCACAATGTGCGCGTGTGTGTGTATGATCAGGATGTGCCTCTATTTCCCGTTCGTTGTCTCCATCATTCATTCTTCTCCTTGTGTCCCCCCCACCATCACCCCCCCCCCTCCCCTTTTGTTCATTCTCTCAGTCCCTCCCACCATGTTTTGATCTCTTCCTTTTTTTTTTTTTGCTCCCACTCGCTCTCAGTCACAAAAAAAAAAAAAAAAAAACACATGCGCATGCCCATGCACCCATATATCCACCCACACATACACACACACGCACAGTTGGCACAGCCGGGTCCCCGACAGGCAGCACGGTTTTTGGTGTGGGGTTATGCAAAGAAATACAAAAATCGGTGCGGCACCACTGCCTAATGGTGTCTCCATGGCAACTACAGGAGCAAGGCCCTGCGATGCGGTGTCAAACAAACACTGGATTTTAAACCTTTGTAAAAAAATTGCTGTATGTAGTGGTAGTGGTGGTGGGATGGGGTCATTTAAAAGCAGAAATGAGCTCCTGTCCACATCCATGCTTCATTCCTCACAGTGTACACTGCATAATATTTTGCATGGAAAATGCAGCATGTGCCATAACATCAAGTTTATTATTGCGTTGTTTGAGAGTATCATTTACATTGTGAATCACCTATCCCACTTCATGTCTGCAAAGATGCATCATATGGAAATATCCCATTTACATTTGAAAACTTTGGGTCTCATACAAGAACTGAAAATGAAGAGATAGTAGGACTGATCCACATGCAAGATAGAGGATGAAGACTGACCCTTTGAAATGTTCACTTTTGAGGGTCCTTGTCATGTTTCACTGATCCTTTACTTCATAGCTTAGCTTAGCATAAAGACTGGAAGCAGAGAACTCGTGAGCCTGGCTCCAAAGATAACAAAATATGTCTATGAGCAACTCCAAACTCACAAACTGACATGTTTAATTTAATTTTTTTTTATTTTGCTGAAAATCCATACAAGAACTAAAGAGTAAAAATTAGAGTTTTACCTCTTTAAATTGTCATTTCTGCCTCATTTTGATTTTATCCTGCACTGAGTGAACCATTTGCAAAGAAAGTAAAGAAGCACATTCCCCAAAATATTGAACTGTAACTCTGCATGGTTTGCAAAGTGTGATGACTTATAAGAACCCTCTGGAAAACCGAAAACAAAATGATGCTTCTCAAGGGGCTTATCTTTCCCGTTCCACTGCAGCCAAAGGTACAGTAGAGATGACAGCGTGCCAGATCACACAACAGTTCATCATCCCGTGATTGGTGTCTGTCGGAGGCATGAAGGTGTGTCAGCAAACTGCTGGCGTAGGTACAGTAAAGGGACAGAGCATCACAGCTGGAGCAGCTCATTCAGGTGGAACTTTCAAGAGGCAGGCCCGAGCGGTGCTTTCAAGTAGCAAAGAGGTTGTTCTGTTTCAGCGCATGAGTCATTTGGCTTTAATGCTTTACCTGTGGCTAAGCTCTGGCACCGGCTCAGGCTGCAGTGCAACCTACTGACTGCCCAGAGAAAAAGAGAGGAAGTAGATGAAGCAGAGAGAAAGAGGGATAGAGAGAGTGTGGTGGTGAGTGACAGACACACAGAGAGTGAGGAGAAAAGGGCAGAGGGATGCTGAGGAGAAAGAAGAGAGAGCTTTCTTCTCTTGTTTTTCTTTGGGCTCAGTTCAAGATTCTCCGTCGGGTGAGAGGCCTGCTCTGAAGAGGGGCTGTTCAGAGCACACTGGAATCCAACATGTTTGCTCGAATGTGTGTGTGTGTGTGTGTGTGTGTGCGTGTGAGTGTGTGTTTTCCAAAAGAGAGGGGTTGGAGAGTCAGTTGAACACTGATTGGAGTCAAAACCTTTATACCAGAAGACACACTGTGCACTGACAGCTCTTCACGCCTCACATACAAACACAGCACACACACACACACACCACTAACCAACATGTCTGACATTAGTGGTTGATCGTCTGCAGTGAGTGCCTCATCCCACAATAAAACACCACACTGACCGGTGACTGAACAAAACAAGCCAGACCACCAATTGTGTGTGTTTATCCAGAGATGTGGAAAATTATCCTCATCAAAAGAAAAAAGAAAGAAAAAAACGCTCTCCCATAGGTTTCATCCATGTAACTGCTGAACCGATGATCCACGACAAATTGAATTCTTCCGAATGAAGCTGTCACCTATTTTTACCACTTCTTTCCACTTCAGCCAAAAACATTTCTGTACTTTAAAGTTCCTGCAGCTACACTGCAACGGATCAAACATGAAGACGGTGTGTCTCTTTACATAAATAACCAATTTTCAGAGACACCTCGCTGTCGTTTCAGTAGCTGGTCCCTGTTGGACTGTGACAATATGCATAAGGAGTAAAAATCAACACGAGTAAAACTCACAATCCATGAAATCTGAGCTCTGCAAACATAATTTGTTCCACTAGTGATGTAAACAGAGCTGAATCTACGTCAACCACGTCTTCAAAAAGCACTTAACACATGCTTTCACACATTAGTAACCCATATAAGATCCCTGGCCTTCCTTGACTCACACAAATTGAGTTATTTCTCTTCGACATAGTCATTATAGATTTTTCTGTTACACATATAATCCATGTGAAATGATGCAGGTATTGCAACGTGCTGGTGGCAAGATTCCTTGCCACCTTCCTTGCTCTCCCGGCTATAGTTACATGTCAACATGCAGGGGGAGGACATACTGTAGGATTCCTGTAATGCTGTTACTTGTTCCCACAGATTTGTTTATGGCTGATGGCTGCTTTCATTGTTTGTTTGTCATTGTGAGCTTCAGCGTTGGAACGTCCATAACTGTTGCTGTCAAAAGCTGCAGCGTGCCCATTGTGCCGATATCCAACATGAGCCGCTAAGAATGCTCAGAATGGTTCTTCCATCTGTGTGCTCTTTCAAGCACTGATCCCTGTCTGTGTATATAAATACCAGTTTGTCCATTTTCCCAGTATTGGTTTGCTACTTCTGAGAAACGCTTGCAAAAATTCAGGAAGCGCACTGGCAAAGTGCATCAAGCTGAAATGGAATAAATGGCGTCTGGTGGTTAACTTACATGTGGCAAGGCCTCAACCAAACTAAACATGACACACAGATATCATGGCAAATGACCTAAGGAAAACACATTATGTAAGCAAGCTGTTTGTGCAATCAAGTTCGGGCCGCCACTCAACAGTCATTCATCGTGCTTCAAAGTAAATGTGACAGCATCATTTTCAGCGGGCCAACAGCTGTATCTGTCTCACTCCTGGATCGTCCTCATTTCCTTGTCAGACTGCTGAGAGGGACAAGCCCAACAGACAGCAGGTGTCTGACAAGACAATCTATAGCCTGTCATTGTGAGCCAGGTTAACATGCACTGTACACGTCAAGATAACTAAAGGAACTTTATTACACTGCAGCTTAATATGAAGAACCGGTTAGTGTGTTGTTGGTGTTGGTTTATAATTAGCATAAACCAACCTGCCAAATGGGATAATAAGTATTACTGCTTGTGGGGTTATCAAGTTACAAGCCAAGCTGGCAAACACTGAAGCTAATTCTGATAGCAACGGCGCAATTATAATGATCATGACCTGCTATTTTCATTACAATTGCAACCAGCTGTGTGCAAAGCAGTTTGGGAGTTAAGTACAAATCCAAGGGTGTGGTGATAAAGCCCAGTGGCATGGCTTGTTTAAACAGACGTGCCAGCCTCTGTGGTACATTAAGAAAATGGCTGCACTTACTAAGAGGAAAGTGCAGATCATGTTCACTAATACGCTTGAGATACTTTTTTGCATGCGTGCATAAAAATGTGTCTTAATAGTTTCTCCCCTTGTCTTGATCATCTGTGCAGCCGGCGGCGCATGATGTTGCTTTACAAGCTCAATATCTGCTTATGTGCGAGGTCATAAAACTTTGTTGTCATGTTTTATGCCTTTAATGGGATGGGAAGTCAAAGGATTAATTCCACAAAGCAGCACTGCAGCAAGTGAAATACAGACTGCCAATAATCAATGAAATTACATCTACATTTTGGGTATTATGTCTTTAAAACTGTCCAATGTATAATGGCATGTATTAATACCTAGAGAGCCCTGATCAGTCAGCATTAGTGACACTGTTGTTCAAGTACAGCAATAATAATGCCAGACACAGGCTTTAATTTCCATCAGACGGGTCCATCTGCACCTGCAAAAACAGCACGCAGGCGGCTGGAAGTTACTTTAGATTAAAAGCATCTGTTCAAACACCACGGACTGATAGATGGAGAGCCTCTCTAGCCAAGCCTACGCTGTCTGTGGCTGAGTAACACACTGTCTGTAAGCAGCTTTGGTGGGAGAGAGTCTGTCTGCAGTGCAGCAGTGGACATGAACATCCACAGCATCTCCTCTGGCTGCAGTGGCTCTGTGCTTTACCAAAGCAGGCTGATTTACACCTGGGGGGGGGGGGCGAGAACCCGGGGACCCAGGTTGTAAATCGTCACCAGGTCGCCACCCACAGTCAAACGCCACCGAATGCCTCACGGGAAGACGCCACTGTACTGTAGATGAGTGTTTCCCAAAAGTGAGCGTGTGCTGCTGACATCTGAGCTCACAGCCACATTCAAGGGGATGGGGGACAGTTGACAGTGTTGGAAAGGCAACACACACACACGACAGTGGGAATGTGTGCACACACATGCACTCTTTCTGCTTGACCACAAACTAAAAGCACTTCATTCACAAAACGCAAAACGGCGCACAAGCCGCCCACGCAGTGCTCACCCCTACATGAGAGAGTTTACATTAGACGCATGCAGCTGCCCACACACCCACATGTACGCGCTCACACACATAAGCGCACGATGTGGTGTGCAACCCTCGGCAGCGCTGTCATAGAATTTCCTTGTTATCATCTGTGCTGCACGGCACTCAGCATCTCTGCAGGGTTTCCCTTAGAAAAGGAAAAATAATAATGCTGCACTTTTTTTTTTTGTTTTTTTTACCCCCCGCCCCCCTGAGGAATCACAATCAGTGAGAGTCAAATACACATTAATACAGATAGTACCACTCCCCAACACATAATTTAGATTGGATGGATGACAGTGTGTACAAGATGCAAATCATACACAGCACAAGAGGGTAAACACAGCTAATCCTGCCTCGATGTTGAAAAGGAGCTGATGATTTCAAGTTGCTGCAGTAGGAGAGAATTTATTGCAGAGCTCTTTGGAAAACATGATGGAAGCACAGAGAGCTCAGGTCACAGAAGCACACACATGTATTACTGCATGCCACATGTTAACCACAGCCCGTGTTGGACCTGTTTGCACCCAACTTTTGCACAATTATCATCTCCATGTCAACCCCCCCTCGGGGAGAAATGAGCCTGAGGGGCTCCTGATGTCAGCCACTACATCAAATGCAGGATAAAAAAGATCCAGTCGGAGGAAGAACTTACCTGACACAGAGTCTAAAAGCAGGAGGCATCTAAGAGCACGAGCTTCTCTGTCACCCGGAGACAGCGGAGCATCACACAGTCGTATGTGCAAGAGATGTTGGATTAAACACTTCCTGAGCTCTCCCCTTCTCCCTCGTCTATCCTATGACTTTTTCCCTCACATTCATCCAGACCCTCTGACGATTAGGCAGCAGGGGGTGGTGGTGGTGGTGGTGGGGGTGGGGGGGTTTGGGTGGCAAAAAACGAGGGCTAAAAAGGGAAAGAAGGGTGGGAAAATGAGAGTGAGATGCTGAGATCTCCTCCACTGAGACGAGTTGTGAGCGCACCGTGAGGACCATCCACTGCAGCAGACCGGAGTAGCGCGCAGCAAGAGAGGGAGAGGGAGAGAGGAGGAGAGGAGAGAGGCAGGCAAAACAGGCATTTGCTGCTGCTGCTGGTTCCAACAGCATGGCTCGAGCAAAAACCTGGGACTGGAGTCTGGATCCTGGACTTCGCCAAAGAGCGTTTACCAGAGCAGATGGAGAGTTATGGCAAGAAGAGGAGCAAGAGATAGTGAGAAGCTTGTGGTTTTTTTTTTACATGGCACCAAGCAGACTTTTCTCCTCTCTTCACCATTTCTTCCTTGCATTACATCCACATCTAATATTTTCTCCCTTCCTCTCTCTTCTACTTTATGTTCACCATCGCTCTCCGGCATCTTCCATTTCCTTATCTACACCGTCGCCGTGGATAAACGATTAAACTGACATCACCAAGTGCTCTTTCTAAACACGGAGAAGTCTTTTTTCTTCTAGTGAGACACCATCATCACTACCGCCGATGACTCTCTTATCTTTTGTTTTATTTTTCTTTCTCTGTCTTTCGTTTCCTCGTGCTGCCTCACTCAACAATGTGTGACAAAAAGAGATAATGGACCAAATGGTGTTACTCTGGGACATTTAAGTTACATAACTTGGAGGATGAATAGGCTCACAAGTGGATATCCATATTCAACACATGTCAGATTTTAAAGGGAATACTCTCCAACAATGTGACACATTTAGCCATCCATCAATCTCTCTTATGGAGCAATTGGGCTGCCTGGCTGAAGAGCCTCTTGCTTGCTCTAACAGGGGAGCAGGCTTTTAGTCGGAGTCCTTCGGCCCCAACAGGACTCAAGGTCGCTTGGCAGAGCTGCTCGCCGGCAGCCCAAATCCCTCAATAATTAACAGTGGCAGACAGGATGGAGCAGCTGTCAATCCAGATCTATAGACCCGGTCAAGAGAGCCGGGGAGCCAACCACCATGCATTCTAACAACGCTCCACCAGGTAGAGCTGGAGATTTATGAGCCCATTGAAAAAATTCATTCCCTTTCCTTTGCCGGAAAGGTGGGTACATGCATAATAACTGATATTGTTCTCTGCCTCGATCAGGTGAAAAAAAAAAAAAAATTAAAGAGGGCTGGGACGAGATGGAGGGGACGGGCTGTCTGGGTTTCTAATGAGGCTGGGGGCTCAGATCAGGCCGTTACTGGGATGATAGATTCTCGGAGCTATTTTTACCTTTCTGCTGCAAAGCACTTGTCAAAATGCACTTCAATTCTTTACTTCACTGTGCATTTATAATTCTATTTTGATGCATTTGGTTGAAACTGACCAACTGTGAAACCTGCCACTAAACAGAAACCGTTTACTCATAGCTTAGCACACTGTTGCTGATTGGACAACTTCACACAAACCTGTTAAGGGTAAAATTTATCCACATTTAAATTACAGTTCAACACTGTGCCATAACATTAGGTTTATCTGGGTTTACTTTGCTCTGCAAGAAATCTTATGTCCATGTCTTTTGGGGCTCATCAGCTGGTGAAGACAATGACTCATACCTCACTCACACCTTGTAGCCATCATGTGCAAAGGAAAGCTGGAAACATTAGAAATAATCAGAGCCATAGTTTCAAATGTTATATAATATATATAATATCTATGAAATGTTTTGTGTCATGTGTATTTTCTATTAGGCCAAAAACAAAAACAAAAAGAAGACTCAATTTATGTACACACTGAGGAAATTTACTGTGCCATGGCCGTGTGGGAGACTGAGTGAGTATTTAATTTATCTTCTCAACACATCTGCTTTCACAAGATTAATACAGACATTAAATTAAAACCCTTAGAGATTAAAGTGATAATCAGGTTGGAAATGTTTCGCACACAACACCTGATGAACTGAGTGTAATGTAGCAGCTCATACTGACTATTCTGCTCAGCCCTATCAAACTAAATGTACAGTTTCCAATGCTCCAGGAAATCTCATGTAAGCCCAACCTGTCAGTTTTCTTGTTGCTTGTCATGAACTTAAACACCTTTTTATATCCTTTCCTCCCCTCCCCTCATCTTCCTCCTTAACCTCTCCTCCTTCTTGATCTCTCTCTGCTTCCTTTGTCTCAGGTACGATCATTCTCCAAGCCCTCCATGCACTGCTACAACACCGCTGCTCTCCTGTGTAGGGGTGTTTCTCGGTTGGCTGGATGGAAAAGCGGGCCTTCCTCTTTGTGTATAACAAATCTCATCTCACAAAAATATTCATTTCACGGGTCGCTGTCCCATACAAGCTAATATCCACGCAGGGAAAGGCATTAAGCATTATTCCCTTCCCTATTCAAATTGGAAACAGCAAAGTGGGGCTGTGCCAGAGATATCAGCCTCCTGCTGTACGTGGTCTGTCCTTGTAATGAGGTTGCAGCCACTGCTAACTTTTCATTCAACTCATTCACTATCCAGCCTTATCCTGGACGTGGCTGACCGACGTGCAACAAAAGACATGACTCACATGTCTTGTTGTGTTGGACTGATGTGTTCTGGGCAGCTTGTCATTAATGAATCACATTATAAACCACATGAAGTCCACTGTTAAATGTGTGGAGCACAAAAATGGACAGAGATTAATTTCAAAAAAAGTGCGCCTTGCTTTTTTTTTTTTTTTTTCATTTGAAAGCCTGTCGGCATTACAGGAAGTATAACGTGCGCACTGGGAATGAAAATATCTGTCTGGGTTTTACACAGGCCACATCACAGCTGTTTTGAAACTTGTCTCACATTCTTGTCTAATCCAGCATAATCAAAATATGTTGTTATTTTAACCTATTTAGTAAAAGCACTCAAATACAGGTTGGATTTGTATGACTGCACTTCAAACAGATTGCTCATCATGTGCCTGATGATAAAACCATATACACACTAAAAAAAAGTCCCTGCAGTTAATACACACATCACACTTCAATCCACAAATGAACGATCGTTTGTCTTTCTACTCATTTGTCAGTGAATTCACTGAAACAAATGTAATGAGTCATTGTTGGCTGGTGAGTTAGTTTCATTCTCTGGCCTGTTGTCGCTGGTTCATAAAATGTGCATTGGAGCATTGAATGCATTTTACATACAAAATCATGATTTCAATATTGACCAAAATAATCATGATTATGATTTTTGCCATAATCATCCAGCCCTTCTATAAAGTGTGGAACAGTTTGGTTTCTTCAGTTCATCGTTCATCCAAGTTTTGTTTGTAGAGAAATCAAAGTCCAGAACTGAAGTGTAAAATTTCAAAGGCTGGTGATGCTTTTAACCTTTGACAGAACTCTTAAGCTGAAAATCTGCTCCTCCACAACATAAGAGCAACACTCCAACAAATTAGCATTGCACTGTTTCAGCCTGCTTCCATGAAGATGGACGGCTTGTGTAACATGGATTTAAAAAAGACTAAGAATCTGAAGTGTGGCTCTGTGAGACTCTGGCACAGGTTGACCATCATGCTGACATTTGCTAACATTAAACACAAAGTAGAGTTGATGCTGACGGGAATGTCATTACTTTTTGATGCTTGGTCATAAACCAAAGCACTGGAGAAATGAAATTCATGACTTGAAGATGACACTCCATGAAACATTATCGGGTTGTTACAATTCATCCTGAATGTCTGAACAAAATTACGCAGCAATCAGTCCAATGGATGTTGAGACATTTTACTCAAAACCACTGTGACACTGATTTGTGTTTATCCACATGGGGACCAAAAACAGAAAAACCCAGGCTGCATCAAAGTGATGAGAGGACTGAGCAAACAACCATTTGTGTTCCTTCTCGAAGCCTAAATCCTACATTTTCCATAACGCAAACTGATGCAGTCTTTCATTGGATGGTGTCTGCCTGGTAAACACCAATGTCTTTCCCCCGTAGCACAGTATTTCTTTTAAAAATTCTTGTCTCTTGCCTAAGCTCAGTTACCTGAGAGATGTCGCTTGAATAATTTTTCTTAGATTTCTTCCAGAGGCACAGAAGTCAATATCCAGCTGTTTTCACAGGCCGATGAGTGCTCCCCGTGGCTGCTAGATTGACTTTGATGAGTAAAATCTGTGGCGTGCTCTCTTAAGTAGAGTTTTACCCGGTAGCTTGTCAGTGACAATTTCAAAACTACATGTTTTGCAGCAATATCTAAAACTAAACAAGCCCATGCATGCATTGTATTCACATAGTGCGCTGTGTCAGTGGCAGTAGTGTGTGTTACCTGCACATTGTCAAAACTGCTAAACCACTGTGACATTAAATGTATCCAAGAGGAAATATCCAAGTTTATCAGACAAATCAAATCCAGAGTTAATTCAATACAGTGTCTGTATTCCTGGCATATCTGGCTCTGCTTGCAGCTGGGATAATGGCTCTCCTAGTTTATCTGCTTTCTCTGATCTCATTTGCTGTTATGTTTTGTTTATGGTTTGTGTAAATGCTGCGTATCTGTGTGTGTGTGTGTGTGTGTGTGTTATGTAATCACTGAATCCACTGCTAAACACTGCTGTAGTTGTTCAAGGTGATATCGCCCACAGTATTCGCAAGGATTTCTCACATAGACAAACCTCACAGGCCGCTAATACGTCTGCATTACAGTGCGGCGCATCGATCCACATCTCAGCTAGTCGGATCACATAGGGGAATAAAAAAGCTACAGAGTGTTTGAATCATTCACAGCAGGTTTAAAAAATACAAGAGGGTCTGTGGGCTAATGGTGTCTGGAGGGGGTCTGCCCTCTTCACATCCACCCTGAGGCTATGAGAAACGTGAATCACAAAGGACAGCATACAACATACATATATATATATATATATATATATATATTTTTCCATCACTCCTCCATTCATATCCCCAGCTGCCTGCGCATTGACTGGGTCAACACAGGGCTTGAGGAATGACGCCTGCAACAGCCCTAAGAAAAACAATGTGCTGAATGCGCCGAGCCGCTTTGTTTGCAGTTTAGGAAAGCACCAGGAATGTCTCTGAGCAGGTGATTACTTGGCTGTATTAAGCAGTGTGATGGATTTTTCCAGAGGGTAATAACACAACTAACTAAGACAAATGTGAGAGCAGAAGCACGCTGACTGCAAGCATAATAAAGAGGTACACAAACACATGCAAACACATACAGGTCTGTTGTCTGTTGAGGAAACACATGTCATTGAGTAATTGCTGAGCAATTAAAACACTGTTTTCATGTTTGTTTCATGTAGCTTTTGTCTTTCAGCCACTCGCCTCTGCATTAACTGTTCACTTAATGAGATCCATATTTGCGGGATTTACGAATCAAACTTTACACATTATGCTGGGACTACCTTTTTCATTTCTGCCAATTGAGAGTTGAGATTTGTTTGTTCTTGTACTGTAAAAACATTATTGGTTCACATTTCCAATTACAATTCCCCATCTGAAAGGAAGCAGAATAAAACCTCAGTTTGTGTCTGCAATTTAATTTCTCCTCCTTTAATACTCTCTGGAGTACTTTTATTTTACCAGATTTTGGAAGGTCTTGTGGTGTGATAACCAATATCGCAGTATAATGTTCATGTAACTCTTGACGATACATGATCAGAGGCGGACATCCACTTCAGGGCCAGTGTCTCATGCAGTTTGTGATGAGCTTTGGAAATGATGTGTTTGCGTATTCAGGGTCCTGACTCAGCAGGCCACTTTGTGGCAGTAGCCCAGCAGAAAGGAGACCTTCAGCAGTTTGTCTATGATTCATCTAAATCATTAGTTCTTTAAAACACCACAGTGGAGGGCGAATGTTTACGGCCAGGAGACATCAAAGGTGTAAATCAGGGCCGGTGCCGGCCCCTCCCCGGTGGCATCATCAAGAATATGATAAATGGTCAGCACATTCAGGGAACTTTCTCATTCGACAGACACTTGCTCAGGTCACACCAGGTAATCTTCTGGGAGTAATAGAGATGAGATGACAGGAAATGAAACAGTAAATGCAAGCAAGCATGGCCTTGTTTTTCAATGACTAATGATTAGTTATGGTTGCATTAGTTGCTCTTTCCCAAATAAACTTTTTGCAGAGATTGAAGCATGCTTGTCTGGTTGGTCTTGCCTCCCAGGCTGAAGGGTTAGAGACCAAGACCTTATAAACATGCATTTTAAACTAACATCAATATGTCAAAACTGGAGAGTATGTTGAAATGCATTTGCATGCAGTGACCTCTTTCCATGATCAGAAAATGACCATATATAGACTGTGGGTCTGATGCTGAACTGTGAATGTAAAACACTTTGACTTGAGAACTACTTGTTGTCCAAGGGCATGATTTTAGAGGGTTTTTAATGGGTTATGAAGGTCATCACATAAAAAAGTCCAAGGTATAGTGGTGGTCTTGGCAATTAAGGCTCTGACCAAGTCTGACCAGGGACCTTTGATACATGTTATTTCCTAATTTCTCTATCCCTCATTTCCTGTCATCAGTCTATGGATTCTGCTAACCAAAAGATTCTCAAAAGCAACCAGAATGATGGCCCATATATCCCTACACATACCTTAATGTGTTCCATCCAAACGCATTAGCTGCTGAGATTCACCTCAGTCTGAATGGTTGGCTCCTCTTTCTCATCTTTGTACATTTGTGTACAGTTTTTTCAGTGTACCACAAATTGCAATTTGGCAAAATACAAATTCAGTAAATCAGTTCACTAGATGATGAAATAATTATATACAACAAATCAAACAGCAGTCCACTGGCAAAACCTCTTTGTATACACTTGCATTCAATGAGGTGAAATTATGTACAACAGAGGGTTTTACTTCTCACAAAAGAACAGGCTGCTGTTTAAATTACTAGGGCTGTGGACTGGCAATATACTTGTGATATGCATATCCCACAAGGCCGGGGGTGGGGGGCAATGGTATATATTGCGATATATAGGGATACCGTAAGTAAGGCGATATATTGCAATTTTTAGAAAAACCTTTCAAAATAAAAACACACAATGTTGTATATATGAACAAACCATTTGTCTTGTGCCTTCAAACTCAGAACAGTTACACCTGTTTGTATTTCACATTTCCTGTCACTTCCTACATCATAGTTCTACTTTTCCTGCAATCTGCGCAAAGGATTACCATTGGATGAAATCTCACATAGAACAAAAAAAAAACACTGTCACAAAACCACTACCACCGTTTTAGCTATTGATCTGAAAATGTCACATAATAAAGTATCACCCCTATAAATTACTATTGTCTCTTTGAACTACTTCAATACAATTTGGGAAGATGGCTCTAACCGTCTAGAGACAGTGGATAATGTTTGCATACAAATGAAAACAGAGGTCCAGACGGTGAAAACATAATCTTAAGGTACCTGAGCCTTGATAATGGGTAACAGCAGACACACATAGAGCCATGCCAAGTGCATTTGCACCTTCTCCACAGTCTCAGAAGGCCACTTTGTCATCTGCAAGTCTAGAGGCCCAAAATGTGCATTCTCAATGACACCGTGTCACCAATTACTTCTCCCTAATCTGACACAAACCTTGGGAAAGGACACCCGTAATGGTGACAAAAAATTCTGTCAGGAAGGTGTTAGGCTGCTCCTGGAAAGGGTGACAGTTACAAATAATTTCACACAGCACAAAGTGGAAAGAGGAAAAGGGAAATGAGACGCATTACGGAGTGAGCAATGGCAATTACTGCACTGTCCACGATGGGGTAGTATTTGTGGAACCAAAGCAGGACTTAATGAAAAGAAGGCACGGGATGAAGAAGAATTGTGCTTACACTGAAATTCAATATCGCTTTATGTTCACAAGCTGGGCTTCAGGGCAGTGCTGCATAGATTGTAATGAGTGTGAACTACCTCATTTAGATGGGAAGAAGACTAGGGAGCTCAATAAAGGACAAATCAGGGAGATTATGCACATGGGGTGTTGCTATTATAGGTTTGAATAATTCCCACGCTGGTCTGAAATTTGTAATACCAAACACATCAAATGAAATGCATTAAAAGAATTAGGACAGTGATTTCAGTGTCTGGATCATTGTGGATGCATATGTTATTCAAATAATTCACCAAAGTCATGACTGAACAGTTTGCTACACCCTCCACCTGAACTGTGATTGTCCAGTCATTGCTTAGCAACCTTAATCAGGCCTGGGTCTGTTAAACTTCAGATTCTGTCACATGTTGAACTTCAGTTTTTACTCAGTGTTACAGTTTTGCAGGTTCCTATCTGACATTTTTAAAAAAAAAAAAGCTCTGTTCAGGTCTAACATTTGTGGGAACACACCAAACAATCCAGCTGAAAAGGAAAAAGTGGAACTGGATAGGTCGCACACTGAGAAGAAACAACACAGTTATAAGCAAACAGGTACTGACGTGGAACCCGCAAGGTAAGCGAGGCAGAGGAAGACCCAAAACCACCTGGAGAACTAGCACAGAGCAAGATGTAAAGAAGAAGGGACTGACATGGAAACAGCTGGAGAGGAAGGCCCAAGAGAGACGAGGGTGGAAACAATTCATGTTTCGAATGGAATATAAAGGCCTAAGTAAGTAAGTAAGGTCTAACATTTGAAAGCACAGAGAACACTGTATGAGTGCTGGAATAAATTTCCTTAACACAACTCCAGGGCTAACTGGCTCTGCAAAGCAATGAAACAATATTGTTTTACATGGATCATGAGCTGGTGAGGATGTTGATGACTTTTTGCCCATTAAGCATTACCCTCAGTGTGGTAGTTATTGCGCATTGACCTGTTCTCATTTTAAACTGACATCAAAGCCAGCTGGAGTCAGTGTTTCAAACACCTCATGGAGCTAACAGTGGCTCGGTTTGTCTAGCTAGGCATGCTTAAATGGGCTTTTAACAGCACCCATTTCTAAACAACACACGCACTGTAAGACAACAGTTTGAAGGGCATAGCAACTGCAACTAAGAGGGCAGCGCTTTGCAGATTATCCATTTATAAAGGTTTAAGTTATGATTTTAAAACGCCTTTGCAAAAGCGCTGCAACAGCGCACACATCTATATCAGAGATCAGAGTACTTTAACAAGGAAATGTCACTACAAAAACAAGTGATTTAATCTACACACTCCTCACCTATCTCCATCCAATAAGAATGCTATCAGGGCGGCAATTAACTCCTGGTAATTAACATGTGACTCACGCTCGTTTCACAGCCCTGCTTGCAGAAAAATGCTGCCTCCACATGTTCAACCCTGCACCTGGTGCTGCGACACAGAGACGTATTAGGGGTCATCTGTTGATGTTGACTGAAGAAAATTAAAACAAAGTGTGCTCACATTAGCTTGACCCACTGCGGAGATGCTGTGCGCGTATCTGGCTTCTATACGGTCGGCTTCCTTTGAATCTGGTTTGAAAGACAAAAACACGGCTGCAAGACGCCAGCTGGCCTGGCGGCAAGAGAGGAATACGCTCACAGACACACATGTTCTCCCATGAGCCATGTTCTTATTAATATGTGCCCGTGCTGTTTATAGAATTAAGCTTACTCCATACTGGTCATGAGATCTACTTTACAAGTGTAAAATATCACCTTCCTCCCTGCAGAAAAAGGAGAAACTGAGATCACCATTGTAGGCTTCAGTCATGTAGGCCCTCCCTCCTCCAATCATCATGGTAAATCTTGTGTATATTTGCCTACTTAATGGATATTACCAGCTGTGCAGCACATACTGACACAGGGATCGCGCTGGTTAACATGAAACAGTGGGTTATCTGATCTCACTCACTGCAAGAGCTCAGACAACAATCGAGATGCAGCTTAATTTCTTTTGCGGGCAGGCACAGTTGAATCAATGTACCGAGCAATTCTAAAAAGCCAAAGCAATAGGAGTAAACAAAGGTAAAACGTATTTAATAAAGCGACATGTTCAGCTTATAAATGGGTTCTTAAAATACCCAGCTCTGTGATGAATTCATTTTCATTAGAGGGCGCAACAGATTGTGAAGGAGGATGTAATTCTGCACCAGAACACAAACTCTTGCAGTAGACTTTCATGCTTTTGTCTGGTTTTTCCCCACAAAACACATGCATTTATTTCAGAGGGACACTGTTACGATTCTTACTGTTGTGTAAAAAACCTCCGGGGCTTTCCTAAAAAGTTGAATCACTGCAGAATCTCAGTCTTATGTCTTAATGCAAGACTAAAGCCATGAAGCTGCGCCTGCATCTAGCAGAGCTATTTTGTATTTAGAGTATATCACAGCAATAATAGCTGAGGGGGTCTTATTAACTGCGATTATGGCTGTGACAGTGATGGAGTGGTAGCTCTCTATGGTATTATACAATTACCAGTGCATGTGCACAGAGTCAATGGTAAGAACCAATTGAAACCACGTCTGTGCTTTCTTTCTACACAAGACTGGTAAAACAAGAGGTTATTTTAGAAATGTAAACCAGTCAGAACACACGATGCTGTGTATCTTAACATGCATGTTCATATTCTCAGAGGGAGTCTTGCCAGTGGGAGCTGATACTGAAATTTACACACTATAAACACTCAGACTCTCCAGAAAATAGTCTGTTTTTACTGGATTGACACATTTTTTTATGATTCTAAAAAAATACATATAGAGAGCTGCTGTCAGCAGCTTGAAAGAGGGTTTTTGGAGTGGGAGAAACTTTGTTTGGTTGGGTGATAAGAATCATAAGGATACATGCTTGTGTGGTTGTGTTGGATGGATGAAAAAAGGGAGTAAATGTCAAGATGACTGTAATCTGTTGATTGTGAATGGTATAGATCTGTTCTAAAATAAATACGCTATTCTGAAAACATGGCCATCCCCCTCCATCTGCCATACAGGTAACCAATAGTCACACCTGTTCCTGATTCCTGACCGCCTACAATCTCAAGAGAAACCAAAGGAGGATCAGAAACTGAATATCACAACGCTGCCATCCCATTATTCAACATCACAGACTTTTCACTGCTTGTCTTTGGCTGTATATTTTAATATACATTCTATACACCATGATAAAAAAAAATAAACAGAAATATCATTAGAAAATATGTAACACTTGAACAACTTGGAGGGTAAATGAAGAGACAAAGAGACAGTCTGCTCTCGTGGCATTCATGCTGTTTTTTGGTCTGTTAAAAAGGAAACGATATTCTCTCCCTGCTGTATGACTCAAACTAGCATTTAAATCCCCTCCATGCTTCTAGCAGATATCAGTGTCAGAGGATATCAGAGCTGTGTCTAGCCTCTCCCAAGGCTCAGCTGTGCCACTGCACCACTGCATGCGAAAAGATTTTTGTGCATTGTCCCATATGAACGCACACTACTAGATAATGGAAATCTGGGTGGATGGCCAGGCGTCATGGTATAGAGACTAGATGACACAATATTCACTGTCTTCTGCTTTATTTGTTTTCTTCAAGGTTCTTTGCTGTGTTGCCATTAGGGTGTCCTCATAAACACAAGTGACTGGACGAAGACCAGATGATCACATCATCTGGGCCGGTTTCACACATACGAGGAGCACAAACTGCAGCACAAAAACAGACAGACGTGCAGAAGAGAAGTGTTGACAAGGCGGCTCAGAACTGGAGTTCAGTTTAATGAAACCACTAAAATATTTTATGTGCATTTGCAATTACTTTTACTGTTGTAAATAACAGTTTAAAGTTGTTGGGGTTTTTTTATGATGTCTGCAGTTGGTATTTTTGACAGGTTTATTTCATAACTGCGTCACTCATAACTCTAGTGACTGCAACCAAATCGATAATTACTTAATGACAATTTTCTGTTCAAATTGCAGTAATATCACTATTGGGAAATCAATTACTGTGCAGTAAAAATCTGATACTGTGACAGAGCTAACCTGCAGTATTTACTTTTTATATGGTGTGTTATTTCTGAGAAGGTTCTGGGTTTGACTCCTAGAGCCCTTTGTGCACTGAGTCAGCTTATCTGGGTGGAGTTGGCATGTTTTCTCTGCGTCTGTGTGGGTTCTCTACAGGTACTCCAGCTTCCTCCCACGGTCCAAAACACTTGTGACTCCAAACTGCCCATAGTGTGTGAATGTGAGAATGTGTGCATTGTTTGTCTCTATATGTGGACCTGCAAGAGACTGGTGACCTACCAAGGGTATCCTCCACCCTCATCCTGCATCAACTGGGATTGGCTCCAGCCCCCTAAGACCCTGCACAGTTAAGCGGTATGGACAATGGATGGATGGATGGATTTATCTCACATAATGTTGATAGGAGGAGCTGATGTTCAAGCTTACAAGCAGTGGAGAGACACGATATCAATAGTCTGGTAGACACGACTAATAAGCCAGTGCAGCTGTTAGCTGCTGACACTGTCTGAAATCACGATATTTACCTCACACCATCTTCTTCTGCTGTCCGGACTGACAGTGTGACAGTATGTACATACTTTTGTTGACAATTCGCACTATGGAAGGAGAAACCAATGCGTCCATGAAAGGTTCACTAGTCTCTTCAAACAACCCCGTGGCACAGCGTTTTGCATATCACACATGAAAATGCAAGTCAGAGATGATTGTAATTATTATAATTAGCAAGTGTCTCAATCTCAGTTGCTCACTATAGAGTGAACAATCAAGTGTCTATTATATAGGGGGGAACGAAGAACTAAATATGGATGTGGTTTCGACCATTGTTTCTACGGAGACGTCTTTCAAAGAGGACATTAACATGTCAAAGAAGGAAAAGCAAGTGTGTGTTGTATTGTATTGGTGATGTGTTCTGTTTCATGGTTCTGAGTTGCATGTCTAGAGACCTTTTGTACTGAAAGATTTGTGGACTTTATGTAGTAGAGAAAAGAAACAGATGAGAAAATCTTTCAGGATGTCTCAGTGGCCAATTAAATGCCCACTATGCAAATGCTTTTTCTCCTGTTGGAGGTTTTAAGGTGGATCCATGAGCGTGAACATGGTACCTCTGTCCTCTGTCTGCACATTTTCAGCAGTGGACCTCGTTGCTCATAGAAATAATCAACTTGATTTTTTTTTTTAACTATTCTGGTAATGTAATGTGATGTCTGCTGTCTACTTGAAATATGTAGTTTTGACTAGACTATTTGCTGCTGTGTATATGATGTGCGTGATGTGTTACAGTGATCTGTACCAGTGATGAATGTGATTATGAATTAACATAAATGTAAATCTGTGTTTTTAATTGCACTGAGGACCCCAGGAAGAATAGCTGATGTCACGACATCAGCTAATAGGGATCCTAGAAATAAACAAACAAATAAACAATCAAAGTCTCTGTATCCACCTGTTCTCCTCGCTACCATCCAACACACCAGGCTGTGTCTGAGACCTGCCTTCCTCCACACTATCTTCCTTTATTCTCTTTTTCTTCCAACAAAGTCTCTTTCTCCCTCTCTCTCCCTCTCTCTCTCTCTCCCCCCCTCCTGTGCTCTCATGCCGATCCGCCTGTTCATCTCGGAGCCCAAATGGCAACAGGCAAACCAGACAGCATGACTCCGACAACATTACGACACAACGGACCATTTTTGTCAGAGTTCTGGCCGAGTCTGGTTTTAAACAAAGGATTAATGTTGTAGAAGGCCTTGGAAACTGAGGGCAAAGGGCTGAGCTGAAATCGTTACAGGGGAATACAAACTTGGGCATGAGGTGGTGTACAAATATGGCTACACATGTACTGTTCATCCTCAAAAGAAAAAAAGACCTCTAAATCCAGTGATCTCCAGCCTTTACCTCTGCAGTGAGGACACATCCATCTTGGCCTTGCTGAAGTCAGAGAGATTCTGACATCCCACAATATAGTGGAGCAGGCAACCACTGTGCCAGCACTTACTATAATCCTTCAATTTCATATTTTAGCTGGGCGTGATAACAGCCACTATCTGCCACACACTGCTGCCACTGTCAAAAAAAACAAAGACAGTGGGTCAAAAGATCACTCTCCTCCAATTAAGATTTCCCTTCACAGGTCAAATGTAATATATGTGCGTGAGTGTGCATGTGTGTCATGGTGAAAGGTACAAAATAGCAGCTGTGAGGCACCAGTATTTTATTACAATGTGGCTTGGAATAAAAGATCACAGCTCCCCCATGAGGAAAGAAGTTGAAATAAAATGACAAAAGTAAAAGAAAGTTTAGAGGGACAGAAGGAAGCTTGTACATGTGGAGGCTGTGCCATGCATTATGGATGAATTTTACAAACACTGTCAGTGTGTGACAAAATCTGGGATCCATTTCAGATGTCTTTGCACCAAGGCCCTTTCGGTGTGTGTATCAGGAAGCAGCAGAACTATCTAAATGGGGAAATAGGGACAGATGAGTGGAACTATATGTGTAAATCATTCAGGTGGGTAAAAATATAGAAGGGACTGGAGGGAAAAGGAAGTGGTAGATAAGATGAAGAGCAGAAGTGGTCCTGGAAAAAGCAATGATTTGGAAATGGGTTTTGGCCCTGGCACATTACCAGGGTGTATCACGCTGTGAAAGGTGTTGTATTTTTTATCATTTATCCCAGAAGAAACAGATATACAATACACACCCGACAGTCCTTCTTCTTCGTCTTTTCCCTCACAGAAAAAAAAGTGCAGCCAAGCCAGCACTTTTCACCCCTCCTCCCACCCCACCCCTCCCCCTCTCTGGGCCTCTGGCCAGCATGGATGAATGGCAGCTACAGTCATCTCTAGCATCCTCATGTTCCCCCTGCATGGAGGTTTGTTCCATTACAAAAACTGGCTGCAGATGATGTGTGAGTGTGTGTCTGCAAACTATTCTTCCTAGAATAGCTCGCCACACCTCAGCAATTTTTCAAATTCCTACACCGGGGCAGACACAACACAGCGCCTGATTGGTATAGCGAGATGAGGCGACGGGATTAAATCTGAAAAGATCTGTGTTTCTCTTATCAGTGACAAAACAAAATGGGTTTTTTCAGACTCAGGTAAGGTTTGAGGAAGAAAATCTGTGAAAGCTGCAGATACAGGGGATGCTACACGGTTTTACACGGCGACAATCTGCCCTCTGTTCTCCCGAGCTGAGGAGATCCCCGGCTTCACAGCTTGGGCGTAAGACTGCTTATTAATAATTAAAGTATTTAAATGGACTTCCATCAATATGTGCTGACTCAGGTCACTTCTTGGCACCACTTGACTGTAATAAAGGGTGTCCCTACCATGATTAATTACCACAATTTTGCGAGTGTTCCAGGTACACTAATACTGAAAATTGGTCAAACCACTATGAATAATAAATGGAACCAGTGAATATTATGTAGGAACAGAGATTATTACAGTATAAAACACTGTACATCTACTTGAGTCTTTGGGGTGTCTGAGAAAAGAACATAGCCCCAACATACTGATGTAAAGAACAAGTCACATCCAGAAATGAACACAGAATGAGCCTGACCTGAAGGAAAAAGCTGCCACAGCTTCTGCTTTGTTTCAGTCATTCCTACAAGGTCTCACAGTGAAGTGGCAGCCTGTTTGAATTCAGCCTCCTACTCCACTAGTGTTGACCTTGCAGTGTTTAGGCAGGCTGCTAAAACCTCTCCAAATAGTTGTCTATGTTCGTGGCTGGTAGCAGGGGCTGAAGTACCGAGCTGATGCGTTGTGATGGCGCACAGATTGAATGCTCCACGGGTCCCTGGTCCGCTCCGCTAGCCCATATCCCTCTGCTGTTTCCTTTCCAGTGCTCGGCGCCATAAGAAAGTGATGTAAATCTTTTGCTAAGGCCTGTTCTCTGCAGCCGCACATTCACCCTCTCAGTCGTGCAGACTAAAGATAAGCTGACTCACAGTGCACGATAGGTGAATGCTAAGCAGTATGGGTGAATCTTATTATGGGGCTGAAGAGGAAAGAAGTGGGTAAAGTACTGTAGTTTTTTTCCATGTGCCCTTATAGAGTCCTTGACCTGCTGCAAAAGCAACTCATCAGATGTACAAAAACAGAGCACAGAGCTGAGGACATCAGACAATTTTCTGGACTTAGGTTTGTGATCAAAGATTTTGTGTGCACAATGTGTCACAAAGCAAAATGTGTTTTTTTTTTTAAAGATCCCAATTTAGGCACATAGCACCATCTCATGGTCTCACTCAGGAATTCATCTCTGAATCAGAGAATACAGAGGAACAGTGCTCACAGCACATGAACAGAATATATTCCTATGGTAAGTGTTTCTGCTCTGCTACTACAACACACACAGGAACATAGTTGAATCTGAAATGATATTAGCTTAACTACAAAGAACTGCAGTGGGGTTTTATGTAAATCTGCTTAGACGAATGACTCTCAACATACCAAAGTCAAGCAGTACAGTGTTCTTAACCTCCGTATGTGCACCCCTTACTAAGTTGACACAAGCAGCCTTCACACGCTTCACCACACACATCTAAAGAGCTGTGTGAGCCTCCTGAGGCATCCTGGGTCATTTGTCACTTCACTGGCGCTGGCCATGCATCACTCGCAGTTACATCTACTCCTTTTTCACCTGAATTGCGGGACAGCTGAGCAGGATCTCACCGATCGATTCCAACACCAGAATTAGGCAACAAGCTGTTCAGACAAGCCTATCAATATTCAGCGTACTGTTATATATTCCACTACCATCCTAAAAACTTTGAAGGCCTATCAAAGGTGAACTGGTGCTGGTGGCAGTGTTAGACAGCTCCAGCCCTGGATACATATGCTAAGAACACATGCTATATGCCTGGATGAAATGCTGCAAAGTCACTGAACAGCAGCAGGTTCAAAACATGTCCATGCTGAGGATGTGACAGGTTGTGGAATTACCTGAGCTGCACGATGCAGGCTGGAAGCAGAGGTGGAGATAAGATGACACCTTCTGATCAGGCTGGGCTCAAAGTGAACTTGTATGAGCGTAATAATATACGGGTTGGTGGAGCAGAAAATTAAATAGAATGTTGATGCTTCATGAATAGAGGGGGATGCGTGGACTGTTCAACAGGAATATGTGTCAAATTAAAAAAAAAAAAAAAAAAAACTAATTATGAAAGTAGCTCCACATTAGCAAAAGGTGATAATTTCGTGGCAGACTGAGCTGCTACCGTAACTCTGTCTGCTCACCATGTAACCCATATCTACATCCACACCTTAACCTCCATCACTCACAGCTTTGCTTTTAATATGATGACAGCCATATGCTGGGTTGTCTCTTGTCTACGCAGTCCAAACAGGGAGCCATCAATCCTTCAGTCCACGGCTGACTCTCTACACCGAATGATGCACGAGGCATTTGCCTGCCACCATTAAGAGGGAAGTGTTATTAGTGTTCTTTATGCAGATGCTTCTTCAAAACACCAACTTGCTACTCGGGTACAAAGTGGCACGCTGACATATACTGATGTGAAGTCTCATCTGTCGATAATCTTGAACATATGGGAGTGTATATAGCTACTGAGTGCAATATGCTGATTAGCTATGATGCAGCGCAGCAGGCAAACAAAAGCAGTGGATCACCACTAATGGACTGTGTCTCTCTCAAATCCACAACGCATTTTGCTGAGGCAGGTGTGCGATGGTGAAACGCCATTACTGCCGTCTTAACGAGAGCCCTGTGTGTGTGTTCCCCCCCTGTGGTGGTCCCAGCAGGGCCTTATCTAGGCCTGTGCCGTTGGACGCGCTAGATGGGAGAGATAACCTCCATCTGTCTTCATGACTGTCTGGCCTTTATTGCTTTAGGAGAAGTGCTGCTTTCACTAGCTCTTCCCTCGCTTTGCCAGGAAAACCAATATTTGTTTCTGCGTCTGGTCCTGCGTGATTTGTAACAGGGTGGTTTTACATCTCTGGGCCTGTCTAGGTAAACATAATGTGCTCGTCTTCATAAAGGGCAGGACTCAAGACAGCATACATCTATTGGTGTGCTCCACTCAGCTCATCATAAGGCACCAGATTATATACTGGCCCATGAGCATAATATTACACTGAAAAATATTATCTTATATAACGTTTGTTAGTGAGCTTCAGGACAGCTTGCAACGTAAGCATAAATAAGAGCCTACAGTCATTTTAGCACTTACACACTAGTACTTTAAGCTAAATGCTACTGTCAGCATGATAACATTCTCACAGTGACAATCCATGTCGATGTTTGAAAGATATGCCGCTTAAACACAAAATACAACTGAGGCTAATATGACTCTTATTAGTTTGAAAGGATTGGTTTAAGTATTAACAAATAAAACTTCGACCTGGTTACGCTGCTTGATGAAAGGTCAGGTTATTATGATTCATTCCCTGAAGGCCATGAATATATGTTCCAAATGTCATGGTAATCCATCCTGCAGTTAGCAAGATATTTAACAAAATATCACAGGTGTCCAACTTCAAGGTAATCTCAGCCGAATCTTGATTGTCTGTTCTAAATCCATCAGATGTGACTAAAACTAAATACTTTGATCTGTTGGAAGAGGAAAAGTCAGAGGATCACCACAGCTGTGAGCGTGGATCATGTAGGGACCCTGATTATCTGTGACAGATCATCTGGAAATTCAATCCAACAGTTATCAAGATATGTTACTTTGAAGCACAGATGTAAACCTCATGGTGGCATAAAGTCAGAGGATCTCCATGGTCTGATCGATCAGGGATGTGCACAAAATGCAATCTGCAAACCCTCCAGCATTTGATGATATATTTCAGTCACGTTGCCTGAAGTAATACTGCCAGTGTGGCTAAAACCAGAAAATATGGCTTCTGAGTAAAAGCAGATATGTTCTATATTGCCTATAAGGACTTTGGTAAAAGTGCAACATACATATGCAGTCATGGTCCTTTATCACTGCCCTAACCGCCCTGTTGTTGTGTCTGTACACTGAGGCTATAGAGGGGAATACTATCTGCCTAAGAGTTTGGCGACCTAAGTTTACTAAAGTCTTGTTTGTGAAAACTAAAAATTAAACATGGTGCTGGTACAGTAAGTGTTCTGTCACTGTTTTGCGTTAGTTTTTGGCCAGATCTGAAGTTGTCGTGCCATTTAAATAGGGCCAACTTTTCCATTTCTTTTCATTTCCTTCTTATCTATATGTTTGAATTTGTCAGTGTTTACCATCACTAAATCTGACAGCTACTCAGCTCTTCTTTTATCCAAAAACTTGTTATTGCAACATAACATTGTGTAACACTGTACAGCAGCCTTCATTTTTTCTGAAGGATGACAGCTTTGAAATCAGCGGCTTTTGACAGAGTTGCACAGAGGCTTGTTTGAGCAAACAAAGCTTGAAATGTTGTTCAAAAATCTGGAGGAAATCTGGGGAAATATCATCAGTGTTAACATTACATACATGCCACCTGTTAGGAGTTTTTGTCATCAAATGATTCCACAGGCTGTAATACAGTTATTTTTGGACCTATAAAGAACAGAGCCTGATATACTTTCACCTCCCAGAATGAATTGGTGTTTAAGGCAGCAAAAAACAAAACGGTGGCTCTCCAGTTTTCCATCCATTTCCCATCATTTATACTTTTAGTGTCTTTAGTCTGTCTTTGACTTGACTGAAAGTTGCACTATAGAGGAGATTGATAGACATACACGGATGATTCAGACTGACATGATAAAGAGACACAAAGAGCTTAAAACAAGTAGCCAATTCATAAGCATCCTTCATACTGTTCTACTACTTCATACAATCGTTTGATCACTGAAATAAGTTTCAGTGTGTGAGCTGCTGCTGCGATTTCAATATGAAGACTGAAGGCATTTTCAGTTTATGTGATCAGGATCAGGATCACCTTCCTTCTCATGCGTTCTTGTCTTGGATTGTGCAGAACATCTGATTTATATATGACAAACCCCACCAAGCTGCTGCCTCTTACTCAACTTGGTTGTTTTACTTCCATGAATTGTCACAGTATCAAAACCACTAATGCATATTTTGCTTGTTGATCTACCTGACCCAGCAGGGGTCGTTCACACTGAGTCTCACTGAGTTTTGGATCTAGCTAACGTAAGGCAAATAATCTCTCCCACTGCATGAATAAACCACCAAGTTGGTACCCAAGTAGATTAACTGTTTGATGCAATTTGATTAAGTTCAGTGTGGCCTCTGATCTACAGAGAGCTTGGGACAGACTAACTGTGTGCTCAACAGCACTATAAAGAGGTGCTGAATCACAGCCTTGACGTCTAGACTGTCCTCTCTTTATGTTGTCTTTGGCTTAGATTATAAATCAGAAACACTTTTGTCCTGTTGGAAAATTTCTGGCAATAATTTCAAACTCTTACCTTTTAACTGACTCTTTGTCTGATAGCATCATGACATTATTATTCTCTTTTAATTGCCTTAAGAACATCTTGATTTGATCTACCTCTTCAATTTAGATTCACTTCTTTTATCTCCTGTGTTCAAACAAGATCACCAAACAGTAATGCTAAGGAGGACTGCATTTAACTTTACAGGAAAATGCTGCTGCTTGTCAGCAAAGATTTTTTAGACATTCTTCATGACTAAATAAAAGCCTGTCCAATCTTTTGAGAGAGATAAAAAGATATCACAAAACTGGCTTAATCTGGGTTTACCATGAGTTATATTTATGGTGTTTGGGTTCTTTGAGTCCTACACTTACTTCTGTTTGTCTCCCTGCTCTTGTTACTTTCTCTTATACACACTCAAACACACACTAAACTTTTAACCCTGAGTAGTGGATCATCCTGATGAGCTGGGGAATGAGGCTGACACCGGTCGTCTTTTATCATCTGCCCAGTTGGAGGGCTGACTCTTGCCGTAAAGGCTGCAATCTGGCACACAGTCGCTACAGAGTCACTGAGGGTGACAATGGACGGTTACTCCCCACAATGCTGAAACAATCAGTCAGTGAACTGATTAGGCAACTGAAAGAAAATTAATCACAAGCTGTTTTTGTAATCAGAAAACTTCAGAAGGTAACACATCATAGACACACACTCACACTCCCTGCAACCTGGATAAAGGTAGTTAATTTCACAAAACAAGCAAAGATTCCTCTTTGTGTGTGGGACTGTAAAATAAAAGAGTTAACTGCAGCAACAACAACTTCCCCTGACAAAGAGGAGTAACTGATGACACATCAAGAAAAAAATGCAAGACATTCTTTGAATTACACTCAACAATAAAAACCTGAGTCAGTCGAAGCTTCAAAGGGAGCTACAGCTCATGTCTCACTCTGTGTCCTTGAAAGGACAAGTGCGATGTCTATCAATGCATATTCCACACATGTTAGCAAACTATGACGATTAGCTGAAGGAAAGCCAATAGACAGTATGAGGGAAGATTTCCATGCTGTTTTTCTGTTTATAATTTTGAAGGATGAGCAGTGGAGGAATGGCCTTGTCTGTTGCTCCCTCTAGGCATAACCATATTCAATTATATTCAACAAATGGCGTTTGGCAGGAAAGACGTTAAGAGCTTGTGGTTTGGCTGTCTGGTGGAGACAGGTGCCCTGACGCACAAACCCAAAGAAAACCTTCTGGTCAGTGAGATCAGATTGACAAAAGAAGCAACAGAGAGTGGAAAGTGCATATGGTAGCCTCTAGAGAAGACAGTCTGGACCAATTCTGAACAGTCAAAGACAGGTCGGAGTCAAACAAGACAAGAAGCTTTACATTCTACAAAGAATAGCAATGAGCAGCATTGTGCATCAGTAACAAAAGCTGTACTACAGTACGGTGCATATATCCTCCACAGTGCTGAGCCTGTCTTCTGTATGTATGCACACAGTGTGATATCAGATTTCCTATCATTTACTTGTTTCCGAATCTAAACATTAATCCACACCATTACATTACATATTTCCCAGGTTGTTATGATGGTGAGTCAAATAATCAGTGAGTTGATGAATAGAAATGTTTATCATAAAATTGTTAATCAATTTATCTACTAAATAATTAAAAGTTAAAACATGAGACGTTTGCTTGTGCTACACAAAGTCAGGATTTGTGTTTTATGTCACTGTAAACTGAGGATCTTTGGAGACAAAAAAAGACATTTGAAGATATCATTAGGCTCAAAGAAAATGTGGAAATAATTAAACAACCTATTGATTAAGATCAAGAAAATAAGTGGCAAGTTGACATGATAATAAAAATACATTTTAGTTGCAGCCCTGTTCATTTTGAAGACTTTCATTGCAGATCAGAGAATCAAAGTCATAACAAAGCACGTTGTTAGTATTTGACTTCCTGCTTTCGACTTGTTTTGGCTGTGATCCTGGTTAATCAAATCACAGCTCGTCTCTCCAGACAGCCGGTTGCTGACCCGCCGGCTATGGCCGCTTCACAGATAATGTCACTTCCTGTGGAAAACAAACTGATTCTGTTACCAGACAGTCGCTGTTATCTGTCACAGCATTAGCACACAAAAAAAAATATATAAATAAATTTAAACCGAGCAAAGTGCTATACAGACCGCTACAGTGGCTGTGATTCTTTCAGCAAGAAGTGATAGTTTGAGTTATCATCTCCCTCTGAGCACCTGAACATCTAACTGTGCAAACAGTAAGACAAATGTTTGTATTGAGATTGGCTTCTGCACGCTCTATATTTTTCTTCTTAGTGGCAGCCTGAGCGTGTGTGTGTGTGCCTGTGCGTGCTTCTGCAAAGACAATGACAAATATGAAGAGACAGGGGAAATAATAATTGCTGCACATAAAAGAGAAAAAAGATATTCATGTGTTTGCCTGCAGCATGTCCAGACAAACAGGTGGAGCTCAGTTAGACTCTCCTTGTCTGGTGTCGTAGAGCTCCAGGCTGCCAAATGGGTACCATCTATTCAGCACAGCCAGTGTGCTAATAATGAGTGCTAAAATGAATGGTGTCACTTTAGTGTAATTGCTGTAGTGGGAGAAACATGTTCAGAACATCAGGTACAACAACTACATGGACGACAGGGGAGCCAGGCAAAACAGAGGGACGGACGGACAAGAGCAACAGAGGAGGTTTGGTTTTTGATATGAACTCTCTTTCTAAGACTATGAGCTGAATGTAATGAGGCTGATATGATAGACAGACAGATAGACAGACAGATAGACAGATAGATAGACATAGATAGATAGACAGACAGACAGATAGACAGATAGATAGATAGATAGATAGATAGATAGATAGATAGATAGATAGATAGATAGATAGAGCATTGTTACATTTTGCTCTGATTTTAGTTAAATTTGACCACTGTGTTTCAAAAATGCCAGAATGCCAACCTATGGAAAATCAATACAGAGTCACAACTGTATTCCACTGGACAACTGTGAAAGGAATTACAATGAGAGGGGAGTGCCACAGCAAATCACCTGGTGAAAATCAACATTATTTGCTGCTACAGACGTTAATTATGAGCAACAGTAAGCTATCTGTCGCACATGCATACACTTGTGCATATGCATACATACTGACTGAATGAATAGATTCCACGTTCAAGTCTGTGAAGCAGTCTATATTTCATGCTTACTGAGAAACTATAAACAGCAAGCCTCAGAGACAAGTTATTGTTTTGCTTATTGGAACAATGTTTCCAGCTTCTTCATGCTGACAGAAAACATTTCTATGGTTTAAAACAGTTTTAGGTGAAACTATACACAAACAGTGAAAGTCTGAGGTGAGTTTCAGGCTGTGCGAGACCATTAGAGCAGAGCAGACAGCTCGCCATTTCTCACTATCACTGTCACGCACACACACCCGAGCCCGACTATTGCCTGACTTTGTTTGGACTATCCAGCTGGTCAACCACTCTACAGATTTCAGATGAGCTTTTTACAATCACCCTGCTCTGTCACCTTACAACCCCAATTTTATCTAGATATTCCATGGACGCAACTTGTATTAACATGCAGGGAGTGGGCCGTAGCTCTCCCCTCAATTTCCTTATGGGAGGAAAAATGCCTCTGCCCCTTTCGCTTTCTCTCACTCTACCTCTCAAGTACCACGCATGCATAGTGACGCATAATGTAATGTGAGCCATTGTAGCATCAATACAACATCCATTAAGAAAACAAGACCACTGGTTATGTTCTGTGTTGGACCAACAGTTTTTAAAAGACAAAATAAAGTGAGAATGGTGCCAATCTTCACAAAACCTCAACGAGACAAAGAATCAAAATACTAACATCCTAATTATATCAACAAGAGGTAAGGGTTTCATGAGCCAGCACAAGCATTACTTACAAACTGACATGTCGGCCTACAACAAACAGAAGAACTTTCACTCTTGACTTTGCAAACACTAATTAACAATCCAATATAAGCAGGGTTTATATTTACTATCCGTTCTGGAGCTTTTGACTCCATCACAAGATCTTCCTCAGCAGCTGACATCTACAATTCTGAATCCTGGAAACAACCCACCATCAAAAATACAGCTGCTATTAAACTTTGGTATTTTATTTAATGACTGAGATTGAGTGCTGTGATTATCTCAGCACTTTTACTTTGAATTTCAGCCATGTCAGCATTTAAAAATATCCCATGTACCATCTTTAACAACGCACGTTGTCTTTCCAAAGTATCTGTTTTCCACTTAAGCTGCAACATTAGTGTAGTGTTTCCATCCCCCTTTCCTTTATGGTCATTTACTGTTTTAGCATATATGGAGGGGAGATGCTCCCTGCTCCCACCTACAGAGTGATCACTGCTCTTAATGCAGAACTGAAGCTGTAGCTAAGAGAGACTGGATGAAGGTCTTCAGCGTGAGCGTGAAATGGACCATCTACATTTCCTATAAGTGAAAATGTATAGAATAGGCTGTGAACTCTTTGTCTGCTGATGAGTGTAACCTCAAAAAGCATGCGCATGTACGTGTGTGTGAGTGTGTCACTGTTAGTGAAGTAAGGAGAGGAGTAAAAGGATGCAAAGAGAAAAGATTAAAGGGAATTAAAGGTCTGTCAACACAGCAACAAAAACAGGACCCCCTTCCACGTCTTTCACTTCCTACCACCGTTATTCATCTATTAATGAGCAGCTTGGACCGGAGTGACTCAGCGTTTAAATCAAAGCTTACTCCCAGCTCGCTCATTATGTCAGGGACAAGCTGGGACAGACCGTCCACAGAGACCAGCTGTTCTCTAGTCAGATGCTGTGTAGTTCAGTGACAGGAGTTCCCACTGAGAGATGAAACACACACTCAAAATACATCTGCGTGCAGATTAGTGTGCAGCACACTCACCTAGACAACAACACAACAATATTCTCACTAAGATACACATTGCGAAATGTGCCAGATATAGGGTGAGCATCCCTATGGAAACTCAGCATTATTGCTGAATTATGTTTTCGCCCCAAAGCGGGTATCAAACTGCATTGTCATAAATCTACTGACCCTGACTTGACATAACTTCTAACCGCCCTTGAATCCTTCCCTCACCCAGCAAAGATACTTGGCTGCTTAATCAGGCCTTACATCTGTATCCTATCTGCTTAGTCTCTCCTACAAAGGCTGGTCCATCTGGCTTGATGGGTAGTTTCATCCAAAGAAATTCATTGCCAGCTGACTGGTCCAACCCACATCACTGTTATCTGCTTGCTTTGATCTTTCAGTTTGTCAATAATCACCAGCCCTTGTGGTATGATAACTGTTTCCATGTTCCATCAACATGAAAGGATGTTTGTGTTTGAAAGAGAGCATACAGCATCATGGGGTGGCCACCCTCTCTGGACACCTCCCTTTCTGCCTGCACCCACACTCTGACTCTCTCTCTCCCTCATAGCAAACAACAGGCCTGCTAACAAACTGCCTAAAGCTTCACCAGCTCACACTGTCGGCTAATAAAAAAACATCTAATGACATTCTAAGCTACTGGCAGCAAAGGGACTCACCAACTAACAAACCAAGTATCAACTACCAACATGCGACCTCATAATAAGCAGTTTTAAGTTTTACAGATCTGTAATACAGCATGGGAGATGTTCAAAACTATTGCTGAGTTTCCCTCTAATGCATTAAGCTTCTGTGTCATATTTGTTTACAATCAATTTGGTGCTTTGGCAGTCTGGCTGCACAGAGATGGAGGCCTGGAGGAAGAGGCCGTGTCTCAGAGCTATCCAGTCCTGTAATTCTTCACTGGGTACGCCTTGGCGGAGCTGGAGGGAGTGCAGAGGAGGAGAGAGCAGGGGGGGACGGGGGGTTCAGACTAACAGTAGAATGTAGCGAAAAGCTGAGGAGGAGAGATAGAGCAGGACTCATTATCAACTACAGCAGTGGAGAGTTTAGAAGACATGAGCTCCTGAGGGCTGCCATCACACTCACACACACACACACACACCTCACTTACTTGGTCAGCTCTCACTCATTCTCTCATCTTTCTGTCTTGTTTTTCATCATCATCATTCCCTCTCCTGCAGATACAGTCCATTCGTCTTGTTTATGCCTTGAATCTCTGTAAGCAGTCTATGTCTTTGTCTCTAGGTGTCCCTTTTGGTGAGTGGCTATGAACCAGAGTTGGCATGATCAAGGCCTCCAAGAACTTTGCTACAGATTCATTTAAAGTGTGCTGGGTGACACACTGTGCACATGTGCACTGGCTGACGGAGTGCATGTGAGTCTTTGTACATTGTGCATGTGGTCACATTCACAAAAGCAGGCTGGGCGCACTGAGATGATACGCAACAGCTCGCCTGTTAATTACGCAAGCTAATAGAGCAGCTGCTCATTCACTTTCTTCTCGGACAGATTCACAGCAGGACGAGGAGGCCGAGGCAGGACATGAAGCATTAAGATGGACGTGCTGTGATTCAGGACAGAGGCTAACTAAGGTAAAGAGAGGAGCCATTACACTGGTGTGGTTCAGGGAATTGAGTTGTCTGTGGATGAGGACATAACAGAAACTTCACAGACTGAGGAAACAAGAAGTTTTGAGGATGCTCTTAAGAAGTTAAGAACTTCCAATACAAACTTGAAATGTTGTGAACTTCTTGCGAGGGCTTTAAAGCCTATTTCTGCAACATCATGTTATGATTTTCATCTCTTAAAAACTTCTGTTGCCTTCTAAATAACATCCCCTCTCTATCCCCCGAGTTCTCCTGGCCAACTTGTTTCCACAGCAACACGTCCTCAACACGACCCTTCCACATTAAGTTGACACAAAACACACAGCAAAAAGGGAAGATTAACGAACTGAAGATCATCTTTGTGAGTTGAACTCGACAACTTCTGTACTCACATTCCAGCCAGCGAGCTACATTTAATGATGACAAACCTTGATTGTCATCATTGAACCATGCAAACTTGTATGATTCCTTCTGCGTCTGTTTATAGACATACTGAACTTTGAGCTCTTCAAATGCCATGATGGCATGACACTAACACTCTCATATTTAGGGTTCTAACCCCGAAGGGGTAGAACCCTTCTAAAATCCTACCGGTTTATTAGGGTTCTAACCCCGAAGGGGTAGAACCCTTCTAAAATCCTACGGTTTTTTTATTAGGTTCTAACCCCGAAGGGGTAGAACCCTTCTAAAATCCTACCGGTTTATTAGGGTTCTAACCCCGAAGGGGTAGAACCCTTCTAAAATCCTACCGGTTTATTATTATTATTATTATTAGGGTTCTAACCCCGAAGGGGTAGAACCCTTCTAAAATCCTACCGGTTTTTTTATTATTATTATTATTATTTGTCGTCTGCCGCTTGAGCTCAAATTCCCGTGAGCTGGAATAGGCCAGAAAGCTGAAACTTGGCCCAATGATTGGAAATGATGTGCATCAACTTCTATTAAAATATGAGCCCAGTTGGCCAGATGGTGGCGCTGTAATTAAGGCTTAAAATGACTTTTTTTGGAAGGCCACGCCCCTCACACCGTAAGTCCGATTGACTTGAAATTTCACACACAGGTCCAGCTCAATCTGCTCTACAAAAAAGCCTCTGGACCATTAAAGTCCGCCATGATAGATTTTTTGCTAATTTGCATAATGTGAAAACAGTAAAATGAATAGAACTTGTGAAAGATTGACTCTATCAACACCAAATTTGGTATACAGCCTCGGGGGATGAAAATACAAATTTCTATTATAAATGAGCTAGATCGGATCAAAATATGGCCGCCACGGACCAATGAATCTCCGCGATGGGCGGAGCTTAGAAATGATTGGCCATAACTCCCACACCCCTTGCCCTATCATCACCAATCTTGGTGGGTAGGGTCACAAGGTGACTGGGAAGCTGCCTACCAAAGCGTTTTGAGCTCAGCCTAAAGGGGGCGCTATAAATGCCGCACATGCATATCTCAAAGACCATTGAACAGAATTTCACCAAATTGGTATGCATACTCTAGGGGGGACTGTTAACTTATATCTTGAGTGCCATGTTGATTGGTGAAAGTGGGCGTGGCCTGTTGGTCGTTAACTGCTGTTGTTTACGTTTTTTGAATTTATGATGAGCTGGAAGGACCTAGGGACATGAAAATCGGTACATGGATTATAAATGACATGCAAATGCTTGTCAAAAATTTGACCCCATTCGGCCTAACGGGGGCGCTGTTACATGGCGTGTGAACTTCAAATGGCTCTCCCCCCCAGATATGAGTGCTATTGACTTGAAATTTTACACACATGTCCTCCTGATGGTCCTCTACAAAAAGCCTCTGGGACCATTAGGGTGATTATGACGGATTTTTCAATAATTTGCATAATGTGAAAAACAGTAAAATGAATAGAACTTTTGAAAGATTGACTCTATCAACACCAAATTTGGTATACGGCCTCGGGGGATGAAAATACAAATTTCTATTATAAATGAGCCAGGTCGGATAAAAAACATGGCCGCCACGGACCAATGAATCTCCGCGATGGGCGGAGCTTAGAAATGATCGGCCATAACTCCCACACCCATTGCCCTATCGTCACCAATCTTGGTGGGTAGGGTCACAAGGTGACTGGGAAGCTGCCTACCAAAGCGTTTCGAGCTCAGCCCATAGGGGCGCTATAAATGCCACACATGCATATCTCAAGACCGTCGGACAGAATTTCACCACCTTTGGTGTGCTATTGACTTGAAATTTTACACACATGTCCTCCTGATGGTCCTCTACAAAAAAGCCTCTTGCACCATTAGGGTGGTTTAGGGATTTTTTTAATAACTTGCATAATGTGAAAACAGTATGAATGTGAATATAGGGATTTGATAAAAGCCTTCAGTGACTGGAGTCACCAGAACTGCCTCATGCTGAACACCTCAAAGACAAAGGAAATGATCATGGATTTCCGTAGGTCCAAGCCCACTCTTCAGCCAGTCAACACTTGTGGAGTGGACATGAGGTGGTGACAACCTAGAAATATCTAGGTGTTCATCTTGATAACAAGTTGGACTGGTCTGTTAACACAGATGCACTCTACAAAAAAGGGCAGAGGCACCTCTTTTTCCTTACAAAGCTTAGATCTCTAAACATCTGTAATAAGATGCTGCAGATGTTCTATCAGTCTGTGGTGGCAAGTGTTTTATTTTATGCTGCAGTCTGCTGGGAGGAAGTTTAGGAAAAAAGCAGGCAAAGAGGCTGGATAAGCTTGTCAAGAAGGCTGGCTCTGTGATGGGAGTAAAGATGGACTCTCTGGAGGAGGTGGTGGAGAGATACACAATGAGGATGGTGGAGGCCATACTGAACAACACGGATCATCCACTTCATAACACCTTGATGGATCAAAGAAGCAGCGGTGGTGGACGGCTCCTATCTCTTGGGTGCAGGACAGAAAGATACCGTAGATCTTTCATACCCACAGCCATCAGACTGTTTAATTCTAATGCAAATGGAAGATGAGCTAAAAGACAAATCAATTTCCCTTTGGGATCAATAAAGTCATTTCTATTCTATTCTATTCTATTTGTAGTGGATGTGATAATAGCCACATATATAGTTTTTTTTTATTAACAGACACCCCCCCTTTTTCATTTGAATATTCGAACCTTTTATTTTTTACATTTTGTAATAACCGTTTGCACCAGTAGAGGGTGCTCCACCACCAGTGGATCCAAGCGTTCTCTGTTGGTGGGATGTATACAAGTATTGTTTTGATTTGAAAAAATGTCTACTGCCTGAGTCTTCATCTATATCTCCAGCTCCTCATTATTCTTGTTGGGCAGAGAGTTCATATTTTGCATGATGACTGACGGCAGAAAGGACCTTCACTTCATCTCCACTTCCAAGCCTTTAACCTCTGCACCACCAGCATAGCAACCACGAAACACCTCCTCATCCCAGATGGAACAGGGTGTCATCCTCCTGAAGAATCTCCTCTCCCCACAGAAGTATCCATCAGTAGTTGAGAAAAACATACATTGACACAACAAAATAAAGCAAAGGTTGAGTAAAAGCTCACAGCCACTAGACTTTGCTTCTCCCAGTTGAAGCGCATGTTCTGAAAGTATGTGACTACCAAAACATTTTGAACTGGGCCAATATGGGGTGTCACAAATGTGTGACCGAAAACCTGGTTTGGAGATATCTGGGCCTGGTAATGGGTGTGTATGGCGTGGAGCCTTTAGGAACGGAGCGGGCGCTGTCGTCGACCGTGGCCGGCTCTTGGGTGCAGGACAGAAAGATACCGTAGATCTTTCATACCCACAGCCATCAGACTGTTTAATTCTAATGCAAATGGAAGATGAGCTAAAAGACAAATCAATTTCCCTTTGGGATCAGTAAAGTAATTTCTATTCTATTCTATTCTATTCTATTTGTAGTGGATGTGATAATAGCCACATATATAGTTTTTTTTTATTAACAGACACCCCCCCTTTTTCATTTGAATATTCGAACCTTTTATTTTTTACATTTTGTAATAACCGTTTGCACCAGTAGAGGGTGCTCCAAGACCAGTGGATCCAAGCATTCTCTGCTCTGCTCTGCTTGCTCTGTGCAGGCGCAGACAATAGAGGCGCTTAGCGGAAGCGACAGTAGCCAACGAGGGAATGTCCTATGTTTGGATCCACAGGTTGGTAAAGTGTATGGTTGATACAGTTTTGTTAAGTTGAAATGAGTAACAGCATGTGTTAAAGCACTGAAGTTAAGATGAATGCTTTAAGTTGTGAAACACTTACTATATTGTCGTGGTTCGTGATCGGACGTTCACGTCCCCATGAGGTCGGTTGAACAAGAATGTGTGTGTGTGTGCTTGAGAGTACTAGTAGTTGGTACGGTATGTTGTAATGTTGATTATATGGAATGTGAACTTTGAAGAGCGGCGCAGACGATAAAGGCGCTTAGCGGAAGCAACAGTAGCTAACGAGGGACCGTGTCCTATGTTTGGATCCACAGATTGATTGGTTGCTCAGTCACACCGTAGCTCAGCCGCTCAGTGCCCGCCGCCTGAGCGGTTATGCTGCCGGCCAGGGACCCCTAGCTCTGGCGCCGGTAACATATTCTATTCATTTGTTGTTTCATCGTTTCATCGTTTCATTTCATATCACAGCCACTAGACTTTGCTTCTCCCAGTTGAAGCGCATGTTCTGAAAGTATGTGACTCGCAAAACATTTTGAACTCGGCCAATATGGGGTGTCACAAATGTGTGACCGAAAACCCGGTTTGGAGATATCTGGGCCTGGTAATGGGTGTGTATCGCGTGGAGCCTTTAGGAACGGAGCGGGCGCTGTCGTCGACCGTGACCGGCGAGGGTCGGGGTGGCCGGTTTGGGCCTCAACAGGTTAGAACCCGGGGATTGCCGCTTGCGGCTATATTTATTATTATTATTATTATTATTATTTGTCGTCTGCCGCTTGAGCCTAAATTCCCGTGAGCTGGAATAGGCCAGAAAGCTGAAACTTGGCCAATGATTGGAAATGATGTGCATCAACTTCTATTAAAATATGAGCCCAGTTGGCCAGATGGTGGCGCTGTAATTAAGGCTTAAAAATGACTTTTTTGGAAGGCCACGCCCTCACACCGTAAGTCCGATTGACTTGAAATTTGACACACAGGTCCAGCTCAATGTGCTCTACAAAAAGCCTCTGGGACCATTAAAGTCCGTCATGATAGATTTTTTGCTAATTTGCATAATGTGAAAAACAGTAAAATGAATAGAACTTTTGAAAGATTGACTCTATCAACACCAAATTTGGTATACAGCCTCGGGGATGAAAATACAAATTTCTATTATAATGAGCTAGATCGGATCAAAAATATGGCCGCCACGGACCAATGAATCTCCGCGATGGGCGGAGCTTAGAAAATGATTGGCCATAACTCCCACACCCCTTGCCCTATCGTCACCAATCTTGGTGGGTAGGTTCACAACGGGACTGGGAAGCTGCCTACCAAAGCGTTTTGAGCTCAGCCTATAGGGGCGCTATAAATGCCACACATGCATATCTCAAAGACCATTGAACAGTTTCACCAAATTTGGTATGCATACTCTAGGGGGGACTGTTAACTTATATCTTGAGTGCCATGTTGATTGGTGAAAGTGGGCGTGGCCTGTTGGTCGTTAACTGCTGTTGTTTACGTTTTTTGAATTTATGAGGAGCTGGAAGGACCTAGGGACATGAAAATCGGTACATGGATTATAAATGACATGCAAATGCTTGTCAAAAAATTGACCCCATTCGGCCTAACGGGGGCGCTGTTAGATGGCGTGTGAACTTCAAATGGCTCTCCCCGCCCAGATATGAGTGCTATTGACTTGAAATTTTACACACATGTCCTCCTGATGGTCCTCTACAAAAAAGCCTCTGGGACCATTAGGTGATTATGACGGATTTTTCAATAATTTGCATAATGTGAAAAACAGTAAAATGAATAGAACTTTTGAAAGATTGACTCTATCAACACCAAATTTGGTATATGGCCTCGGGGGATGAAAATACAAATTTATATAAATGAGCCAGGTCGGATAAAAAACATGGCCGCCACGGACCAATGAATCTCCGCGATGGGCGGAGCTTAGAAATGATCGGCCATAACTCCCACACCCATTGCCCTATCGTCACCAATCTTGGTGGTAGGGTCACAAGGTGACTGGGAAGCTGCCTACCAAAGCGTTTCGAGCTCAGCCCATAGGGGCGCTATAAATGCCACACATGCATATCTCAAAGACCGTCGGACAGAATTTCACCACGTTTGGTGTGCTATTGACTTGAAATTTACACACATGTCCTCCTGATGGTCCTCTACAAAAAAGCCTCTTGCACCATTAGGGTGGTTATTAGGGATTTTTTTAATAACTTGCATAATGTGAAAAACAGTATGATGTGAATATAGGGATTTGATAAAAGCTTCAGTGACTGGAGTCACCAGAACTGCCTCATGCTGAACACCTCAAAGACAAAGGAAATGATCATGGATTTCCGTAGGTCCAAGCCCCCTCTTCAGCCAGTCAACACTTGTGGAGTGGACATTGAGGTGGTGACAACCTATAAATATCTAGGTGTTCATCTTGATAACAAGTTGGACTGGTCTGTTAACACAGATGCACTCTACAAAAAAGGGCAGAGGCGCCTCTTTTTCCTTACAAAGCTTAGATCTCTAAACATCTGTAATAAGATGCTGCAGATGTTCTATCAGTCTGTGGTGGCAAGTGTTTTATTTTATGCTGCAGTCTGCTGGGAGGAAGTTTAGGAAAAAAGCAGGCAAAGAGGCTGGATAAGCTTGTCAAGAAGGCTGGCTCTGTGATGGGAGTAAAGATGGACTCTCTGGAGGAGGTGGTGGAGAGATACACAATGAGGATGGTGGAGGCCATACTCAACAACACGGATCATCCACTTCATAACACCTTGATGGATCAAAGAAGCAGCGGTGGTGGACGGCTCCTATCTCTTGGGTGCAGGACAGAAAGATACCGTAGATCTTTCATACCCACAGCCATCAGACTGTTTAATTCTAATGCAAATGGAAGATGAGCTAAAAGACAAATCAATTTCCCTTTGGGATCAATAAAGTCATTTCTATTCTATTCTATTCTATTTGTAGTGGATGTGATAATAGCCACATATATAGTTTTTTTTTATTAACGACACCCCCCCTTTTTCATTTTAATATTCGAACCTTTTATTTTTTACATTTTGTAATAACCGTTTGCACCAGTAGAGGGTGCTCCAAGACCAGTGGATCCAAGCGTTCTCTGCTCTGCTTGCTCTGCTTGCTCTGCACGGTGCAGACAATAGAGGCGCTTAGCGGAAGCGACAGTAGGTAACGAGGGAACGTGTCCTATGTTTGGATCCACAGGTTGGTAAAGTGTATGGTTGATACAGTTTTGTTAAGTTGAAATGAGTAACAGCATGTGTTAAAGCACTGAAGTTAAGATGAATGCTTTAAGTTGTGAAACACTTACTATATTGTCGTGGTTCGTGATCGGACGTTCACGTCCCCATGAGGTCGGTTGAACAAGAATGTGTGTGTGTGTGCTTGAGAGTACTAGTAGTTGGTACGGTATGTTGTAATGTTGATTATATGGAATGTGAACTTTGAAGAGCGGGGCGCAGACGATAAAGGCGCTTAGCGGAAGCAACAGTAGCTAACGAGGGAACGTGTCCTATGTTTGGATCCACAGATTGATTGGTTGCTCAGTCACACCGTAGCTCAGCCGCTCAGTGCCCGCCGCCTGAGCGGTTTATGCTGCCGGCCAGGGACCCCTAGCTCTGGCGCCGCTAACATATTCTATTCATTTGTTGTTTCATCGTTTCATGGTTTCATTTCATATCACAGCCACTAGACTTTGCTTCTCCCAGTTGAAGCGCATGTTCTGAAAGTATGTGACTCCCAAAACATTTTAAACTCGGCCAATATGGGGTGTCACAAATGTGTGACCGAAAACCCGGTTTGGAGATATCTGGGCCTGGTAATGGTGTGTATCGCGTGGAGCCTTTAGGAACGGAGCGGGCGCTGTCGTCGACCGTGGCCGGCGAGGGTCGGGGTGGCCGGTTTGGGCCTCAACAGGTTAGAACCCGGGGATTGCCGCTTGCGGCTATATTTATTTATTTTATTATTATTATTTTGTCGTCTGCCGCTTGAGCTCAAATTCCCGTGAGCTGGAATAGGCCAGAAAGCTGAAACTTGGCCCAATGATTGGAAATGATGTGCATCAACTTCTATTAAAATATGAGCCCAGTTGGCCAGATGGTGGCGCTGTAATTAAGGCTTAAAAATGACTTTTTTGGAAGGCCACGCCCCTCACACCGTAAGTCCGATTGACTTGAATTTGACACACAGGTCCAGCTCAATGTGCTCTACAAAAAAGCCTCTGGACCATTAAAGTCCGTCATGATAGATTTTTTGCTAATTTGCATAATGTGAAAAACAGTAAAATGAATAGAACTTTTGAAAGATTGACTCTATCAACACCAATTTGGTATACAGCCTCGGGGATGAAAATACAAATTTCTATTATAAATGAGCCAGGTCGGATAAAAACATGGCCGCCACGGACCAATGAATCTCCGCGATGGGCGGAGCTTAGAAATGATCGGCCATAACTCCCACACCCCTTGCCCTATCATCACCAATCTTGGTGGGTAGGGTCACAAGGTGACTGGGAAGCTGCCTACCAAAGCGTTTTGAGCTCAGCCTATAGGGGGCGCTATAAATGCCACACATGCATATCTCAAAGACCATTGAACAGAATTTCACCAAATTTGGTATGCATACTCTAGGGGGACTGTTAACTTATATCTTGAGTGCCATGTTGATTGGTGAAAGTGGGCGTGGCCTGTTGGTCGTTAACTGCTGTTGTTTACGTTTTTTGAATTTATGATGAGCTGGAAGGACCTAGGGACATGAAAATCGGTACATGGATTATAAATGACATGCAAATGCTTGTCAAAAAATTTGACCCCATTCGGCCTAACGGGGGCGCTGTTACATGGCGTGTGAACTTCAAATGGCTCTCCCCGCCCAGATATGAGTGCTATTGACTTGAAATTTTACACACATGTCCTCCTGATGGTCCTCTACAAAAAGCCTCTGGGACCATTAGGGTGATTATGACGGATTTTTCAATAATTTGCATAATGTGAAAAACAGTAAAATGAATAGAACTTTTGAAAGATTGACTCTATCAACACCAAATTTGGTATACGGCCTCGGGGGATGAAAATACAAATTTCTATTATAAATGAGCCAGGTCGGATAAAAAACATGGCGCCACGGACCAATGAATCTCCGCGATGGGCGGAGCTTAGAAATGATCGGCCATAACTCCCACACCCATTGCCCTATCGTCACCAATCTTGGTGGGTAGGGTCACAAGGTGACTGGGAAGCTGCCTACCAAAGCGTTTCGAGCTCAGCCCATAGGGGGCGCTATAAATGCCACATATGCATATCTCAAAGACCGTCGGACAGAATTTCACCACGTTTGGTGTGCTATTGACTTGAAATATTACACACATGTCCTCCTGATGGTCCTCTACAAAAAGCCTCTTGCACCATTAGGGTGGTTATAACGGATTTTTTTAATAACTTGCATAATGTGAAAAACAGTATGAATGTGAATATAGGGATTTGATAAAAGCCTTCAGTGACTGGAGTCACCAGAACTGCCTCATGCTGAACACCTCAAAGACAAAGGAAATGATCATGGATTTCCGTAGGTCCAAGCCCACTCTTCAGCCAGTCAACACTTGTGGAGTGGACATTGAGGTGGTGACAACCTATAAATATCTAGGTGTTCATCTTGATAACAAGTTGGACTGGTCTGTTAACACAGATGCACTCTACAAAAAGGGCAGAGGCGCCTCTTTTTTCCTTAGAAAGCTTAAATCTCTAAACATCTGTAATAAGATGTTGCAGATGTTCTATCAGTCTGTGGTGGCAAGTGTTTTATTTTATGCTGCAGTCTGCTGGGAGGAAGTTTAGGAAAAAAGCAGGCAAAGAGGCTGGATAAGCTTGTCAAGAAGGCTGGCTCTGTGATGGGAGTAAAGATGGACTCTCTGGAGGAGGTGGTGGAGAGATACACAATGAGGATGGTGGAGGCCATACTGAACAACATGGATCATCCACTTCATAACACCTTGATGGATCACAGAAGCAGCGGTGGTGGACGGCTCCTATCTCTTGGGTGCAGGACAGAAAGATACCGTAGATCTTTCATACCCACAGCCATCAGACTGTTTAATTCTAATGCAAATGGAAGATGAGCTAAAAGACAAATCAATTTCCTTTGGGATCAGTAAAGTAATTTCTATTCTATTCTATTCTATTCTATTCTATTTTAGTGGATGTGATAATAGCCACATATATAGTTTTTTTTTATTAACAGACACCCCCCTTTTTCATTTGAATATTCGAACCTTTTATTTTTACATTTTGTAATAACCGTTTGCACCAGCAGAGGGTGCTCCAAGACCAGTGGATCCAAGCATTCTCTGCTCTGCTTGCTCTGCTTGCTCTGTGCGGGCGCAGACAATAGAGGTGCTTAGCGGAAGCGACAGCAGCTAACGAGGGAACGTGTCCTATGTTTGGATCCACAGGTTGGTAAAGTGTATGGTTGATACAGTTTTGTTAAGGTGAAATGAGTAACAGCATGTGTTAAAGCACTGAAGTTAAGATGAATGCTTTAAGTTGTGAAACACTTACTATATTGTCGTGGTTCGTGATCGGACGTTCACGTCCCCATGAGGTCGGTTGAACAAGAATGTGTGTGTGTGTGCTTGAGAGTACTAGTAGTTGGTACGGTATGTTGTAATGTTGATTATATGGAATGTGAACTTTGAAGAGCGGGCGCAGACGATAAAGGCGCTTAGCGGAAGCAACAGTAGCTAACGAGGGACCGTGTCCTATGTTTGGATCCACAGATTGATTGGTTGCTCAGTCACACCGTAGCTCAGCCGCTCAGTGCCCGCCGCCTGAGCGGTTTATGCTGCCGGCCAGGGACCCCTAGCTCTGGCGCCGGTAACATATTCTATTCATTTGTTGTTTCATCGTTTCATAGTTTCATTTCATATCACAGCCACTAGACTTTGCTTCTCCCAGTTGAAGCGCATGTTCTGAAAGTATGTGACTCCCAAAACATTTTGAACTCGGCCAATATGGGGTGTCACAAATGTGTGACCGAAAACCCGTTTGGAGATATCTGGGCCTGGTAATGGGTGTGTATCGCGTGGAGCCTTTAGGAACGGAGCGGGCGCTGTCGTCGACCGTGGCCGGCGAGGGTCGGGGTGGCCGTTTTGGGCCTCAACAGGTTAGAACCCGGGGATTGCCGCTTGCGGCTATATTTAGGGTTCTAACCCCGAAGGGTAGAACCCTTCAAAATCCTACGTTTTTATTATTATTATTTGTCGTCTGCCGCTTGAGCTCAAATTCCCGTGAGCTGGAATAGGCCAGAAAGCTGAAACTTGGCCCAATGATTGGAAATGATGTGCATCAACTTCTATTAAAATGAGTCCAGTTGGCCAGATGGTGGCGCTGTAATTAAGGATTAAAATTATTTTTTTGGAAGGCCACGCCCCTCACACCGTAAGTCCGATTGACCTGAAATTTGACACACAGGTCCAGCTCAATGTGCTCTACAAAAAAGCCAATGACCATTAAAGTCCGTCATGATAGATTTTTTGCTAATTTGCATAATGTGAAAAACAGTAAAATGAATAGAACTTTTGAAAGATTGACTCTATCAACACCAAATTTGGTATACAGCCTCGGGGGATGAAAATACAAATTTCTATTATAAATGAGCCAGATCGGATAAAAACATGGGCCGCCACGGACCAATGAATCTCCGCGATGGGCGGAGCTTAGAAATGATTGGCCATAACTCCCACACCCATTGCCCTATTGTCACCAATCTTGTGGGTAGGGTCACAACGGTGACTGGGAAGCTGCCTACCAAAGCGTTTCGAGCTCAGCCCATAGGGGGCGCTATAAATGCCACACATGCATATCTCAAAGACCATTGAACAGAATTTCACCAAATTTGGTATGCATACTCTAGGGGGGACTGTTAACTTATATCTTGAGTGCCATGTTGATTGGTGAAAGTGGGCGTGGCCTGTTGGTCGTTAACTGCTGTTGTTTAGTTTTTTTGAATTTATGATGAGCTGGAAGGACTAGGGACATGAAAATCGGTACATGGATTATAAATGACATGCAAATGCTTGTCAAAAATTTGACCCCATTCGGCCTAACGGGGGCGCTGTTACATGGCGTGTGAACTTCAAATGGCTCTCCCCGCCCAGATATGAGTGCTATTGACTTGAAATTTTACACACATGTCCTCCTGATGGTCCTCTACAAAAATCCTCTTGCACCATTAGGGTGATTATGACGGATTTTTCAATAATTTGCATAATGTGAAAAACAGTAAAATGAATAGAACTTTTGAAAGATTGACTCTATCAACACCAAATTTGGTATACGGCCTCGGGGATGAAAATACAAATTTCTATTATAAATGAGCCAGGTCGGATAAAAAACATGGCCGCCACGGACCAATGAATCTCCGCGATGGGCGGAGCTTAGAAATGATCGGCCATAACTCCCACACCCATTGCCCTATCGTCACCAATCTTGGTGGGTAGGGTCACAAGGTGACTGGGAAGCTGCCTACCAAAGCGTTTCGAGCTCAGCCCATAGGGGGCGCTATAAATGCCACACATGCATATCTCAAAGACCATCGGACAGAATTCACCACCACCTGGGTGTGCTATTGACTTGAAATTTTACACACATGTCCTCCTGATGGTCCTCTACAAAAAGCCTCTTGCACCATTAGGGTGGTTATTAGGATTTTTTTTAATAACTTGCATAATGTGAAAAACAGTAAAATGAATAGAACTTTTGAAAAACGTATATGGTCTGCCTCATGCTGAACACCTCAAAGACAAAGGAAATGATCATGGATTTCCATAGGTCCAAGCCCACTCTTCAGCCAGTCAACACTTGTGGAGTGGACATTGAGGTGGTGACACCTATAAATATCTAGGTGTTCATCTTGATAACAAGTTGCTGGTCTGTTAACACAGATGCACTCTACAAAAAGGGCAGAGCCGCCTCTTTTTCCTTAGAAAGCTTAGATCTCTAAACATCTGTAATAAGATGCTGCAGATGTTCTATCAGTCTGTGGTGGCAAGTGTTTTATTTTATGCTGCAGTCTGCTGGGGAGGAAGTTTAGGAAAAAAGCAGGCAAAGAGGCTGGATAAGCTTGTCAAGAAGGCTGGCTCTGTGATGGGAGTAAAGATGGACTCTCTGGAGGAGGTGGTGGAGAGATACACAGTGAGGATGGTGGAGGCCATACTGAACAATACGGATCATCCACTTCATAACACCTTGATGGATCAAAGAAGCAGCGGTGGTGGACGGCTCCTATCTCTTGGGTGCAGGACAGAAAGATACCGTAGATCTTTCATACCCACAGCCATCAGACTGTTTAATTCTAATGCAAATGGAAGATGAGCTAAAAGACAAATCAATTTCCCTTGGATCAATAAAGTCATTTCTATTTTATTCTTCTATTCTATTCTATTCTATTCTGTTCTATTCATTTGTTGTTTCATCGTTTCATTCATATTTCATATCATTTCATATTATTGCATTTCATTGTTCTATTCTATTCTATTCTATTCATTTATTGTTTCATGGTTTCATTTCATATCATTGCATTTCATTGTTCATGAAGAGGATGATCTGAGTTGTTCAGAATGGCCTCCACCAGCGTGTATCTCTCCACCACATCCTCAGTGAGTCCATCAGGGAGACATGACTGAAGCCAAGTGCCTCAGGATGTTTAGTCTGTATCCTAGCAACGACTTGATGGAGAATTTCACATGGAACTTAGGCAGTAGCCGTTGGTGGGATGTATACAAGTATTGTTTTGATTTGAAAAAATGTCTACTGCCTGAGTCTTCATCTATCTCCAGCTCCTCATTATTCTTGTTGGGCAGAGAGTTGATATTTTGCATGATGACTGACAGCAGAAAGGACCTTCACTTCATCTCCACTTCCAAGCCTTTAACCTCTGCACCACCAGCATAGCAACCACGAAAACACCTCCTCATCCAGATGGAACAGGGTGTCATCCTCCTGAAGAATCTCTCTCCCCACAGAAGTATCCATCAGTAGTGAGAAAACATACAAAACACAACAAATAAAGCAAAGGTGAGTAAAAGCTCACAGCCACTAGACTTTGCTTCTCCCAGTTGAAGCGCATGTTCTGAAAGTATGTGACTACCAAAACATTTTGAACTGGGCCAATAGGGGTGTCACAAATGTGTGACCGAAAACCTGGTTTGGAGATATCTGGGCCTGGTAATGGGTGTGTATGGCGTGGAGCCTTTAGGAACGGAGCGGGCGCTGTCGTCGACCGTGGCCGCTCTTGGGTGCAGGACAGAAAGATACCGTAGATCTTTCATACCCACAGCCATCAGACTGTTTAATTCTAATGCAAATGGAAGATGAGCTAAAAGACAAATCAATTTCCCTTTGGGATCAATAAAGTCATTTCTATTCTATTCTATTTGTAGTGGATGTGATAATAGCCACATATATAGTTTTTTTTTTATTAACAGACACCCCCCCTTTTTCATTTGAATATTCGAACCTTTTATTTTTTACATTTTGTAATAACCGTTTGCACCAGCAGAGGGTGCTCCAAGACCAGTGGATCCAAGCATTCTCTGCTCTGCTTGCTCTGCTTGCTCTGTGCGGGCGCAGACAATAGAGGCGCTTAGCGGAAGCGACAGTAGGTAACGAGGGAACGTGTCCTATGTTTGGATCCACAGGTTGGTAACGTGTATGGTTGATACAGTTTTGTTAAGTTGAAATGAGTAACAGCATGTGTTAAAGCACTGAAGTTAAGATGAATGCTTTAAGTTGTGAAACACTTACTATATTGTCGTGGTTGGTGATCGGACGTTCACGTCCCCATGAGGTCGGTTGAACAAGAATGTGTGTGTGTGTGTGCTTGAGAGTACTAGTAGTTGGTACGGTATGTTGTAATGTTGATTATATGGAATGTGAACTTTGAAGAGCGGGCGCAGACGATAAAGGCGCTTAGCGGAAGCAACAGTAGCTAACGAGGGACCGTGTCCTATGTTTGGATCCACAGATTGATTGGTTGCTCAGTCACACCGTAGCTCAGCCGCTCAGTGCCCGCCGCCTGAGCGGTTTATGCTGCCGGCCAGGGACCCCTAGCTCTGGCGCCGTAACATATTCTATTCATTTGTTGTTTCATGGTTTCATGGTTTCATTTCATATCACAGCCACTAGACTTTGCTTCTCCCAGTTGAAGCGCATGTTCTGAAAGTATGTGACTCGCAAAACATTTTGAACTGGGCAATATGGGGTGTCACAAATGTGTGACCGAAAACCCGGTTTGGAGATCTCGGCCTGGTAATGGGTGTGTATCGCGTGGAGCCTTAGGAACGGAGCGGGCGCTGTCGTCGACCGTGGCCGGCGAGGGTCGGGGTGGCCGGTTTGGCCTCAACAGGTTAGAACCCGGGGATTGCCGCTTGCGGCTATATTTATTATTATTATTTGTCGTCTGCCGCTTGAGCTCAAATTCCCGTGAGCTGGAATAGGCCAGAAAGCTGAAACTTGGCCCATGATTGGATGATGTGCATCAAATTCTATTAAAATATGAGCCCAGTTGGCAGATGTGGCGCTGTAATTAAGGATTAAAAATTTTTTTTGGGAAGGCCACGCCCCTCACACCGTAAGTCCGATTGACTTGAAATTTGACACACAGGTCCAGCTCAGTGTGCTCTACAAAAAGCCAATGAGACCATTAAAGTCCGTCATGATAGATTTTTTGCTAATTTGCATAATGTGAAAAACAGTAAAATGAATAGAACTTTTGAAAGATTGACTCTGTCAACACCAAATTTGGTATACAGCTCGGGAGATGAAAATACAAATTTCTATATAGACTGAGCCAGATCGGATAAAAACATGGCCGCCACGGACCAATGAATCTCCGCGATGGGCGGAGCTTAGAAATGATTGGCCATAACTCCACACCCATTGCCCTATCGTCACCAATCTTGGTGGGTAGGTTCACAACGGACTGAAGCTGCCTACCAAGCGTTTTGAGCTCAGCCTATAAAGGGGCGGGCTATAAATGCCACACATGCATATCTCAAAGACCATTCAACAGAATTTCACCAAATTTGGTATGCATACTCTAGGTGGGACTGTTAACTTATATCTTGATGCCATGTTGATTGGTGAAAGTGGGCGTGGCCTGTGGTCGTTAACTGCTGTTGTTTAGTTTTTTTGAATTTATGATGACTGGAAGGACCTAGGGACTGAAAATCGGTACATGGATTATAAATGACATGCAAATGCTTGTCAAAAAATTTGACTCCCATTCGGCCTAACGGGGGCGCTGTTACATGGCGTGTGACTTCAAATGGCTCTCCCCGCCCAGATATGAGTGCTATTGACTTGAAATTTACACACATGTCCTCCTGATGGTCCTCTACAAAAAGCCTCTGGACCATTAGGGTGATTATGACGGATTTTTTCAATAATTTGCATAATGTGAAAAACAGTAAAATGAATAGAACTTTTGAAAGATTGACTCTATCAACACCAAATTTGGTATACGTCCTCGGGGGATGAAAATACAAATTTCTATTATAAATGAGCCAGTCGGATAAAAAACATGGCCGCCACGGACCAATGAATCTCCGCGATGGGCGGAGCTTAGAAATGATCGGCCATAACTCCCACACCCATTGCCCTATCGTCACCATCTTGGTGGGTAGGGTCACAAGGTGACTGGGAAGCTGCCTACCAAAGCGTTTCGAGCTCAGCCCATAGGGGGCGCTATAAATGCCACACATGCATATCTCAAGACCGTCGGACAGAATTTCACCACGTTTGGTGTGCTATTGACTTGAAATTTTACACACATGTCCTCCTGATGGTCCTCTACAAAAAGCCTCTTGCACCATTAGGGTGGTTATTAGGGATTTTTTTAATAACTTGCATAATGTGAAAACAGTATGAATGTGAATATAGGGATTTGATAAAAGCCTTCAGTGACTGGAATCACCAGAACTGCCTCATGCTGAACACCTCAAAGACAAAGGAAATGATCATGGATTCCGTAGGTCCAAGCCCACTCTTCAGCCAGTCAACACTTGTGGAGTGGACATTGAGGTGGTGACAACCTATAAATATCTAGGTGTTCATCTTGATAACAAGTTGGACTGGTCCTGTTAACACAGATGCACTCTACAAAAAAGGTCAGAGGCGCCTCTTTTTCCTTAGAAAGCTTAGATCTCTAAACATCTGTAATAAGATGCTGCAGATGTTCTATCAGTCTGTGTGGCAAGTGTTTTATTTATGCTGCAGTCTGCTGGGGAGGAAGTTTAGGAAAAAAGCAGGCAAAGAGGCTGGATAAGCTTGTCAAGAAGGCTGGCTCTGTGATGGGAGTAAGATGGACTCTCTGGAGGAGGTGTGGAGAGATACACAATGAGGATGGTGGAGGCCATACTGAACAACACGGATCATCCACTTCATAACACCTTGATGATCAAGAAGCAGCGGTGGTGGACGGCTCCTATCTCTTGGGTGCAGGACAGAAAGATACATAGATCTTTCATACCCACAGCCATCAGACTGTTTAATTCTAATGCAAATGAAGATGAGCTAAAGAAAAATCAATTTCCCTTTGGGATCAATAAAGTCATTTCTATTTTATTCTATTCTATTCTATTCTATTCTATTCTATTCTATTTCTATTCCTATTCTATTCTATTCTATTCATTTGTTGTTTTCATCGTTTCATTTCATATTTCATATCATTTCATATTATTGCATTTCATTGTTCTATTCTATTCTATTCTATTCATTTGTTGTTCATGGTTTCATTTCATATCATTGCATTTCATTGTTCATGAAGAGGATGATCTGAGTTGTTCAGAATGGCCTCCACCAGCGTGTATCTCTCCACCACATCCTCAGTGAGTCCATCAGGGAGACATGACTGAAGCCAAGTGCCTCAGGATGTTTAGTCTGTATCCTAGCAACGACTTGATGGAGAATTTCACATGGAACTTTGCAGTAGCCGTTGGTGGGATGTATACAAGTATTGTTTTGATTTGAAAAAATGTCTACTGCCTGAGTCTTTCATCTATATCTCCAGCTTCCTCATTATTCTTGTTGGGCAGAGAGTTGATATTTTGCATGATGACTGACGGCAGAAAGGACCTTCACTTCATCTCCACTTCCAAGCCTTTAACCTCTGCACCACCAGCATAGCAACCACCAAAACACCTCCTCATCCCAGATGGAACAGTGTCATCCTCCTGAAGAATCTCCTCTCCCCACAGAAGTATCCATCAGTAGTTGAGAAAAACATACATTGACACAACAAAATAAAGCAAAGGTTGAGTAAACTCACAGCCACTAGACTTTGCTTCTCCAGTTGAAGCGCATGTTCTGAAAGTATGTGACTACCAAAACATTTTGAACTGGGCCAATATGGGGTGTCACAAATGTGCGAGCGAAACCTGGTTTGGAGATATCTGGGCCTGGTAATGGGTGTGTATGCGTGGAACCTTTAGGAACGGAGCGGGCGCTGTCGTCGACCGTGGCCGCTCTTGGTGCAAGACAGAAGATACGTAGATCTTTCATACCCACAGGCATCAACTGTTTAATTCTAAGCAAATGGAAGATGAGCTAAAAGACAATCAATTTCCTTTGGGATCAATAAGTAATTTCTATTCTATTCTATTCTATTCTATTTGTAGTGGATGTGATAATAGCCACATATATAGTTTTTTTTTATTAACAGACACCCCCCCTTTTTCATTTAATATTCGAACCTTTTATTTTTACATTTTGTAATAACCGTTTGCACCAGCAGAGGGTGCTCCAAGACCAGTGGATCCAAGCATTCTCTGCTCTGCTTGCTCTGTGCGGGCGCAGACAATAGAGGCTTTAGCGGAAGCGACAGCAGCTAACGAGGGAACGTGTCCTATGTTTGGATCCACAGGTTGGTAAAGTGTATGGTTGATACAGTTTTGTTAAGTTGAAATGAGTAACAGCATGTGTTAAAGCACTGAAGTTAAGATGAATGCTTTAAGTTGTGAAACACTTACTATATTGTCGTGGTTCGTGATCGGACGTTCACGTCCCCATGAGGTCGGTTGAACAAGAATGTGTGTGTGTGTGTGCTTGAGGGTACTAGTAGTTGGTACGGTATGTTGTAATGTTGATTATATGGAATGTGAACTTTGAAGAGCGGGCGCAGACGATAAAGGCGCTTAGCGGAAGCAACAGTAGCTAACGAGGGACCGTGTCCTATGTTTGGATCCACAGATGATTGGTTGCTCAGTCACACCGTAGCTCAGCCGCTCAGTGCCCGCCGCCTGAGCGGTTTATGCTGCCGGCCAGGGACCCCTAGCTCTGGCGCCGGTAACATATTCTATTTCATTTGTTTTGTTTCATCGTTTCATCGTTTCATTTCATATCACAGCCACTAGACTTTGCTTCTCCCAGTTGAAGCGCATGTTCTGAAAGTATGTGACTCGCAAAACACTTTTGAACTGGGCCAATATGGGGTGTCACAAATGTGTGACCGAAAACCCGGTTTGGAGATATCTGGGCCTGGTAATGGGGGTGTGTCGCGTGGAGCCTTTAGGAACGGAGCGGGCGCTGTCGTCGCCGTGGCCGGCGAGGTCGGGTGGCCGGTTTTGGGCCTCAACAGGTTAGAACCCGGGGATTGCCGCTTGCGGCTTATTTTTTATTTGTCGTCTGCCGCTTGAGCTCAAATTCCCGTGAGCTGGAATAGGCCAGAAAGCTGAAACTTGGCCCAATGATTGGAAATGATGTGCATCAACTTCTATTAAAATATGAGCCCAGTTGCCAGATGGTGGCGCTGTAATTAGGTTTAAAAATTATTTTTTTGGAAGGCCACGCCCCTCACACCGTAAGTCCGATTGACTTGAAATTTGACACACAGGTCCAGCTCAATGTGCTCTACAAAAAAGCCATGGGACCATTAAAGTCCGCCATGATAGATTTTTGCTAATTTGCATAATGTGAAAAACAGTAAAATGAATAGAACTTGTGAAAAATTGACTCTATCACACCAATTTGGTATACAGCCTCGGGGATGAAATACAATTTCTATTATAAATGAGCCAGATCGGATAAAAAATTGCCGCCACGGACCAATGAATCTCCGCGATGGGCGGAGCTTAGAAATGATTGGCCATAACTCCCACACCCATTGCCCTATCGTCACCATCTTGGTGGTAGGGTCCAAGGTGACTGGGAAGCTGCCTACCAAAGCGTTTTGAGCTCAGCCTATAGGGGGCGCTATAAATGCCACACATGCATATATCAAAGACCATTGAACAGAATTTCACCAAATTTGGTATGCATACTCTAGGGGGGACTGTTAACTTATATCTTGAGTGCCATGTTGATTGGTGAAAGTGGGCGTGGCCTGTTGGTCGTTAACTGCTGTTGTTTTAGTTTTTTTGAATTTATGATGAGCTGGAAGGACCTAGGGACATGAAAATCGGTACATTGATTATAATGACACGCAAATGCTTCTCAAAAAATTTGACCCCATTCGGCCTAACGGGGGCCTGTTACATGGCGTTGTGAACTTCAAATGGCTTCTCCCCGCCCAGATATGAGTGCTATTGACTTGAAATTTTACACACATGTCCTCTGATGGTCCTCTACAAAAAATCCTCTTGCACCATTAGGGTGATTATGACGGATTTTTCAATAATTTGCATAATGTGAAAAACAGTAAAATGAATAGAACTTTTGAAAGATTGACTCTATCAACACCAAATTTGGTATACGGCCTCGGGGGATGAAAATACAAATTTCTATTATAAATGAGCCAGGTCGGATAAAAAACATGGCCGCCACGGACCAATGAATCTCCGCGATGGGCGGAGCTTAGAAATGATCGGCCATAACTCCCACACCCATTGCCCTATCGTCACCAATCTTGTGTGTAGGTCACAAGGTGACTGGGAAGCTGCCTACCAAAGCGTTTTGAGCTCAGCCCATAGGGGGCGCTATAAATGCCACACATGCATATCTCAAAGACCGTCGGACAGAATTTCACCACGTTTGGTGTGCTATTGACTTGAAATTTACACACACATGTCCTCCTGATGGTCCCTCTACAAAAAAGCCTCTTGCACCATTAGGGTGGTTATTAGGGATTTTTTTAATAACTTGCATAATGTGAAAAACAGTATGAATGTGAATATAGGGATTTGATAAAAGCCTTCAGTGACTGGAGTCACCAGAACTGCCTCATGCTGAACACCTCAAAGACAAAGAAATGATCATGGATTTCCGTAGGTCCAAGCCCACTCTTCAGCCAGTCAACACTTGTGGAGTGGACACTGAGGTGGTGACAACCTATAAATATCTAGGTTTCATCCTTGATAACAAGTTGGACTGGTCTGTTAACACAGATGCACTCTACAAAAAAGGGCAGAGGCGCCTCTTTTTCCTTAGAAAGCTTAAATCTCTAAACATCTGTAATAAGATGCTGCAGATGTTCTATCAGTCTGTGGTGGCAAGTGTTCTATTTTATGCTGCAGTCTGCTGGGAGGAAGTTTAGGAAAAAGCAGGCAAAGAGGCTGGATAAGCTTGTCAAGAAGGCTGGCTCTGTGATGGGAGTAAAGATGGACTCTCTGGAGGAGGTGGTGGAGAGATACACAATGAGGATGGTGAGGCAATACTGAACAACATGGATCATCCACTTCATAACACCTTGATGGATCAAAGAAGCAGCGGTGGTGGACGGCTCCTATCTCTTTGGTGCAGGACAGAAAGATAGCGTAGATCTTTCATACCCACAGCCATCAGACTGTTTAATTCTAATGCAAATGGAAGATAAGCTAAAAGACAAATCAATTTCCCTTTGGATCAATAAAGTCATTTCTATTCTATTCTATTCTATTCTATTTGTAGTGGATGTGATAATAGCCACATATATAGTTTTTTTTTTTAACAGACACCCCCCCTTTTTCATTGAATATTCAACCTTTTATTTTTTACATTTTGTAATAACCGTTTGCACCAGTAGAGGGTGCTCCACCACCAGTGGATCCAAGCGTTCTCTGTTGGTGGGATGTATACAAGTATTGTTTTTGATTTGAAAAAATGTCTACTGCCTGAGTCTTCATCTATATCTCCAGCTCCTCATTATTCTTGTTGGCAGAGAGTTGATATTTTGCATGATGACTGACGGCAGAAAGGACCTTCACTTCATCTCCACTTCCAAGCCTTTAACCTCTGCACCACCAGCATAGCAACCACGAAACACCTCCTCATCCAGATGGAACAGGGTGTCATCCTCCTGAAGAATCTCCTCTCCCCACAGAAGTATCCATCAGTAGTTGAGAAAACATACAAAAACACAACAAAATAAAGCAAAGGTTGAGTAAAAGCTCACAGCCACTAGACTTTGCTTCTCCCAGTGAAGCGCATGTTCTGAAAGTATGTGACTACCAAAACATTTGAACTGGGCCATATGGGGTGTCACAAATGTGTGACCGAAAACCTGGTTTGGAGATATCTGGGCTGGTAATGGGTGTGTATGGCATGGAGCCTTTAGGAACGGAGCGGCGCTGTCGTCGCCCGTGGCCGGCTCTTGGGTGCAGGACAGAAAGATACCGTAGATCTTTCATACCCACAGCCATCAGACTGTTTTAATTCTAATGCAAATGGAAGATGAGCTAAAGACAAATCAATTTCCCTTTGGGATCAGTAAAGTCATTTCTATTCTATTCTATTCTATTCTATTCTATTCTATTTGTAGTGGATGTGATAATAGCCACATATATAGTTTTTTTTTTATTAACAGACACCCCCCCTTTTTCATTTGAATATTCGAACCTTTTATTTTTTACATTTGTAATAACCGTTTGCACCAGCAGAGGGTGCTCCACCACCAGTGGATCCAAGCATTCTCTGCTCTGCTCTGCTTGCTCTGTGCGGGCGCAGACAATAGAGGCGCTTAGCGGAAGCGACAGTAGCTAACGAGGGAACGTGTCCTATGTTTGGATCCACAGGTTGGTAAAGTGTATGTTGATACAGTTTTGTTAAGTTGAAATGAGTAACAGCATGTGTTAAAGCACTGAAGTTAAGATGAATGCTTTAAGTTGTGAAACACTTACTATATTGTCGTGGTTCGTGATCGGACGTTCACCTCCCATGAGGTCGGTTGAACAAGAATGTGTGTGTGTGTGTGCTTGAGAGTACTAGTAGTTGGTACGGTATGTGTAATTTGATATATGGAATGTGAACTTTGAAGAGCGGGCGCAGACGATAAAGGCGCTTAGCGAAGCAACAGTAGCCTAACGAGGACCGTGTCCTATGTTTGGATCCACAGATTGATTGTTGCTCAGTCACACCGTAGCTCGCGCTCAGCCGCCGCTGCCCGAGCGGTTATGCGGTGCGCGCCAGGGACCCCTAGCTCTGGCGCCGGTAACATATTCTATTCATTTTGTTGTTTCATGGTTTCATTTCATATCACAGCCCTAACTTGCTTCTCCCAGTTGAAAGCGCATGTTCTGAAAGTATGTGACTCGCAAAAACATTTTGAACTGGGCCAATATGGGGTGTCACAAATGTGTGACCGAACCCGGTTTGGAGATATCTGGGCCTGGTAATGGGTGTGTATCGCGTGGAGCCTTTAGGAACGGAGCGGGGGCGCTGTCGTCGACCGTGGCCGCGGGGGTCGGGGTGGCCGGTTTGGGCCTCAACAGGTTAGAACCCGGGGATTGCCGCTTGCGGCTATATTTAGGGTTCTAACCCCGAAGGGGTAGAACCCTTCTAAATATCCTACCGTTTTATTATTATTAGGGTTCTAACCCCGAAGGGGTAGAACCCTTCTAAAATCCTACCGGTTTATTAGGGTTCTAACCCCGAAGGGTAGAAACCCTTCTAAAATCCTACCGGTTTATTATTATTATTATTATTATTATTATTATTATTTGTCGTCTGCCGCTTGAGCTCTAAATTCCCGTGAGCTGGAACAGGCCAGAAAGCTGAAACTTGGCCCAATGATTGGAAATGATGTGCATCAACTTCTATTAAATATGAGCCCAGTTGGCCAGATGGTGGCGCTGTAATTAAGGCTTAAAAATGACTTTTTTGGAAGGCCACGCCCCTCACACCGTAAGTCCGATTGACTTGAAATTTGACACACAGGTCCAGCTCAATGGCTCTACAAAAAAGCCTCTGGGACCATTAAAGTCCGTCATGATAGATTTTTTGCTAATTTGCATAATGTGAAAAACAGTAAATGAATAGAACTTGTGAAAGATTGACTCTATCAACACCAAATTTGGTATACAGCCTCGGGGGATGAAAATACAAATTTCTATTATAAATGAGCTAGATCGGATCAAAATATGGCCGCCACGGACCAATGAATCTCCGCGATGGGCGAGCTTAGAAATGATTGGCCATAACTCCCACACCCCTTGCCCTATCGTCACCAATCTTGGTGGGTAGTTCACAACGGGACTGGGAAGCTGCCTACCAAAGCGTTTTGAGCTCAGCCTATAGGGGGCGCTATAAATGCCACACATGCATATCTCAAAGACCGTCGGACGAATTCCACCAAATTTGGTATGCATACTCTAGGGGGACTGTTAACTTATATCTTGAGTGCCATGTTGATTGGTGAAAGTGGGCGTGGCCTGTTGGTCGTTAACTGCTGTTGTTTACGTTTTTTTGAATTTTGATGAGCTGGAAGGACCTAGGACATGAAAATCGGTACAGGATTATAATGACATGCAAATGCTTGTCAAAAAATTTGACCCCATTCGGCCTAACGGGGCGCTGTTACATGGCGTGTGAACTTCAAATGGCTTTCCCCCGCCCAGATATGAGTGCTATTGACTTGAAATTTTACACACATGTCCTCCTGATGGTCCTCTACAAAAAAGCCTCTGGGACCATTAGGGTGATTATGACGGATTTTTCAATAATTTGCATAATGTGAAAAAACAGTAAAATGAATAGAACTTTTGAAAGATTGACTCTATCAACACCAAATTTGGTATACGGCCTCGGGGATGAAAATACAAATTTCTATTATAAATGAGCCAGGTCGGATAAAAAACATGGCCGCCACGGACCAATGAATCTCCGCGATGGGCGGAGCTTAGAAATGATCGGCCATAACTCCCACACCCATTGCCCTATCGTCACCAATCTTGGTGGGTAGGGTCACAAGGTGACTGGGAAGCTGCCTACCAAAGCGTTTCGAGCTCAGCCCATAGGGGGCGCTATAAATGCCACACATGCATATGTCAAAGACCGTCGGACAGAATTTCACCACGTTTGGTGTGCTATTGACTTGAAATTTTACACACATGTCCTCCTGATGGTCCTCTACAAAAAGCCTCTTGCACCATTAGGGTGGTTATTAGGGATTTTTTTAAATAACTTGCATAATGTGAAAACAGTATGAATGTGAATATAGTGATTTGATAAAAGCTTCAGTGACTGGAGTCACAACTGCCTCATGCTGAACACCTCAAAGAAAGGAAATGATCATGGATTTCCGTAGGTCCAAGCCCACTCTTCAGCCAGTCAACACTTGTGGAGTGGACATTGAGGTGGTGACAACCTATAATATCTAGGTGTTCATCTTGATAACAAGTTGGACTGGTCTGTTTAACACAGATGCACTCTACAAAGAAGGGCAGAGGCGCCTCTTTTTCCTTAGAAAAGCTTAGATCTCTAAACATCTGTAATAAGATGCTGCAGATGTTCTATCAGTCTGTGGTGGCAAGTGTTTTATTTTATGCTGCAGTCTGCTGGGGAGGAAGTTTAGGAAAAAAGCAGGCAAAGAGGCTGGATAAGCTTGTCAAGAAGGCTGGCTCTGTGATGGGAGTAAAGATGGACTCTCTGGAGGAGGTGGTGGAGAGATACACAATGAGGATGGTGGAGGCCATACTGAACAACACGATCATCACTTCATAACACCTTGATGGATCAAAGAAGCAGCGGTGGTGGACGGCTCCTATCTCTTGGGTGCAGGACAGAAAGATAGCGTAGATCTTTCATACCCACAGCCATCAGACTGTTTAATTCTAATGCAAATGGAAGATGAGCTAAAAGACAAATCAATTTCCCTTTGGGATCAATAAAGTCATTTCTATTCTTTCTATTCTATTCTATTCTATTCTATTCTATTTGTAGTGGATGTGATAACAACCACATATATAGTTTTTTTTTATTTAACAGACACCCCCCCTTTTTCATTTGAATATTCGAACCTTTTATTTTTTACATTTTGTAATACCGTTTGCACCAGTAGAGGGTGCTCCACCACCAGTGGATCCAGCGTTCTCTGTTGGTGGGATGTATACAAGTATTGTTTTGATTTGAAAAAATGTCTACTGCCTGAGTCTTCATCTATATCTCCAGCTCCTCATTATTCTTGTGGGCAGAGAGTTGATATTTTGCATGATGACTGACGGCAGAAAGGACCTTCACTTCATCTCCACTTCCAAGCCTTTACCTCTGCACCACCAGCATAGCAACCACCAAAACACCTCCTCATCCAGATGGACAGGGTGTCATCCTCCTGAAGAATCTCCTCTCCCCACAGAAGTATCCATCAGTAGTTGAGAAAAACATACAAAAACACAACAAAATAAAGCAAAGGTTGAGTAAAAGCTCACAGCCACTAGACTTTGCTTCTCCCAGTTGAAGCGCATGTTCTGAAAGTATGTGACTACCAAAACATTTTGAACTGGCCAATATGGGGTGTCACAATGTGTGACCGAAAACCTGGTTTGGAGATATCTGGGCCTGGTAATGGGTGTGGTATGGCGTGGAGCCTTTAGGAACGGAGCGGGCGCTGTCGTCGACCGTGGCCGGCTCTTGGGTGCAGGACAGAAAGATACCGTAGATCTTTCATACCCACAGCCATCAGACTGTTTAATTCTAATGCAATGGAAGATGAGCTAAAAGACAAATCATTTCCCTTTGGGATCAGTAAAGTAATTTCTATTCTATTCTATTCTATTCTATTCTATTCTATTTGTAGTTGATGTGATAATAGCCACATCTATAGTTTTTTTTATTAACAGACACCCCCCCTTTTTCATTTTAATATTCGAACCTTTTATTTTTTACATTTGTAATAACCGTTTGCACCAGCAGAGGGTGCTCCAAGACCAGTGGATCAACAGCTGATCTGTCCAAGCATTCTGCTTGCTTGCTCTGCTGCGCTCTGTGCGGCGCAGACAATAGAGGCGCTTAGCGGAAGCGACGCAGCAATAACGAGGGAACGTGTCCTATGTTTGGATCCACAGGTTGGTAAAGTGTATGGTTGATACAGTTTTGTTAAGTTGAATGAGTAACAGCATGTGTTAAAAGCACTGAAGTTAAGATGAATGCTTTAAGTTTGAAACACTTACTATATTGTCGTGGTTCGTGATCGGACGTTCACGTCCCCTGAGGTCGTTGAACAAGAATGTGTGTGTGTGTGTGCTTGAGAATACTAGTAGTTGGTACGGTATGTTGTAATGTTGATTATATGGAATGTGAACTTTGAAGAGCGGGCGCAGACGATAAAGGCGCTTAGCGGAAGCAACAGTAGCTAACGAGGGACCGTGTCCTATGTTTGGATCCACAGATTGATTGGTTCTCAGTCACACCGTAGCTCTCCGCTCATGCCCGCCGCCTGAGCGGTTTATGCTGCCGGCCAGGGACCCCTAGCTCTGGCGCCGGTAACATATTCTATTCATTTGTTTTTTCATCGTTTCATGGTTTCATTTCATATCACAGCCACTAGACTTGCTTCTCCCGTTGAAGCGCATGTTCTGAAAGTATGTGACTCGCAAAACATTTTGAACTGGGCCAATATGGGGTGTCACAAATGTGTGACCGAAAACCCGGTTTGGAGATATCTGGGCCTGGTAAAGGGTGTGTATCGCGTGGAGCCTTTAGGAACGGAGCGGGGCGCTGTCGTCGACCGTGGCCGGCGAGGTCGGGGTGGCCGTTTGGGCCTCAACAGGTTAGAACCCGGGGATTGCCGCTTGCGGCTATATTTATAGGCCCGAGCCGAGCGACGACTGCAAGTCGTCTGCGAAGGCCCTATTGAATTGCTCTGTTTATTATTATTATTATTATTATTATTCTTACTCGTCAACGACTGCATTTTTGGGACTTTCCCATGCTCGAAAAGTCAGGAAAATTGGCGCATGTGTCCAGACTGCACAAAAATTCGATATTTTGGGGTCGTCGCACAGGGTCAACGCAAATGGCGAAATAGCGCCCCCTAGAAATTTTCAAAATGCGAGCCCCGCCTCTGTGTTTGACCTACATGCATGAAATTTGGTGAGCTTTTAGAACATCCCAAGACGCAAAAAAATCCTCTTGTTGTCATGCTGAAATGTCGACAGGAAGTCGGCCATTTTGATTTGTAGTTTTTTAATTTTGGAACGAACTCCTCCTTGGGATTTCGCCCGAGTGACTTCAATTTCGGTACAGGTCATCTATAGGTCATGCTGATCACACATTATCAAAAGGATGTCTGTAGTCAAAGGGCGTGGCTGCTAGGGCCCGCCAAAGTTTGGCGAATTTTCGTTTTCTCCGCAATTTCGTTTCGAACGGCTCTCACGCCCACATACTTGATCCCAGCTGCTTCAAACTTGCTGGACATGACGATGGCTCCGCCCTGAACATTCCGATGTATTGACTTCCCACTTTACTCGTAGCGCCCCCCGGTGGTAACAGGAAGTGTGCAGCTTTTACTCTAACGTCAATAAATACCACATAGTTCACCCGATCGACTTCGTTCCACTTCTAATACATGCAGGACAAGATGGTGAAGCTACATCATTAAGCTTGTCAAGCTGTGACTAATGGCGTCCGTGTGGGGGCGCCGCGACTGTCGATCCCTCGCCACCAATTACGATTGGCTTTTTCATGGCTTAACAACTCGTACCAACCTGAACTTTGGCACACAGGTCGAGACTGACGAGCTCTTTCATTTGATATGTGGCACGCCCATGGGCGTGGCCAAACGCCTCAACAGCGCCACCTTGAAATTTCAAAACCCCTCCCCATAGGGTTTTTTTGGAGTAGGAAATTGAAACTTGGTACACATGTCTATCTGGTCCAGACGCACAAAAAAGTCTCTGCACCACTGGTCAGAACCACACAGAAAGTCCGCCATTTTGATTTTAATGGTCTCTATTTTTTTGGCCATTTCATCATGTTTGAAACTTGAATAACTTTGTGTGTGTTTCACCTACAAGAATGAAAATCGGTAGGCTGATAGAACTCATCAGACCACAAAAAGATCATTGAGTCAAAGCTCTAACGTCAACAGGAAGTCAGCCATTTGACCTCAAAGGTCAAGTTTTGGTGATTTCTACACAAATACTTAAACAAAATCCTCCTAAGGATCTCATCAGATCGACTTCCATACTTCATGAACATCATCTCAAAACCTTTGTGATTAACATTATCAAAACCTTTGCTCTACTTTAAGGGGCGTGGCCGCTATGGCGCCGCCATTTCTCATGCCTCGTCATGGAACATCAAATCCTTATAACTCCATCATGCATTGTCCCAGTGGCTTGAAACTTCACATGTGTGATGAAGGTCCGCCCCGCAACGCGCCTGGACAGGTCTGCCTGTGCTCGTAGCGCCACCTGGTGGATGACCCATCAACGTGCTGTAACTCCTTCGTGCATTGTCCGATCTGCTCCAAACTTCACGTGTGTGATGACTCACTGCCCCCAATGCACCCGACCAGCTCTGGCAACGCTCGTAGCGCCACCCGGTGGACGAGCCCAATATTGCGTTTTTCCTCTTTCTCCGGGTTTCTCCTCTCTTCCCACTTCGGGCCGCGGGGCCCTCCCGACCTGCAGGGCCCTCCCCGGGCCGCGGTCGCATGTGGCGAGGGCCCGTTCACAGCCGCTTGCGGCTTTAATTATTATTATTATTTGTCGTCTGCCGCTTGAGCTCAAATTCCGTGAGCTGGAATAGGCCAGAAAGCTGAAACTTGGCCCAATGATTGGAAATGAATGTGCATCAACTTCTATTAAATATGAGCCCAGTTGGCCAGATGGTGGCGCTGTAATTAAGGTTTAAAAATTATTTTTTTGGAAGGCCACGCCCCTCACACCGTAAGTCCGATTGACTTGAAATTTGACACACAGGTCCGCTCAATGTGCTCTACAAAAAAGCCAATGGGACCATTAAAGTCCGCCATGATAGATTTTTTGCTAATTTTGCATAATGTGAAAAACAGTAAAATGAATAGAAACTTGTGAAAGATTGACTCTATCACCACCAAATTTGGTATACAGCCTCAGGGATGAAAATACAAATTTCTATTATAAATGAGCCAGGTCGGATAAAAAACATGGCCGCCACGGACCAATGAATCTCCGCGATGGGCGGAGCTTAGAATGATTGGCCATAACTCCCACACCCATTGCCCTATCGTCACCAATCTTGGTGGGTAGGGTCACAAGGTGACTGGGAAGCTGCCTACCAAAGCGTTTTGAGCTCAGCCCATAGGGGGCGCTATAAATGCCACACATGCATTCTCAAAGACCATTGAACAGAATTTCACCAAATTTGGTATGCATACTCTAGGGGGGACTGTTTACTCTTATATCTTGAGTGCCATGTTGATTGGTGAAATTGGGCGTGGGCCTGTTGGTCGTTACTGCTGTTGTTTAGTTTTTTTGAATTTATGATGAGCTGGAAGGACCTAGGGACATGAAAATCGGTACATGGATTATAAATGACATGCAAATGCTTGTCAAAAATTTGACCCCATTCGGCCTAACGGGGGCGCTGTTACATGGCGTGTGAACTTCAAATGGCTCTCCCCGCCCAGATATGAGTGCTATTGACTTGAAATTTTACACACATGTCCTCCTGATGGTCCTCTACAAAAAAGCCTCTGGGACCATTAGGGTGATAATGACGGATTTTTCAATAATTTGCATAATGTGAAAAACAGTAAAATGAATAGAACTTTTGAAAGATTGACTCTATCAACACCAAATTTGGTATACGGCCTCGGGGATGAAAATACAAATTTCTATTATAAATGAGCCAGGTCGGATAAAAAACATGGCCGCCACGGACCAATGAATCTCCGCGATGGGGCGGAGCTTAGAAATGATCGGCCATAACTCCCACACCCATTGCCCTATCGTCACCAATCTTGGTGGGTAGGGTCACAAGGTGACTGGGAAGCTGCCTACCAAAGCGTTTCGAGCTCAGCCCATAGGGGCGCTATAAATGCCACACATGCATATCTCAAAGACCGTCGGACAGAATTTCACCACCAGTTTGTGCTATTGACTTGAAATTTTACACACATGTCCTCCTGATGGTCCTCTACAAAAAGCCTCTTGCACCATTAGGGTGGATATTAGGGATTTTTTTTAATAACTTGCATAATGGGAAAGACAGTATGAATGTGAATATAGGGATTTGATAAAAGCCTTCAGTGACTGGAGTCACCAGAACTGCCTCATGCTGAACACCTCCAAAGACAAAGGAAATGATCATGGATTTCCGTAGGTCCAAGCCCACTCTTCAGCCAGTCAACACTTGTGGAGTGGACATTGAGGTGGTGACAACCTATAAATATCTAAGTGTTCATCTTGATAACAAGTTGGACTGGTCTGTTAACACAGATGCACTCTACAAAAAAGGGCAGAGGTGCCTCTTTTTCCTTAGAAAGCTTAGATCTCTAAACATCTGTAATAAGATGCTGCAGATGTTCTATCAGTCTGTGGTGGCAAGTGTTTTATTTTATGCTGCAGTCTGCTGGGGAGGAATTTAGGAAAAAAGCAGGCAAAGAGGCTGGATAAGCTTGTCAAGAAGGCTGGCTCTGTGATGGGAGTAAAGATGGACTCTCTGGAGAGGTGGTGGAGAGATACACAATGAGGATGGTGGAGGCCATACTGAACAACACGGATCATCCACTTCATAACACCTTGATGGATCAAAGAAGCAGCGGTGGTGGACGGCTCCTATCTCTTGGGTGCAGGACAGAAAATACCGTAGATCTTTCATACCCACAGCCATCAGACTGTTTAATTCTAATGCAAATGGAGATGAGCTAAAAGACAAATCAATTTCCCTTTGGGATCAATAAAGTAATTTCTATTTTATTCTATTCTATTCTATTCTATTCTATTTCTATCTATTCTATTCTATTCATTTGTTGTTTCATCGTTTCATTTCATATTTCATATCATTTCATATTATTGCATTTCATTGTTCTATTTCTATTCTATTCTATTCATTTGTTGTTTCATCGTTTCATTTCATATCATTGCATTTCATTGTTCATGAAGAGGATGATCTGAGTTGTTCAGAATGGCCTCCACCAGCGTGTATCTCTCCACCACATCCTCAGTGAGTCCATCAGGAGACATGACTGAAGCCAAGTGCCTCAGGATGTTTAGTCTGTATCCTAGCAACGACTTCATGGAGAATATCACATGGAACTTTGGCAGTAGCCGTTGGTGGGATGTATACAAGTATTGTTTTGATTTGAAAAAATGTCTACTGCCTGAGTCTTCATCTATATCTCCAGCTCCTCATTATTCTTGTTGGGCAGAGAGTTGATATTTTGCATGATGACTGACGGCAGAAAGGACCTTCACTTCATCTCCACTTCCAAGCCTTTAACCTCTGCACCACCAGCATAGCAACCACGAAAACACCTCCTCATCCCAGATGGAACAGGGTGTCATCCTCCTGAAGAATCTCCTCTCCCCACAGAAGTATCCATCAGTAGTTGAGAAAAACATACATTGACACAACAAAATAAAGCAAAGGGTTGAGTAAAAGCTCACAGCCACTAGACTTTGCTTCTCCCAGTTGAAGCGCATGTTCTGAAAGTCTGTGACTACCAAAACATTTTGAACTGGCCAATATGGGGTGTCACAAATGTGTGACCGAAAACCTGGTTTGGAGATATCTGGGCCTGGTAATGGGTGTGTATGGCGTGGAGCCTTTAGGAACGGAGTGGGCGCTGTCGTCGACCGTGGCCGCTCTTGGGTGCAGGACAGAAAGATACTGTAGATCTTTCATACCCACAGCCATCAGACTGTTTAATTCTAATGCAAATGGAAGATGAGCTAAAAGACAAATCAATTTCCTTTGGGATCAATAAAGTCATTTCTATTCTATTCTATTCTATTTGTAGTGGATGTGATAATAGCCACATATATAGTTTTTTTTTATTAACAGACACCCCCCTTTTTCATTTGAATATTCGAACCTTTTGTTTTTTACATTTTGTAATAACCGTTTGCACCAGCAGAGGGTGCTCCAAGACCAGTGGATCCAAGCATTCTCTGCTCTGCTTTGCTCTGTGCGGGCGCAGACAATAGAGGCGCTTAGCGGAAGCGACAGTAGGTAACGAGGGAACGTGTCCTATGTTTGGATCCACAGGTTGGTAAAGTGTATGGTTGATACAGTTTTGTTAAGTTGAATGAGTAACAGCATGTGTTAAAGCACTGAAGTTAAGATGAATGCTTTAAGTTGTGAAACACTTACTATATTGTCGTGGTTCGTGATCGGACGTTCACGTCCCCATGAGGTCGGTTGAACAAGAATGTGTGTGTGTGTGCTTGAGAGTACTAGTAGTTGGTACGGTATGTTGTAATGTTGATTATATGGAATGTGAACTTTGAAGAGCGGGCGCAGACGATAAAGGCGCTTAGCGAAGAAGCAACAGTAGCTAACGAGGGACCGTGTCCTATGTTTGGATCCACAGATTGATTGGTTGCTCAGTCACACCGTAGCTCAGCCGCTCAGTGCCCGCCGCCTGAGCGGTTTATGCTGCCGGCCATGGACCCCTAGCTCTGGCGCCGCCGTAACATATTCTATTCATTTGTTGTTTCATCGTATCATCGTTTCATTTCATATCACAGCCACAAGACTTTGCTTCTCCGTTGAAGCGCATGTTCTGAAAGTAACATTTTGAACTCGGCCAATATGGGTTGTCACAAATGTGTGACCGAAAACCCGGTTTGGAGATATCTGGCCTGGTAATGGGTGTGTATGGGCGTGGAGCCTTTAGGAACGGAGCGGGCGCTGTCGTCGACCGTGGCCGCGAGGGTCGGGGTGGCCGGTTTGGGCCTCAACAGGTTAGAACCCGGGGATTGCCGCTTGCGGCTATATTTATTATTATTATTTGTCGTCTGCCGCTTGAGCTCAAATTCCCGTGAGCTGGAATAGGCCAGAAAGCTGAAACTTGGCCCAATGATTGGAAATGATGTGCATCACTTCTATTAAAATATGAGCCCAGTTGGCCATATGGTGGCGCTGTAATTAAGGATTAAAAATTTTTTTTTTGGAAGGCCACGCCCCTCACACCGTAAGTCCGATTGACTTGAAATTTGACACACAGGTCCAGCTCAATGTGCTCTACAAAAAAGCCAATGAGACCATTAAAGTCCGTCATGATAGATTTTTTGCTAATTTGCATAATGTGAAAAACAGTAAAATGAATAGAACTTTTGAAAGATTGACTCTGTCAACACCAAATTTGGTATACGGCCTCGGGGGATGAAAATACAAATTTCTATTATAATGAGCCAGATCGGATAAAAAACATGGCCGCCACGGACCATGAATCTCCGCGATGGGCGGAGCTTAGAAATGATTGGCCATAACTCCCACACCCATTGCCCTATCGTCACCATCTTGGTGGTAGGGTCACAGGTGACTGGGAAGCTGCCTACCAAAGCGTTTCGAGCTCAGCCCATAGGGGGCGCTATAAATGCCACACATGCATATCTGAAAGACCATTGAACAGAATTTCACCAATTTGGTATGCATACTCTAGGGGGGACTGTTAACTTATATCTTGAGTGCCATGTTGATTGGTGAAAGTGGGCGTGGCCTGTTGTCGTTAACTGCTGTTGTTTACGTTTTTTGAATTTATGATGAGCTGGAAGGACCTAGGGACATGAAAATCGGTACATGGATTATAAATGACATGCAAATGCTTGTCATAAAATTTGACCCCATTCGGCCTAACGGGGCGCTGTTACATGGCGTGTGAACTTCAAATGGCTCTCCCCGCCCACATATGACTGCTATTGACTTGAAATTTTACACACATGTCCTCCTGATGGTCCTCTACAAAAAGCCTCTGGGACCATTAGGGTGATTATGACGGATTTTCAATAATTTGCATAATGTGAAAAACAGTAAAATGAATAGAACTTTTGAAAGATTGACTCTATCAACACCAAATTCGGTATACGGCCTCGGGGGATGAAAATACAAATTTCTATTATAAATGAGCCAGATCGGATAAAAAACATGCCGCCACGGACCAATGAATCTCCGCGATGGGCGGAGCTTAGAAATGATCGGCCATAACTCCCACACCCATTGCCCTATCGTCACCAGTCTTGGTGGGTAGGGTCACAAGGTGACTGGGAAGCTGCCTACCAAAGCGTTTCGAGCTCAGCCCATAGGGGGCGCTATAAATGCCACACATGCATATCTCAAAGACCGTCGTACAGAATTTCACCACGTTTGGTGTGCTATTGACTTGAAATTTTACACACATGTCCTCCTGATGGTCCTCTACAAAAAAGCCTCTTGCACCATTAGGGTGGTTATTAGGGATTTTTTTAATAACTTGCATAATGTGAAAAACAGTATGAATGTGAATATAGGGATTTGATAAAAGCCTTCAGTGACTGGAGTCACCAGAACTGCCTCATGCTGAACACCTCAAAGACAAAGGAATGATCATGGATTTCCGTAGGTCCAAGCCCACTCTTCAGCCGTCAACACTTGTGGAGTGGACATTGAGGTGGTGACAACCTATAAATATCTAGGTGTTCATCTTGATAACAAGTTGGACTGGTCTGTAACACAGATGCACTCTACAAAAAGGGCAGAGGCGCCTCTTTTTTCCTTAGAAAGCTTAGATCTCTAAACATCTGTAATAAGATGCTGCAGATGTTCTATCAGTCTGTGGTGGCAAGTGTTTTATTTTATGCTGCAGTCTGCTGGGGAGGAAGTTTAGAAAAAAGCAGGCAAAGAGGCTGGATAAGCTTGTCAGAAGGCTGGCTCTGTGATGGGAGTAAGATGGACTCTCTGGAGGAGGTGGTGGAGAGATACACAATGAGGATGGTGGAGGCCATACTGAACAACACGGATCATCCACTTCATAACACCTTGATGGATCAAGAAGCAGCGGTGGTGGACGGCTCCTATCTCTTGGGTGCAGGACAGAAAGATACCGTAGATCTTTCATACCCACAGCCATCAGACTCTTTAATTCTAATGAAATGGAAGATGAGCTAAAAGACAAATCAATTTCCCTTGGGATCAATAAAGTCATTTCTATTCTATTCTATTCTATTCTATTTGTAGTGGATGTGATAATAGCCACATATATAGTTTTTTTTTATTACAGACACCCCCCCTTTTCATTTGAATATTCGAACCTTTTATTTTTTACATTTTGTAATAACCGTTTGCACCAGTAGAGGGTGCTCCACCACCAGTGGATCCCAGCGTTCTCTGTTGGTGGGATGTTTACAAGTATTGTTTTGATTTGAAAAAATGTCTACTGCCTGAGTCTTCTCTATATCTCCAGCTCCTCATTATTCTTGTTGGGCAGAGAGTTGATATTTTGCATGATGACTGACGGCAGAAAGGACCTTCACTTCATCTCCACTTCCAAGCTTTAACCTCTGCACCACCAGCATAGCAACCACCAAAACACCTCCTCATCCCAGATGGAACAGGGTGTCATCCTCCTGAAGAATCTCCTCTCCCCACAGAAGTATCCATCAGTAGTTGAGAAAAACATACATTGACACAACAAAATAAAAGCAAAGGTTGAGTAAAAGCTCACAGCCCATAGACTTTGCTTCTCCCAGTTGAAGCGCATGTTCTGAAAGTATGTGACTACCAAAACATTTTGAACTGGGCCAATATGGGGTGTCACAAATGTGTGACCGAAAACCTGGTTTGGAGATATCTGGGCCTGGTAATGGGTGTGTATGGCATGAAGCCTTTAGGAACGGAGCGGGCGCTGTCGTCGACCGTGGCCGGCTCTTGGGTGCAGGACAGAAAGATCCGTAGATCTTTCATACCCACAGCCATCAGACTGTTTAATTCTAATGCAAATGGAAGATGAGCTAAAAGACAAATCAATTTCCCTTTGGGATCAGTAAAGTATTTCTATTCTATTCTATCTATTCTATTTGTAGTGGATGTGATAATAGCCACATATTAGTTTTTTTTATTAACAGACACCCCCCCTTTTTCATTTTAATATTCGAACCTTTTATTTTTTACATTTTGTAATAACCGTTTGCACCAGCAGAGGGTGCTCCAGACCAGTGGATCCAAGCATTCTCTGCTCTGCTCTGCTTGCTCTGTGCGGGCGCAGACAATAGAGGCGCTTAGCGGAAGCGACAGCAGCTAACGAGGGAACGTGTCCCTATGTTTGGATCCACAGGTTGGTAAATTGTATGGTTGATACAGCTTTGTTAAGTTGAAATGAGCAACAGCATGTGTTAAAGCACTGAAGTTAAGATGAATGCTTTAAGTTGTGAAACACTTACTATATTGTCGTGGTTCGTGATCGGACGTTCACGTCCCCATGAGGTCGGTTGAACAAGAATGTGTGTGTGTGTGTGCTTGAGAGTACTAGTAGTTGTACGGTATGTTGTAATGTTGATTATATGGAATGTGAACTTTGAAGAGCGGGCGCAGACGATAAAGGCGCTAGCGGAAGCAACAGTAGCTAACGAGGGACCGTGTCCTATGTTTGGATCCACAGATTGATTGGTTGCTCAGTCACACCGTAGCTCGGCCCGCTCAGTGCCCGCCGCCTGAGCGGTTTATGCTGCCGGCCAGGGACCCCTAGCTCTGGCGCCGGTAACATATTCTATTCATTTGTTGTTTCATCGTTTCATGGTTTCATTTCATATCACAGCCACTAGACTTTGCTTCTCCCAGTTGAAGCGCATGTTCTGAAAGTATGTGACTCGCAAAACATTTTGAACTCGGCCAATATGGGGTGTCACAAATGTGTGACCGAAAACCGGTTTGGAGATATCTGGGCCTGGTAATGGGTGTGTATCGCGTGGAGCCTTTAGGAACGGAGCGGGCGCTGTCGTCGACCGTGGCCGCGAGGGTCGGGGTGGCTGGTTTGGGCCTCAACAGGTTAGAACCCGGGGATTGCCGCTTGCGGCTATATTTAGGGTTCTAACCCGAAGGGGTAGAACCCTTCTAAAATCCTACCGGTTTATTATTATTATTATTTGTCGTCTGCCGCTGAGCTCAAATTCCCGTGAGCTGGAATAGGCCAGAAAGCTGAAACTTGGCCCATGATTGGAAATGATGTGCATCAACTTTCCTAAAAATATGAGCCCAGTTGGCCAGATGGTGGCGCTGTAATTAAGGATTAAAAATTATTTTTTTGGAAGGCCACGCCCCTCACACCGTAAGTCCGATTGACTTGAAATTTGACACACAGGTCCAGCTCAATGTGCTCTACAAAAAAGCCATGGGACCATTAAAGTCCGTCATGATAGATTTTTTGCTAATTTGCATAATGTGAAAACAGTAAAATGAATAGAACTTTTGAAAGATTGACTCTATCAACACCAATTTGGTATACAGTCTCGGTGGATGAAATACAAATTTCTATTATAAATGAGCCAGATCGGATAAAAAACATGGCCGCCACGGACCAATGAATCTCCGCGATGGGCGGAGCTTAGAAATGATTGGCCATAACTCCCACACCCATTGCCCTATCGTCACCAATCTTGGTGGGTAGGGTCACAAGGTGACTGGGAAGCTGCCTACCAAAGCGTTTCGAGCTCAGCCTATAGGGGGCGCTATAAATGCCACACATGCATATCTCAAGACCATTGAACAGAATTTCACCAAATTTGGTATGCATACTCTAGGGGGGACTGTTAATTTATATCTTGAGTGCCATGTTGATTGGTGAAAGTGGGCGTGGCCTGTTGGTCGTTAACTGCTGTTGTTTAGTTTTTTTGAATTTATGATGAGCTGGAAGGACCTAGGGACATGAAAATCGGTACATGGATATAAATGACATGCAAATGCTTGTCAAAAAATTTGACCCCATTCGGCCTAACGGGCGCGTTACATGGCGTGTGAACTTCAAATGGCTCTCCCCGCCCAGATATAGTGCTATTGACTTGAAAATTTTACACACATGTCCTCCTGATGGTCCTCTACAAAAAAGCCTCTTGCACCATTAGGGTGATTATGACGGATTTTTCAATAATTGCATAATGTGAAAAACAGTAAAATGAATAGAACTTTTGAAAGATTGACTCTATCAACACCAAATTTGGTATACGGCCTCGGGGATGAAAATACAAATTTCTATTATAAATGAGCCAGGTCGGATAAAAAACATGGCCGCCACGGACCAATGAATCTCCGCGATGGGCGGAGCTTAGAAATGATCGGCCATAACTCCACCCCCATTGCCCTATCGTCACCAATCTTGGTGGGTAGGGTCACAAGGTGACTGGGAAGCTGCCTACCAAAGCGTTTCGAGCTCAGCCCATAGGGGCGCTATAAATGCCACACATGCATATCTCAAAGACCGTCGGACAGAATTTCACCACCTTTGGTGTGCTATTGACTTGAAATTTTACACACATGTCCTCCTGATGGTCCTCTACAAAAAAGCCTCTTGCACCATTAGGGTGGTTATTAGGGATTTTTTTAATAACTTGCATAATGTGAAAAACAGTAAATGAATAGAACTTTTGAAAAAACATATGTGGTACTGCCTCATGCTGAACACCTCAAAGACAAAGGAAATGATCATGGATTTCCATAAGTCCAAGCCCACTCTTCAGCCAGTCAACACTTGTGGAGTGGACATTGAGGTGGTGACAACCTAGAAATATCTAGGTGTTCATCTTGATAACAAGTTGGACTGGTCTGTTAACACAGATGCACTCTACAAAAAAGGGCAGAGGCGCCTCTTTTCCTTAGAAAGCTTAGATCTCTAAACATCTGTAATAAGATGCTGCAGATGTTCTATCAGTCTGTGGTGGCAAGTGTTTTATTTTATGCTGCAGTCTGCTGGGGAGGAAGTTTAGGAAAAACAGGCAAAGAGGCTGGATAAGCTTGTCAAGAAGGCTGGCTCTGTGATGGGAGTAAAGATGGACTCTCTGGAGGAGGTGGTGGAGAGATACACAGTGAGGATGGTGGAGGCCATACTGAACAATACGGATCATCCACTTCATAACACCTTGATGGATCAAAGAAGCAGCGGTGGTGGACGGCTCCTATCTCTTGGGTGCAGGACAGAAAGATACCGTAGATCTTTCATACCCACAGCCATCAGACTGTTTAATTCTAATGCAAATGGAAGATGAGCTAAAAGACAAATCAATTTCCCTCTGGGATCAATAAAGTCATTCTATTTTATTCTATTCTATTCTATTTCTATTCTATTCTATTCATTTGTTGTTTCATCGTTTCATTTCATATTTCATATCATTTCATATTATTGCATTTCATTGTTCTATTCTATTCTATTCTATTCATTTGTTGTTTCATGGTTTCATTTCATATCATTGCATTTCATTGTTCATGAAGAGGATGATCTGAGTTGTTCAGAATGGCCTCCACCAGCGTGTATCTCTCCACCACATCCTCAGTGAGTCCATCAGGGAGACATGACTGAAGCCAAGTGCCTCAGGATGTTTAGTCTGTATCCTAGCAACGACTTGATGGAGAATTTCACATGGAACTTAGGCAGTAGCCGTTGGTGGGATGTATACAAGTATTGTTTTGATTTGAAAAAATGTCTACTGCCTGAGTCTTCATCTATATCTCCAGCTCCTCATTATTCTTGTTGGGCAGAGAGTTGATATTTTGCATGATGACTGACGGCAGAAAGGACCTTCACTTCATCTCCACTTCCAAGCCTTTAACCTCTGCACCCACAGCATAGCAACCACGAAAACACCTCCTCATCCCAGATGGAACAGGGTGTCATCCTCCTGAAGAATCTCCTCTCCCCACAGAAGTATCCATCAGTAGTTGAGAAAAACATACAAAAACACAACAAAATGAAGCAAAGGTTGGAGTAAAAGCTCACAGCCACTAGACTTTGCTTCTCCCAGTTGAAGCGCATGTTCTGAAAGTATGTGACTACCAAAACATTTTGAACTGGGCCAATATGGGGTGTCACAATGTGTGACCGAAAACCTGGTTTGGAGATATCTGGTCGGTAATGGGTGTGTATGGCGTGGAGCCTTTAGGAACAGAGCGGGCGCTGTCGTCGACCGTGGCCGGCTCTTGGTGCAGGACAGAAAGATACCGTAGATCTTTCATACCCACAGCCATCAGACTGTTTAATTCTAATGCAAATGGAAGATGAGCTAAAAGACAAATCAATTTCCCTTTGGGATCAATAAAGTAATTTCTATTCTATTCTATTCTATTCTATTTGTAGTGGATGTGATAATAGCCACATATATAGTTTTTTTTATTAACAGACACCCCTCCTTTTTCATTTTAATATTCGAACCTTTATTTTTTACATTTTGTAATAACCGTTTGCACCAGTAGAGGGTGCTCCAAGACCAGTGGATCCAAGCATTCTCTGCTCTGCTTGCTCTGCTCTGCTCTGCTTGCTCTGTGCGGGCGCAGACAATAGAGGCGCTTAGCGGAAGCGACAGTAGCTAACGAGGGAACGTGTCCTATGTTTGGATCCACAGGTTGGTAAAGTGTATGGTTGATACAGTTTTTGTTAAGTTGAAATGAGTAACAGCATGTGTTAAGCACTGAGTTAAGATGAATGCTTTAAGTTGTGAACACTTACTATATTGTCGTGGTTCGTGATCGGACGTTCACGTCCCCATGAGGTCGGTTGAACAAGAATGTGTGTGTGTGTGCTTGAGAGTACTAGTAGTTGGTACGGTATGTTGTAATGTTGATTATATGGAATGTGAACTTTGCAGAGCGGGCGCAGATATAAAGGCGCTTAGCGGAAGCCACAGTAGCTAACGAGGGACCGTGTCCTGTGTTTGGATCCACAGATTGATTGGTTGCTCAGTCACACCGTAGCTCAGCCGCTCAGTGCCCGCCGCCTGAGCGGTTTATGCTGCGGCCAGGGACCCCTAGCTCTGCTGGCGCCGGTAACATATTCTATTCATTTGTTGTTTCATCGTTTCATCGTTTCATTCATATCACAGCCACTAGACTTTGCTTCTCCAGTTGAAGCGCATGTTCGAAAGTATGTGACTCCCAAAACATTTTGAACTCGGCCAATATGGGTGTCACAAATGTGTGACCGAAAACCCGGTTTGGAGATATCTGGGCCTGGTAATGGGTGTGTATAGCGTGGAGCCTTTAGGAACGGAGCGGGCGCTGTCGTCGACCGTGGCCGGCGAGGGTCGGGGTGGCCGTTTGGGCCTCAACAGGGTTAGAACCCGGGATTGCCGCTTGCGGCTATATTTATTATTATTATTATTATTATTATTTGTCGTCTGCCGCTTGAGCTCAAATTCCCGTGAGCTGGAATAGGCCAGAAGCTGAAACTTGGCCCATGATGGAAATGATGTCATCAACTTCTATTAAAATATGAGCCCAGTTGGCCAGATGGTGGCGCTGTAATTAAGGCTTAAAAATGACTTTTTTGGAAGGCCACGCCCTCACACCGTAAGTCCGATTGACTTGAAATTTGACACACAGGTCCAGCTCAATGTGCTCTACAAAAAAGCCTCTGGGACCATTAAAGTCCGTCATGATAGATTTTTTGCTAATTTGCATAATGTGAAAAAACAGTAAAATGAATAGAACTTTTGAAAGATTGACTCTATCAACACCAAATTTGGTATACAGCCTCGGGGATGAAAATACAAATTTCTATTATAAATGAGCTAGATCGGATCAAAAATATGGCCGCCACGGACCAATGAATCTCTCGCGATGGGCGGAGCTTAGAAATGATTGGCCATAACTCCCACCCCCTTGCCCTATCATCACAATCTTGGTGGGTAGGTTCACACGGGACTGGGAAGCTGCCTACCAAAGCGTTTTGAGCTCAGCCTATAGGGGGCGCTATAAATGCCACACATGCATATCTCAAAGACAATTTGAACAGAATTTCACCCCAAATTTGGTATGCATACTCTAGGGGGGACTGTTAACTTATATCTTGAGTGCCATGTTGATTGTGAAAGTGGTAGTTGGGCGTGGCTGTTGGTCGTTAACTGCTGTTGTTTACGTTTTTTGAATTTATGATGAGCTGGAAGGACCTAGGGAATGAAAATCGCTACATGGATTATAAATGACATGCAAATGCTTGTCAAAAATTTGACCCCATTCGGCCTAACGGGGGCGCTGTTACATGGCGTGTGAACTTCAAATGGCTCTCCCCGCCCAGATATGAGTGCTATTGACTTGAAATTTTACACACATGTTCTCCTGATGGTCCTCTACAAAAAATCCTCTTGCACCATTAGGGTGATTATGACGGATTTTTCAATAATTTGCATAATGTGAAAAACAGTAAAATGAATAGAACTTTTGAAAGATTGACTCTATCACACCAAATTTGGGTATACGGCCTCGGGGGATGAAAATACAAATTTCTATTATAAATGAGCAGGTCGGATAAAAAACATGGCGCCACGGACCAATGAATCTCCGCGATGGGCGGAGCTTAGAAATGATCGGCCCATAACTCCCACACCCATTGCCCTATCGTCACCAATCTTGTGGGTAGGGTCACAAGGTTACTGGAAGCTGCCTAGCAAAGCGTTTCGAGCTCAGCCCATAGGGGGCGCTATAAATGCCACACATGCATATCTCAAAGACCGTCGGACAGAATTTCACCACGTTTGGTGTGCTATTGACTTGAAATTTTACACACATGTCCTCCTGATGGTTCCTCTACAAAAAAGCCTCTTGCACCATTAGGGTGGTTATTAGGGATTTTTTTAATAACTTGCATAATGTGAAAAACAGTATGAATGTGAATATAGGGATTTGATAAAGCCTTCAGTGACTGGAGTCACCACAACTGCCCTCATGCTGAACACCTCAAAGACAAAGGAAATGACATGGATTTCCGTAGGTCAAGCCCACTCTTCAGCCAGTCAACACTTGTGGAGTGGACATTGAGGTGGTGACAACCTAGAAATATCTAGGTGGTTCATCTTGATAACAAGTTTGCTGGTCTGTTAACACAGATGCACTCTACAAAAAAGGGCAGAGGCGCCTCTTTTTCCTTAGAAAGCTTAGATCTCTAAACATCTGTAATAAGATGCTGCAGATGTTCTATCAGTCTGTGGTGGCAAGTGTTTTATTTTATGCTGCAGTCTGCTGGGGAGGAAGTTTAGGAAAAAAGCAGGCAAAGAGGCTGGATAAGCTTGTCAAGAAGGCTGGCTCTGTGATGGGAGTAAAGATGGACTCTCTGGAGGAGGTGGTGGAGAGATACACAATGAGGATGGTGGAGGCCATACGGCGAGGGTCGGGGTGGCCGTTTGGGGCCTCAACAGGTTAGAACCCGGGGATTGCCGCTTGCGGCTATATTTATTATTATTTTATTTGTCGTCTGCCGCTTGAGCTCAAATCCCCGTGAGCTGGAATAGGCCAGAAAGCTGAAACTTGGCCCAATGATTGGAAATGATGTGCATCAACTTCTATTAAAATATGAGCCCAGTTGGCCAGATGGTGGCGCTGTAATTAAGGCTAAAAAATGACTTTTTTGGAAGGCCACGCCCCTCACACCGTAAGTCCGATTGACTTGAAATTTGACACACAGGTCCAGCTCAATGTGCTCTACAAAAAAGCCTCTGAGACCATTAAAGTCCGTCATGAATAGATTTTTTGCTAATTTGCATAATGTGAAAAACGTAAAATGATAGAACTTTTGAAAGATTGACTCTATCAACACCAAATTTGGTATACAGCCTCGGGGATGAAAATACAAATTTCTATTATAAATGAGCTAGATCGGATCAAAAATATGGCCGCCACGGACCAATGAATCTCCGCGATGGGCGGAGCTTAGAAATGATTGGCCATAACTCCCACACCCCTTGCCCTATCGTCACCAATCTTGTGGGTAGGTTCACAACGGGACTGGGAAGCTGCCTACCAAGCGTTTTGAGCTCAGCCTATAGGGGGCGCTATAAATGCCACACATGCATATCTCAAAGACCATTGAACAGAATTTCACCAAATTTGGTATGCATACTCTAGGGGGACTGTTAACTTATATCTTGAGTGCCATGTTGATTGGTGAAAGTGGGCGTGGCCTGTTGGTCGTTAACTGCTGTTGTTTTAGGTTTTTTGAATTTATGATGAGCTGAAGGACCTAGGGACATGAAAATCGTACATGGATTATAAATGACATGCAAATGCTTGTCAAAATTTGACCCCATTCGGCCTAACGGGGGCGCTGTTACATGGCGTGTGAACTTCAAATGGCTCTCCCCGCCCAGATATGAGTGCTATTGACTTGAACTTTACACACATGTCCTCCTGATGGTCCTCTACAAAAAATCCTCTTGCACCATTAGGGTGATTATGACGGATTTTTCAATAATTTGCATAATGTGAAAAACAGTAAAATGAATAGAACTTTTGAAAGATTGACTCTATCAACACCAAATTTGGTATACGGCCTCGGGGGATGAAAATACAAATTTCTATTATAAATGAGCCAGGTCGGATAAAAACATGGCCGCCACGGACCATGAATCTCCGCGATGGGCGGAGCTTAGAAATGATCGGCCATAACTCCCACACCCATTGCCCTATCGTCACCAATCTTGGTGGGTAGGGTCACAAGGTGACTGGGAAGCTGCCTACCAAAGCGTTTCGAGCTCAGCCCATAGGGGGCGCTATAAATGACACACATGCATATCTCAAAGACCGTCGGACAGAATTTCACCACTTTGGTGTGCTATTGACTTGAAATTTTACACACTGTCCTCCTGATGGTCCTCTACAAAAAGCCTCTTGCACCATTAGGGTGGTTATTAGGGATTTTTTTAATAACTTGCATAATGTGAAAAACAGTATGAATGTGAATATAGGATTTGATAAAAGCCTTCAGTGACTGGAGTCACCAGAACTGCCTCATGCTGAACACCTCAAAGACAAAGGAAATGATCATGGATTTCCGTAGGTCCAAGCCCACTCTTCAACCAGTCAACACTTGTGGAGTGGACATTGAGGTGGTGACAACCTATAAATATCTAGGTGTTCATCTTGATAACAAGTTGGACTGGTCTGTTAACACAGATGCACTCTACAAAAAAGGGCAGAGCCGCCTCTTTTCCTTAGAAAGCTTAGATCTCTAAACATCTGTAATAAGATGCTGCAGATGTTCTATCAGTCTGTGGTGGCAAGTGTTTTATTTTATGCTGCAGTCTGCTGGGGAGGAAGTTTAGGAAAAAAGCAGGCAAAGAGGCTGGATAAGCTTGTCAAGAGGCTGGCTCTGTGATGGGAGTAAAGATGGACTCTCTGGAGGAGGTGGTGGAGAGATACACAATGAGGATGGTGGAGCCCATACTGAACAACACGGATCATCCACTTCATAACACCTTGATGGATCAAAGAAGCAGCGGTGGTGGACGGCTCCTATCTCTTGGGTGCAGGACAGAAAGATAGCGTAGATCTTTCATACCACAGCCATCAGACTGTTTAATTCTAATGCAAATGGAAGATGAGCTAAAAGACAAATCAATTTCCCTTTGGGATCAATAAAGTCATTTCTATTCTATTCTATTTGTAGTGGATGTGATAATAGCCACATATATAGTTTTTTTTTTTATTAACAGACCCCCCATTTTTTCATTTGAATATTTCGAACCTTTTATTTTTTACATTTTGTAATAACCGTTTGCACCAGTAGAGGGTGCTCCACCACCAGTGGATCCAAGCGTTCTCTTGTTGTGGATGTATACAAGTATTGTTTTGATTTGAAAAAATGTCTACTGCCTGAGTCTTCATCTATATCTCCAGCTCCTCATTATTCTTGTTGGGCAGAGAGTTGATATTTTGCATGATGACTGACGCAGAAAGGACCTTCACTTCATCTCCACTTCCAAGCCTTTAACCTCTGCACCACCAGCATAGCAACCACCAAAACACCTCCTCATCCCAGATGGAACAGGGTGTCATCCTCCTGAAGAATCTCCTCTCCCCACAGAAGTATCCATCAGTAGTTGAGAAAAACATACAAAAACCAACAAAATAAAGCAAAGGTTGAGTAAAGCTCACAGCCACTAGACTTTGCTTCTCCCAGTTGAAGCGCATGTTCTGAAAGTATGTGACTACCAAAACATTTTGAACTGGGCCAATATGGGGTGTCACAAATGTGTGAGCGAAAACCTGGTTTGGAGATTATCTGGGCCTGGTAATGGGTGTGTATGGCGTGGAGCCTTTAGGAACGGAGCGGGCGCTGTCGTCGACCGTGGCGGCTCTTGGTGCAGGACAGAAAGATACCGTAGATCTTTCATACCCACAGCCATCAGACTGTTTAATTCTAATGCAAATGGAAGATGAGCTAAAAGACAAATCAATTTCCCTTTGGGATCAGTAAAGTAATTTCTATTCTATTCTATTCTATTCTATTCTATTCTATTCTATTTGTAGTGGATGTGATAATAGCCACATATATAGTTTTTTTTTATTAACAGACACCCCCCCTTTTTCATTTTAATATTCGAACCTTTTATTTTTTACATTTTGTAATAACCGTTTGCACCAGCAGAGGGTGCTCCAAGACCAGTGGATCCAAGCATTCTCTGCTCTGCTCTGCTTGCTCTGTGCGGGCGCAGACAATAGAGGCGCTTAGCGGAGCGACAGCAGCTAACGAGGGAACGTTGTCCTATGTTGGATCCACAGGTTGGTAAAGTGTATGGTTGATACAGTTTTGTTAAGTTGAAATGAGTAACAGCATGTGTTAAAGCACTGAAGTTAAGATGAATGCTTTAAGTTGTGAAACACTTACTATATTGTCGTGGTTCGTGATCGGACGTTCACGTCCCCATGAGGTCGTTTGAACAAGAATGTGTGTGTGTGTGTGCTTGAGAGTACTAGTAGTTGGTACGGTATGTTGTATGTTGATTATATGGAATGTTGAACTTTGAAGAGGGCGGGCGCAGACGATAAAGGCGCTTAGCGGAAGCACAGTAGCTAACGAGGGACCGTGTCCTATGTTTGGATCCACAGATTGATTGTTGCTCAGTCACCCGTAGCTCGGCCCGCTCAGTGCCCTCCGCCTGAGCGGTTTATGCTGCCGGCCAGGGACCCCTAGCTCTGGCGCCGGTACAATATTCTATTCATTTGTTGTTTCATCGTTTCATGTTTCATTTCATATCACAGCCACTAGACTTTGCTTCTCCCAGTGAAGCGCATGTTCTGAAAGTATGTGACTCGCAAAACATTTTGAAACTGGGCCAATATGGGGTGTCACAAATGTTTGACCGAAAACCCGGTTTGGAGATATCTGGGCCTGGTAATGGGTGTGTATCGCGTGAGCCTTTAGGAACGGAGCGGGCGCTGTCGTCGACCGTGGGGCCGGAGGGTCGGGGTGGCCGGTTTGGGCCTCAACAGGTTAGAAACCCGGGGATTGCCGCTTGCGGCTATATTTAGGGTTCTAACCCCGAAGGGGTAGAAACCCTTCTAAAATCCTACCGGTTTATTATTATTATTATTATTATTTGTCGTCTGCCGCTTGAGCTCAAATTCCCGTGAGCTGGAATAGGCCAGAAAGCTGAAACTTGGCCTAATGATTGGAAATGATTTGTCATCAACTTCTATTAAAATATGAGCCAGTTGGCCAGCTGGTGGCGCTGTAATTAAGGCTTAAAAATGACTTTTTTGGAAGGCCACGCCCCTCAGGCCGTAAGTCCGATTGACTTGAAATTTGACACACAGGTCCAGCTCAATGTGCTCTACAAAAAAGCCTCTGGGACCATTAAAGTCCGCCATGATAGATTTTTTGCTAATTTGCATAATGTGAAAAACAGTAAATGAATAGAACTTGTGAAAGATTGACTCTATCAACACCAAATTTGGTATACAGCCTCGGGGGATGAAAATACAAATTTCTATTATAAATGAGCCAGATCGGATCAAAAATATGGCCGCCACGGACCAATGAATCTCCGCGATGGGCGGAGCTTAGAAATGATTGGCCATAACTCCCACACACCCTTGCCCTATCATCACCAATCTTGGTGGGTAGGTTCACAACGGGACTGGGAAGCTGCCTACCAAAGCGTTTTGAGCTCAGCCTATAGGGGGCGCTATAAATGCCACACATGCATATCTCAAAGACCATTCAACAGAATTTCACCAAATTTGGTATGCATATCGAGGGGGACTGTTAACTTATATCTTGAGTGCCATGTTGATTGGTGAAAGTGGGCGTGGCCTGTTGGTCGTTAACTGCTGTTGTTTAGTTTTTTTGGAATTTATGATGAGCTGGAAGGACCTAGGGACATGAAAATCGGTACATGGATTATAAATGACATGCAAATGCTTGTCAAAAAATTGACCCCATTCGGCCCTAACGGGGGCGCTGTTACATGGCGTTGAACTTCAAATGGCTCTCCCCCCCAGATATGAGTGCTATTGACTTGAAATTTTACACACACATCCTCCTGATGGTCCTCTACAAAAAAGCCTGTGGGACCATTAGGGTGATTATGACGGATTTTTTCAATAATTTGCATAATTGTGAAAAACAGTAAAATGAATAGAACTTTTGAAAGATTGACTCTATCAACACCAAATTTGGTATACAGCCTCGGGGGATGAAAATACAAATTTCTATTATAAATGAGCCAGGTCGGATAAAAACATGGCCGCCACGGACCAATGAATCTCCGCGATGGGCGGAGCTTAGAAATGATCGGCCATAACTCCCCACCCATTGCCCTATCGTCACCAATCTTGGTGGGTAGGGTCACAAGGTGACTGGGAAGCTGCCTACCAAAGCGTTTCGAGCTCAGCCATAGGGGGCGCTATAAATGCCACACATGCATATCTCAAAGACCGTCGGACAGAATTTCACCACCTTTGGTGTGCTATTGACTTGAAATTTTACACACATGTCCTCCTGATGGTCCTCTACAAAAAAGCCTCTTGCACCATTAGGGTGGTTATAACGGATTTTTTTAATAACTTGCATAATGTGAAAAACAGTATGAATGTGAATATAGGGATTTCATAAAAGCCTTCAGTGACTGGAGTCACCAGAACTGCCTCATGCTGAACACCTCAAAGACAAAGGAAATGATCATGGATTTCCGTAGGTCCAAGCCCACTCTTCAGCCAGTCAACACTTGTGGAGTGGACATTGAGGTGGTGACAACCTATAATATCTAGGTGTTCATCTTGATAACCAGTTGGACTGGTCTGTAAACACAGATGCACTCTACAAAAAAGGGCAGAGGCGCCTCTTTTTCCTTAGAAAGCTTAGATCTCTAAACATCTGTAATAAGATGCTGCAGATGTTCTATCAGTCTGTGGTGGCAAGTGTTTTATTTTATGCTGCAGTCTGCTGGGGAGGAAGTTTAGGAAAAAAGCAGGCAAAGAGGCTGGATAAGCTTGTCAAGAAGGCTGGCTCTGTGATGGGAGTAAAGATGGACTCTCTGGAGGAGGTAGTGGAGAGACAAACAATGAGGATGGTGGAGCCATACTGAACAACACGGATCATCCACTTCATAACACCTTAATGGATCAAAGAAGCAGCGGATGGTGGACGGCTCCTATCTCTTGGGTGCAGGACAGAAAGATACCGTAGATCTTTCATACCCACAGCCATCAGACTGTTTAATTCTAATGCAAATGGAAGATGAGCTAAAAGACAAATCAATTTCCCTTTGGGATCAGTAAAGTAATTTATTCTATTCTATTCTATTCTATTCTATTCTATTTGTAGTGGATGTGATAATAGCCACATATATATTTTTTTTTTATTAACAGACACCCCCCCTTTTTCATTTTAATATTCGAACCTTTTATTTTTTACATTTTGCACCAGTAGAGGGTGCTCCAAGACCAGTGGATCCAAGCATTCTCTGCTCTGCTCGCTCTGTGCGGGCGCAGACAATAGAGGCGCTTAGCGGAAGCGACAGTACCTAAGGAGGGAACGTGTCCTATGTTTGGATCCACAGGTTGGTAAGTGTATGGTTGATACAGTTTTGTTAAGTTGAATGAGTAACAGCATGTGTTTAAAGCACTGAAGTTAAGATGAATGCTTTAAGTTGTGAAACACTTACTATATTGTCGTGGTTCGTGATCGGACGTTCACGTCCCATGAGGTCGGTTTGAACAAGAATGTGTGTGTGTGTGTGCTTGAGAGTACTAGTAGTTGGTACGGTATGTTGTAATGTTAATTATATGGAATGTGAACTTTGAAGAGCGGGCGCAGACGATAAAGGCGCTTAGCGGAAGCAACAGTAGCTAACGAGGGACCGTGTCCTATGTTTGGATCCACAGATTGATTGGTTGCTCAGTCACACCGTAGCTCAGCCGCTCAGTGCCCGCCGCCTGAGCGTTTATGCTGCCGGCCAGGGACCCCTAGCTCTGGCGCCGGTAACATATTCTATTCATTTGTTGTTTTCATCGTTTCATCGTTCATTTCATATCACAGCCACAAGACTTTGCTTCTCCCAGTTGAAGCGCATGTTCTGAAAGTAAAGTTTTGAACTCGGCCAATATGGGTGTCACAAATGTGTGACCGAAAACCCGGTTTTGGAGATATCTGGGCCTGTAATGGGTGTGTATCGCGTGGAGCCTTTAGGACGGAGCGGGCGCTGTCGTCGACCGTGGCCGGCGAGGGTCGGGGTGGCCGGTTTGGGCCTCAACAGGTTAGAACCCGGGGATTGCCGCTTGCGGCTATATTTATTATTATTATTATTATATTTTGTCGTCTGCCGCTTGAGCTCAAATTCCCGTGAGCTGGAATAGGCCAGAAAGCTGAAACTTGGCCCAATGATTGGAAATGATGTGCATCAACTTCTATTAAAATATGAGCCCAGTTGGCCAGATGGTGGCGCTGTAATTAAGGCTTAAAAATGACTTTTTTGGAAGGCCACGCCCCTCACACCGTAAGTCCGATTGACTTGAAATTTGACACACAGGTCCAGCTCAATGTGCTCTACAAAAAAGCCTCTGGGACCATTAAAGTCCGCCATGATAGATTTTTTGCTAATTTGCATAATGTGAAAAACAGTAAAATGAATAGAACTTGTGAAAGATTGACTCTATCAACACCAATTTGGTATACAGCCTCGGGGGATGAAAATACAAATTTCTATTATAAATGAGCTAGATCGGATCAAAAATATGGCCGCCACGGACCAATGAATCTCCGCGATGGGGCGGAGCTTAGAAATGATTGGCCATAACTCCCACACCCCTTGCCCTATCGTCACCAATCTTGGTGGGTAGGTTCACAACGGGACTGGGAGCTGCCTACCAAAGCGTTTTGAGCTCAGCCATAGGGGGCGCTATAAATGCCACACATGCATATCTCAAAGACCATTGAACAGAATTTCACCAAATTTGGTATGCATACTCTAGGGGGGACTGTTAACTTATATCTTGAGTGTCATGTTGATTGGTGAAAGTGGGCGTGGCCTGTTGTCGTTAACTGCTGTTGTTTACGTTTTTTGAATTTATGATGAGCTGGAAGGACCTAGGGACATGAAAATCGGTACATGGATTATAAATGACATGCAAATGCTTGTCAAAAAATTTGACCCCATTCGGCCTAACGGGGGCGCTGTTACATGGCGTGGTGAACTTCAAATGGCTCTCCCCGCCCAGATATGAGTGCTATGACTTGAAATTTTACACATATGTCCTCCTGATGGTCCTCTACAAAAAAGCCTCTGGGACCATTAGGGTGATTATGACGGATTTTTCAATAATTTGCATAATGTGAAAAACAGTAAAATGAATAGAACTTTTGAAAGATTGACTCTATCAACACCAAATTTGGTATACGGCCTCGGGGGATGAAAATACAAATTTCTATTATAAATGAGCCAGGTCGGATAAAAAACATGGCCGCCACGGACCAATGAATCTCCGCGATGGGCGGAGCTTAGAAATGAATCGGCCATAACTCCCACACCCATTGCCCTATCATCACCATCTGGTGTGTAGGGTCACAAGGTGACTGGAAGCTGTCTACCAAAGCGTTTCGAGCTCAGCCCATAGGGGGCGCTATAAATGCCACACATGCATATCTCAAAGACCGTCGGACAGAATTTCACCACGTTGGTGTGCTATTGACTTGAAATTTTACACACATGTCCTCCTGATGGTCCTCTACAAAAAAGCCTCTTGCACCATTAGGGTGGTTATTAGGATTTTTTTAATAACTTGCATAATGTGAAAACAGTATGAATGTGAATATAGGGATTTGATAAAAGCCTTCAGTGACTGGAGTCACCAGAACTGCCTCATGCTGAACACCTCAAAGACAAAGGAAATGATCATGGATTTCCGTAGGTCCAAGCCCACTCTTCAGCCAGTCAACACTTGTGGAGTGGAACATTGAGGTGGTGACAACCTATAAATATCTAGGTGTTCATCTTGATAACAAGTTGGACTGGTCTGTTAACACAGATGCACTCTACAAAAAAGGGCAGAGGCGCCTCTTTTTTCTTAGAAAGCTTAGATCTCTAAACATCTGTAATAAGATGCTACAGATGTTCTATCAGTCTGTGTGGCAAGTGTTTTATTTTATGCTGCAGTCTGCTGGGGAGGAAGTTTAGGAAAAAAGCAGGCAAGAGGCTGGATAAGCTTGTCAAGAAGGCTGGCTCTGTGATGGGAGTAAAGATGGACTCTCTGGAGGAGGGTGGAGAGATACACAATGAGGATGGTGGAGGCCATACTGAACAACACGGATCATCCACTTCATAACACCTTAATGGATCAAAGAAGCAGCGGATGGTGGACGGCTCCTATCTCTTGGGTGCAGGACAGAAAGATACCGTAGATCTTTCATACCCACAGCCATCAGACTGTTTAATTCTAATGCAAATGGAAGATGAGCTAAAAGACAAATCAATTTCCCTTTGGGATCAATAAAGTCATTTCTATTCTATTTTTATTCTATTCTATTCTATTCTATTTGTAGTGGATGTGATAATAGCCACATATATAGTTTTTTTTTTATTAACAGACACCCCCCTTTTTCATTTAATATTCGAACCTTTTATTTTTTACATTTTGTAATAACCGTTTGCACCAGTAGAGGGTGCTCCAAGACCAGTGGATCCAAGCATTCTCTGCTCTCTCTGCTTGCTCTGTGCGGGCGCAGACAATAGAGGCGCTTAGCGGAAGCGACAGTAGGTAACGAGGGAACGTGTCCTATGTTTGGATCCACAGGTTGGTAAAGTGTATGGTTGATACAGTTTTGTTAAGTTGAAATGAGTAACAGCATGTGTTAAGCACTGAAGTTAAGATGAATGCTTTAAGTTGTGAAACACTTACTATATTGTCGTGGTTCGTGATCGGACGTTCACGTCCCCATGAGGTCGGTTGAACAAGAATGTGTGTGTGTGTGTGCTTGAGAGTACTGGTAGTTGGTACGGTATGTTGTAATGTTGATTATATGGAATGTGAACTTTGAAGAGCGGGCGCAGACGATAAAGGCGCTTAGCGGAAGCAACAGTAGCTAACGAGGGACCGTGTCCTATGTTTGGATCCACAGATTGATTGGTTGCTCGTCACACACGTAGCTCAGCCGCTCAGTGCCCGCCGCCTGAGCGGTTTATGCTGCCGGCCAGGGACCCCTAGCTCTGGCGCCGGTAACATATTCTATTCATTTGTTGTTTCACGTTTCATCGTTTCATTTCATATCACAGCCACTAGACTTGCTTCTCCCAGTTGAAGCGCATGTTCTGAAAGTATGTGACTCGCAAAACATTTTGAACTGGGCCAATATGGGGTGTCACAAATGTGTGACCGAAAACCCGTTTTGGAGATATCTGGGCCTGGTAATGGGTGTGTATCGCGTGGAGCCTTTAGGAACGGAGCGGGCGCTGTCGTCGACCGTGGCCGGCGAGGGTGGGGTTGGCCGGTTTGGGCCTCAACAGGTTAGAACCCGGGGATTGCCGCTTGCGGCTATATTTATTATTATTATTATTATTATTATTTGTCGTCTGCCGCTTGAGCTAAAATTCCCGTGAGCTGGAATAGGCCAGAAGCTGAAACTTGGCCCAATGATTGGAAATGATGTGCATCAACTTCTATTAAAATATGAGCCCAGTTGGCCAGATGGTGGCGCTGTAATTAAGGCTTAAAAATGACTTTTTTGGAAGGCCACGCCCCTCACACCGTAAGTCCGATTGACTTGAAATTTGACACACAGGTCCAGCTCAATGTGCTCTACAAAAAAGCCTCTGGGACCATTAAAGTCCGTCATGATAGATTTTTTGCTAATTTGCATAATGTGAAAAACAGTAAAATGAATAGAACTTGTGAAAGATTGACTCTATCAACACCAAATTTGGTATACAGCCTCGGGGGATGAAATACAAATTTCTATTATAAATGAGCTAGATCGGATCAAAATATGGCCGCCACGGACCAATGAATCTCCGCGATGGCGGAGCTTAGAAATGATTGGCCATAACTCCCACACCCCTTGCCCTATCATCACCATCTTGGTGGGTAGGGTCACAAGGTGACTGGGAAGCTGCCTACCAAAGCGTTTTGAGCTCAGCCTATAGGGGGCGCTATAAATGCCACACATGCATATCTCAAAGACCATTCAACAGAATTTCACCAAATTTGGTATGCATACTCTAGGGGGGACTGTTAACTTATATCTTGAGTGCCATGTTGATTGGTGAAAGTGGGCGTGGCCTGTTGGTCGTTAACTGCTGTTGTTTAGGTTTTTTTTTGATTTATGATGAGCTGGAAGGACCTAGGGACATGAAAATCGGTACATGGATTATAAATGACATGCAAATGCTTGTCAAAAAATTGACCCCATTCGGCCTAACGGGGCGCTGTTACATGGCGTGTGAACTTCAAATGGCTCTCCCCGCCCAGATATGAGTGCTATTGACTTGAAATTTTACACACATGTCCTCCTGATGGTCCTCTACAAAAAAGCCTCTGGGACCATTAGGGTGATTATGACGGATTTTTCAATAAATTTGCATAATGTGAAAAACAGTAAAATGAATAGAACTTTTGAAAGATTGACTCTATCAACACCAAATTTGGTATACGGCCTCGGGGGATGAAAATACAAATTTCTTTATAAATGAGCCAGGTCGGATAAAAAACATGGCCGCCACGGACCAATGAATCTCCGCGATGGGCGGAGCTTAGAAATGAATGTGAATATAGGGATTTGATAAAAGCCTTCAGTGACTGGAGTCACCAGAACTGCCTCATGCTGAACACCTCAAAGACAAGGAAATGATCATGGATTTCCGTAGGTCCAAGCCCACTCTTCAGCCAGTCAACACTTGTGGAGTGGACATTGAGGTGGTGACAACCTATAAATATCTAGGTGTTCATCTTGATAACAAGTTGACTGGTCTGTTAACACAGATGCACTCTACAAAAAAGGGCAGAGGCGCCTCTTTTTTCCTTAGAAAGCTTAAATCTCTAAACATCTGTAATAAGATGTTGCAGATGTTCTATCAGTCTGTGGTGGCAAGTGTTTTATTTTATGCTGCAGTCTGCTGGGGAGGAAGTTTAGGAAAAAAAGCAGGCAAAGAGGCTGGATAAGCTTGTCAAGAAGGCTGGCTCTGTGATGGGAGTAAAGATGGACTCTCTGGAGGAGGTGGTGGAGAGATACACAATGAGGATGGTGGAGGCCATACTGAACAACATGGATCATCCACTTCATAACACCTTGATGGATCACAGAAGCAGCGGTGGTGGACGGCTCCTATCTCTTGGGTGCAGGACAGAAAGATACCGTAGATCTTTCATACCCACAGCCATCAGACTGTTTAATTCTAATGCAAATGGAAGATGAGCTAAAAGAAAATCATTTCCTTTGGGATCAATAAAGTCATTTCTATTCTATTCTATTCTATTTGTAGTGGATGTGATAATAGCCACATATATATTTTTTTTTATTAACGGACACCCCCCCTTTTTCATTTAATATTCGAACCTTTTATTTTACATTTGTAATAACCGTTTGCACCAGCAGAGGTGCTCCACCACCAGTGGATCCAAGCATTCTCTGCTCTGCTTGCTCTGCTTGCTCTGTGCGGGCGCAGACAATAGAGGTGCTTAGCGGAAGCGACAGCAGCTAACGAGGGAACGTGTCCTATGTTTGGATCCACAGGTTGGTAAAGTGTATGGTTGATACAGTTTTGTTAAGTTGAAATGAGTAACAGCATGTGTTAAAGCACTGAAGTTAAGATGAATGCTTTAAGTTGTGAAACACTTACTATATTGTCGTGGTTCGTGATCGGACGTTTACGTCCCCATGAGGTCGGTTGAACAAGAATGTGTGTGTGTGTGCTTGAGAGTACTAGTAGTTGGTACGGTATGTTGTAATGTTGATTATATGGAATGTGAACTTTGAAGAGCGGGCGCAGACGATAAAGGCGCTTAGCGGAAGCAACAGTAGCTAACGAGGGACCGTGTCCTATGTTTGGATCCACAGATTGATTGGTTGCTCAGTCACACCGTAGCTCAGCCGCTCAGTGCCCGCCGCCTGAGCGGTTTATGCTGCCGGCCAGGGACCCCTAGCTCTGGCGCCGGTAACATATTCTATTCATTTGTTGTTTCATCGTTTCATAGTTTCATTTCATATCACAGCCACAAGACTTTGCTTCTCCCAGTTGAAGCGCATGTTCTGAAAGTATGTGACTCCCAAAACATTTTGAACTCGGCCATATGGGTGTCACAAATGTGTGACCGAAAACCCGGTTTGGAGATATCTGGGCCTGGTAATGGGTGTGTATCGCGTGGAGCCTTTAGGAACGGAGCGGGCGCTGTCGTCGACCGTGGCCGCGAGGGTCGGGGTGGCCGGTTTGGCCTCAACAGGTTAGAACCCGGGGATTGCCGCTTGCGGCTATATTGTTGATGATGTTTTTTCTTTTGCAGCCTACCCCTGAGCTGTCATTGATTTGATCTGATCATATTCAATCTGAAAGCAGTTTCTATTTTTCACATGTATAATACAAGCAACTGCAGCAATTGCAGACTTTGCATGTTCCACCATTAACGACGTGATAAGAATGTTTACTAATGGTGGCATTCTCCTCTAATAGTGTAAAGTGCAAGACAAACAACACTAGGTACACTTACCTCTACAAGTAGAACAACTCATGGGGATTGTAAATGCAGGCAAAGTGTAATACGAATGTGTGCTTGTGTGTGTGATACTGTTAGAGGTGGGTTGTGAGACTCAGGGGAGGAAAAATCAATGAGGATACAAGGCCATGAATGCAAAAAAGAATGTCCAAATACTGCAGCGGATGATAGAAAGGTTTCCCAGAATGCAACAGTCAGCATGTCTCCTTATAGTACCCCGGTGCTGATGGTGTAACAACAGAAGCGATATAGGACCTAAGGTCTAAATCTAATTGCTCTTATGAACACTTCCCTGCTGCTCATTCAGTGAATGTGAACATGCTTTCAGTATCATTATGCAGTCAAATATGAGGGCCACGTGAATTACATAAGTGGAGATTACTGGTTAAAGTTTTTTTTTTTTTTTTTTTTTTTTTTTTTTTAAATTAGAGCAGGAGATTGGTTTTGAACCACAGATAGAAACAGGTGATAATAGGATGCCAGAAAATTAAGCATGGACATGAAAAATGGAAACAAAATGGTGAAATATCCACGCACTAATTACTGTCTATAAATAGGAATGGTCTGCAAATTTGTGGCATAGAGATGCCAAGTGTTCATAAGCATAAAGGGTTCCACTTACAGAGTACACTGGGAGCAGAGGGACACACTGATAAGAGAGAGCGAGTGTAAGATTACGATAAGCCTCATCCCTCTAGTTTCTATGCACAAGCTTTCGAATCAGGGAAACAGAAGTGAGGGAGGACGTGAGGCAAGTGTTTCTGAGGAGGAGGTGGATTAGTAGGTGCTCAGAAACTGCCCAGGAGAGGGCGCCCCTCGCTTGTGAGAGTAAGGTACAGCAGAGCACATGCACATGGGCATGGACACATATGCACACACACAATGCAGCATCTTAATCATATGCACCAGTGGGAGAAACCAGTCTTTATGTTTCTTTTCATTGACTGTAATTTTCCAGATACACCATCCATCTTACTCCACCCTCTCCTACACTAGATTTCTCAGTTCGTGTCAATCCTAAGGCCGACTCCAGCTTGAGCCAACACCACTGTACTCTCTAATGAACATCCTCACCGAGTGCCGGTGTTAATTTATGCCATCTATTTAACATATGCAATTTCAACAGCCCTACATTATCCAATCAATGGAAAGGAGTGATGCTTATTAAGAATGGACACAATGCATCTCGTGACATGCACAAGCTGTGTTGCCATGGGAACAGGATGCCAAGGTAGGCATTATAAATACAGTAACTACTGGGGGTACTGAGGTTGTTAAGCAGCCGTGCCTCACTGAAGTTACTCAGCAAAAGCGGATGCCTGTGTTGGAGATGGAGCTTGAGGCTGAATGATGGTCTGTGAACTTTTGACAAAGTCAGAGGTTTGTTGTCACCACTGATGAGTATGCCTGAGAGGTGCCATGTATTCTGTTGCCTTGACAGCACAATATATCAGACCAAAGATTTTTTCAGAGGGGAGCCATGTTTATCAAGATGATATGGCATTTGTAAGCAACTGCAGTCAAACCGCTGCTGGTGTCACATGCACACAGTATAGCCTGCACACTAACGTATGCACGTACACAGGCACTGACATCATGAAGTAAATAAATGGATGGCGCCCTATCCATCTGCTAAAATCACCCTGGAAAAGTTTCAGGGCTTGAGACATCCATATTCATAAGGTTATTATAAGGTTATTTTAGTAAGTGTCCAGAACACCTTGCTCTGAGTCCAGTTGAGAGGTGCACCCCTGGGTCCTCCATATTCATGTGCTGTTGCCAGCCACCTCGCCTAAACACACAGCAACTCAACCTGTTGGGAATGTTAAGTCCTACAAAATATTCCACAAAAACTTGAGCTAACATTTTTGTTAAAGTTCTTCACACACTTTTCTGTTACTAATTCAACTTCCCCGGCATAAAAAAAGAGGACTGTTACAGCAAACCCCACCTATCTGACAGCTCTTTGAATACGGGGAGGGATAACATGGATTGGATTAAAATTTGGTCTGAGACTGGCTTAGAGAATTTCTACAATGAAAATAACATCGAAGTTTCTGATTTACAGGTTTGTCAAGTTCCTTATCTGCCTAAATGCAGATAATCTTGTCTTTATACGCCATCAAACATTAATTTCACGCTGCAAGATGCTGCACACTTATCAGCTGTAACTCGGAGTTCCAACCTCCAGCATCTAAAACTCATGACAAGTTTCCAAGCCTCTCTTCGTCACCAAGGTTGCTGTGCCCTTGCCGTTCTCTTCAGCATGAGTCTCGCACCTGCAAAGGATCTCTCTGGTCATGTATCTGAGGAACGCAGCTGTCTAAGTATTGTACTGTTTCTAGAACAAAAGCCAAAGCCTATCAGTGGACTGAGATCACCACAGGGGCGTGATATTTTTAAGATGACAAAAATGGTCATGATTCTGACAGATGAGTGAACCGCAGCATAGCCGATGAGCGTTGGAGCAGCGTTAGTGTGGTTTTGTTAGTGGGATGGATGGCGTGGCGGAGCCCATGTGCATGCGGTTTCATTGCAGTCGAGAGGTTAGAGAGGTTGAGTTGCCAAAAAAGTAAACGCACAGAGAGGTAGAAGAAGTCATTATTGTGAGGACTGCAGCCAGGTACCTGAGTATATCTCCCTGCTCTTCAATTTCATCAGCAACCTCTTCACACCTGCAATGATGTGAAGAAGCCTGTCATCATCACAAATTTGCAACAGCTGCCCCCCCCCCAAATTTCTTCCCCTCCCTCTGATAAGCATTGGCCACACAGTGATGATTTCCATGTATTTCTCGGGTTCCATGAGAAGAAACATGAAACATTTTAATTTCTATAGACATAACATTACATGCCAGCAACTAAGAATAATAACATGTAAGAATCACACTGATAAAGTGGACTTCTTCAGCAGGAAGGAGGAGGTGAGTCACTACACATAAAAAACACTCAGTAGAAATGCCCAGCCAGCAAATGTGGTATAATGTACAGAACACACAAAACAGGGAGACAAATATGACCCACCCACTGAGCGTCAGTCCCCAACACCACCACCCACTCTCTACTCCCAATGACTGGCTCTCTCCCTCTGTCTCAGCACTGTGTGTGTGACCAGTGTGTTTAGTGGAGACTGGGACAGTGGGGTACATCTGTCTGGTCCTTACCTGTGTTCCTCTCTGGTAATATACAGCAATGCTTCTGCAGTATGCCTGGCAACACCTTCCAAGAAACAACAAAAGGGTCGAGGGAAGAAGAGGGAGAGGGAAAAGATGTTAATATCACGGCAGCTCAAAGCAGATAAACAAGGTGGAGAGGCACTGAGCCGTGTGGTAAATTCACTGTTGCAGAGCAGTGGCAGACACACATTTCGAACACAATTTGCATCAAAAGAAGGCGCTCCTGTATTTATCTGAGACCTTTCTTCTGCGCCGTGAACTGAACAACAGAGCACTGAATGATGTTCCTGGTGTGAATATGTGTTTGTGGAAAGTTCATTTCTGAAGTGGTAAGTAAGTGGTTTACGAACAGAATTATGATATGACACTAACAACCCACTGGGAGACAACAGCAAAGACATGCTCGATTAGGGTGGAAGCAGGGGTGGCACATGTCACCAGGCCATTCGTAGAAGCTTTCTCTTGCTCCATCAGCAGCTTCTCTATCAAAGAAGTCATTGCAAACAAACGCAACACTCAATTACTGCACTACTCAAAAGCCTGAGATGATGATACGAATCAATAATGCACGTTTTCAGTCTAGAGGTATCTAAACATGTAATCCATCCACAGTTATCTCTCTTAGCTGCTAATCTTTTTGCCATCATCACAGAGGGTATCATCACAGGTTATGTCACGGGTTACGGTCTTGATCTTGGGGAAACTCTACGAAACCAAAACAAAGTATTGTGATTTAAATTTTCTCTTACTTTGTTAAGCTGATGTTCGAAAAGCACAAATATGCAGGATTTCTACTGAACAGAAGCCCAGGGAACTTTGAAGGAGAAGCAGAGGTGACTCAGCAGGTGATATCACAGGTCTCCTTGTCCTTACATCAGACTGACAGGATCTTTGTTGTCCAAAATGACTTTCATAATATGAATAGTCCTCGCCCCTATCTCTCTCTTTCTCTGGTGTTGAAATTATTTTACATTTGCACTTGCCGGTTATCTCAGGTTCTTCTGTCTCTGTGTTATTTTACTCTTCTCTGGAATGGAACAAGACTGATCAGATAAGTGTCATTTTTAATTAAAGAGGGGGAGCATAAATAAAAGTACCTCTTGAGAAGAGAGGGAAGGCTAGATATAATAGAAATGAACCGTAATGGCTTGTCTCTGGGTACATTCAATGAGCTATCAACTCACTACATCATTCATACAGGAGGACAGCCTCAAGCACATCGTCTAATTTTCTACTTTATCTAACTGGCCAAATTTGTCATAAATTGCTTCTTTCAGCCTGATAAATCCCACCTGTTTATGCACATTATCTCTGCCCTTAATCATTGCCCCTAAAATTAACATATAAGACTGCCTCTTTCTTATTACGTGTGGTTTTAATTTGCAAAAATGTCACTGGAGTAAAAGAAAAAAAAAGTGACTTTGACACTGCAGTTTCCACTCATCATCAGTGGAAAAGATGACAAGCTTTGCGACATCATGTGCAGCATCAGTGCTGGTTTTAGGGGCTCTGCAACTGTAACATCACATATCAGTAGTGCAGCTGTCAAAACACGTCAGGCATATACATAAAGAGGACAGGGTTTGACATGAATATAGATGTCTAAAAAAATAGTCTGTCTCTACCAAAGCAGGTCATGACTAATATGAGCAGGCAATCACTGAGATATTATACTGGAGAATATTATATCCTGGTGGTGTTTTACCTAACTCTAACCCCATATCATTGCTTGCTGCACTGAGGGTCAAACAAGGACAGTGGTGAATGTCACAAATTCTCTTAAATCACAAAATGTAATATGCATAGCATGGTGAGGTCTTAAAATGTAAGGTTAAGTGGTGATTTTAACAGAGGTGGAAACCCATGCTATCCTAATATGCCATCACAAGTACTGCATATTAAAGTTGGATCTTTGAAGAAAATCTTACTTGTATGATGTATATTGTCATTCCTAAGGTTTTTTTTTTTTTTTTTTTTTTATTAATCTAGCTTTTTGACATAATATATAAACGATTTTCTTGAACCATGAAGACGGATCATTATAAGTGGTCTGATGTTAACGATACAACGACTTTGCATTGATTTTAAGATTAAGACTTCATATAATTTGTTGGAGTAAATCACATCCTTGTATTTCACTATTTTAACTGTATTGTCCACATGTCTTCCCCGTCATCCAGGATCTGCAACAGAATTCTACCCTGAAGCAAAGTGGATAAGAAAGCAGTAGATACAAAGGAATGACTTTGTATCTACTCTGTTAGAGATACAATTATTGGCTTGTAATGACTCTAACAGCTGCATGATGTACAGTTATAATTGATGCTGGCTGGCTGACTGGCTGGCTGACTGGCAGATCCTTGAGAAGTGTGGCAAACAAGCTGTCAGGGACACTTCAGCGCATGAGACACAGAGCTGTCACTTGTCTCTCATTTATGCTTTAAAAGGATTGGAGTCTGAATGCAAAGCGTCTAATTTCACATGTGAAAATGTGTTAGGCATCCGTTTGTCTTTTTAAGCTTATCTTGGGATGAGCACAAGTGAGGATTTATGTCACCATATTTTAAAAGGCGCAATTTAGAAGAAACACAGGGACAATCTCATGGACACATATAACTGGGACAAGTGGAAATAGAAAACCCACATTATACACAGATTTGAATAGCTAGTGACATTGAAATCACATTTTACGGCTAAGCTGATTTTGTGCCAAACCCAACCATACACGTAATAAATAATCTTGATGATATCATGTGCTAATTAATCATAATAACCCATTAAAGCCAGCTGCCTAATTTGACAGTTCTGCAGTTTTTGTCACAGTCAATGGAGATGAACTCAAAGACAAAAACACATATTCAAAGACAATCCAAACTAATAACCTTGGGACTACGAGCTCAATCTTGTGAATGAGTCTTCAAACCCCATTGCATCAGTGAGCTAATAAAAAGCTTCATTTGGCAGCATTGTAGCAGTTCACCATCACACTCCTCCAGTAAGGCTGGTTGCCATTCTCTTGTTGCCCAAGGCTGTGAGAAAAAGGATTCTGTGGAGATATCACTGAACTCGTGAAAGTAGATGTTTCCAACGCTCCATAATATCACTCTGTTACATCTACATTTCTAATAGTGTATGGTCTAAAGAATGCCCAAGATAATAGTAATGTACACACAGTATTTTGCTCAGAAAGCAAGATATAGGAGAGAGCTGAAGAATTGTTTACTTGTCTTTTTCTGGATTTCAAGCTTTTTTTACTGGGTGGCTGGGGGAAGGGGCTATGAGACCATTTCATAGACATGATAGCATCAGCTTCAGCCACTTTTAGAATGGCTCATCAAATAAAAATGAGCTAGCTGAGCTTTTAGGCTGGAGTAGCAAGCAGCACATCCATTTAAGTTATTCAGGAGGTTTTTGTGTTTTTTTCTGACAGTGATCACAAAAACAAGGCTGACACATGTGTTGTTGTTGTTGTTGTTGGTGTTTTTCTTTTGTCCCCCCAAAAAATCTGGGCTAAAATATAACTACATGTCCAGGACAAAACATGTACTGAACCACACGGCTCTTCTCAAAGACACATACAGACACTTTGTTTTGTAAGAGTACTTAAAGGTCCAGTGATGGTGGCCTCCGAGGACATGGCGTCTTCCATGGCTGGGACGACTGGGAGTACTTCAGGAGCGTCTAGCAATGAGGTGAAGATCTACACCATATTGCGACATGTTATGATATCTTCTTTCTGTCTACCTTCTTCTTTGTGGGTTTATTTATGTGTGCGAAACTCGCAAAACACACTAGCTGGATTTTCCGTTCAGGCTGCCGTACAAACAAGGCGGTGCAAGATGGTGACACTTTCTAAACCAAGACCCTTGCTATATGTATAGGGCTACGAAAACCAAATGAATTTTATTTTATAGCGATGATACACTTATACAAATATATTCATGGAAGGACTGCTCAGGCATTGTGGTACAGACAAACAACCAAATGCATGCAAATGTTCTCATAGCTGAAATGAACAATAAACCAGGTCGAATCAGGTGAGTCACACAGCATTCGACTGATAAAGAAACTTTTCTCTCTGATATGGGCTTTGTGAAAATGACCCCAGACTTAAAAGTACTGATTACTTTCTCCCTGAGAGTCCATTCATCTGTGAGATTGTTTTGCCTGCTGTTTGATGGAGCCAGCCTCATGAGACTGGAGAGTGGGATCAGAGATGGCCTGTATAATTTCATTTGTGCTCAAGCTGATGCTCAGCAAAGTAAAGTTACGGTACTAAAAAAAAAGTACATGAGTCTTGGCTGTTATTTATGTTATAATATTTCCCTGGGTAGTGACCACTGTGTGCAGGGACCATGTCAACCTAGCTGCTCTAGACTGGTGTAAATGCCTGCAAACAAGTCAAGCTCCAATGCACCAGGTTCCTAACCCTGCTCTGCATGTGATCTGAGGCTTGGGACAACCCAGCCTAGTTTGACCATGGCAGCGAGTGGACAAAAAGATCTGCTCTTGTCCCAATGGAGTTTCAGAATGCAAAGACAATACCTCTCAAAATCCAAGTCAAAGAAGCACACACCAAAACACGGACTCTCTATTTATCTCCATCTGCACTAATACTGCCGGGTGAGGGCAATTATCACAGCTGGCAGTGTATAATAGGATATCTTGGTGCCTGCTGCTGCCGGCTAGAGTGCAACTCTCAGTGAGCTGATGGAGATCTGAGAGGACGGACGGGAAGTGGAGCTACTCCAGTGCATTTCAAAGCTCTTCCTGTCGGCCCGGAGCGCTGTCTGCTCCGTTCTTACCCGGTCAAGCTATCAAATGCAGTGGTGTGCAGATTGAGCTGAAGATAAAGTTTGCACTGGAACCACTCATCCTAGCAATAGCCATAAACAGACACAACCCAATTAGATACAAATCTTACAGGCATCTTTCAATATAATATATTTCAGAAACAACACAAACACAAACTAAGGCCTCAGAGTGAGAACAGAGTTGAATTGACATCTCTCTAACACGCTGTCATTAAAAATGTATATGTTTAGTTTAACGAAGTAGCTTTGTTCTGGCAGTCACACACTATTTTGGGTTGATGAGGAAACTTTGTATTGAGACTTGTGACAGGAAGCACCGTGTTTCAATACTGAAAGAAAAAAAAGAAAGTCTCTTCCTTGACTTCTGCTTATCTTAATCCTCCTCAAAACCCTCAAGTCTCTCCTTGGTGTACAGGGTTTCCTTGAATTGGGAGAGCTATTTGCTCTTACTGCACCCCAGCTCCAAATTTCATTACCATTATCATAAATGCCCTTCCTGCAGCAGGGATGAGGGCAGCTTTCTACCGCTTAATTTAGAATTTCAGCTTTGGGCTCCTGTAGACTTGCTCTCCAAAGGTTAAACCCACCTAGGTGCACAGTAATCATGGCATCAGCAGCATATGGCATCCAAGGCCACTGATTTTTGACTTGTACAGCAAAATCATGAGGTGTGAAGTATTTTTAAATCCTGATAGAAAGACAACTGGCATTTATGTCAAACAGCTTGAACACATTATTCCGATTAAAGCACTACGTAAATTCTCTGGAGCTTAATCCAATCTCTTACACCTGCCCCCATAAAAAAATTCTGGTGCCTTGATGGTCCTTCGTTAACATGGGCTATTTTATTAAGCCAATATATTCAAGTTCATTGCTCAGTTTAACGGGTCTGGTCAAGACTCAGTTGTAAAAGAGCCAGGCCTTTTGCCAACAGTAATGGTATTAAGACTTATGCTCTACAAGGCAGACCTCAAGTACACTTGGAAATGTAGGGGACCTTGCACTGGCATTTGTATTAAATATCAAATTTTGACAGTGCCAACACAGTGGGCCAAAGGGGACAAATTTAGAATTCAATTTAAACAAGGAAATGATTTACCTTTGTCTGCAATCAAATCATTTCAAAGACACTCAGCTGTCAAGTGTCACTAAGTCTGTCTACCAAAAGTAACCTGGTAAAATCCTCATCCTAAATGAGAATATAACAAACTGGGATCATGACTGTCTGTACGTATTTATGTGCCATTAGAATATGGAGGAAATGTTACAGATGGTAGACCAGTAGGGCTGCACAATTAATCCCAATATAATTGAAATACATTTTTTCTGCATTCTTAACAACATCAGTATTGTGTTGCTAGAGATACTATGTACCTAAATCATATTCTCAAAAGACATCTTTGTTTGGTACAAGACACAACAAAAATGACATCATCACTCTAACATGTCATTAAGTGAAACTGGAAAGCTAAGGTGACCACTCCGACTGAAATCACACATTGTGATCGCAACATCTGCCTATATAATCACAATATGATATTTTTTACATAGTGCACAGCCCTATGTGTCAGCTTGCTAATGGACTTTATAATGACTCACATCAGACCTACAGTAGGCCTACGTGGCAGCCATTGCACTGACAGGATCACAGACAGATTGCAATGGCACTCACCCGTTTGTAGCACAACAGTGATTACCAGATTACACACATAAACACATGCAACAACTCACATGATACACAGTCTTGGCTCCTATTCATTACTAGGCTCTATCGCTATCTCTTCACCCATTTCACAAGATCCCTTTACTGAGGCCAAACTGTTAGAGACGTTAGGGGCATTCATCAGGGAACTGGACATAAATGATAGGAACACATAGATGATGAAAAAGAAAGAAAGAAAGAAAGAAAAAGAAAGAAAGAAGAAACACACCCATCACAGTGAGTGGATGAATAAGACAAGAGCCTGCTAAATGTTTCAACATTTACTTTTAGTCACACTAGTCTGCATTCACTGCTGCTCCTCTCCCCCTGAGGACTGACATGACATCACCATGAACGTAAATGTAGCATTTCAAGTTCGCTATGCATCTTCAAACAGATTATGAGTGCCTTATCATGTCACTGCCAAGCGTACAAAGTCCACACAAGGTTCCAATTGATGACCGTTTGCTTGGGCATGTGTGTGTATGTGTCTGTGTTTGCTTGTGAATGAAGGCAATTTAACAGCAGCATCGGAAATAACCTGAAACAAGCTACCTTAAATTCCAAAGTACTTCTGAAGGAAAATAGTGCCACTTTTCAATCTTTTTTTTTTAATTCTCTGTGCACAAGTGCTATCTTTTAATTAAGCACTCGTCTTTTTTTATTTAAAGAAATTGCCTTTCTCCATCTCGTATGAATCATCAGGCTTCCATTGAAAGTCTGATTAGCTGGCTGGTTTAAAGGAGAGGTGGTAATGTGGATGAGGTGAAAGGTGGAGCCCCCTAAAGTTGCTAAGAGACAAGTCATTTATTTTTCAGTCAAATAAGGAATTACAGAGATGACTAGCATTTCTCACCTAGCACCTGGCACCTGTCAGTGTCCACCTACAGGTGCTCTCTCTATTAAAGACAAATTACATACTGTATGCATATTACACACACATGCACAAAGATACTGTGAATTCCTAAATAAATGATTTAAAGCAATGACATTAGCCACTGATTGCCTGCTGATACTACCACGGCTTTATAGCTCTTCTCACCACCTGCATAATAAATTAGCACTGGACCCTTTACTCATACCCCAAAGAAAACAAGCCAGTTACTATGTCAGAAAATTCAGTTTCCATGTATGGACTGCTGTGTAGTGCACACTATTTAAAGTCCATAAATGTCAACGTGTCATCCAAGAAAGGTTGGGTGACCACAGTTATCTAAAAATATGGACTTTTTATTATTATTGATCAGGTACAAAATACACCAGTATCATATTGCTCCGAAGGTGAACAGCAATCATTGAGCTTCTCAACCATTGCAATGAATATAGTCACCTATTTTTAGAGCCTCTGTGATTATGATGTCTGACGATGTGAGTGCTGGCAGCCAGCAGTTTGTCACTCAGTGTGTGCTGAGTACTGTGTATTTGCAGCAGATTCGGCAGCAGTGCTGAAGCAGGCATTCTATACAACTTCCCTTGTTTTTGTATTGCTCAATCATGGGATTCTATTGGAGCTGAGACATCAATACTTGCAACTGCACTGAATCTTAAACAACACAATGTGCCAGTGTACAACTGACAGTAATGACAAGCCTTTTGCACAAAAAAGCAGTTAACCATTTCTTATCTATATAGCATCATCCCTCATAGATGATAAAAGAAGCACTGTTCCCTATCAGCAGAAACCATCCACCATCCACTTGTGCATATGCTGTTTAATGCCCTGTCCACGGCAAGGTATTATGTAACATGTTTACACAGGTCTGTGGAGTTTTCTTGATTATTACAAAACCTACAACTCATCCAGTGTCTTTTGTTAAACTGTAAGGAGCTCCACTCTCATTCAGGATTGCCAGCACTGGGCTTGAGCTCTGTCAGACACAGTCAGTGAAGCTCATCCACCCACAGAGGCTACAGTCAGCACGGTACATACAGTATTACGTGACAGTGCACAACAGGGTGAGTCTGGGGAGATCAAACCTGACATAACAGCCTTTTGAGAGGTTAACCTTGTGCTAAAAGGGCTTTTTTCTGCCTGAAATGCTCCTCATCCAAGGCTCTCCCTCCTCAGGGATGAATGTAAGTGCACGAATGACATCTAAGAGGGAGAACTGAACAGTGGTGAACCAATTCGGGTGCATGCAAAAGTGATACAAATATATCATATTTTTGCAAGATCTTAATTTGCAAGATCTTAATTCAACAAATATGCATGTTGGTACTTGATGTAGTTTGAACAATTACGGAACGGCTTCACAATTTTAACATTCTGAAAAAGCCAATAGTCCAAAAGTCTGATTACCTGATTACAAGTAAGAAAATCCTGCAAATCCTGCAAATCCAGCCCCATTTTTCATACTACTACAAACATATTCTCATTTACTGTATAAAACACAATGTTTGAATCCTCCTCAGGTTATACATGAGTGAAATGTGTACTCAAAGATTAATAAAAGAGAGAGAGACAAAGAGGGATTTACCTTCTTCAGAGCTGACATTCTAGGTGGATCCTCCTCCTGCAAAGCCCGTTCACATGCTGAGGTCCCAAGCCAAGTTTGGAGGGTGCGCAAATCCTAACTCAGCCCGGTGCTGATGCTGAGCCATGAGGTGCCTGTTTAGTATTCTCATCTCGCCTCCATCCTGTCCTACAGCTGGCTTGGTGTGCGCACGCCCAAAACCGCTGTTGTTGCAGGATCCAAACACGTGGGGAGCTCTAGTCTGATGCATCGCACTGTGCATGAAAGAAAGTTGGCAGTTCAAATTGTCATTAAAAATAAATTGGCTTCGTTTGTTTTGGCAGGAAGACACACTTGTTGGATTGAATTAAGATTACTTTCAAAGCACAAGGAGTCACAGTTTAATTAGTCACAGACTAATATAATAAAAGTATATGACTGAGGGAAATCTTGCATTTCTTATTCCCTCAGTCCAATGCAACATAGACCGGGGGTCAGCTGGTGTGAAAACGTTGTTATTTTCTAGGTATTGTATTAAATAATGCTAATTTTACGCCGAATCGAAGATAGGATTCGGCTGTGTTTGCCTATATATTAACTTATAATATCCTGGACACATATATTTTCTGAGAACCAAATCCACGGAAAATTACCAGAATTTTGAATGTTGTTCTGCGCTGCGAAACGAAAGCTAAGGTCCTCAACCTCCTGCTGTCAGCTCAGCCCCACTGTTTGTAACCGTGGGGCCAGGGTGCTGCTGGAGGAGTGCGAGTGTCACTACAGTTTGGTTTATGTAGTTAAATTGCTTATAAGTATCTGCAGACATCTTTTACGGCAGAGTTACCATTACTCTTAAGATCTCTCCCGCCTGCGTGTGACACCGGACACCTGTGTGAAGCGAGCTCATTTTAAAAAGCTAGCATGCTAGCAAGCTTGTTAGCATGATACCTTTAGCTTCTGAGCCGCCTACACCTTTCATTTTTGCCCCCTCTTCGCCTCCACGGAGCTAAATATGCCGTCATGGCACACAGGAAAGAAGGTGAGCATTATTTGTGCCGACTACAATAGCATAAAATGAATACAAACACTTAAATCGTTTTGTTTGTTCCTAGCTAGCTAACCTAGCTAATCAACCAAGTCTCGCGTTGATTACATGCAATGTTGTAAACATAAGCACGTGTATCAATTAGTCGCTACCTGATGTTGTTTCCACACTCTCTGTTCCCATGTCCAATGTGAAATCATTGAGATACATCACAATCAGGTTATTTTAACCGTGTGTAAACGACTATCTGGCTTACACCAACAACCTGTAAAATCCAGTCTTGCTTTCTAAAATTTTGACAATTGGTTGTAGACTTGTAAATACTGCTATTCAGATGAGTCTTTGGGCATTTTGCCTGTCGTTGGAGTGCTTTCACTGTTAGTGTAGTACATTGTGTACATTGTGTAGTATATTGCCGAAAGCAACACGTCATTTATTCTTCCATATTGTTCATCATGTATTCACACCGTATATGGTGAACATGCCTTGAAATTGCATTATGGAACTGACAGATTTGGAAATGCATTATGCAATGCAATTTTTTGTTTCAGGTGCCTCACCATGCTAATGCATCTCATTAACACAGTGTCCTCATGTTCCCTCTAATGTAGTTGTTTTGAACTCATGTATTTAGTTTTTCAGTCAAAAGTACTCCAGAGGCTGTACCCTGCAGCTCCCAAATTGGAGAAGGAGCCCAGCCCACCATGCATTGTAGAGGCTCTAGCCAAGAAAACCTGTGTGAAAAGAAAAGCCACCCAAGAGGACACTGCTGCTGGTAAGAGCAGAATCCTGCTGCTTACAAAAAAATTTTGGGAATAATTCTTTTTTTTTTTTGACTTGTTGCCTCTGATCCACTAACTTAGTCTTTCCAAAGAACACACAAGAACATACCAACACACCATGTATACAGAACTGCTGCCACCCCCTGGTCTTAACGTCGGGTTTTATACCTGTCTTTATTTGTCATGTCAGTCTCAGGAGATGCAGGGCAGACAAAGACTGTAGCCAACCCCTGCAGGCGGATGTACACGGTCCTACCTCCTCCTGCAGACTACAAGACACAGGCTGAGAAATCTGTCACACTCCCCCAACTAGACAGAATAAATAGTGCCGAGGACCCAGCTGGTAAGTCAACCATAATCTTACATTTATGGCCCTGCGCCATGCACCATAAAGCTAGGAGAGATTTACGGCATGGGGTTTCTCCAGGTTGGCTCTGTGAAGTGTTGAAGTCACTCTTTCCGATTGTCTCTGCCACTCTATTTAAGGGAAACAGACAGTGATAATCAATTGTGTTCCTGAACTGAGGCGAACTTGGATGCAGCACAGATGGTGTTTGATTATTTTTTCCCTTTGAACACTATATTAAACCTGTTGTTGTTTGTCAAAAGTGTGTGCTTCCTAGCAAAGGAGATACTTATCCTTGTTGTTTCCGTCTTTGAGGCTGAACTGTAAGCTAATGTTTCTGCCAAGTTGAAATATTCTTGATTAGTGATGAGAAGCGTTGGCTGTCGATCTGATACAAGGATAAGTCACATCCTTAATAGCTGATGTGTCCCCTCTAAAGACTGTATTTTCATGAACCAGTGGAATGACCAGGCTGTATTAAAAGCCACGGCTCATTACCTGAACATTTTCATTTACATCAGCCTTAATGCACCTGACAGGCTTCTGCTTTACCTCAGTGAAATAAGAAAATTTGTTGGCTCAGACAGTGCAGCAACCAGAGATGCCCACAAGAATAAATGATGAGGTTAAGTTTGATTAATTGCACTCGGCAGCCTAACAGTGTTAATTGAACACGTTTTTGATCTAGTGGGCAGTGAGCCTGGATGGAAATTGTAATCCAGATCTCTGTTTAAGGTCAAATTGAGTTGGACTTTACAAAGGTTTCATAATAATAAGTCCATCAATATAATATGATAGAAACACGACCGTAAGAACTAGTTGAAGTGATATAGTGATGAGCATAATATGAGTGAGATTAGAAAGTCTCTGTAACTTATAGTCTTCATTTCCCAGATGAGCTTCCACACCATGGTTGTTTGACACCTTTTCAGGTCAGTCTGTATTCAAAATATGTTGGAGAGTAAGAAAATGGTCAATAGAACTAATTTAAAAGCTTCTTGGATATTGATGTGCATCTTGTACACTTCATCTAGTTCAGGGAATATTTGCAGAATGAAGTCCCTGATTCTTTTTTTTTTATGTTCTCTTCTGTGATTACTGTACCCTTCAGTTGGTATCATTTTTTTTTACCTCTCCCTGAGCAAGGAGTGCATGACTGTGACACAAGTTATGCCTGAAAGACACAGACTTGATATTTAAAAGACTCACCATAGCTTAATTTACTCACAGCACCTAATTTAAAAGCTTCTTGGATATTGATGTGCTCTTGTACACTTCATCTAGTTCAGGCAGAATGAAGTCCCTGATTCTTTGTTTCTTCTGTGTTACTGTACCCTTCAGTTGGTATCCCTCTCCCTGAGCAAGGAGTGCATGACTGTGACCAAGTTATAAAGACAAGACTTGATATTTAAACTCACCAAGCAATTTAGGAGCACCATACCGGTTAGGGCCTTCTTTTCGTTCTTCTTTTCATGGATTTCACAACCACTATCTGAAATTTTGCTCCTTGTTGACATGACTATGTCACAGTGTATATAGATGAACATTTGGCCACTGCATATTAATGCTGCATATCACGTGTTCTAGCACATCCTAAAGATGTTCTATTGGTTTCCAATCTGGAGACCAGAGAGGCCACTGAAGATCACTAAACCACATCGTCATGTTCATGATACCTGTTTGAAAGGGTTTTGCTTTGTGATGTGGTGACATACTGAGGGTAGACATTAGAGAGTGGGTAAATTGTGGCCATAAAGAGATGCAAACGGTCAGCAACAATACACGGATGTGTTATTCTGACTATCTTCGTGCGCCAGCAGGAATCTAGATTAACCAGGCTACATTTATCCAGGCTGTGCCCACTGCAGCCTCAGATTTCTGTTCTTGGCTGATGGGAGTGGAACCTGACGTGTCCTAACGCTGCTGTAGCTCATCCACTCCAGGGTTGGACATGTTGTTCATTCTGAGGTGCTTTTCTGCTCCCCATAGTTACAAACAAAAGTGGTTTTCTGAGATTTCACTGTAGCTTTTCAGTCAACCCCCTTCAGCATATCCATTCTCATCTGTCCTCTCTCCAACAAGGTAGAACTGCTGCTCACTGGACGTGTCTTTTTTTTTTTCGGCTTCATTCTGGGTAAAAACTCCAGAGACTGTTTGTGAAACTCCCAGGGGTTCCAGAGTTTCAGAAATCCTCTGAACAGTCCATCTGGCACCAACAATCATGCCACAGTCAGAGTGACTGAGATCGCTTTGCCGTTACCTTGTGATGTTTGATGTGAACAGGACCTGAATCTCTTGACTTGCATCTGCATGGTTTTATGCACTGCACGGCTGCCACACGATTGTTTGATTGCATAATGAACCGAATCAGCAGGTTTACAAGTGATTCTTGTAAAGTGCTCGGTGAGTGCATATTCCACAAAAGCTGTGGCTGCTCAAGCTGCTCAGTGCATTCAGAAGCATATTGACAAGACACACCGTGTTTAATATTTAATCTACCACAAAGGGGCCCAACTAATAAAACTCATCATTAATTTTGCATATTTGTACATGTTGTGTAAAAGATGTGACTCAGCCGAGCTGCTCAGATGGTAGCAAGACTATCTACCATCTGAGGAACAAAATAACTTCGACTTAAAGTTCTCTTTGACATTTAGTTCAGTTGGTGCTTTTCTTTGTTATCACTTTAGTCTTTCAGCTGTTTCTTCTTCAAATCTATTTGTTACTACTGTGATCGATGTGTTGCCACTTTCTCAGGTGCATTGTGTAGCTGTGGCTGTCAGCCAGTCGGGTGCCCATTATTGTGAACTGGTCAATGGGACCTGGTTCCTTTGACCTCACAGCGCCTCTTGCAACGAGGTGGAGTGGGAGCTACAGAGCCAGTTAGAGTCCTTTCTCAACATGGACATTAAAGCTGTAGTAATGATGAATAATGATGATTTCCACAGGGTAGGAGGAATGTGGTAAATTGTCTGTGCATTGTGCACATTGAAAAATAACTGTATAATGAGAGCAATCAGCTCCTTTTTTATTTTTTCATTTTTCATCAGACAGTTCTAGATTCAAAATAAGGAATAAAGCACTGTGGGAGATGTAAATTTCATCGTTCATGATAATTGCAGAATAAATTAAAGACTGAATAGAGGGTTTTGTTTGTGATTGTGTCACGAGGCACCACATAATACCTCACACACATACTGATTCTACTGTACTTGCATTAACTGCATGCAGTCTCAGGCTTGTTCTATGTAAAGCTACGATTCAGCAGTTTTTTTGTTGTTTTTTTTTCAATCAGAAGCTACAGGAGCTGATTTTACTGATTAAAATACAATCAGTGAAAAGGACAGAGTGTCTAATTAGTAGAATCAGCTGGTGCTCTGATTGGCTGAGGGAAACCTGCAGTCTCTCAGCACTTGATGCCACATTATTGGACAGTGCTGGAACTCAGTCCCCTGTTGGTTTGATTACAGGTGCTCAGGCAAATCTTTTCTTCTAACAATGTGAACATAAGACTCTGCCATTTGTTCATTTCTCATTGAGGTCCAACAAGAGTATATATCCATATGGGCACTTTAATGTATTAAGTTCAACAATGTTTTGAAAGCAAATCCAGAGCTAACAATCCTCTTGCCCACAGAGGAGAGCATCCACGAGAGCACTGAAGACCCAGACCAAGATGAAGTGCAAGAAGAACAGAAAAGAAAAAGGAGAAGGAGGAAAAGGAAACAAACTCTTCATCAAGATACAGGGAAAGGTGGTGCAGCTGCAGGGGGTGAGTCCAGCACAGATCAGGGCCAGAAGGCTGGGCCTGAGGGAGAGGAGCATATGAGCAGGAACAAGAGGAGGAAGCTGAAAAAGAAACGGCACAAAGAAAAGCTGCTTTCCATGGGTGTGGTGCCCCGAGCTGCTGCCCTGGAGTTCACCTATCAAAAAGATGGGGAAGAAGAAGAAGAGGAAGTGGATGATGAGAGGAGAGCTGCTGAAGTGTCAGAGTTCCTCCGGACAACACTGGAAATGTATATATCTGATTGTAAGTATTGAGCAGAAGCTGCTTTGTCTAATTGGGCCAAAGGTTTTGCTGTCTGTACTCAATCTTCTGGTCATTATCAAAACCAGTGTTGAAGTATTCCTCAATATTCACTGCTAATATTTGGAAAACAAAATGAACAACCTCCTATAACAAGTGTGATGCTGAATCATTTTGGTAATTACCGAGCACAAAGCTGGGGCCATTCAAAAATAAATTCCCCAAACATAGAATTAAAGGCTACCAAAAGCTAAAGGCATATTAACCCAGTGACCAGAATTTCTTGCACTTATGCCACAGCACATATGTACCTTTTTGCAACATGACATGACAGTGCTGGCATGGACCTGGCTGTTGAAAACATTGTTTGATTAAAGTTTAACAGTCAAAGTTGCTGTGGTATATAAGTAAACAAGATGTGCCTGAAAAACTTTAAGTTGCCAGGCATATTGAGCTGAAACCAAGCCAAGCAGACCGCTAAGGAAGTGATAACTCACTATTGCAAAAGTCATGGCAAGTTACACAATAAATTATGTTTAGTGAAGGGATTATTTGCTCCAGACTGACAATACTAAATCCAGCTTATGGAAAGCAATTGCTCGCCTCGGTCACTGAGTTTTTTAATCAAAGTTTTTAACTTGCCAAGAGAAATAAGTTCATTAAGATGCAGGCAGGGCGGTCTGAAGATTAAGCTCTGACCAGTGTGCAAAACATGAGAAAGCTGCGCAGTCCTTGGTACCTGGTTTGCAGATGAGACAAATGATTAATTGCTACATTGCAAAGATATGTGAGTCAAGCATTTTGTAGATGACAAAATCTAAGAGTGATATTTTTCCCATTTTGATGATACATGGTCGACGTTGCATAGACGAGACATGAAATGATATGTTGAACAACTGTTGCTGTACATGCTCTTTAAAAGCAGAAACACTCCTCCATTGTAAAACAAATGTTGTATGATGTAGTATGATGTTGATTATTTTTAATTAACCAGCCACCCTTCTCCTTCTCTGTGCTCTTACAGCCTCAAGGCATGGAAACAGCCCTCCTCTCCTGTCTGGTACAGTGAATGACCTTCTGAGCCACATATCCAGCAGATATAAGCCCAATTCTGTCCTGAAGTTGCTCTACAGTCTCAAGGCTATTGTTCAACAGAAAGAGACAGAGAAACTGGAAAAGGCACTTAAGGAACTCTCCAGCAACTCCTGTCTGTCCGCAGGTCAGTGCAGGGATCTGTCCGAACTATTATAAAATTAAACTTGTATTTTCCAGTAGGAACAAGATGTTATTTGTGGAAAGAGAAATGGTAAGAGCTCTGATGATGGGAGCCTGACTTGCATTTAATGCTGCCTCATGTTTCTTTCAAGCATTAATCCCTGTCCATACTGGCCTCCTCTTGCAAGGATCTGCCTCAGGCACTATACCAACCTGTCCCTGCAGGTTAACACTTGCCTCTGTCTGTCTGTGCTTGCCTCCCATTCTCTGTACCCTTACAGTAATATTTATTGTTCACCTGATCATGCCTGCCTTTACTTGCCTTAATCACTCTTTACCTGTATGTACCTGCCCTTCATTTGCAACACCAGGGCTGTTCTTGTCCATATTACATCTCTTGTGCCGGTGACCTCCACCATGAGTTAACTAACATGTTTCAACTCGTTCAAATTGCCTTAAGTCTGTCAACACACAAAACATCTCTTGTGTCCCTAGACACGTTTTCACCTGTGAGAGTGTTTGTGTGTGTATGTGCAGTTGGCTATCTGGCTGTATAATAGGATCAGCAGGGACTTTGTGCCATCACATGCACAAGTTTATGTGTGTAAGAACAAGAGTGAGACAGACTAGCAAGGAGATTCAGGCCACCGCCATATCAGTGGTCACAAAGTGACGCTTGTCTGTGCCCATCTCTGTCGCCAAGACGACACAGTGTAAAACCCGGTTTGCTATCTCGTGAACGGCGCTCACAATAGAGCCTGCCTTAGCTGTGCCTATCCCCTCCATGCACCTGCTCCTCAGCTGCCCGCAAGCTTTCCTGCCCCCCTCCCTCCTCAATCACATCACAATGTATGAGTCATGCATCAATTCACTGTTTTTAAATGCAACTCTGCCACCAGATTGTATCAGAGCAGAAAAAAAGAGCATCCACTTTATTAAATCAGCATTCTGGATTTGAATTCAACCCACATCCACTGCAATGCAGGAGCTAATCCATGTGCTTGTGGTGAGGTGTGCTTTGAGAGTCCTTCAAGCCAGTTCACTAAAGCTCTCCTCACTCTATCTAGCCTTGCAGTGGCAATCAGTTGACTGCAGGAGCAGCTCTGAAGCACATTTCCTTTTGAGTGTATTTTACTGCATCATGAGAGGAGAGCCTCTCATGAATGGCACTGGCTTCCCTTCCCCTCTTTACATTGTCCATCTTATGTTCCTCCCAGACTAAACTGAATTCAATTTTTTCAAGAATAACTAAACGAAAGATTCTGTCTTGGATGGCAGACAGATGTTCAAGGTTGAATGGCTACATGCATAGACTTGGAAGTAGATTTGCACCATGCCAGGGGATTTTGATTTTGTATGCTCAAAACACAAGAGCAAATAAGTCTCTTTGGTAAAAACCCTGACTGCTCCTGTGGTATTGTTTTGTCAGCAGTCTCAGCAGTAACTGAAACATTTCTCTGTGTCTCTCTGTGTTTTAGAGGAAGCCGCTGCAGTCGTTTCACTGTTCCAATACTGGATCACAGACATTCTTCCCATGCAGGGAGACAAGAACACAGGGCTCTCTACAACACACCCATGAGACTGCCAATCATGCTGAAACAGAGACACTACTGAAGGATTATTTTCTACTGCTGGATATTGAAATTTTCTTCTTATATCCTGCATCGCAACATGTTGGATTTAACATGATGCTGTACAAAATATTTTTATTAAATATTTTTGCCTTTTGCTAATCCAGTTTCATGCCTTACATTGTACAAGAAGAAAACAAGGCCAGTTAATCCTGAGCTTTGCAAATCCTTCCTCCCACCATGAGTAAGCTTGAAGTTGTCATTATTGGCTAAGCTGTAATTTACCACCCTGTTTGTTCGAGTTGTTTTTCATGTAGCTCAAATGAATCGAACATTTAATTGCTATTAACATCACACTTGTCCTCCTCATCCAACCTCCTAATTGCTATAGAAATAAATGTCAGCTCTGCCAGAGCTCAAGTACTCCTTGCAGATGTTATGACATTTAAACCCAACCAGTTAACCTAATACCGCCTCAATTATCTACAGTACACTCCCCACAAATCAATTTCTGACCACGTTGCTATTCCATGTGCCTTTTCGAATTTGGTGTTTTACCTAACAGCATTAGATTAATTGATAGTCCTCAGGGAGGTAGTCATGATGACACTAATGGTGTCTCAGCAGATATTCATTACTGGGCTGAATGATAAAGAACAATAACTAGTCCCCTTGCATTATTCTCATCAAACTCTTGTTGCTGTTATCTAACTGCATGCTCAGTATAGCAGCACAGTATGTTGTTGATGGATCATGGGATCCAGTACCACCCAGGGAGTTGGTGGCTTAACCTTCCACATCACCATATCTGTCTACAGCTCAGGTAATCTATTCTAACACATTTGCCCATAGCTCAATGCCAGGGGGTGAGTTCAGGAAAAGGGCAGAGAATTATCTGGGCTGGACACTGCAATTGTGACGGCCTGTATGAGAGCTGTCTGCCACATAGAAGCTACAGAGATACTGTTGTCTTGGTTGGAACTGGGATGTACTGGTAGAAACCAGCAGGTTTGTACTTCACACTGCACCGTACCGCCTGGCTCAGAGTGTGTTTCATATTATAGTGCTGAACAATTAGCATGAGGTCAGCCATCTGTGGCCCCCATTCATTGATGGATGCACCAGGTGCTGTGTCTGATAAAGGTTCATGGGCTCATTCTGCAGACATTAGCCAGACGAGACAATCAGGGCAAAGATCGCATTGCCTGTTACGCTTATGTAACATTGCATTGAGTTCATCCTTTGTAGTTTTAGCTCTCAGTCACTTTGATCCAAACTGAAGTATCTCAACAACTATTCAGGAATTGGCTTTAATGTCAGAAATGAAAGCATGAACCCTAACAACTCTTTCAATCTCTTGATATTTCCTGCAGCAACATCAGTTGGTGAAAGGTTTCACAAATCCATCAGTACAAAATTTGGTATATTTGGCATCAACGTTTCCCAATTAGTGCATCCTAGTGGCTTTTCCTTTAGTGCCACAATGATGTTTTTGTGTGGAAGTTTTGATGATAATGGATAGTTTCACATGACATTCGGGGAAGACATTGATGCTTCCATCAGAGATAAATTGCTATAACTTTATCCCTTAAATCACCAATAATTGGCATTTTCATTCCCACGGCTCTCATAATATTGTGCAGCACGCAGCACAGCCCCCCAAAAATCCACTGTAAATCGCCAACACATCAAAAAACACAGAGGCATTTACTAAGAGACTGAGCACAGAGTAAAATGGGGAGTGTATGGTACATTTACACAGACTAGAAACATGAAGTTGCTTCTGAGCCAAAAAAAAGAGACATGTCAATATCATGTTTACTGCCAGCTTTCTTGCTTTCTTCACTAAGGTTTTTGACCAAATTCTTAATGTTCCTTTATGTTAACTTCCAATTAGCAAACAGGCCTACCTGCAGGTTGTTTGCATGTTAGTATTCTTGTTGTGAGCCTAAGTTATATGTTTGTTTTATGTTTTCAAGCATTGACGAGAGCTTATTTTCCCCTGTAATGCTTTAAAAGCTGCAAAAGCTACATAGTTTCTTTTGACAAACCCACTACGCATCACAAGTCTCAGTGGCATTCTATCGACTTTGCGGCGCTATTGCCAGGGTTTGAGATTATTCATGGATGTATGAGTTGGGAGGCAGAATTGGGTCCTATTACCAGAGATGAGGAGAAGGTCATTGTTGGCTGCTCTCGCCAGAGAGAATTCCTCTCGTCCAGCAAGAGAGACGTTATCAGCACAGCTACCTCATTATAAGACCTCCCTCTAAGTTCAAGACCCTGAGGCCAGGAAGGATATTAAAGCTTACAGAAATTTGCTGACATAGCAGGAGAAGCCATTCACAGCATCAACAGGAAAACATCCAAATCAGCCCACGTGGCAGATTCTAGTGGTCTGGCTTCAAATGGCTTGGGCGTTCTGCGTAAGGCTATTAAAGGAGCTTCTGAAGTTAGAAAGCATTTAGTAAAATAATTATACAGTGATTATATAATGACAGCACTTTGATTCTACTATTCATTTGTCATCCCATCCCACGCTTGATACTACCTGCTGTCTGTTTAGACTGACTTGTTTGTCCCTGCATGCCAGCTCCTGTAATCCCCTTAGACGCACCACCTGCAGACAGCCTGTTATGTAAAGACGGGGCATTATAAGGGATGACCAGACAGTCCTGCGTCGGACAGCTGAGCACAGGTTGAAGAGTCACCTACGTACACCCGGACAGACCCTCTGTTGGTGGGTTTCCTGTCCTGGGTGTCCAGGGAGAGAAAGCCTCAGAGAAAAAGAGTCAACTGTTATCTGGCCTTTGATTCATCCCTGATCTGACAGGAAGGCCAGCGTGGAACACTCCAAAATGATTTTCAGACTCCCAAGATTGACTCCTGGATACATCAGGCTGCTGCAGGTGAGTGTGTTTTTTCAGTTTAGTATCCATAAAATAAAGGGTGTTCTGGTTTGAATATTTGCATGCTAATTTGTTGTAGAGGTGTGTACGTTTTAATGTCAAGTACACACTGTAGCCACCTACTGCATATTTACATATGCTGTGTTTTTTACTCTTAAAAGCATAGTGACACTAAAGCTGTCTGCACTTGTGGGTATCAGGGGCTTAAAGTGCTGAGTCATTTGAAGTTGCCTGCAGTAGATTGAACTTTTTTTTTTGTTAGGACTTTAAGATCTTTAAAAGAAAATTTTAGAAAGTCCTCTCAACGTCTTGGATTTGAAATGTTGGTTGCATGGTGCTTGAGATACTCTGTCTTTACTGTTCCTTAAGGAGTAGAAGAAAGGGGGAGATTAAATAAATGAACAGGTTGGAAAGCAGCCATTTATGTGATGAATATTTGCAAGGTACCGCCTTTACATCTAGGAGCAGTTTCTTAGGCTGAGTTGCGTCTTATACTGCCACTATGCAGCTATTTCAATGGCATCTCAGTTGTGACAAGATGATGAAACACAGCACCAGCAAATTATACCAAACATAGCATTCAAGCGGCTGTTTCTGTAATTGTAGGATTCGTTTTGTTTTAGCTCACAAAACACAATGACTTTTTTTTGCACTGTTTACCCCCAAACAATCGAGAAATCCCAGCCTTCAACAGTCCATTGCATTGTAAATGGAAATGGGACCTGGGTGAGTGAGCCCCAGGAATGGCTTCCTAACTGCCTGTGACACAGCTTTCATTAGGAACTATGAAGTTTGTATTATTTGCTCCACTATACTCTTTATAATTGTCAAGGGCCCATGGAGGAAATTGCCCATGTTGCAAAATAGACGAGCTTGTTGTTTGTCAGAAGAGACAGACTGCAAGTTGCTAAATGAGAGAGGATGGGTTTTTAATCTCTTGGGCATTGATGGGAGGCTGGATGAGGTGGGGGAACATTATGGCTCCCTCATTTGATGCAGACAATAGTTTGGAAAATGGGCCGTAAAGCACGTTGTCTTCCTTATCTTTCTGTTACAATGTCTTTCATACTCCCACCAAGATAATCCAACATTTACCTGACTGTGTTTCACTTTCCACTTCTCTCCTCTTTCAGACCCAGGCCTACCACAATGTGTCGGTGCCGTCTCCAGCTGAGAAAAGCATGCCTGGCATGGCGGTGCTGCTGGGGGCCGTAGGGATCGGGATGTGTGGCTACAGCTCCAGGCAGTTGGCCCTTTACCATCGGCCCTCTGCCCGTGTGTTGCAGTGGGTCGGGACACACACTGATGCCAGCATGGTGGGCACGGCGGCCCATAGGGCCACCATCCTGGAAGTAACTCGTCGGGGCAATGCATGCCAGGAGATCCCACCTCCCTCATTTGTAGGCGGGAAAGTTCCCTCGAAGTAACCTGTGATTTTAGATTGGGTTAAGGTTGGCCAATATAACTGGTTGAGTTCCAGTAACTACACTTCAGCACAACTATGATCGTAGCTATGCTGGCCCATTGCACAGATGCGGCCCATGTGCTCTCTGAAGATGTGCAAAGTGTGGATTTCTGACTGAACCTGTATGTTGGCAGGAAACTGGGAGTGGTGTCTTATGGCAATATAGTATAGTACACATACATAAATAGTGTAAATTATACTGGATTGCATCAATTAGTCACCAATATTAGAGTCTTAAATGCACTAAGAGAACACTAGGCAATGTGAATGATTGGATGAGTACGTAATGATGCAGGAACTTCCCAAAGACTGTTGCTGAATGTAGCCTGAATGAGTGAACATGCTTAATTTGGAGACATTGTGTGTCTTTTTGAGGCTTGCCATAATAAGGGACTGACGCTTGGCAGCGCCCCTCTGCACACAGATGGTTGGCAACCCTCTCTCTGTCCTCCCTCATGCCCCCTCCCTCCCCCATCTCAACCTTCCCCAGGCAGAGAGCCATGTGTAAGTGCTTGAGCATCCCATCCCTGCCCATGACTTCAATTGATTTCCTCTGAGGAGGAGCAGGTGCTATCCATCAAGAAGCCTGGCATTTGCTGGTGCAGTCTGTCAATCAGGAGACAGGCGTGGAAGGCTCAGGTTGTGGCTGAATCAGTGACTACGTGTTTTCAGAAAAGTTATGTTCTCCAAGTTTGGTCAGGGTGATGGGACGACAGCAGATAGCAGCAGGACAGTTTTGCAGATAGAAAACATATCATTAAGTTTGTTTAACATTTGATATCAAGACTGGAGTCATGTAAACAACACTTGCACTAATGCACCTTGCTGGATTATGAATCCTTATTTACCTGGCTCAGACGCTGTTGGTGGCAGGCGGGCAAGGTAGACTGGTGATTCCTCCTGGATAAACCTGTGTCCTCGATGGGGATTAACCCAGGTGGAAAGTCACTCCTGGCACACATTAACCTAATCTGGTATTAGAGAGACCCACAAGAAGCAGAGTGTTCCTGTGCATCCCAACTTTGTACCATTCCCCCTGCGGTGTCCACCAAGATGTCCTACTGTCATACTTGGATTTATAGATTATGGGATTGTTGTTTCCATTTGGCAGTTAAAAGGGATTTAAGATTTGGCGAGACACCGAGCGTGGTTGAGAGTGCGTGCTGTGCCTTACGGATTGTACAGGGCCATACGGTCTTTAAAGTTTACTGTCTCTAATGCTGAGCATGGATATGTAAACAGCTACAGATTCTGAGGTGATGGTGTGACAAGTCATAAAAGGAGGAGAGTTTAATGTCTCCAAAAAAAGGAGGACAGGAGGAGCAGGTTTTATTAGTATGCTGGAAAGTTGCGAAAATTGAGGATGGTGAGAAAGTCGAGTGTTTCATCACTTAGAGGTCAGCCAGACCTTGTAATCCATTTTTCCATTGCTGAAGAGCCATCCTTGTCTGTCTGCCAAAGTGGACCAGCGGCTAGTTGTGGCAGCCTGGGAATTTTTTAGAGCCCCAGCAGTGACGATGGAGAACGCTAGTGCAGTAGGTCACCAACAAAATTGTCATAATCCACTCAGCAGAGGGAGCTAATGGCTCCAACTGGCATCAGGCACTGAACAATTGGTCACTTTACTCTGCACAGAGACAGACACCTATTAACAGTTTTATAATGGGATTGTGATGGTATCAAAGAGGGACAACATTCACACTAGGTGTTCACACACCTGATTGAAAAGTAGAGGGCAAACTGAGACTTTATCAACTTTTGGCAGTAACAGATTCATGTACATGTGCTGTGGTCTTCACCTGCTCTAAAATCCAAGTCTGAAAGGATTTTACATGCTGACACTCGGCGCATTTTATAATCGTGTCCAAGCAATGCAGTCCCATGAGTGTGAAATCAACGTGGGTAGGGGTTTGAGGGTGTTTGATGCACCTGGCTGGTTTTGATTTATTCTCTCCACTCTGCAGTGGTGCACAGTGAACACAGGGCACTGAGCAAACCCATTGATCTCAGTCAGAGAGTGAGGCAGAGCAGAGTTTGTCTCCCCGCTGCAACAAACTTCCTGTTTCACTCAGCATCATCCAGTTTATGAAGGAGAACTGCCAAGACAGAGCACTGACAAAAGAAATATCAGAAAAAAGCATGTTTGCTGTTGGAGTAAAATCTAGGTCTCCTCTGCTTGCTGTGAGTTTCATGCATCAGTGCTCATCCATTACAATCCATACAGGTCTACAAACTTGATGTGTTCATTAGAGAGATTTGCTGTCTTAGCAGCATAATTGATATTTAATGAGAAGATGTTAGAAGAGACTTATGAAATAAAAGCATTTGGCAAACATGCTGCTCTACTGTTGCGCTTCAGTCACACCTGTGGATCTCCTTGTCTCTGTACAGTGCTATGCAAATAAGTTGTTTTGTACAAAAAAATAAAATAAACACTTTTAGTGCAATTGATGCTGTTTTGATGTAATTAAGACTAAAGAGATCAGATCACTTTGTGACAGTTTCATCCATATAATGATATCCAAACCTCCAGTAAAGGTGCATGTTTCATTTCTTTGTCATCCATCACTATCCACAAACTGTGATGGAGAGCTCATTTGGAGCTGTACTTCAGTTTACTTACCAGTCAAGAGGAAGTGCTGCGAGTTCAGCATCAGACTTCATTCCTTTACTCACCAAAAGCTCTATCCACTGATGGAAAACAATCATAATTCACCTGTTATTTTGTCTCTACCATATTCTTACCTCACTGAAGTTACCACTTATAACCAACAGCACCTGGCCTGTCTCATCACTCTGATACCGATCCTCTTAATCCTCCAATCTGCCCTGAAGACATCTCACTACCCAGAGGGTGTAAAACACCTGGTAACCTCAACAATAGCCAAGGCTCAAGGGACTGTCACTACCATCTGTAAGGAACATCTGCACATTCAGTAGCAAATCTTACAAAGGGCTTCTTTAAAGATGAGGTCAAGTAAAAAAACAAAACAAGGGGGGTCATTGGCATTCATCCATCCATCCATCCATCTTCTTCTTCGCTTCACATCCACATTATTCTCTAAAATGTTTTGAGGGTTTTTGAATTTTGAATAAAAGTTCTCTCAGAAGCGATGGCTGATGTCGGCCCTTGATCTTAAGGAGTCTGAATAAAAGACCAGTTACCTTGCACCCCATTCACAAATCTGCTGGATGCAGGATTCATCAATAGATATTTCACATCTGAGAAATGAAGATAACATTAAGCAATGAGCTAAAAAAAAATGTTGACGACTAATATTGATGCTGCAGACTTCAGACAGTGCACTTGATGTGTGCTATTACTTATTTGCAAAACTCAGACAGGCTTTGCCACAGTGCAAATCCCACATATCCAGTTGGTAACAAATGACATTTGGTCTGATCAGATTGATCTCAATGTAACTTGAGTCATAATGTGACCTTAGTAAAGAGCAGATAATGTGTTGCCTTTATCCCATGAATTGTTTCAAGAACCAGGAAAATTCAACCACAGAGATGCAGTGTTGTTTATTTGAGCACTTAACACATTGCATTCACAAAGTGCAGTCTCTTCTTTGGATTGTCGTTATCACCATCATACTTACAGTGAGTGATGCGGGAGCCTCATGGACGCTCAGCAAAATTTGGTCTGAAACAGGAGGAGCCGCTTCAGCCTGGAGCTGTGGTGTGGTACAGTAGGTCAGTGGGTCGCGAGCCTGTGAGTCAGCTTCATGATAAGCCAGGAGGTGAGTGAAGAGGGCCACCACCTCCCAGAGGCAACAGGTCTCTCCTAACGCAGCCTAACTGTGCCCCCCAGTGGACGCCTCCAGCCGACACTGGTGCCATCGCTCATCATTGTTGTCGAGTGTTTTTTTTTTTTTTTCCTCTTTGCTTTGCATTGAAGCTTCAGTAAAAACACTTTCTCCTTCTCTTCATAGCCTGTAGCGTTTAGGTTTGTTATTTTTTCCAGTTGTGAAATGTTGCGTGCGTTAATCTTAGTTTATGGTAAATGCAGTTGCATTTCTCCAGCAGCCATTCCCTCTCCTCGGTGAAGACACAGCAGGGCAGTGCGCTTGGTTGAGCAGCGCTGGAGGAAGCAAAGCGTGGAGAGGAACACTTCACAAAAGTCTGAGCAGAACATCTTGGATTGAATTACCCGGTTCAAGCGGTTTGTATCCACTTTTCATCACTCTTCAAATTAAAGCCACGAGTTTAAATGCAGTTGGCGATAAATCGGTACTTCTACTTATCTAAACACGTTTTCAAACTTTTGGATAGGCATTTCCTTCTGGCTTTTGTGTCTGTGCGTCAAAGTATGTGCCTGCGGAACTAAACTGTTATCGGAGTTGTAACTTTTTACCAAAACTGTTTTGATAACTTGGGACTAGTTTTGTTGTCTCGGTGGCGCGGAATGTGCGGCTTCTCTGTTGGTTTTGGCGCATTTCTCGTGTGCACACTTAACCTGGTGTGCCAACACTTTTGTTTGGCACATGTGGTCACACCGGAGTGTCCTGCCTGCTTGTGCTGCTGATCTCACCCCTGTGGCTCAGCCTCAAGACGCTCTGATTTTCTTAGCATTCAAATGAGCAGCGTGAGCTCTGTGTTCTCTCCTCAGTCCAGCAGGAACTTTGAGGGACAGAGGTGGTTCTGTTCAGACTGGATTAGTTTTCAGCTGGATAGCAGTGCACAAGTGCATGACTTCATCCATCATCTTACTGGATGTCCTGTGTATGTGTGTGTATGTGTGTGTGTGTGTAGGTCACCTCTACAGTGCCTCTTTGGTGTGGGCTGAGTGAAAAAAGCAACAAGCACCTGCAGGGCCGCATCAGTGGCCCACACCCCATTACTGCAGTATGGGCAACTTTTCCAGCAAGGACGGCCATGGACTCACAGGTATGTCAACACACACACACACACACACATACACACACAAACTCTTCAGTACTGGTCAGATCACTGGCTCTTCTTTGCTCTGTGTCTGCATCCTAACATCGGGTTCATGTCAGGAAGCAAAAGGCTGGCTTGTGTGTGTGTGTTTCTTAATCTTTGAGATAAAGTCGTCACATCTCAAGGCTGTGACTTCTCTAGCAGGAAGAGGCCAATAGAGCAGAAGAAAGAGGAGGACATGTACAGGAGGAGAGAGGGTACTGCAATAGAATCCCCCAAGAAAGAGGCTGGATGAAGGAACATAAGGAAATTCAAGGCAACAAAAGGGGAAGCAAGCGGAAAGAGAGCGTGTGCATATGTGTGTGTGTGTGTTGAGCAGTAGGAAGAATCTTGGCAGCCCTCCTGTGTGTTGCTCGGTGAGTGGTCATTCTCCTCGCGTCCCTGTGTGATTTGTTCTGGCCCCGCCAGGCCAGCTGTGATGAATCGGCAGAATTCCCCAGCTCAGCACAAGGGCAGCGGATTAATCATAGGAAGCCTAATGCTATCTGACACACACACCCACACAAACCTGAATGAACACACACACACACACACACACATACACATACACACTCCCTCTCTCTCTCGTTCAGTCAATCTGCCACCCATGGTTGGACGAGCACATTAAGGTTTGGAATGAAGAAATAAGACGCAGGGGTGGTATGAGAAAGTTATTAGACAATCCTGTCATTCTTCTCCGGTGATTTGGCCTTACAGCAGGTGGTGCATAACTTTGCAAATGTTTGACTGCTGCTCTTACATCACTTTTAAAAAAAAGCACATTCATTTTGCTAGCAGTGAGGCTTTTGTCCAAACAAGGGAAAGGAGGAAAGTAAAGACAGAGACACGATGTCCGACGGTTCCCATAGCTTCTGAAGTTATTATTAGTTGGGCAAGGAACGCTGAGTCAAAAAGTAAAAATCACTTGTGTTGTTGTTACTATGTCGAGTCTGGAAATGTATTTGCAGCCCCCTGCTGCAGATTTATCTCTATATAAAAGTTGTCCCCTGTGTGTGTGTGTTCCTGAATTAGCAGAATGAGTGTCGCAGCAGAACTGTGGATGAGCAGTCCAAGAGGAATGTCTCTATTAAATGTCTTCAGGGGCATGGCCTGGATGTCTGCAGGGCAATGAAGGCCTTGTTGTTCTGGTTACCTCCCTGAATGGTGTTTTCAGTTTAAACATGCCAGATTAGTGACCACTGAGCTGTTTCCTCCTGTCATTCTGTCCATGATTCAGTTGTCTGCTCTTGTCTCTCACTGTTTCTTGCAGTTACCCAGACCCTTAACAAATGATGATAAAAATGCTAGTGTCAGTCCGTTTGTGTTTTCACTTTCCTCTAAATGGAGGAAGTTTCTCTATCCTTAGCTCAGATCTCACTTAAAGATGAGCATGAAGAAACATAAAACTTCCAGTGCACATAGAAAGAAAATGGACTATTCAGTGAAGCAGGAAACATCTTGTATCCAGTAAGCCTAAAACATGTCTTGAGGGCCTCTTGAAATATGTATTTGCCGTTCTTATCCTATCTGAATTTAATGTTTTTTTTTCTTTAGGGGCCCATGGGGAGAGTTTCCACACCCCCCCTGCTTCTCCACAAAGTGATGTGCCAGCTTTCATCCCTGGTGTCCCCCAGCTCCTTCAGCCTACCTCGCCTCAGCCTTCCCTTGCAGCCCCAGTCTCACCTCCACCTCCAGTTCCAGTTGTCACATCGACTGGGAAGAAGTCACAGCCCACCACCACCACCACCCCCCTGACCACCCAAACCACCCCAACCTCCCCCAACACTTCTAGCCCCACTCCTAACTGGAGACCTCATTCACCACTCAGTTCTAAGAGCTCAGCCACTGGCCCTGGAGTTAGTCCAGTGCACAACAAGCCAGGAACTATTGTGGTTAAAGGAAATGCTTCTTTAGGCAGGAACGGAGGTCCCCAACCTCTACTCCAAGGACTCCAGGTTCCCATGGGAAGACTGTGGCTGTCAGCCCATCAAAGAGCCCTTCTTCTATGTGTAGTGCCTCACCTTTGGTGGGTAGCTCTGCGGGCCAGGACTGGAGAGAAAGAGACAGTGGTTTGAGCCAGTCTTTATTGGCTCGTCCTGAAGCTGGGGACAGCCACGGTGAGGAACTGGAGAAGCTGCTGGAGGAGTGTAGGACATCACTGGGTATCACTGCCAGTCAAGATGGGGCCACAAACACAGCAGGTAAGATATATGTTGCTATAGTACAATATCTAAATGTTCCATACAGTTTTCCCTTCATATACTTTTGATTCTTCCAGAAAATAACTTTTGGTCTGACAGAACTTTTGTTTGAACACTACAACTCATGCAATAAGGTCATATCCATGTCTTTGACATTACCGCATGACTTTGTGTTTCATACATATGCATGTGATGTCTTCTGACATTTTTGTGTCCTTCCCTCAGAAATACTGAAACATTTACTGACAGAGGTGAAGACTTTGAAGAGTACTTTGCAGGTGAGATGTATTCCAATTCATTCTTTGTTCTTGAATACACTGAGACAGTTTCCTCTTTACAAGTGTTTTGGTATGTGATACAAAGGTTAAGTGGCCATTTGCTGAGTCCCTCCCACTAACATCAGTTGCTCAGGTTTAGCTTTGCAACTTTAATGGGGCCAGACCTGTACACATTACTGTGCTCCTAGTCAAATGATTTCTTCTGTACTTGCCCTTGTTATTTTGTGTGAATAAGTGTGTTCACACTGACAACATTAGAACCATGCAGTGCACTGTGTGTACCTGGATGGTGTGATCACAGCAATCAAAAACATCTGAGTGTGAAACGCTGGACACTTCTCATCTTCAACGGTAGCCATCTTGACTAAGTGGCAGTAGAAGAGGGTTTCACTAACCTGTTGTCAAACTGTGGTAATGGTGGCAAGGGAAGGTACAGCTGCAAAAACGACACATGAAACAACCTAGGGGTGAACACAGGGGTAAGATAATTCAGCCAGATACATTTAAGTTTGCCAGGAACAGATGTTTCATCAAACCCATGGAGTTAACAATAGCTTAGTTTCCTACTGTAGCTACATCTTATAATGTCATCTAGCTATACTTATAGTTACAGCCTGCAACACTAACAGTCCCTGGCTTTAAACAAGGAGCCTCTCTCTGTCTACCTCTGATCACTGTTTCTTAAAACTCCTGACATACATTTGTGCCACAGAAAATCAAAAGCATGACAATCAATTAGAGCCCATGCTGATGGAGTCCTGTAAAAGGAAGTCATTCTGAGTGTCCATGTCAAAGTTTGTGTTGCTTTTCCCACTATTCATACTTTTTTTAATCTAGCTCTAGTTTTCCAAGCATGGAAAAAACTCTGTAGTCACTGTACTACTTGTGACCTTTCATCCAAGAGATAACACCAAACCACCCCCACCTCCCAATCACAATAGGCCCGAAAATGGGCCCCGTTCGGCCCCCCTGGGAGTTCTAGCTTTGCTAATGAAGGTCTTCCTGTCCTCTGCTTCTCCTGAGAGGCCCAGATGAGGAAAATCTTTGAGATCATCTTCTTTTCAACTTTCTTTCAGCTCATTCTTATAGAACTGATCAAAGATGGTTGTTGCATGTGGTGGCTCCACATGAAAGCAGAGGTAATGTTTGAATGTTGGCTGCCCTAACAATGAAGTGTAGAGGGTGAAAATGCGACTACACCAAGGCTTTTCCAAATGTTTTAATGTTTCCTTTCCTGGCAGAAGATGCTTGTCCAGTGGGGTTATTTTAGACTGAACCATTATTAGGTCCCAAATTCAAAGTTGGATAAGCCATCCACAATAAAACAAAAACATTCTCCAGTCCAATTGTTCAGGCCTTTCATGCTCTTATGAGGATGGTGATATTCTGTGGTAATTTCCTGTCAGTCGTTCATTCGTTCCAATGCCTGACCCTCCCTTATGAGGATTGTAGCCAGAGGCTCCCAGCTTCCTCTAGATCTGCCACAGATTACAACAGCTGGAATATGACCTACAGTGTGCCTCCCTCAACACCATCTCCTTCCCCTTCTTTTCTTCCCTCTGCGACCATCCTCACTTCTGTTATTCTCTTGTTTTGTCCTGGAATCACATTTATTTAAATTGCATCATATTACAAACGAGAACTAATTTGATGCACATGTACTCCACTGCTTCTCCTCCACACCTCTGTGGTGTCACATCTTTCTCCACTTGATATTCTATCCCTGCTCCCTCCTGTCTTTCCTTCCCCTCTCCTCTGCTTTCCCACATCCCCACTAGGACGAGGAAACATAAGCCTCATGCAGACCAGCTCAACCTCAGAGAGACTGTGGTGCAGTACTGAGAGGTAGCCATGTATTAAAAATCCAACACTGTGTTTACATGGGCCCTCCGTAGGGCAATATAAGCAAGCTCCTGTCCTGGGAGCCTTTTTTGTGGAGAGCCAGAGAGGGGGGGAGTGCAGTGCAGTCCAGTGCAGAGGAGGGGGTTCACATTCGGCTGTTCGGGAGACAAAACTTGTTTTGTTTTGTGCTCTGCTGTGCTGTGTGGGGTGGGGTGGGGTGGGGTAGGGTGGGGGGCTGCTGCAGCTTGAAGTGACTAGCTGGCCATGTGTTTTTGTGTGTGTGCTACACGTGAGGACAGAAGACTCACAGACACGTACAGATGCATTGACAGTCTTGGAGTGTACAATTGGTTTGAGCTTTTGTAGGAAAGACCCCCTCCGCCCCCTCCTTCCCTTGCTGTGCCTCTCTGCCTTTTCTTCATTCCCTCATTCTTTCTCCATTAGAGATCTGACCGCTCCCTCCCGAGAACAAGAACTCAAAACAAAAGTACCCTACAACTTCTGCTGCAATGCCCCACCCCTTCTTCTGTCTGTCTTCTCCTCACCCCTACTCTATCTTGCTCCCTCCTGCCCACGTCTTTTCTTCCACTTCCAACCATCTTTTCATCTGGCCCCAACTTGTCTAACCTCTTTTCCTCTGTAGCTCTGACCTCCTGTTTTTTTTTTTTTTTTCATTTTTTGTCCAAGTAATTTAAGTAGCCATTATTCTTCCAGTCACATTCATCAGCTTAGCCTCTCCTCCACGCCTCTTCATCTCTCTTCATCCCCACTTTCCCAAAAGTCTCTGTCACCCTTTGTCTGTCCAACAGCCACAATGTATTTCTGATGTACTGTAGTTAAATTGAAAAGACACATGATTACCCAATGTGCAAACTACTAAAGGATGTTATCCAGTGTACCATCTGTGTGTGCTTAATGTGCACCACCAGTCCCCAATTGTCTTAACCAACAAAAATGAAAACACCCCATTCATAGCTGACTCGTGGGTGGCATGTCAGATTTGTGCTCCCTCCTGGACTTTTCGTTGGTCTCAAAGCCCTGCTTAGGAATCAGTTCCAGGTGAACGCTGCCGGAGACTTCCTGGAATGATCTCTAGGTTTTCTCCTCATAGGCCGCTCCAGCAAACCAGACTTAAAACTGGTGTGACTTGGAGGAAAGGGCTGTGTCAAATTTGCATACATTTGAGTAAACAACACTGGACCCTTTTCCTTGAGGTCTGAGGACATTTAGATATGAAACTTATAAGCTCTCTGAAGTTATTTTAGCAGCCATTCCATGGATGTTTTGGCCATTTAGTACCCTGCAGTTGCTGCTATGGAGGTAGTGAATTGTCTCTTTACAGACACAAGAGTGGGTTTAACCATTTTCTGAATGTGCATCACAGACTGAAAAGCAAAAGAGAGCAGCCATTCCAGAGTTGGGATGTTTCCCCAAGTATGTGTTAGAAAGACTGGGCGTGGAGGTGAAATGGGGACAGATGGTTAGAACACACACATGCACATACACACACACACAATACACAATCTCCAAGTGTGTTGGATGCTTTCCAGGAACTGTCAGGAAATCAGATGTGAATCAACAGTACAGACAACAAGTGTATCTGTGTGTGCAGTGTGAGTGCTGGACACCACATCTGGTCATGCAGTGGGGCACTAGGTCAGGTCTCGAAGGACGTAGTGAGCGTGTGTGTCTCAAGACTGACAATCCCCACCCTTATCTCATTGTAAATGGAGGAGCGCCCCTTCCTGTTTCCTTAAACAGACATGCTCCAGTTGGATTGTCCATGCACAGATAGCAACGGCTCTGAAGACAACATCCTCAAAGCCATAGTGGGCTTTTTTTTTTTTTTTTTTTTTACTATTCCTTAATATAGAACTACAGACAGAGGCCCACTACCCTGCTATTCATATGACGCGTGTTGCCAGGGGTGTGTGTGCTGCAAAGTCCTCTTGGTGTGTGAGAAAACTGAACAATGTGGTTTGGTGGTGAGGTAAAACAATAAGGGAGGTGTATGTGTGGGAGAGAAAGGGGGGAATATGATGTGTGTGTGCGTGTGTGCGTGTGTGCGTGTGTGCGTGTGTGCGTGTGTGCGTGTGTGTGTGTGTCAGCTTCTAGGATAATCGGGTCCAGCTGTGGTCTTGAGTCACTGGTCAGATGAGGGAGAGACTTGGCTCGGATAGTGCCTCCTCCTCCTCCACATCTCTATCCATTCTTCATCTAATTACCAACCTTCCCAACCTTTCCGCTCCTCAACAGTCTACCTCTCATCACTCTTTCTAACATTGCTCCACAGCCTGTACACTTCCTCTATTAAATCAATGTGATTCCAACCACTTTTATTGTCCTTCTTCTCCTCTTTTCCCTTGTCACATTCCCTCTGTCTGTTTATTGTGGTTGCCTAAAACTGTTTTAATCCTTGTATCATTTACCTCTTGGCTTCATTGGGTCTCCTTTTAGTTCCCCCTAATCTTGAAACTGAATCTGTTTCAGTGGAAGTTTCTCATCGAAGAAGTTCAGCTCTTTCTAATGGGTGACAGTGGGTAACAAGGAAAACACTCACTGAACCACAGGAATGGTGATACAGGAGCCAATTTCACAATGCTCCCAAAATGTTGCTTAAATGTCTTCGTCCAGACTTGTTTGGGGTTGTTTTTTTTTTTCTTTTTTTGTTCACATTCTCGGTTAGTTGATTTTAGATGACATGAATAAAAACCTTTTTGCCTCATTAGAGATGACTTGCCACTGCCATTCCTCCCTGCTTGCTGAGGCTTGCCGTTTAGTTCAGTTCAGTTCAGCTCGTAGCCTCCTAATGAGTTGTCCTAATGAGCTGGTCTCCTAATGTTCCTCATCTGATTTCATTTGATTAGTCATTGTCTGCTGAGGGTTCAGCTATGTCTGCTTTTGGCAGTCAGACCCAGATTGGGTTTAAAAAATGCTTGTTTTAATCCCGTGTATGGTGATTGTGGGAAAATGACTGACAGCCCAATAATCCTTGTCTTAGTGTTGCAGCTTGTTTATACAATACTGCAACGACAACACAAGCTGCATGCATTATTGAGGAGCTGATTTAAATAAGAAAAAGTTTTTCACGCCAGAGGTCAGGATAAGATGTGATGTTGTTGGTAATCCTTTGACATTTTGGTGTCATGATGTCAGCATCTTTGTATAAACTGTCCAGTACTTTGGCTTGGGTTATGACCATACCCAAAATGCTAATGTCATATCCCGCTACCACATTAACCTGAGACAGCGACCATGGTAACATGATCATGTACAGCCACACAGAGGTCTCACAGGTTTCCAAGTGTTGTTAGTAATGATTTATATTTATATGATTACGTTTAATATGACTTTTGCAAATGACTACAAGTGTCTATAGAGTGGTTGTCTCTGTTTGGAGAAGTGACATCAGTGACAAAACTTTTCAAAAGAAATGTCAGATGAGCTGACGTGTTGCCAGCATCTATCTTTTAAGAAAAACAAGGCACTTTAAATGTCAGCTTGTGCTGCTACAAAGCATCTTCAGATGGAGTGAAGCATTTAACATGTGAACGTGTGCACTGTTTACCTTCCAGACGGAGCGTGGGGAATGGCTGCAGTTCCAGGCTGACCTCCAGGTGGCGGTGTCAGTGGCGGACCGTCTGAGAGCGGAGGCAGAAGAGGAGCTGACGGCGCTTCGAGCAGTGCACAAGGATGTGGAGAGGGAGCTGGCTGCTGCCCAGCAGAGACAGAAGGAGGCTGATGTGCATCTGGTCACTCTGAGGGGGGAGTTAAAGGAGAGTAGGCAGAAACTGGCAGCACTCACCCAGGCTCAGAGCAAAACTGATGCTCAGGCTTCATGTCAGGAACCAGAGAGGCCTAACGCAGAAGCAAACAACACATCTGACAGCAAAGAAGGGACTCAGAGGGGCACGGACAGGGCCGTGTACAGGTTGGGGCGAGAGTTGACGGAGAGCAGGAGTGAGAATGACGTGGCGAAGAATGTTGTCAGCGAGGAGGCGAGGACAGGCTGTAAGGGTGTGGCCAAACGTTACCTGAGAAACGTAACCAATGAGGATAGAAGTGGAGAAGAGTTGCGTTCCACAGAGACACGGAGGACCATTCCCGTAGAGAGATCAAGGTGCGAGAAACTATTTTATCTTGTCTTTTTTAAGAGTACACATGATTTTCTGCAGCACGTTACTAATGCATTGCTTTGAGTGGGTGGCACTTAAGTGTGGTCAGACAGTCAAATATTTAAAAACAAAGCCTCTTTCCTGCCTTAAACATTTTTTGTCTCTGACACCGCATGCAGAAATGAATAACAATTACCTAATTTGGTCAGGTCTGTGATTGTGGCCTCTTCTGAATGTGTTGCACTTGATCCACATGCTTTTACAGCTGCCCTAGAAAAAATGCCATCAAAAACACTTAAATTCTTCGCTGTGTATTGTAATATTACAGGAGCCTGTCCAGACTACCTGCCTCTTCAGACTCCCTCAGCACGCAGAATGGAACCTCCCAGTCCAACACTGCCACAACACTTGGACCCACAAACAAGGTGAGATAATTTGTCTTCTTCACTAGTGGTTACTTGTTAGTTCTTTCTTGGTTGTTAGCCAGTAGGTGCTTGTGCACTTCATCAGTGGTTTGTTGGGCATCCAACGATTTTGCCCTAATTTGAATCAATTCTGTTTGTTTTCAAGAACTTGGGGCAACTAAGAGGTCGAAGAAGTCTGGATTGCCAAGACAGCAGATCAAGCAGTGATATAGGTGAGTGAGAGTGCAAATGCTTGTGTATGATATGTCACAGTATGACAGTGTGTGTGGCACAGCTGTTTTTTTTAACTTTCACAAGTGTTAAAGGCACCCTGTTGAACTTTTGACCACTTGTGGTGCTATTGAGCAATGTTTTTACAAAAGGCCCCCTGTTGTGTGTTTGTGTGTGTATGTGACAAACACACACACACACACACACACAAGCACAGGGCCAAAACAAGTGCACACACACCACTGATTGTTTATCATCATTGTGTTGCATGATATCTGATACTGGTAATGCTCAAGAAGCACAGCAACGTGTGTGCAAAGGCATTGAAAAATAAGAAAAACGAATGAATGTGGCTTTAAACGTGCAGATGGGTCACTGGTTGTCTAACTGAACATCTCTCTTTTCAGTGCTGCTTGTTCATTATTGTGACTGGCTGTAAGGCAGTATGGCTACTTGTCTTTGCAGGAAAACGTGAGGAGTCTCTGAACAAGTACAACTCTGCCCTCACTGAGTTAGCTCCCCCCAAGTGAGTCCAATCAGTCTCTCTCTCTTTCTCTCTCTCTCACACACACACACACACACACTCTGACAGACCATTGTTTCCAAGAGACCAACCTAATTGCTGCATCCTGTGTAAAACTAATAAGTCGTTTTGACCCAAGTTCATTTGTCTGCTGAACTTATAAAGCTCAATATTGGGGCCAAAACACTTCACTCACTTGTGTCAAGTTTTTTCTTGCAGTACATCAGTTAACTACTGTTTGCGAGAAGATTTCCTTCTACTTCTACAAGCACTCCTGTAATTTGAAAATAAAAAATCTGAGGCCCTGAGCAGTCTGTGTCTTGTTGCCAGGTCTCAAGATGGTTTCAATCCACTGCTGCGTCGCCATGGAGGCTCCAAGAGAAACTCACTGCTCCGCTGGTGTCAGATCCGAACCCAAGGCTATAAGGTGGGTCCTGGATTTGTACATAGGTACATGTGTTTTTCTTAAAACTGGACTGAAATATATTTTATGTAAATGTAAATTTTTAATGTAGTTTAGTAAGTTTTGTTGTTGTTGTTTTCCAAAGCAGCAGCTCCTGTTGTATTAATCTATGACAGTTTCACCAAAGGAAAATTGTCATCTTGGTGCTTTGCATGAATTGTAGTGTATGTAGTTGTACTTACAAAGTCTACTGATTCAATTTCTTAGAGTTCAAGATGTCACATTACTTTTAATATTCTCAGTAAAAAAACAAACAAAAAAAAACGAATTCCAGTTTTGTCCATTAAAACTGAAACCACTGGACCTTCTCTCCATTTCCCTTTCTGTCTTTCATTTTCCTTGCAGAATATTGACATCACTAACTTCAGCAGCAGCTGGGCTGATGGTCTGGCCTTCTGCGCTGTCTACCACACCTACCTCCCCTCTCACATCCCTTACAGCACTCTGATTCCAGAGAACAAGGTAGGCAAGACCCTGCTACCTGTGCACTGAATGGGACCATTTGATTCATGTGTGTTAAGGTTATTGATTCAATATTTTCTTTGCAGAAGGAGAATCTCAGTCTGGCATTCAAAACAGGGGAAACTGTTGGGATTACTCAAACCCTGGTAAGAGCTGTTGCATTTTAACATATGTAATAGTAACAGTATGTAACAGTAAAGCATCATCTGACCCAAGGTTGAGTTTGAGCTGATAAACTTTTTTGAAATCACTGTCCGGCAGACGGTGGAGGAGATGCTGAGAGCAGGTGGTCCTGACTGGCAGAGAGTCCTGAGCTACGTGGAGAGCGTGTACCGCCATTTTGAAATGTGACTGCTGCAGGTACTGACAGACAATCCATACTGGATCCCTAAGGACTCATCCAAGGAAACACAACAATGGTTCTCTGAATACTATACCACACCTTTAGCAGGTGTTGGAAACTGGAGGGACAGCTCTTCTGTTTGAGCAATAAAGAGATGTTAAAGCTTCAATTTGCAACATTTAACATGAAAATATTATTTTTTCTTGCCGTTAAAATGCAGATAGTTGTAGAAACAACAATAACAGTGAGAAGAAGCCATCATAAATAGAGAATAGAAACCCTGATGAACATCAGCTTTTTCTTTGGTGATTTCCATTAACTTTTAATGTGGCTCTACAGCTTAGGCAAGAAAGGGCTTTAACACTGAAAAAATTTAAGATATTTGCTCAATAATTTTGTTAACTTTCAATCAAATTCTCACAGCTACACTGGATGAAAGTCTTTGTTTAGTGCTTTTGTCAAAGACATATTCCATCCTGAAGCTGTAATAATAACACACAAAGGCTTGAACCAGACCTTTTTTTTTTTTAAGAAATAATACATTTGGAGTTTTAATTCGCTGTTGTGGGATGAAGTTCTCCTCTCCCTCCTCTCCTTTGTTGCTGTTATAGGAAACTGTTGAGGTAGAGGTTGTGGAGGTAGTGTGGTGAAAATCTATTAAGTTTTGATCAGTTTGTTCCCACCACCTCCACAGTCAGTATTTCAACATCTCTAATTCTTAATCAGCTGACATTTCACACACAAATCTGTAGTGTGAAAAGTTCAGACACAGTGAAAGTAGATAACTTATGGAGTTGAGTGAAATACGCAGAGGTGAGCATCTGACCAAGTGAGGAGGAAACGAATTACAAAATGCTGCCTTTTGAATGCAAAGAGTGTAAAGGCTATGATTGACCCCCTTTAGTAGAAATTCAGAATATGTGGAGTATGGTGTATGTACAGAGTGATTTGCTGTATATGTCTCCACACTGGTACTTCACTGGCAAAAAGTACTGTATTACAACATGTCTTTTGTCAAAGATGTGTTTTCTTCCAATATGTTTTTTGCCTTTTAACCTTGTATGTGATACTTTGCAAAGACTCCTCTTGCTCCTGATCCTTTTAGCTCTCTGTAAATATGCACTTTGTCAGCACTTTGATGGTGTAAGAATGTACAGTTTCGACAGAGCTGCTGTAGTCTTGATGAAAGCTCATTAAGTGGGAAGGCTACAGACCAGTCAGAGCATTTGTCCAAGTTCAAAATTTCTCTTTTTTTTAGTTTAGTGACAGTAGATGTTTCAAAATCCATAACTCAAAAGTGCCTTCGTGCTATCACAAGTGGGCCAGTGTTGTTCAGGTGCTCAGGGACGTGCATTGCAGGAGTGACATAGAGCAAAAAGAATACGAGCTGACACATGTTTGCACATCCGGTTTCAACATGATGTCACGTTCCGCCTGCATCCTCAGATGCACAAACACACTGTCATACTTCACCAGTGCTGAGAAACTAAACCCCAGGTAATGACATGTTTGAAGCCGAGTTTGTTGCCAAAGTCGTACGTGCCAAATGTTGGAAGGATATTCCTTTATAATGTAAAACATGTTTATATGTAACTAGTGTGAAAAAAAGCATGATACCAAAGAAATAAAATATTAATATGAAACAAATAATCATGCGTGACTCTTGTGTAAATTTGTCATCATTGCCCTTTTGTTGGCTTTTAGTCCAGTCAAGTACTCCCACCTCTTCCAGTTTAAAGCTTAGCTTTAAAAAAGTGATAAGTTATCCTTGAATTTGCTGCCTCCTATTGGTGACAAAGAGTTACTGCAGGCTGTCATTGAGCCTGTTCCATCATGTTCCCCAGAGAAAATTTTAATCACTGCTCAGTGGTTAAAACGTGGCCCCACAATGTCAACTACTCTCCTCTGTCCTGCTATTTTAGTCACTAATCCTTTGTGTAACCAGTGTTTTTCTGTCACACTGGCATACACTGACATTTCACTCAGTTTAAGACCAGTGATGGTAGAAATCGGACTGAGCATTTGGACAAAGTTAAGTGCATTTTCCATCCACCATCCACATTATTCTCCCAAGATAAACTCTCATTATCACCCCACTTCTCTGCCATCCTGACACCCCGCATTGTCGCAGAGTAATTAAAATGTCAAACCTGTTTACCAGATAGCTAAAGTGTGATAACAGGGATTTGTTCTCCAAGGAGATGGCTTTACTCAAAATGTTTACAAAAACAGTTCAGATAGAAGCCTCTGTTTTCACACCAAGAATTCAACTCCCAGATGGCTTTGTGTTTCGTATCACAGACAGTGTTGTGTTCCTCCTGCTACTCGAGACGTGCTTCCTTCCCAGCATGGATACACTAACGCCAGAGAGTCTCTGTGCTTTTGGACTGGACTGGGGATTGTCACACTGTGAATAGACAGATGAGATGCTTCCCCCCTGGGCAAAGGCGTGTGTGAACCCCCCCCCCCCACCCCAACCCCTCAACTTATCTATTGTGTGTGACAAAGAATATATGTGTAATAATGTGTGCACATGCTTGTGTGCATAACAGTGTGTGAACATGTGAGGGGTGTAGGTGTGAGCACAGGAGGTGGAGTTTTGTCACATATAGTTGAGGTCGGTTGAGCTTGTATAAGTGGTGACTACAGGTAGTTTGACATCTGAGTGAAGCGTTTGGATGTTTGATGAAGAGGCAGAACAGAAGCATGGATGGCATCCAGATCCTGGTCGTGTGTTTGGGAGTTATGTGTTTTGCTGGACCTGGTTCGACTCAGGAGCCAAACAGGTACGTTGTACAGTTTGTTGTAAATAAAGTCACAACAGCAACTTCCAAGAATTCATTTTCAGGTTTTACATGGATTTAATGTAACAAAGACTCTCACAGTATCAGCGAACGGCCTCAGATGGTCAGTGTTGGTTACCTTCTTTGCTCATGAGTCTACTACATGTCTGCAGTTTACCACTCCATGACTCTACCAGGAAATGTTTTGTATACTGAAGAAACAAAAAGATGAAGCATACAGTATGTTGTAAAGAGGTTAAATCTTTCAAAAAAAAAAAAAAAAAAAAAAAAAGAAAGTGTCATCCTCACATGTTGAAACTCAGGAGAAGTTGAGTGATGCAGAAGACAGTGAAAGTAAATCTACCACAGAGTGACTTTAAGAAAATCAACCCCTTGGAGAGGCCCAGACTTTACCTCGGGAGAGACACTGGGAAAAGACTTGAAAAGAGCCACTCACACAAGACATCTTAAGACACTGACCATTAATGAACTTACTTTTGCTATTGGCACTGTGAAAGTTTCTGCAATTGTTTGTTTGTGATTAGCTCAGGTTCACTGTTTGCACATTTTAAGATAGATTAATCCAGAAAACCAAGTAAATTCTAAGGAGTCCATCACTTTTCCTCACCACCATGCACTGATACAGCACAAACTGATATTGTTTGACTTATTGATAACGTCTCTCTCCTGCCTTTCTCCATTAGGACATTGTTTCTGATCTCAAGCCCAGAGGTGCTGCATGCTGGGACACCCACTCCGCTGGCTGTCACTGTTTTTGCAGACTTCTCTGGCCGGGTGACAGCTGAGCTGACACATGGAAATACCAGCATAGCCCAAACACTGGACTTCCAAGGAGGTGACACTGCAATTACACATAGATTCAGGGTTGATTTGCATGATTTTTGACCTTTTAGAAAGCTAAAGCATTACTCTTTCTTCCCTTCAAGGTCTGACCAGAGTCCTCACACTCCCACCTGTGAGTATATCTCCCTCTTTGTTCATCTTCACTTTATTCTTCCTTCACTCACAAAACCACAGCAATTTTCCCCACAGAAGAAAGAACAGTTCATACTGTAAGTCTGATGTCACCGGCGAATATGTCTGATAATGCTTTTAAACTCGCTCCAGATTCCTGGCTCTATATCCCAGAATTCTCTTGTAAGCTTGACGGTGAGAGGCTACAAAGGTGACAGTCTCATTTTCTCCAACACCACCGTCCTCAGCTTCAACCTCAAGAACGTCTCCTCCGTCATCCAAACTGACAAATCACGCTGCCAGCCAGGTGATACCATCAGAGTCAGGGTTGTGAGTGTCCGGCTGGATAACAATCCATACAAAGGAAGAGTGGATGTCTCTGTACGGGTAGGTTTCTGGTGTGTTTGTGTGTGAAAGAACAAAGCCATGGGAGGTGAATAGATTTTCTAGCCAGCCATTGTGTAGATATGGGAAATTTGACTGACGTTCCTTTGTCGTATACAGGATCCCAGTGGGATTGTTGTCGACAGGTGGGAGTCCACAGGGAATCTGGGGATTGTTTTGCAGGAGTTCACTTTATCCCAGTCAGCTCCTCTTGGACAGTGGGTGATTTCAGCAACAGTGAATGTAAGATTGATTTTCTTTTTTATTACCTTTGAAAGTCTGTTTAAAAGACTAGTGTTTGAACATCTGACGATTGTATCCTCTTTACTACAGGGCGTCAGTGAAGAGAAAACATTCATAGTGGAGCATCATGGTAATGGACCAAAAATCTTGATATTGGTTTTGGAAGGTTTTTATAGAGAGATGCTCACACTGTACACTGAGAGGCCCATTGTAAACATTCCTGTTGTCATTTGCAAACAGTCCTCATGCTGTGTAGAAATGCAAATCCAAAGTTAATATGAAGCATCAAGAGCCTCACCCAGACAAACCAAGTGGGTATTTTCCAAGGGTACAACCATATTAGCAATAAATCTCCTCATGTTGTTGCGATCCCTCCTCTACAGCTCAGCATTGACATGTGTGTTTGTGCAAGGAAACAGAATAAACTCTAGATTTTGGATTATTTGTCTAGCATGGGCTGTTAAAGCTTCATAAACTGTCTTGAGATAAACTTTTAAATGCATTCATGCTCAGGCTGAAGTTTATTGGTCCTCAGTCACTTCTGGACGCATGTCAGAGATTTTTCATTATTCAACATAAACAAGTGGAGAGATTACACCAAGCTACATGTTCATAGAAGCCATGCTGAAACCTTGCTCTCATGATAAACTAAAATCTAAACCTGTATTTTTATTTCTGCCCTTTACTGACTGATTATTGCAGAGCTTCCTCAGTTTGAAGTGCTGGTCAAGACCCCATCAAGAGTCCTTGTTGGAGATGACATCTCTGGATCCGTAAGAGCAGTGTGAGTTTGACTGGCTCATTGACACCAATAATATCACATTTACATATAAACTGAAGACATCTGGGATTTGTTTCCTCAGTTACCCAAGTGGACAACCTGTACAGGGAACATTAACTGTCTCAGTGACTCCTGCACCTGATATGTATGATGCAGCCTCTCCACACATGCTTACACAAATGGAAGATGTGAGTGTTTTACTGTTCTCATAGTGCATTTACAGACAATTTATCTGTCTCCTTTTAATGGCAGTGGAAATCTTTGACTGCTATTTTTCAGATCTATGGGTCAACACAGTTCTTCTTCAGCAATGATCAACTCCAAGCCCTACACACTCCATCAGGAATGAGCAACCATGGCCATAGTGTACATGTAGCTGCCTGTGTTACTGTCAGCTCTACTGGTGAGATGGACTTGAAAGTATAGAGACAGTCGAGTGTTTATAAAAGTGTAAATATTCTTCACAGCTGCACAATCTGTTGTCACCTCAGGTTTTAGAGTGAACAGAACAGTCAAAGTCCACATTATGCAGAACACATACCAGCTTATGTTCCATGATTTCCCGCCATCACTCAGACCATCTTTACTCTTCTCTGCAAAAGTGAGTGAATTATAATAACTGTGTTGATTGACAGCTGTTTTAAACTGTACTTTCCAGGGACTAACTTCCTACTCTTTTATCCACAGCTCAGGGTCTCTAGATACGACGGGAAGCCTCTGACCTCCCAGGATCGAATGTACTCAGCTGTGGTTGAGATCACTCAGAGAAAGTCACCGACTAATCCTGAACCTACAACTTTGTCTGTGCCTGTCCCAGTGCTGCAGGACGATAATGTCCACATCAAGTTTAGAGTCCATGATCAAATAGAGATGATTGATATTCGGGTGGGTAGCCTATTTTGATTTACAGTATCTGGGATGTTGGTCCTTGGGGCACAAAAAGTGATATTAAGCAGCTCTGTTACTGTATGTGTAAAATGAGTAGTTTCATACAGTGAGATTACACACTTCCTTAGCAGTAAGAAAGATGACCCCATGTAGGACCTGTTAACTAAGCTCAGATTCTGGAATGGATTTAACAATGTTTGATTTATTTTCTTTAATGTCTGAGAAAATAAATGAGTACCAAGCACAGACAAAGATTGACGGCGTCTCTACCAGTTCAAATCATCATTTTGATTCATTTTCTTTTAATATTGTGTTTGTGTTTAGGCCAGATTCCAATCCAGTGAAGAGACTCTGAGAGTCTACAACAACTACCCATCTCCTAGTGACTCCTACATTCAGATCATCCCAGTCAGTATCTTACATGCACAGGTAACCCTTAGCTTTGTGCTAATGTATGTGTGCTGTCCATTTCTAAATGATGATGTTTATGGTGTTGTATTTTACGTTGTTACCTTTCAGATGGGATCACCTTTTTCAATAGCAGTGGAGAGTACCTTTAAACCAACTGCATTTCACTTTGTGGTAAGTTTAATTAAATTATTTCAGTTTAGTTATTTAGGTAAAGACTCTATATCTAACATTCCTCAGGACCGGAATAACCTTGAAAATTACATTTTCCCTAAAAATTATTATTTACATGCAATCTATAACAATGCTGTTGCAATTTCCCAATTCACTCCTTTACCTGGACATTGCTTGTTGTGTCACATGTTGTGGCTCTCCTTCCGAGTGTGAAAAGCCTCTAATGAGCTCTAGAGATGTAATTCCTTTCAAAAAATGTTTACTTGAGCAAAAAAAAAAAAAAAAAAAAAATCAAATTACATCCATGACACGGTAGAAAAACTTTGTGCTCCCATTCCTGTTGCAGCTCTCTAAACTACTTTAGCTGTGATGTGATGACACATACATGAGCACTCGCGTGAACATATTAACGCAAAGACTGAAAATATAGACTATGAAGTTCAAAAATATTAACTTAATCATCCACACATTATGGCTCTTGCATCACATATGTGTCAATCTCCTCCTGATATTTCTGTACCTAGTTCTGACTGACATTTTATATTTACATATAGATTGATATGACCTCAGTTGCTCTTGAGTGTTCTCTCTAATTAAGCTCCAACCAGCACATCATTAACTGTAAAGCCTGCAAATACTGTATGCTTCAGTGGACACAGGGCTATAGATCATTATGGGATGTTAAAAATCTACTTTAGCTGATTACATATTAGTGGTTGAATGCAAATAACAAACCCTTTCCTGTGATTGTCATACCCCCAGGTGAGCTCTAGAGGTCAGGTGGTGACTGCTGGGACAAAGAACTCCTCCTTTTTTTCTTTGACCCCAACATTGACCTGGTCTCCTGAGGCCTTTGTCACCGTCTACTGCATCCTCTCCAATGGAGAAGTCACCCATGACACAGTGCACATATCTATCACTCAACACAACAATGTACTTAAATTGTTCTGTTGCTGCACTTTGTTGTACTCAGATAGGTGCATAGTTCTCCCCTGATCATCTGTATGTTCACTTTCCTCAGGTATCTCTAAAGTGGAGCAGTGACAAGGCTCAGCCAGGTGAGCAGGTGTCACTCACTGTGACTACCCAAGAACCAAGGTCCCAGGTAGGGATTGTGGTAATGGAGACACATGACGAGGCTCCAGAGGATGACATGGACTTAAAAGTGATGCAGGTATGTCAACTCTTTTCATTTCTTAAAGCCTAAAGGAATGATATGTTTGCCTTTCAAAACAATGATTAGTTTATGTGTTGCAGTTGGCATTTAGAGTCACTTGATAGGAACCTGGAAAATATTTTGCACTAAAAGCCCTGACAAAAGGCGCAAAACACAATCTCTGAAACATAAACTCCTGTGAACTTTCTTCATAAATCCACGTGCTTAGATACTGTCAGGTTTGCTTCATTTCTTCTTTGTCCATTTCACAGTTTAATTACAAAGCACCAGTCCTTCCAGTCACCTTAATCTGTTGTAAAATCTCAAAAGACACACTTTTCCCAGTTGGATACTCTTTGACTATTCAGCGTGTAACCACTAAACCAGTTGGTCTGGATGTAACCTATCTGTCTGCTTTGTTGGGAGATGATTCTGTTGGTTCTGGTAACTCTAGTGTGTTGGGTGCATGGCCTGGGGGTTATTGATGGATGCAAGTCGGAGGAGATGATACTTCAACACAGCAGATTGTCGTATGATGACCTTTTCTCATCTCCAAAGCTCTGGCAGCGTGCATTGTGTCCGGTAAAATAGATCATTTAAAAGCCGAGATTTCCTCAGGCACCTACAGAGCTGAGACAGTTTTACACCTTACATCACCCCGCCAAGACCTGACCTATTTTTCACTGACTGTCAGACTGAAGATACATCATCTGTTGGTGGACCACTTAACGGTGGCACGCATTTAAAACCCTATAACACTGTTTGTAATAGCAGCTGCAACAACACATGTATCATTGCAATCAACTCTTTTGTGTCTTTCACACAGCCTGAGTGTAATATTAGGATGCTGACTAATGCCAGACTGTATCAGAAAAAGCAGTCCGATGGAACAAAGAATGGTATGATGATATATTATCACACAGTTAGTCTTTGAATGTAGTATCTGCTCTCTATTTAGAGTTGCACTTGTGACTATTGAACACATTGTATTGATCCCATTATTTCAATAATAGTGAATTTGACCCTCAGTCTTTCAATATAAATTCAGTCTGAGCCTCTTCTGATCTATTTTTGGTTGGGGGATTTGAATAGGAGATGACCTCCTGGTGGAGAGGTACTGGAGCCGATGGATGTCTGCTTCTGAAACCTTGCTGTGGTTAGACACTAATGTTAGGTGAGTGCTGAAAAATGCAGTATGTGTAATCTGTGTTCACTGTGTCTGCATAGTTACATGCTTGCTACTGCTGTGACACATTTTGTTTCTGGTCTTTTCTATCAGTGGTAACACTTGGACAAGTGGGAAAATAACAGTGCCAGATGGTGTTACTTCTTTGAGAGCTGCAGCGCTGGTGATGTCAGACAGCCTGGGTTTTGGCTTCACTCCTGTGCCACTAAAGGTAACTTCATTCTCAATATGTGTCATGATATACTAGCATTGTTTCTCAAATTTAAGGTACTTCCCAGAAGTCCTCTGTCTGTACTTTTCCAGACAAGGGAAGAGATGCCAATTTAATTTTCAGTCCTCTCTCATGCTGCCACTCAGACAAACTCTCGAGATTGAAGTCTGTTCACCCACTTTATGTACTGAAATCAAACCAAAAACATCTAACAATCCCATAAAGCAGTGCAGGTTTAACAAATTTCTAATGAAATCTGACTTGTTCCCATTCCCAGCTGACTGTGTCCAGAGCTTTCTCCTTATCTCTGGATGTCCCATCATACCTCATCAGGGGAGAGGAGATTGTACTGGAGGTGAACATCATCAACCATTTAGACCAGGACATGGAGGTATGAAGGACGACATCTGAGCTATATTCTGGCCTGAAACATTTGACTCATTGGTGAAGTATTATTTCAGCCCTTTACAATGTTCTTTTTTTCCCCATATGTTTCTCCCTGCAGGTCATCATACTGCTCGCACAGAGCAAGGCTTTTGAGTTTGTTTTTGGAGCCAGGAGCGATGTCTCTGTGGTAAATGCCCAAAAACTCACCTTAGGGAGTCATGTCTCTGCTTCAGCCCTGTTCCCTATAAGGCCTGTAGCTGTGGGTGAGATGGAAATATCTGTCGATGCTGTGTGTGCAGAGGCTTCAGACAGCATAGTGCGGAAAATACTTGTGAAGGTATGATACAATATAAATATTGTATAATATCTATGAACTTTAGTGTTTGCAGGCTTACTGAGTGATGTTGAGAACAGTGGGGATGGATGCAGTCTAAAATACAACGTGCTACATGGTTAATCCTATGATAATGGTGATTTCCTTCTCTATTTCTAAAGCCTGGGGGCGTGGAACAGTCCTACTCAAAGACTCTATTCCTGGAGCTGGCACCAGCAGCAGAGGTGAAGAGTGGCACCGAGTCCATCTCCTTCTCCTTTCCACCAGATGTGGTACCAGGCAGTCAGAGGGCCCATGTGGCTCTGGTTGGTACGTCTACCATTTGTCTTCCCTGTTGTGTTTATGGCAGGTCCATACATGTGTCTGTACTGTAAATGTGTAGGCATTGCAAGTAGAAAAAATGGACATCAAACAGGTTTGTTTATGACGATCATATTCTGAACATCTGTCAGTCCCTTTGGCTTGGCTCCACTCAGGTTGAGGGATGTTTGGCATTTATCACGGTAGAGGGGTAAGAGCTTCAGGAATTTCCAGATTTGTGGTTTCTGCCCTCTGATAATCAACTTTATCAAATATCAGGCAAATGTGCAGGATGGAATTTTTGTTTGAGGTGCAGGTAGCTGCTTTCTTTCTCCATTCTTCCATACCTCACAACTTAAACCATAGCTTGACTTTGTAGAAAGCCATTTCAAACATTTAAAGTCTATAATTGCCACGGTTGAACTGCAATGGTGAATTCATTCATTTAAATCATGACATGATACCATGTTTGAAACACAGTGATCTGAAGCTCGTCAGTAAATATATTATGTAACTGTTAAATCCTTCCTGTGCTCGACACAGGTGAGATCTTGGCCTTGTCCTTCAACCTGGATTCGCTGGTTCAGATGCCTCTTGGCTGTGGGGAGCAGAACATGATCCACTTTGCTCCAAGTGTTTATGTTCTGCAGTACCTGGAAAAGACAAACCTAAAAAATGAGGAGATCAAGAGCAGGGCTCTGAGTGTTATGATGGATGGTAAGCAGCCAAAGGAAGTCACTTCCTGAACTTTTATTATATTGTTGTTAATTATCACTGTTTTTACCAATGAGATGAGGGATAAATGATTTTTCCCTCAGGGATGATTGAAGTATTTTCACTTTATTTTCCATGGCATATAAACATGTTATATTATCTGTTCAAGGATATCGGAGACAACTGTCCTACCAACGAGACGACGGTTCCTTCAGTGCTTTTGGAGCCAGCGACACCTCTGGCAGTACATGGTAGGTTATCAGTATACTGGAAATAATAGGTGACAGATGGTTTATTGTAGATCCTACTCTGTGTGTGGAGATGGAATAATTTAATATCTCTGATGCAGTGCTTACCTGCCTTGGGAAATCTGTGTAAATAGTCAGCTGTGTTGAAGTCTCGAAGTAAAGGTGAATTGGGTTTGAAAATAAAATCAATCTCGCACTCCTTTCATTTTCCAGCCAGTTTGTTATTTGATGTGAGAGGATATTGTCTTTTTTTGCAGCATCTCATCTTCTGTGCTGCATTGATATACATAAAATCTATAAAAATGTCCCCTCTCTTTCCGTCTCTAGGCTGACAGCCTTTGTGCTGCGGTGCTTCCTCCAGGCTCAGCCTTACATGCAGATTGATCAGAGTGTCGTGACCAGAGCCATGGCTTGGCTCTTGAAACACCAGGGGCCGCAGGGAGAGTTCAGTGAGGTGGGCAGGTTGATCCACACTGAGATGCAGGGAGGACTGGATAACGGCCCGGTGGCACTCACTGCCTACGTACTGATTGCACTGCTGGAGGACGAGACCTATTTGGTATGTGAAGGGAGTGTGTGGAGGAGAAGGTGAAACTACCTGGGGGGATGACAGAATATTTAAAGGTTATGATGTAAAGTCTGTGAGGAAGGAAAGTCAGGAAGTCAGTTGGCAGCAATGGCTTTTGTCTGGTTCCTGTTGAAGGAAATGTACCCAGGCAACGTGTCCCTGGCCCAGACGTACCTGGAGAATCAAGTGACAGGTGGGGTGGTCAGTAACTACAGCCTGGCTCTGGTGGCTTATGCTCTGGTTCTGGCCAACAGTCGTTTGGCTGACACTGCTCTGTCTGAGCTCACCAGGCGAGCTGACCACACAGGTAATGTACTGCAGCTCTTCTCTTGATTTATGCTGAGGGAGGAGCATTTGTTCTCTCATACCATAGCATCAGAGGCGGAATTTCCTGTCTCAGACTTTCACCACAAGTCACATATATTCATTCAGAAAAGTTCATACTGAACAAGATGTATTATGTCTTCTGATATCGCACCCTATTGTTCAGGTTTTGCTGCATTTTTACAAAAACGCAGCATTTTTACAAAAACTGTCAATTTTTATACTACCAGCCAACTTGCTGTCTCTAAGCAGCCTTTTACAAATGTCCCTTTGACTTTCACAAATGGCTCCAGAGTCGATGAGCAGCTTGTAGCAAGTTGCTATATTGCACCACCATCTGGTGAGTTGCTGGAACTTTTCTGGCTGAGTATTGATGTTTCAAACTAAAAATTTAATTCAAATTTGAACTCCAGTGGATCATAATGTTCCTAAGATCCATATTCATCAAGAGCAGTGGCAACAATACAGAAAGGTTTTTGGCACTTCATGTAAATGTTTATCATTGAGCTGAATGTGAGCAACATAATTATATAGATGACAGCTTCTGTGACTTTATCCCACAGATGGAGTTATGATGTGGAGATCCTCTGACGGCCTGGGGTCACATGGCTGGCAGCCACGCTCAGTACAGATTGAGATTGTCTCGTACGTGCTGCTGGCTCACATCGGGCGTGGCACTCTTATTGATGGCATTGCACTTCTGAAGTGGTTAAGTAAGCAGAGGAATCATCTGGGAAGCTTCAGGACAACTCAGGTGGGATGAAACCTTTATTCTGCAACTAGATTAACTGATGTTCAACTATATAACTCAATGACCAGATGTGAAATTGAATTCCTTGAATTTATTAACATATTTATTGCAAATTCAAGGTGACATGGTGATGTTTTCCTCTCTCAGGACACTGTGGTTGCCCTCCAGGCTGTTTCTTACTATGCTGCATTCGGAGGCGCAAACGCCATCAACCTGAGGTTTAATGTATCTGCACCAGCGTCTTTGTTTGTGTCTCCATTTAATGTCAACGCCACTAACTATTGGATGTATCAAAGCCAAGAGGTGATAAACCTGTGCAGAATCACCCTGTCTTTTTTTCACATTTTGCATTTTGCTTTTCTTGCTGTACATCTGTTAACCTGGGATTTCAACTTTCACATCATCTTTTCAAGGTTAATGCTGACAAAGATATACACTTGAACATATTCATGGAAGGACAGGGATTTGCTTTATTTCAGGTACAGTTTTGCTGTTTGCTTCTGTGTCATCTGCTCTGCTCTGTCCATGTTGATGGAAACTATAACACCACATCACTAAACTCTCCCTGACAATGCAGGAATGCTTCAATATTTCCATGATTTTCAGGTCAACAATAAGTGTGGGTTAACCACCAGAGCGTGACCAGAATAAATTGAACACAGCAGCTGTGAGGGATAGCTTCACCCAGCACAATATGCTGCATTGTAGATGCTAAACCAAAACAGTTACATGCAAAAGTAGCACAATAATGGATTCAGCAATTAACATCTGGAGCACATGCAGTAGTTTAGTGGATCTGGATAGTATCACTGGATAGTTGTTCAAGATTAAAACGAATTTTCTTTTGTTCCAAACTCCTTCTGCTGAATGTGCTGTTTTAAATATTTTCTCACGGCAATGACACAACATACTACAGTAAACTGAAGTGTAAATACTTTATCACTCAAAATACATTGTTAAACCTCTCCATTATTCTATGCAGTTGAATGTCTTTTACAACATGGAGAGTACAGTGTTGTCACAGAGTCCCCAGCACCACTCAGACGAGGAGGCTTTCTTACTGGATGTTAATGTTACTGAAGAAACAGACCACAATCACATGCTGCTGTCTATATGTACGAGGTAAGTACTGCAACACAGAGAAATGTTTATGTCAAGTCTGTTTTATTTGTCAGTAATAACCTGTATTTTGCATGATATTTGTCTTCATACTGTGCAGCGATGCACAGTATGAAATCAGTATCAAATACTACATAACAACTTGTCCCTGTGTGACTTCTTGCTGTTTTCTCTTTAGATTAAAGGACAGTCAGGTGATATCTCGTACAGGTATGGTTATATTGGATGTGGGCATGCTGAGTGGTCTCAACTTGTCTCCTGGAGCTGCTGTGCCAACAGATCTTATCAGGAAGGTGGAGAGACTGCCTGATAAAGTTATCCTGTACCTGGATTCAGTAAGTGTGTCAACAGTATGTCATGGTCAGGTTGACAGTATGCATTGCAGGAAAACAAACGTTTCTCTAAATTTCTCCCAAATGCAGCTTTTAGAAGTTTCTTTGTTCAGTTCAATAATTCCTCTTATAATTAAGAGGAATAGCAGGCATGAGGTGTAGCACTGTTGCATGTATTAACAAGCAAAACAAAAGGACATGACAAAACTACTACACTGTCTTTGCGGCTCTTTGCAGCTCACCAAGTCAGAGGTTTGCATCAAACTTCCCATTGTCAGGAATTATAAAGTGGCCCGTGCACAGGATGCTGTTGTGCAGGTTTACGACTACTATGAACCAGGTGGGTACAGTTTTACACAGTCTCATTTGCGGTGCAGTATGTATGTATTGAAAATGTTTTTTAAACCACTAACCTGGAAATGGAAAACTCAGCAGTTTAAATGAGTTTATTCTTGGTGTTGGACAATATCACTCAACATGCACTTAATATTCACAGTGATTGTTTTGAGCATGAGAGGTTGACGATCATAAAATCATATCATTATTTTCTCTGTCTCGTAGCGAGGAAAACAGTAAGAACTTACAACCCCACTTTTCTCACAACATGGACTCCTGCTTCTTCTGTGGTGCAAACTGTGATCACTGCAGACCAGGAATCACTTTCAAAGTTCCCTCTTACTCTGTGATAAGCGCCACCTACAGCTTGAGGTGCATATTTCTTGGTGTCACTGCTTTTTTTCTTTGGTGTAATTATACAGAATGATTTTAAAGTAACTGAAGAAATGAATATACACTGAGAGACACTGTTTTAATATAGTTTGTACACACTGATATGCACTAAACTTAAACATTCTATACAAAAATTACTTCCTGACAAGTGATTGTAATATTTAGTGAACTGTTTGTATGCTGCTCTTTTCCCTTAGTGCATGTCTACCTTCTACTATTTACAATCTCTTTTGTTTTGTATAGTCTTTGAACAGATCTCACTGAGAAGTGATTGTCTTTTGTCTTTAATTTTTACAAAACAAAGAAAAAAAATCTTTAATCACTTCATGAAACTTGCCTACACATTAATCCAGGAGTTGACTGGAATAAAGACCTCACTGGCAGCAAAACACACATGAAAAAGATTTATTTCTCAGATCCACATGTGTCCTGTTGTCACCATTCTGGCAGAGGATGCAGATGTGTTAAGCTGCCTGAGGCCATATAAAGGCTAAAATAAAATTTATTCTACAGCCCCACTGTACTTTCCAGTGAAGGCTGACTTTTGGGCTTAATGTGTTTCTGCTCAGCTTGAGTGAAACAGGGTGTAAATATTGCAGTGAGGAAAACAACAATTCATTTGGAGAGAAATAAAACCCACCTCGCTCCTCTGCCACACCACGTTACGTTAAACCAGAGGAATGTGGACTGACCTGCAGACATACGTACACATGTAAATCATCACCGCGTATCTGACATGAATTACAATTTGTTTTTTCTAAAGTTTCAACCCCGCGGTGTTTCATTTTGTACAATGTAACCATTTCAAATGTCACAGCATGTTCCCTTAAACCTGACTCCTTTTTTTGGTTCTGCTAATCAATAATCTCACACTGGCAGCATTTTACCTGGAAGGTACAGTAACAACAACAGCATCTTCTCTACATACAGTACAGTGAAGGAAGCATGTTAGTGAGATAAAAGAAGTGATAAACTCTTACTGAATCAGCACAATACCAACAAGAGACACAATATGACATAATGATATTATTGTACATTTAAAATTAATCTAAATGTACAGTAAATGTGATCTGTAGTCAACAAACAGTCCTGCTCAATCTCCACTGACAGAGATATGCTCTGTAGCCTGAAACCGACCTTTGACTTCTTTGGAAGTAAGCCACACTTTATCCAGTAAGCTATCTTGATGTTTTGAGGTTTAATGGCATGCCATGTCTGTTTTTTATGTGTTAGATGTCTTTATAAGGCTCACTGAGCAAACCCATTTCCCTCTAGGGGCAATAAAGCTTTTAGTTCATAAGCAAAAACAGACATGGAATGAAGCTAAGAATATGAGTTGTCACACAAAAAAGCAAATACATAGTTAAGGCAAACTTAAACACATTTGAACCTTTAACTTTCAGCTTCAGTGGAATGTAACAAATGCTTAGAACTTGAATCATTCCCATCTTTGAATAGTTCATGTGAATCTAGACGAGGACAGTTTCATGATAATTACTAATAGCTCCACCTTTATCGTTTACCGCAGACAGTGATGGTACTGTGAATATGTTGGAATACCCCAGATTTCATCATGTATGAGTGAACTATCTTGTGTTTGTTCCCAACAAGTCCACATCGTTTTCATGCTGTTACTTTAAAAGACATAAACATGTTGCAGAACTGGTACTTCATACTTATAGTTTAGAGAGCTTAGGCATTTTCACAAAACACCAATACAACAGTGTATAGTTGCATCCTGGCTCAGCTAAAGTGATTCCCTACAGAACAATTTCTCAAAAACAAACACTTCTTTTTTTCATTTTTCATATCAGTTTTCAATTACCTGGTTTCACAAAGAGTCAAAACACTGCAGTGCTGAATTCACAGCCACTAGATGGCAGGCTTGGTATCATAATAGTGTTTCCAGTGGTTTCAAACATAGCAGAGATCTCAAACCCATACAAAGAATAAACTGATGGTATCACTCACAGGAAATACTTTTTGTCTCTGCACTTAACATGTTTTTTGATAACGTTGCTGTCACAAATAAAAACAGCCAATGCTTACAATGCTAGACAGATGTGAGGAAGTACTGCTCTGGATAGAAATTTTTTAGCAGGGTTACAGAATATGCTACTTTTTCTGATGCAAGGAGGAATTCAGAATGTGTATTTGCATCCTGTGTGCTGTCACATAATCTACAGACTGTTTGTAATTGTGTGTTTGCTTAACTGTGCTGTGGCTCTGAATATGTATTCATATGGGATATCACCCAACACATAAAGGTCATGACCTGCTACCCTGGGTCTTGCTGTGGGTTAGGCTACAAAAACAGACAATCAGGGGCATGCATTGGCCATGATGTCATACATTCACCATGTTGGGGGCTGATATCTGCCTAAAGCTCAGACCTTAACCAACAGAGAGCTTAGGTAGAGTGCAGTTAGGTATTAAGAAGAAATTGTTGAGATGAGCCAAAGGAATTCTTCCTGTGCAAAAAGGGACATGAAGAAGAGACTTATAGCCTTACAAAGCATCCATCCTTCATCACTAGATGTGAAGAAGAATGTCAGATTGAGAAGGACAAAATGTAACATCTTCCAAAGAAATCATGAATGATTTTTGCAGCTTGTGGTTGGTCATATTATGCCAAGAACGACACTGAAGTCTAATCTCTATAACAACTGTAAACAAATCGGGTCTTTTGAGTCTGATGACGTTTATTAATATTCACTCCTGTCAATGCGGCTGTGAGAGCAAGAATGCTGGCAACACGCCTGTCACCAAGGAGATGCAGATGGGGTACACAAAGTAAAGAGATGATTATTTATGAGTTTCATCTCCTGATGGGAGCCATTAGAGAAACATGCAATATTGTTGTTGGACTCAGTGTGACAGGAGGTTAGATGGAGTGTGTGTTTTGTTCAAATAAGCAGTTCTCATCGACATCAGGTTTTGCAGATGCCCCTTCAAAATGGGGTGTGCTACGTAACTGAGATAAGTCTGAATAGATTTGATCAAACTCTCATCAAAAAGGAAAAATCAGATGGCAACCCTGTTTATATTCAAGTGTATTATACTTGAATTATTATAGTTGATTTGTAAACTCAGCAATGAAAGTGATGTAATGTGTTACAATAATAGAACAATGAATTGCGTGGTAAAGAGTGTATAGTTTACGTTGTGCAGCCACAGTCATTCATTGTAGGATAATGTGGTCAGGAAGTGCTTCTGGTAAGCTTGATGCTTTATTTCAGTGAAACATTTATTCCAAAAACAGAGATACTAAATTGCTCCCTGTGGCCCTGCTCCAGATGACATCAGTGGGAAAGAATCACCGTCACAACAAACAACCACATCATATGGGACCCCACTGCTGTTGGTGTCCTGACAGAAAAAGGGGATGGCAGCAACTACAAAGAATGAATTGAAGGGAAAACTTCCAACTACATAGCGATGCAACCTGAGCGACTCCCTATGTCTACGATTGGGAGGATGATGCGTTTGTTTGGCAAGGCATGCTCCATTCACCGGGGCGAGTCATGGAAAATCCTTTTGAGCTTCTATCCCACCCAGAGTGAGTGCGTATTTACACAACCCCCGGGTGACCCTGCACAGGCCGGCCCAGACAGATGAATCCAGTCCGGACAGAGGGGACTCCAGAGGAACAAAGCAGGGCTGCAGCTTCACTCAGTCATACTGCTCCAGGGGAAACATCCCTGATCTTATCACTATGGTATAGTCCTCTCAGGTAAAGATGCTGCCAGATTCCTGCTGTCTGGTTTCAGTCTTCGTCACAACCACATACACTATTTTTGGGTGATTATCCACTGTGTGTCTGCATGTGTGTGTCTGTGTGTGTGGGAGCACACAGGTGAACACTATCTGTCAGTGTGAGTCACTGTCTTTTGTTGTGTCAGCAGTTATTCAGCTGCACGTGTTTATGTCTGCAAAATATTATTTGTACAAGTAGTGTATGAGCTGCTACAAGCCCAGAGAGACAAATGAATCACCACACAATCAGGATCCAGAATCATATACACTGACTGTACTGTGTATCAAGATGCTGCTCTGGTAATCACAAAGCAGCTCATAAAATTGGTTACAGGCATACTAATTCATGGAGTGATAGGTCAGATGTTTAGCCATCTTTAGTCATGTTCCATGGTAACCTGGGTGTGTTTCAACTTCTGGTTGTGTTTTGACTTCCGTGTGACATCCTAGGTTTGGCAACAGGACTTCCTTAGATGAGGTAGTCTAACCTGTTAACTAGTGATAAGCAATGAGCACAATCAGGGTTGAGCCGAAGCGGGTCGAGTAGGTGGTGCTGGGGGAAAAATCAATATTGATTCATAAATTACACTTTACTTCAACAGAGAAAATGCTCTTCTAATTATGTTTGAAATCAACCATGGAAAATAAAAAATGGTACAGCATGGACAGCTTCCTTGCTCACTGTCTGCAGTGTTGCTCCATGCTGTCCCTGGAAATAATGACTTCTCTGTTGGCCTCAGCTGACAGTTCTGTATACTGCAAATTAACTAACCACTGAAGCACCAGTAGCATTGCAGATAGCAGACTGCTCATCCTTTAACCTCATAAACTGTTCATGTGTAGTCTTGCAAGTCTTGCACTGGACTGTAAGCAGCAGCAACTGTAGATACCCACAGCAGTGTGAACAGCAAGTTCAAAGAGAAGGCCATGCAATACTATACAGCCTGGATGAAAGCAACTTACCATATGGCTCTTAGTACAGTAGCTTCCCTCCACACTCTTCATTTCTCTTCCTCACACATCTCACAGCTACTTTCATAGCCTGCAATGTATATTTCCTTATGTGTGATTGAACGACCACTTCAGCTCCTTTGCAGCCCCACTGACATTTCAACACAACAGAATGAAGCTGTTTTCATTGTGGTGAAAGGGCATCATTGGGAAAGGCTTCTGCGATACCAGTTCTTGGAGTGTGATTGATTAGGTTTGTCTGGCTCAGGACTCATCGCCTCTGTGCTCCATTTATCCAGCCTCACACTCACGCTTGGCATCCCTTGGTGAGTCAGTCGGGGTCTGGGGTACTGTTGAATTTTAGTATGTGTGCATATGTGTGTGCGTGTTTCGGAGAGAGTGAGAGAATGAATGATTCAAAATAGAGGACAGACTAAACGTAATCACTCTTGCACACACACTGAGCAGAGAGCAAACCCTGACTCTAAATGTCAGTATGACTTCTCGCACCAAGGTGCACCCCTATATAGTTTTCCGCTCATTTTTCACTGGGGTCAGTTTTGCTGCCCCAGATTCAGCTGTCACACATTTCCTCCACCTCCCTGGCCAATTAGAGTAATCAGAAACAGGTGGAAATAGGTTTACACCACTGCTCCCGAATGTGTGTGTGTTATGTGAGTGTGTTTGTACTGTATGAGGGCATAAGACAAAAAAGAGAGGAAATCAAAGCAATACTGTTTATGCGTGTGAAAGCCAGGGTCAGCCTTTGGAAAGCACCACATGTGTTTGCATAGTCATATCTGACTGACGTGGGATTATTATGTGTCTAGACCACAGAGAGAGCAGCAGTTCCTGTAGTGTGACTGGGACCCAAACACTGTCTGAGGCGTCTGGATTTGTGCGATCAACTGCTTTGATTACCTACTTCACACAGGAAACGCAAAAGCCGAGCTAAACACTAGTGACGTGAGGGTTCACGCAGTAGCAGGGATCAGGGGATTGATGAATGGAGGGAGCTGTGCAAATAAACTCTACTGCTCTGTTATTCCACTGACGTATGGCTCGGTGATAATGAAGACTTAAATGGTGGACTCATACTGCTGGAAGTACTTGAGCCACAGCTGAGATGGAGTGCGCCTCATCTGATATGAACTTCTGTGCCTCGCCATCTGGTTAAAGTTCATTAATTTAACATACATTTTTGGTGCATTATTTTAAGTGTGTTATAAATCATCAATTTGAAGTGAGCAGAGAAATATTTGGTGGGTAAAAGTTCACTCTTCACCACCAGAGGCTAATGTATCTCACCCTGATTCACATAGACTTGAATGGGAAGCCAACGGTGTGTTCCCAGTCAATAAGAAACACCTCCTGAAATCTGAATTCCAACTCGCAAACTCTGAGGATCTTCAATAACAGTAAACTCGCAATCCAACATGGCTGCTTTGTGCATCAGCAGTGGATATAAGTTACTGTTTATAAGCCACAGCAACGTCTACCTGTAGGCACGTTGTTGAGTTGCTTTCATACTGTGTTGTTGCTGGTATTTGCTAATAATGCTACAATGATAACTAACAAAAGGCTGCTTTTTCTAATCGGCACAACTTTGGGGCGACTGGAGAATTCAGCTGATGTTACTCCAGCACAGTTTGTATTCATGCCCACAGACACCAGGGAAAAGGGCTAATTGGAGCAGGAACTGGAAACACCTGTGTGGATGGACTACAGGTGTGTACGTAGCCTACAAGATTTTACAAACACAGTATGTCATTATGTTATAAAGTAGTACAGTAAAACAAGCAAATAGTATCAAAACATTACACTGGGTTCACTCTGCATTATGAGGGGCCATTTTATCACAGCTTGAACCTAAAGATCATAGATTTATAATAGAAAACCTGCATTACAGACAGACACAAGTGACATTTACCCCTGGTTGTATAATGGGAAATGTTGGATCTAGAACATGTTTACCTTTGCTGTATCAAATCTACTTTATCTCATCACAAGCCATTTGTAAATGTTGCTATAGCTATATAGACAGTGTTAGCATGGACTGCCACTGTTGTGTTCACGAGACAAGAGGTCACACTACACTATCTGCACAGCACTGTTTCTCCAAGGCAGGCTGGAAACTACAGCAACTGCTGGTCCTGAGTTAACATGTTAAAGCCCCTGCAAGGAACTTTCATATTGTGTTGATTTTGGTGACCCCTGTGGACAACAGCGGTAGGTTTCTCTTTGCAGATCCCGTCCCAATATCAGCCATGGCGAAAATATAACGATGAAATTGAGCTTGGATTTTACTCGCTAGCGTAGCAACAACTCAATGTTAATTTATAGCCTCGTCAAATGTGCCATCTCCTCCAGTCTGAGTGCTGTACATCGTTTCGTTGTCCCATGGACTGACCCGTCCACTGCCTGCTGAAGGTAAAGAGTTACACTATTTAGAAATAGCTTATCTTCCCACCGATGGCCTCATTTGCTGTTGTAGATTACACAGAGACAGAGTTAAAAGTTCCTTGAAGGGGCTTTAAAGACTGCTGACAGCTCTTTGTGAGGAATTAAGTTTCTTTTAGTAGATGTTAATGTTACTGTTGGCTGTTGTACAAGAGCAAAATTACAGATAGCTCCATTAAGCATATTGCTTATGACTGGAAAAGGTAACAAATACCTGGGACACACAATGATTTAAAGAAGCAAGATCTGGTAGCACCTACTAAACACGTCTACTCAGATACAATCCATATTTTTAAGTTGACTGAATCATAGAAAAACATTCTCCCGGTTCAAAGCAGGACACTTCACATAGTACGGTGCAATAGTCAGTTTCTGTTTCTTTCTCTGTCTCTCAGCTCTGTCTAGTCCCATCTGTCCTGTGATTTCAACAGAGCTGATCTTGTTGTCTAAATATTTCCTGTCACAGTTTAAGGAGTTTTGCAGGAGGGCAGATGGTATAAAACTCAGAGGCACAATATTTCCATTTTGCTACTGGGCTGCAAAGCCACTTTAGGCCCACAACAATTTAGTGAGTGACAGAGTTATAGGCAGGCACCATGGGTGGACACAGGGTAGGTAACCAAAGCTTCTAGGTGTAAACGTTTGCCACCCCATTACCATTAATAAGCATGGATGTATTTGTTTGTGTACATGTTATAAAGTCTACACTTTAGAGTGACATTCAGACATTTGACATTTTTTCTGCTGGCTGTAAATTCAGACCATAAAAGGCATGTAGCCTTGAAACATCTCCTTCACAGATATATTTGTACAAGCTCATGTAACATTTCCGTAATCCAATAAAATGAATTTACCTTATACAGTCTCTGGAATTCAGGTTGTTCACATCCACAGTCAAGGGCTCGTAAACTTTACTGACTGGACCTCGGCCTGAGACCCTGTCAGTGAGGCCACACTGCTTTAGGCCTGTGGATACCATGAAAAAAGGAAAGGATGTTTCTAGAAAACAGATTATTTGAAAACCTTTGGCACTGTGGACCAAAGTGTGCATCCAGTCCTCTCTTTACAACTTTAATGGAGCTTGCAATGATTCTCATAATCCTCTAAAACACAGCTCTTTTTTGTGTGACCCATGAAATGTTTGTTTTTAGAAGCATGAACATTTGATCTGTTTGACTAATATCTGATGCAAAATATGTGGGACCATTTGTTCCTATAACTACTGTGAGAAATTGGGAGTTTTCCATGAGAAATACTGAACAGCATCTTTCTGGAAATATCTGCATGTGGTAGCGAGCCACAGATGTGCAACAGACACACAGTCATAAAAAATAGCCGACCTGAATCAGTCATCATTTTGCTGGTTTAAGGTGTGCTGCTTCTTTGTAACATCTACTGTATTGCTTAGAAGCAGACAGCATCTGTATGTACATGTAGTGTATGAATGGGTGAACAGGCACTCCTCCACCCATGTGGAGACAGCTGACACATCAAACACCTCATGCAAACACGCCCAATCTGCTCCTAATTTTTTACACTTAACTGCAAATCCCCCCCCTGTCAATCATGTGGTGTTTGGAGACAAGCTGCACTCATGCTGTGGCAGACATACTGAACAGGAATGTCTGTCAGGACGACATATGTGACTGTACTGTATGCTGCAGAACCAAAACAGGAAGTTCTGAATCCCTGTTTTATTAGTACTTTCCCCACACATCTCTGTTCAGTTATGTGTCCGAGGGGACGTGCCTTTCTGCATGTGATTTGGGCTCCAAAAATACAAAATATTCTTTACCCTTGAACATTTTTTGCTGAGCACTGCTGTGCATTCTTCCTGTTTCTGTTCTTCCTGGAAGCCATTATTTTCCCTATAATATGAAAAATCAGTGTTTATTGATCCTTCTATGGGATGAGTGTGGATTGATTCATAAGAAAATGATACCATTCTTACAAGTGATTTATGAATCTAAGCTTCAAATCTAGGCCAGAACTATTTGCTGCCTTCTCTCAGACTTTGGTGCATTTTGATATGTCCTTTGAATGTATCTTCTCTGTAAAGCTGTGGGCGTGTTTGACTGATGTGACCTGTCTTGAGTGTGAATGTCCGTCTGACGTCTTCACCCTCAGAGCTAAAAAGTAACATAAGGGGATGATTTAGAGTGCTTACCATATATTAAGATGTCATTTTAATGTCATCGTGACTAAAAGCATTGTTAGCCATGTGCTCAGACTCTCAGTCTAAAGCCCTGTGGCGCTGACAGGCCAGGCTTGGTCTTAAATTAAGGCCATTTATCTCTCAGGGTGGATTCACAGGATGGATGGTCCCAAGATCACAACAGGACTGTAACCTCCCTGTGCCCTCACTTTCCATATGAAGTGACCTGTCTGGTGAAGTCTTCACTCACACAACTACCAGCCATGTTGTTTTTGTTCCCTATTGACTCCCTCTGATGTTCTCATACCATACCATACACTGTCAAGCTGCCGTTGAATTATTGTTTGTACTCTGTGGAATTTTCCTTTTCTAACAGCTTTCTTCAAACATCTGAAGTCCACATGAGGCCGCTCGGTCATCTGCTGCCGTGGATCTTCTCCAGCCCTGGTTTTGTGTAGTTGCCTATTTACCTGGAAACACGTTGAACCCAGCACACATAACTGATTCACTGCACACTGTATAAATACACACACACACACAAGCACAAGAACACCTTGAAAGGATATTTCACTTGGAATAAGTGTGATGGAAATCATTACAGTCCAGTTCTTGGGCACAAGGTATCCATGACGGTATTCTAGTATTGTGGCAAATTACAGTAAGTGATGATTTGTTATGTGACGCGTTATAAGCTTGGCTGCAAATGTGGGTAATTTGTCAGAGAAAAAGTAGAGGTAGGCTGTGTTATGTTTCTGATGTAATTTCATTCTTAGTAGTTGGTATCAAATTTGAAAATAAAAATACCCGGATGACTAAAAGCCTCAAAAGATTCACTTACATTTAAAGGAATAGTGGAATACTTTGGTGAAACAGTTTGTTCACTTTCAATACCACAGATCAGAAGAGCACTCTCACATCTGTCTGAATGTGAAGCTTGCTGCTCGTTATCTTTGCTTACTGTGTATATGAACTCAAGAAGAATACAAATGAAATGTACATTAAAACTGATGAGTAAAAATGACCACTAAACACATCTGGTTATTCTGCTCCAGTTGCTTGTCAGTGTTTCTAGTTTTGTTATTTGAAGCATCTAAGTTAGCCATATCTGTTGCACAATATACTTGAAGTGGTTTGCAGGTGCAACAAGAAACAAACTGTGTTGCTTCTTTTAAAGTAGATTCTTCATTCATTCATCTTTTCTATACCGCTTATCCTCAGTAGGGTCACGGGGGAGCTGGAGCCTATCTCAGCTTACTTAGGGCAAGAGGTGGGGTACACCCTGGTCAGGTCGCCGGTCTATCATGAGGTTAATATATACAGACAGACAACCATTCACACTCTCATTCACACCTATGGACAATTTAGAGTTAATCTAACCTGCATGTCTTTGGTCTGTGGGAGGAAGCCGGAGTACCCGGAGAGAACCCACACATGCACAGGGAGAACATGCAAACTCCACACAGAAGGGCCCCAGCCAGCCAGTGGGTTCGAACCCAGAACCCTCTTGCTGTGAGGTGACAGTGCTAACCACTGCACCCCAGTTAAAATATATTAGACTATTATATGTAAAATATGTACATAGATGTATGTTGACTTTGGTTTGGTAGCCAGTCTTCATCCTATGCTAAGTTAGTCATGTTTAACATACAGAAATAAATGTGGTATTGATCTTGTCTACATGTGTATAATTTGTCTCTAGTCTTGACAGGAAAGCAAATATATGTATTTCCCCCCAAAATCCTATTTGTGTGAAGTTTCCCCTGTCAGTCCATGTGAAAGCTCCACTCTTGTAGAAGCTTCACCACAGATTTCCAAAGTCCAGCTGCTCAGGGGTCACAAGTAGACAGTGTGAGTGTGTAGCAAGATGAATGTCAGGAAAGTGTGACTGAAAAAGAGCATGCATACTGAGATATTTCAACCTTAGAAAAAATGGTTTCCATTTTCTTTTCTGTGTTGTATCATTGTAAGGACTATCCTCCTTGTTTCCTGTAAACTATGTACCGTACATAAGGCAGAAACATCTACTGGATGGAGACAAATGGAGTCAAGGCACTCTGAACCCCGAAACTGCTGAGACAGGGAACAAGAGTTGAAACGTAATAGCTCTGACCTAAATAGGTTTTACAGCCGCTCCTTCCTCACTGGGGGAGCCAGCATATGCAGAAAACATCAAGCAGAGGTGAGTAGCAGTAGACATTATCTTCCTTTACGTGGAGTCTGGCATGAAATACAGTTGGGTTAAGCTCAATGCCATGCAGGCCACAGCCTGCGTAGAACGGAGAGTAGTTGTGATAGCCAGTCTAGCCAAGTGTTACATAACTCCTAGACACGCTGTTCTCTAGCTTGCCAAAAACTAAGGCCCAGCCCTTTATTACCCAGGTAACCCCTGCAGACATTTCACAGACAGCCAGAGAGACAGTGGATCATAGCAGCCTGAGGGAAGGGACAGGTATAGCCGAGGGTGTATGGGAGTAAAATGTGAGAAGATAGTGAAGATTGATCAGGGCATTGGACATTAAATGGCTTCAGCCTAGTAGGAGCCTTTCTGTTGTCTAGACTTCCTCTGATGTATGATGGAAGTCCGGACCACTGAACGCTGGGGGAGTAAGGGGGTGGACATTCATCTGTATCAGAAACCACCATCTCCCTGTCTCAGGCCTCTTTCCAGGAGACGCTGCGGAGCCTCCATGGTGAACAGCAGAAGCTGCTGAGATTAAGTCATGGAAAATCTGGGCCCCCAAAGCTTGTAATTGCTTAATTGGATAGCCTCACTCCCTCAACTATTTCTCTAGTCTTTATTTTCCTATGTACGCATTGATGAGAACATAAACCAGAAAGCTCTGTCTGAGAGGTGTGTATGCGTACATGTGCCTGCACGTGAATACTCGTAGTGATTTTTGGAGCTGAACTATAGCCTGTGTGTGATTTGTGGTTCTCTGATTTAGAGCCATTTTTTCCACTTCAAACCACAGGGCTCACATGCTGGTCATGGAGGATACAGATGGGAGGGGGTGGATGTGTGTGTGTGTGTGTGTGTGTGTGTGTGTGTTTGTGTGCTGGGGATGTGATTTGTGTCTTGTCTCTGGTGAGTCAATGCTAGCAGCTTCTCCACCTATTGACAAGTAGTAAAAGTGAAACATGAGTTCTAATGAACAAAGAAACAGTTTCACTTCAATTTCCTCCCACGAGCTGTGAGTTTTATCTGTGTCAGGAGCACTGAATTTGTATATTGTCTTGTAAACCAGTCAAATTATCATTCTTCATACCGCTTGGTCTAAATGTTTGTCATATATGCCAGAATAGCATTAGAAGTGGTCTGTATTAACCCTAAACATTAGATTTTACAAACCCACAGAGAGAAACTTGGCCCAGTATGAGCCAGCTATATACTTTGCACTACAGAACATGGGTTATTCACAGCTCTCAGGGGCCACACGTTTGCTGCCTTTACAGTAATTCTAACATCAATGCTTGTTTTTTTTTGTTTTTTTTGGTGGAACACCCAGATGAGGGTCATTCCTGGCCAAGTCATTATGCCACTTGAGCACCGAAGGGCTATGAATGTCAGTAGACCCTGCAGCCCCAGACGGCCAAAGCAAGGCCCACCCTGATACCACAGAACAGCATAGAAGCAGAACAGAAAAAGGAAATATTCTAGTTTATTGTCCTTGGAGATCACATGCTATAAGAAGACTTGTTCTCAAAGAAATGAAGACTCGCCAAGAGGGATGGTTTTCAGATCAGTCTCTTCTGTACGTCTCAGGGTCTACAGGATGATGGATTTCATGACACAGAAAGTGGTGCAGTGCAAACATGAGCACAGTCTGAACCACTGATGTAGTTCTCACTTCTTCATACAGATGACAGTCAGACTGTTGTGTCGGCTCTGACTCAGCCTCTGTTGGTCCCATGAGACTTGCTGGCAGCCCCCGGCTGTCTGATAACCCAGCAACACACTATTTCATCCATTTAGCTCGGGGGTCTGAGGTTTTCGAACAGATGCACACCAGGTCAAAGGATTTCCGCCCTGTCAGTGCACAGCAGAGTTATGACATGTGTCACTGCTGATGTCATTATCGTGTAAAGATTTGAACAATGAAGTGAAATACCTGCTGCAGACGGAGCGCAGGCATTCCTGAGCACGTATGACTCAATTTCAAAGAAAAATATTTTGATTCTCCTTCACTGTGGTCTTGACTTCAGTGGAATCTTACCTCAATATTTTTGTCCAGATTTGTATGCGTTTAACATATTTCACCACATGCACTGGAAAATTACATTAACTGACCCTTCCCATTTAAAACACAGTGCTGTTTAACTGTTGGATGAACCTTGATGGGTTTGATGAAATATTAACTCTAACCATAAAATCACAATTACTCTCAGAGCTACTCAGACACTGCAGTGGAAATAAGAATTTGAATTTCACATAAGTCATGACACATTTAATATCATCAGGCGGCAGATTGTAAAACAGAACTTTTTCCCCCAGTAAACCCAAGACAACATTAGATTTGGTATATAAGTGTCGCGAAGCATTACCAACATGATGTGGTAATTTTCTCTGCAGAACAATTAAGATCTCTGGGAAGCAAGATGACAAAACCATCAGCGTCAACCAAGCTATAGAATTAAACCACCACATGGAATCATCAGAGACACAAAAATGGTTGAGGAATCAGTGATTCCAGTTTTGATATAAGAATAAAGTAAGATACATTTAAAACAGAGGGACAATGCTTCTCCTCCTGTGACATCAGGATGACCTCGCCCAGGCCAGACTAAACAGAAACAGATCAGCAACTTCAGTCACAAACAGGATGCTTGAGCCAAGTATGTGTATGTGCGTGTGTGTGTGCTACAAACAGCTCAAGTGGGCTCATGAAACCGCTTCCTGGAATGATAGATGGGTAAACTAATAGTAAACAATGCCAAATAGTTTCACTTTTATATTTTTTCCCACCCATTCTACATATGATCAGAAAAGAAAAGTGAAAATAAACAAGGTAATGATTTTAATGTGGTAACATGGTGATGTTAACAGATAAACCAAATGTGTGTCTGTAAATATATGACATCACTGAAATAACTATCCAGTTGGTTAAACTCTAATCATTTTAATATTTTCCTTTATCCTCCATTTAAAAATACTAATGTGGAAACTATGGTTAAACCGGGTACTTATAAATCTGATTCAACTTTTTGGTTAAACAAATAAACTGAATTTATAAGGGCAGTTGGTGTGTATGAAGTTGCGGTAGGTCCAATGGGAGCACAAACTGGAGCGAGGCTGAAGTTCAAGGTTTACTTGTGATCCCAGAAACAACAGTGGGAACACCTCACCACAAGATCCATTTAGGACATGATCTGGAGCTTTGGATCATAACACATCATCACTCATCATCATCAGCAAAGGGAGTTTACACAGTTCTTATGAGATTCTAGCTGTCACCGTTGTTGGTATGTGATGTGTAGGTGATGATTTATTATCATTATGTTTTATTCCTGCAAAACATTATCAGTGTTTATATTCCACACTTCCTGTAGTCCAAAGTTTCTTGACTTACTGGTTTTTGATCAGATATCATGGTACTGATAATGTCAATAAAGTCTTTCTGTTTGAGGGTAATCAAACAGACAGACTCAATAACAGGCACGATCCTATTACATTAAATGGCAGTAGGTAAAAAGCAACATAAAAAGTTGCATTGCTGCATGTCAACAAAGGCCTAACAGTATTTTCAATAGACTTTCCAGACTATTTCCAAACCACAAGATATGATAATGTTCCGTGTACTTTCCACATGTGGTTTTCAAAGAATTCAGAGTCGTAGAACTACAGTAGAATGCATTATCAATCAAATTAATCAGCAGATAGAAAATGATGTTGTAAGTACGTCTGATCACAGGTACACCACCCAGTCCATGCTCTCAGTGTAGATGTTTTTGTTTCTCTGGCATTTTCCTAATAACACACCTCTTGTCCAATTTTATTTCTTAATGTCACTTTTCATGGCAGTCCCTCTCAACAGCTGCTACCTAAGTTAGCCAGCTAGCAACTACAGCTACAATGCAAATATTTTTGAATATTATCATTAATAATATAGCTGATTCAGATTGTGGGCTTGTTACTGCCTCTGTTTTTTCAGGGATTTTTTTCTCTCTCTCTTTTGTCTCTCTTGTTTTTTTGCCTTAGGTCAGATTGACTGGGTGATAGATGCAATGAGATGTATCAGCTCTCCATGTCTCTCTGCACTGGCCATGTTCTCTCTTTCTTTACACTCAGTCTCAAGCATAGACTCGTATGTAAAATGGTCCCCATATTCTGTCTCCGGAAGTAGAAAATATGGCACTGTTACTTTTTTAAACATTTAAAATAACATCACTTCCAATAATGAATACTACACGGAGGAAGCAGGAATTGTTTTGACAAACTGCTTCAAAAGGTGTGTGAAGAGTTTTCTTCCTTGTCTGTCCACACATCTATATTCATATCACATTATAATCAATTTTCATGTGTCTAAAATATTGGGTCTAAAATCAGTATAGTAAAGTATTTAACCAATGACGTTTACAGTATGTAAGTAAGTTAACTTTGGGGAATCTCCCCAGGCATGTTCCCATCCAAACCCATATAGGTGTGTCCAAGAATGGAAAGTGGAATTAATGGCAACTGGACCTGGATATATACAGAGGAACACAGTTGAGAGCTGAAGAGGCTTCTTGGCTGAGATGTGAAACGTCGTCAAGTATCAACCAACAAGTCCAGTTGCCATGAATTCAACTTTTCTTGGATCAACGTGACTTGTATGACTGAAAATCTTCACAGATGTTTATAGGTTGTGTCTAAACCTTTCTCCTCTGTCGTTTTCTCCTTCTCATTCACTCTCTATTTTTCAGCACAACAACCATATAAGAGGACTCAGTGGAGCCTGGAGACTCTCTGAAAATAGACAGTGACTTCACCTATAAATAAAGTATAAATAAAAACTTATGCCACACATTATGAAAGAAGAGTGATAAAACAACACAGATAAAATACAGATCAAGATTTACCAAAGGCTTACACAAGAAGATCTGTTTAAAGAAGAGATTTAAAAGATGTTAATGAGTCCAAGTGTCTGATTTGAGGAGAGATTTACAGAGTGTGAGGACTCTAATAGCAAAAGCCCATAAACTTTGGAGCTCCAAATAGAAATTACTTCAGCATGGCTATTGTTAAGTTTGTGACATTTTGGGAACATTCAGGCTTTGGTGTCTGATAAAGAAATGAGATTCAGGTGACATCAGCACGACAGTATGAGACACACTATGATTCTCATCACGTGGCAACATTAAGTGACAGTGACAGAAGATGTTTTGTTTGGAGGGAAAGGCTGAAACCCGCTCAATGTTGCCAAAAGCAGCACAAGATTACTTAACCCTCACTAACTATGGGATTACTGAAACCACCATGAATTAATGGTAACGTTCCTCCTCTCCTCCTACACCATCATGCCGTTGTCATCAAACATAAGCTGCATGTTCTCAAATATTAACAAAGTATTTTATGAAACAAAAATGAACAAATGAAATAAAATAGAGAACAAAAGCCTGAAAAAACGTATTCAGCTCATTATGACAAGGAGGATAGAAACATTTTATTTTTGATCGTGAACTTTCACTTCATGTTAAATTATTTTTCTGTTTATTTCATGGTTATTTATCTATTTAACTCAGAACATTTTGGAGCTCCATACACTTGTGCCAGGACGCTGAGCCATGATTTCACAGTCAGATTGCTCCTGGTCTTAATTTGCTGTGAGTAATGGCTGCTGCTTATCTCCAAATGTGGCCTAATGATCCTAATATGATAATGAGATTAACAGCCTGCCATTTTCTTTTTCTTGCAAAAAGTGTCAGGAGAAAGAAAGAAAAACAAGGTGAAGTCATGACATTGGTTCGACTCAACACAGTCTAACCCATTAAGTGCCTGTGCTCCTGACACAGTCCGTCTGCCTGAGGAGTGACCTCATACTTCGCTAATTTAACACATGGTGAGCAAACCTGGCTGGAAGGCGCTGATAGCAATAGCATAGATGATAAAAATGACTGAAAGTGTGTTTTCCAAAGCAAAGTGATGAATTATTTCCACCTAATGAAATCATGTCACCATTTCTCTCTTTACACATGTGTAAAATCCTGTGATGAAAGTGGCTAATCTTGGGAATTTGAGCCCCTGCCGACCACGGACAGCACAGGGATTCTGTCTTTTCCAGCGCCCACTGGGCTTCGTGATTAGTTTCCAAGGCTGTCATGCAAATTCAGCTCCCAGGCTTCGTTTTCCGCTCGTTAAAAACAGGCCCTCAAACTCCAGTTCAGCACGACAAATCTCTCTGGTCATCACATTTCTCCGCTAAAACAATACAACAGTGTGTCGACTCAGCACTTCCTCTTGCTTCCCACATTTGTTTTGGGAGTACGCCTGGTTCTCAGGCCGGCCTGTTTTATTGACTGTTGGAGAGAAGGTTCAGAGGTGTGCGTGCCGCAGGTGGTGATTCACACAACACACACTCAACCATAGATTACATCACCCTGGTCTGCTCTTGACCAGTCAGTTACCTGAAGGTTTCCCTTCTTTTCTCTTCATTTCTCAGTTGAATGCTTGTTGTGGTGAATAAACTTAAATCTTGCTGCAGGGCACTATTTAATGTGTGAGTGGAGTGACACTAGTGCTTTTGTGTGTGACACCGGTGACTGTAAGTGTCGAAATAATCACCCTCTAGCAGGAAATGGTGTCGCCCAAAATGGGTCTGATCATTCAGTAAAAGCATGACCTCATTTGGCTCTGGGCTGCCACGTAGAGCTGCGTCATTGGAATAAAGCTCAAACTATCATTATGAACTCATAAATGGCCTGTGTTAGTTATTTGCAGCCTATAGGTCTCCACAAATGAGGACTGTCAAAAAAAAAAAGTGCAAGAAAGGTGTCCCACGGACATTTCACCCACTGCCCCACTTCTCACAGGTCAGATATTTTATTTAAATAAAGTGATCCGTTTTATTTTTGAGATTTGCAGGTGGGGATCTCAAAGATGATCACCAACCTCTTCCTGTAATGATCCATCAGAGTTTGTGAGCTCAGGGATAATTTGTGTCAAGTTAGCATTGATTTGAAACAGTAAAGACAGATACCAAGCTTAAATTCATATTGTTCCTGAGTGAAGTGACTTTATTAGTTACAGCTACAACTACAGCTCTGCTTTGATCTGCTCAGACAAGTGTAATAGTTACAGTTAATAGCAGGTTGTGGTTTTGAACCCACTGTTGGAGTCAGTGACTTCCTGAAGTCTCATGTCGACTCCATGATACATAATCTCCCACCCATGATGCTTTGTCAGTGGAGTAATCAAAGAAAAAGTAATCTGTGCTTTGAATGTTCAAGACCCGACTTTAGTGCATTGATAGGTTTTGTCAGAGGCAAAGTCTCTCTACTATATTAGCTAACCAGCTCCTGTCTGTAGCTTCATATTAATGTATAGATATGAGAGTGGACTTGATCTTCCCCATCAAACTCTCTGAAGCTGTGCTACTGGTTGCACATCTTCACAGACAGGGTTTTATGGCAAAAGCAGCTCTGTGATCAGGGCTCTATTTTTTGGAACTTAGTTGTATGTTTCATCTTGAATATGATCAAAAACTGAAGAGCCCATTGTTGTTTGACATCTGTTTATGATTTATCAACCTTAGCACAAAGTGCTGAAACCAGTAACCCAGAGATGTTTAAACAGATGAAGAAATAACACTGAGGGCAGTCAACAAAGGCAGACTCATTGTAGCCACATACATTTTGAGTATTGTG